>JAJJWW010001373.1:0-650386 GCA_023531295.1 Papaver armeniacum
AAAAGTATTTGTTGGTGCAAAAATTAATCACCCCAACAATCTTCGAGATGTGTGTATGATGATCGAATCGCCGCCGTTGATGAAGAATCTCCAAACAATTGATCAAAAAAGGTGGGGTTACTGCAAAACACTCCGATGCTAAAATCAATGGATGTTCTATGCAAGTAGGTTGTTAGAAAAGGAAAGAAGTTGTGTACCTTTTGTGTTGAGATTTAGCCTCTATATATAGGCAGGAATAGATGTAGCTTTAGGGCTTTGATAGTTATCCTAATAACTTCCCCTCATCTCGTATAAACCTCAAATAACATCCAGATTCATGATAAACCCTAATATTTACCATAATCCTTACTTATCTTAAATAATATTTATCTTAAATAATAATTATAAGTATTTAAGATAATTATCCTCTTTATTTAGGATCCCGCATTTATCTCAAATATCATTAATAATTATAAATAAATAATTATTCAAGACTCTTGGCTTCAATAATAAGCCTAGCTGGGTTTCCATAATAAACCCATCGGGTTTCCTCAACAACCCAAATCCGTGCTTCCATAATAAGCCATGCGGGTTTCCACGATAAACCCACCCAAGTTTCCACAATAAACCGGTTAGGCTTCCATAATAAGCCATGCGGGTTTCCACAATAAACCCTCCGGTTTCCACAATAAACCGGGTTAGGCTTCCACATAAGACATGCGGGTTTCACAATAAACCCACCGGTTTCCACAATAAACCGGGTTAGGCTTCCACAATAAGCCATGCGGGTTTCCTGATAAACCCACCTAGTTTTCACAATAAACCGGGTTAGGCTTCCACAATAAGCCATGCGGGTTTCCAAAATAAACCCACCGGTTTCCACAATAAACCGGGTTAGGCTTCCACAATAAGCCATGCGGGTTTCCACAATAAACCCACCGGTTTCCACAATAAACCGTATTGTACCGACATCAAATAGTTTGTGCGGTACGCACATACACTATTTTAATAGGTACAAACATCGCCCTCTTAATTCTCAACTTGTTGATGGATTAAGAAAATCAATAGAACTAACCTTCTGGGTCATTCAAATTCGCCATATGCCGCTTATCCGATAACCTTTGTGGCCTTGGCCAAAGATAGCATGTGTGGCCTCGCCCCGAGCTCGCTTGATAATTCAAAGTACCAAAAATGTACTTAACCATCTCAAATCACCAAACATGTTCAAAGTACCAATAATGTACTTAAACTCCATATAGTAATTACCCAAATGCCAAAAAGACGGCATGTTATGTTCTCTTGCTTTTCCATTAGCTAACATATGACCTAAGTGATGGTCTTGTAAATCTTCTTTAAGTTCATCTCCCCCACTTACGGTGAATGAAGCGCTTCCTTGGTTTTTTCTTTGATAGAAAAACACTCCAATTTATCTCTTTAATAGAAAAATTATCAGGATTAAATTAATAAATCAACTTCGACTTTGAGAACATACCTTATTTCGAATGCAGGTTGCTCCCGTAACTTTCTAGGCACATTGGTTGCCCCTTTGTTCCCGTACTGGCCTATAATCTTCCGACTCAATGCTCGTGTGTCTGCGAATAATGAATGTACGACAATCTCTGGTGTACAGGACATTCATACATTTTCTTTCATAATAAGCCATTGTTTCTACAATAAACCGAACTGGGCTTCTATAATCAAGCATGTGAGTTTCCACAATAAACCCACTGGTTTCTACAATAAACCAAATCGGGCTTCCTTAATAAGTCTGGGTGGGCTTTCGAATAAGCTAGACTCGGTTTCTTTGATAAACCACCGGGCTTCCACTCAATAAGTCCGGTTGGGCTTCCTCAATAAGCCACCGGGCTTCTATAATAAGCCATATGAGTTTCTTTAATATTTTTCCTTTGCTCCTTTCGCTCCATTTTAGCTTCAAACTTTAATTATGTTGAAACACCTTGTTTTCTCGCTTTCTCTTTATTTGAAAGACATCGCAACTACAAATACGCCTTTGTTTTTCTCTTTATAGAAAAACATTGCACGTATTTCTCCCAAGGCGTTCGTCGTCCAACCCTAGCCGCCCCATTGCTTGAATTGATCTCGAAAAAGATGTCTTCTATTTTTTGACTTCTCAAAAAAAATTGCCTTTGATTGCATGCTTGGCGACACTTTAGCCGCCCCCAATATCTCGTAGAAACATTCCCAAGTAGAAAAGATGCCCCCATGTGAAGCAGAACTGATCTATAATATCCGTTCCTCACTTGCTAGATGGTTCTGGGATTAAGATCGATAACTTTTCCGTTGCCATCTTATTTCGGGTTCATCGTGATTTTTCCTTGTAGGACCTTCCCGGCTTTTGTTTTTGAACTACTCTCAAAATGTTGTTTCTACTTGCCGATCCTTCACTCGTTGACTTTTCGATGTTCGCACAACTTTGCTTTGTTTTCCCTTTCGCCTTTGCACCTATCGGCCCTACTTCATATGCTCTCCCCGAGGTTTCCCACCGGCTCCACTCGTTAACGAGTTATATATTCCAAACTCATCATACTCCAATGCATTCTTATATGCCGCTACCACAATCCCTTCATCCACCTTTCCAACCTCACTAACCCCAAGACGAAATCTCCTATTAAAATCAAAAAGATCCTCACCAACCTCCCTATGCAAGAGGAATAAGTGACTACATTTTTTTGACTCCCGAGATTAATCTTATATCGCTCAAAAATGCATCCGACAACATTCCAAAATCCTTGATTGAGTTTGTCTCTAATCGCAAAACCAAGTCAAAGCCTTACCCGTTAAGGTCATTGGAAAAGTTCGCAGCTGAGTTCGTCACTGTTTCCCCAAAGACTCATCGAAGCTTGAAAACGTTGGACATGCTCCACAGGGTTTCCATTCCCGCCGTCAAAGAAATCCTTAAACCGAGGCTGGTTGAAATTGGAAGGAGGACGGTATCTTCTTATCTTCGAAACGAAAGGGGGAATCCATAGACTTTTTCATGGATAGAATCTGTTGCTCTTCGTCAAAGATCTTCACCACGACGACCTCGACTAAGATTACGGTTCCTTTCCTCCTCAACTCTTCTTCCATCGTCCCGACTTCGCCATCGATCATCAATGACTCGCCCCGCTTCGTGGACTATTTTTCTCTAGGTAATTGATCCTTCCACTTCACGAACGTGAGATCGCTGGCGTTTCCAGCTCTTTTCTCTTCTCCGCGCGACCTTGAGTCGCTTGTTCTCTCTTTCCAGTCTGCTGCAATCGTTCACGCATTGATAAATCAACAAAGCGCACCGTGCGATATTCCCTGTTCGAGCCGTTGGTTATCCGAGCAAAAGAGGCGCCACAGGTGGAATATTAGTTACTTGAGTAACCGATTGGTGATTAGTCCTGCATGCAGTCATGGCGTCATCCGTCCAACCGATGGGTTGTTAGCTCGAATCCGCACACCTCTCGCCAACAACTTCATCCTCACGCGGGCTCGGTTGCTTGGGCGTCGACCTGAGCTCTCCCTTGATGTCGAAACCTTCTGCTAGTAGCTGGGGGTGATGATCTATTCAACAACACGTAATTCACCCTTGGAGCAGTCCCCTCTGAACGCGAGCGTGAAGCTGATGCAGTTGACGACATCGACGTCGTTCTCCCATCCCTTTCGTCGAAGTTATGGACAACAGCACCTCTCAGAGTTCGAGTATTTGCTTGCTGACTCGACGGGTTTCGAGTGGGTACATCTACATCCATCTCAGGTTGATCTGCATCTAATGTATTCATCATATTGAAGCTCGGACGCGGCTTCTCTGGTACTTTTTGAAAACTTGTGCTGTTTCTGCTCCTTTCAGAAACCTTGAGCTACTTCTGCACCTTTCAGAAAACTTCGGCTTTTTCTGCACCTTTCAGAAAACTTCGGCTATTTCTGCGACTTTCTGAAAAGTTAAGCTACTTCTGGATCTTTCCGAAAGGTTACGCCTTTTCTGAGCCTTTCCGAAAACTTGTGCTGTTTCTGCACCTTTTAGAAACCTTGAGCTACTTCTGCACCTTTCAGAAAACTTCGGCTTTTTCTGCACCTTTCAGAAAACTTCGGCTATTTCTGCGACTTTCTGAAAAGTTAAGCTACTTCTGGATCTTTCCGAAAGGTTACGCCTTTTCTGAGCCTTTCCGAAAACTTGTGCTGTTTCTGCACCTTTTAGAAACCTGAAGATATTTCTGAGACCTTTGGAAAACTTGTGTTATTCACGGCTTTCCTGTTGAAACCCTATTCTCGACAAATCGATTGGAAAACAGCTCCTGTTAAATGGACAACACGATCTTTTCCCGTTCCCCTTAGTCGGCGCCAAAAGATGTTGGTGCAAAAATTAATCACCCCAACATTCTTCGAGATGTGTGTATGATGATCGAATCGCCGCCGTTGATGAAGAATCTCCAAACAATTGATCAAAAAAGGTGGGGGTACCTGCAAAAACACTCCGATGCTAAAATCAGCGGATGTTCTATGCAAGTAGGTTGTTAGGAAAAGGAAAGAAGTTGTGTACCTTTTGTGTTGAGATTTAGCCTCTATATATAGGCAGGAATAGATGTAGCTTTAGGGCTTTGATAGTTATCCTAATAACTTCCCTCATCTGTATAAACCTCAAATAACATCCAGATTCATGATAAACCCTAATATTTACCATAATCCTTACTTATCTTAAATAATATTTATCTTAAATAATAATTATAAGTATTTAAGATAATTATCCTCTTTATTTAGGATCCTGCATTTATCTCAAATATCATTAATAATTATAAATAAATAATTATTCAAGACTCTTGGGCTTCAATAATAAGCCTAGTGGGTTTCCATAATAAACCCACTGGTTTCCCCAACAACCCAAATCCAGCTTCCATAATAAGCCATGCGGGTTTCACGATAAACCCACCGGTTTCCACAATAAACCGGGTTAGGCTTCCATAATAAGCCATGCGGGTTTCCTAATAAACCCTCCGGTTTCCACAATAAACCGGCGTTAGGCTTCCACAATAAGACATGCGGGTTTCCACAATAAACCCACCGGTTTCCACAATAAACCGGGTTAGGCTTCCACAATAAGCCATGCGGGTTTCCACAATAAACCCACCGGTTTCCACAATAAACCGGGTTAGGCTTCCACAATAAGCCATGCGGGTTTCCAAAATAAACCCACTAGGTTTCCACAATAAACCGGTTAGGCTTCCACAATAAGCCATGCGGGTTTCCACAATAAACCCACCGGTTTCCACAATAAACCGTATTGTACCGACATCAAATAGTTTGTGCGGTACGCACATACACTATTTTAATAGGGTACAAACAGTATTCTTTCGCTCGTTCTTTCACCAATTAAAACCAAGGATTATTACAACAATGAATTTTTCCTTCAAATCGCTCTTCAAGCAATATTCAAGGAAAAAGAGGCAAGATGTAGGATCATAATATCGCAACGGACAAGGTTCGCGGGATTAATAAACGACGGTGTCGCGAGGGAGTCGCAGGGAGCTAAAATAAACGACGCGATGAATAACGACAGACAAAACAATTGGAAGACATGAAACCTGGCGAGGATTAAGAAGTGTCACGAGAATGAATATTCGTGCACTTGCGACACTTCGCGAGACATTCCCGAAAATAAAGGACAGCTTAGCTGTCATCCACTATGTATTACCCTATATAAAGGGGGTAAATGAGTCTGTTAAGGGAGAGATCTTTTTGAATGGTGAAGCAAGTCATTAGGAAAGAGAAAGTTTAAGAGCGCTTTAATTTCCAAGTGTAATTCTATTGTACTGTGTAAACATTTCATGGAATCAATTAATAAATATTCTTGATCACACATCTTCCAATAGGTTTAGTCAAGCAAAACTGAGTAAGGGGTGTAGTGTGGGATTTCCTGCAACTACAACAACATACCGGTGTACACGTCCATATCTCACTGTCCCATGAAGGTGCAATCTAGGACACTCAATTTGACCGGCAAAGAGGAGTGGTGGAGATCGATTTTGTAATAGGAATTTGGTACCGCAAAAAGCCGCGCACCATGCTCACTTCCGGTGCGCGTTCCAAGATGACCTAACTTGGTCGGTCTTGGCCGATCGGTCTGGCGTGTAAGTGGTAGGCTGGTGTTCACGCCTACACCTGACTATCCCATGAAAACGTGATCTGAACCACTCAAATCGTTTGGCGAAGTTGAGCGGTCGAGATTAGTTTGCGGTTTGGGAGGTGTGACCACGCTAGTTTGAGCGCGCGTCTTGGAATAACCAGGCATGATATGCCTTGGCCGATCGGGTGAGGGGATAGATGGGCCCACGGTGGTCATGCTGGTATGACCGGACCCGCTTAATCTAATCTTGGACCCTCCATTCGTGCTGGAGAAGATGGACGCTCGTGATGCTCAAAACCCTAATTTGGGTTTCACGGCCGTGTAACCATGCTCTGTTTGGGCGCACGAATTAGGATAACCAACTATGGTTGGTCCTGACCGATTGGTCAGGTATGTAGGCGGGCCCACGGTGATTGTGTTGACATGCTCTGGGCCCTTTGAATCTTCATCTACACCCTCCATATATACCGCGAAGATGGATGGTTGAGACTGTTTTTGCGACACATGTAATATGTCGCAAACCCTAATTTAGGGTTTTCCGCCCATACGCTCCGGTTTGGACGTTTTGGCAAGCTAGGCCAATCTTCGGGGAGGCCGACCATGCGGGTCCGCGTCGGTCGGCAGTGGATATTCCATACCTGCTTGGGGGTGATGGAATTGATCTGGGTCATCCAATCATGCTTATGGAGTTGGATGACTGTGATCATATCCGGACTGATACGGTCAGTCCGGATGCTCAATCGGGCTAGTATAACACACCGATAGGGGATCAATCGGGCTAGTATAACACATGGAGAGTCAGCCTGTACGGGTATTTTGTACATGGCTTCATTATAATGCTTGGAGGTTCGTGTTGCTCTGTAATAGCAACACTCAGTCGTCATGCCGCACTGATAATGAGTACAGGAAATACAAGGCTGATTGCGATTAATTAATAATGCTAGAAATTCACAGGGTATATGGGATTGTTGCTACATGCTCCAACCTCGGATGAATTTCGTGTATTCACAGAATGGGATTGTTGCCACATGCTCCATTCTAGGTGAATTAAGTGAGGGAGTATCCAACACTTATTAATGGCTTTATCTTTTACAAGATGTCGAGCATGATTTTCTCGGTTTTTTACAATTTTAACCTTAAATGAAAATCCACCATCAACATTAAGTCCCCCGCCTAGCACATAATGGTTACACTATTGTGGGGTAGGCATGAGATGGTGATGATTAGAGACAAATCTTATGAGACAAAGTTAGATGTTACCGGGAGAGACGGGTCATCCCGTCCTTGGAGCATGTCACGTTCAAGAGGCGTCCAGGCGAGTGTTCCCCTAGCACGATGTCGGTCTTGCCTGCTTCGATGGACTGTAACGCCTGTTTCGTTCGTGGGGCTACTTCACCTGCTTGATCGAACGTGGGCTTGATGTGCCTGTTTTGGTTAATTGTGGCTCCACTGCGTCTGCTTGATTGAACGTGGGACCCGATATAATCATGCTTGATTTGAACATGGGCAGATGTGCATGCTTCGATCAAACGCGGGACCACCGTGTACATGTTTCAAACGCCGGCCATATCCTGCGTCTTCTTTGACCGTACGGTTGATGTAATTGCCCGAGTGTCATCTTGCTACTTCGACCAAACACCGACCCAGCTAGCTTGACTAAACACCGGACTTGATGTTTTGACCAAACACCGGCCTTGCTGTTTGCTTTACTCGAACGTGGGACCCGATGTGAGCAAGCTTGCTTTTTAAAAAATGAACCTTGTGTGCTCAAATGTAAATGTGGGTCATGTAGAAAGCGTTGAAGCAGCTTCTGGAGAAGGCCCGGGAGAGCGTTCAAGTGTTGGAGCTGAAACGCCTTCTTCTGGAGAGAGAGCTTTGATTGGGGACTACTGTGTCCGCCTTCGACCAACTGGGATGGGATCAAGTAGGACCCGCCGCGTGCCTGACTGAACGTCGACCCTGTGTTTCGACTGAAAACCGGCCTTGCTGCGTACGCCGGACTTGTGACTTGATCAATACCGTACTTGTGACTTGATCAATACCGGACTTGTGATTTGATCAACACCGGACTTGTGACTTGAGCAATACCGGACTTGTGACTTGATCAACACCGGTGTTTGGACCCAATACCAGCCTTGTGTACTCCAACGTGAATGTGTGTTCTGTCATGTGTGACTACACATCTCACGCGTTTTTTATACAAGTACTGACTCATGTCTTTTATTGTAGAATGAAGAAAAGAACTCCTGTTGAGATGTCTTCTGGGGATAATACTGGTGCCAAGTCAGGAGGTGTTGACAACTTCAAAGATATGCCGAACATTGATGATGAGTTGTTCACCGCGCCCTTTCAACTATATGAAAATATCTGTTCCACAAGATAACCTTTCTCCTATCGACTTCAAGGTTTTTCATGCTCCGCTGGGCCCTCATGAAGGATGGATGAGACCTATGTTGAGCAATGAGTACATCAAAGATAACTTGACCTGAGCGCAGATTATTGATGCAGCTTGAGTGTTGAAACGGCTCGAGAGGATGTTAAAGTGGCTTCTGGTGCGAATGTTGAGGTGGGTCCTGGAGAGAGTGTTGAAGAAGGATTCTGAAGCGAACGTGGGTCCCGGAGAAAGCGTTGAGGCGGCTCTTGAATAGACCATTGAAGCAGCTTCTGCTAGAGGGAGCGTTGAAGTGTTTCCCTCTTCAGTTCGATTTACCCTTGCGAATTCCATGCTTCTTGACTTACCATCTCTCTCATGTTGAAGAATTCCTTGACTGACGGTGAAGGAACTTCATGCCGAGCCTCAGTCCTCAAGCGTGGTTTACATGGTTTGTTCGTAGTGGTTGTTGTCGAGCCAGATATGGAATATCTTGGACATTGTTTCATCATTGTGGGAGTCGTGCATGTGGTACTGGAGTTGGAGTTGACGGACGCGCAAGATGTTGTATCTCGGTGGTTTTCCTCTTTATCTGTGGAACGCTACGTAAGGTCAAGGTTGTATCGCCTATTGGTGAGATATATGCCCCTACAAACATTATGAGGCTCTTCATTACCGGCAGGCCTGGTTCTTTCTTTCAGGGCATATGTTGTTGTAGATGAGCGTTCAACAGCTCCAGGGGATGACCAAAAGCGCGGATTCTCCAACATAGCATGATAGACATGTACCACTGTCTGATAAAGTGACTCGCCCGGATCTTGTTCGACCACCGTCTGATAGAGTGACTCGCCCGGATCTTGCTCGATATGACGCGTGGACATCGTTATCTTCTTGAGGCTGCTCCCTTGAGGTATCGGCTCCATTGGAAGATTGCCGTCATAGAGCGTTGATACGTTGCACCGGCATTCTTTAAACCAAACGGCAGTATGGTATAATAAAAATTTACGAGAGGATTTCGAAAAGCTATCTTACTTGCATCATGCTCATACATCCTTATCTAGTTGTAGCCGCTACATCCATCCATGGAGGAGAACATGCCGTGTCCGCTGGTTGCATATACTAACATGTCGATGTTAGGTAGAGGAGGATCGTTTTGGAGCAAAGACTTTTCAAGTCTCTGAAGTCTATGCAGTACCTGATCTATCCATTTTCCTAACTGCAATTGTTTAACCGACTTGGATCCAGGTATGACATGTAGATGATGGGCGACCAATTTTCATCTAAATCCGGCATTTCTTCATATCTCCAAGCGAATATGTCCTGGTACTCTTTGAGAAGTTCCACGAGCTTCGTGCGTTTATCCGTACACAAGGTTGAGCTGATGGAGATAGGCCTAGGAGATTCTTCAACGATTTCAATCTCATCAGTTGTGGAGTTGGAGCCATCTTGCAGCTGCTGTGGATCATCGAGCACTTGTTCTTGTGGTTCGTTGCTGTTGTAGCATTCCATTGGGTGGAGAGACTGGGTAACAGTCTCCCCTGCTAATTGATAATGGCAGTGTCGGTATACCGTTTTCCCTTTCTGGTAAAGACTCGCCATAAAAGTTCGTTCCCTCTTCGTGTGAACGTGGGTCGTGGCTTCACAGGATGGAGAAGAATGCTTCGTCAGCAAAAATGCGTCGTGGGTACTAGCCCTCAATGATGCAAGCCGGTCTTCTTCCTGAATTGACGCCCACGTGGGGAGTAGGATGCAACGAACTTGTCTGATTCTTTCCGCGGAGCTTCTCCCGTACGTGCTGGTTTGGTTTCCCTCGAAGTCCGTAATTGTGGTAGGCTTCCGTACAACTTTGCCTGGGAGAACCTTGGATGTCCTGAGAGTATTGAGAGTAATCACATTCAAAGACGCTCCTGTGTATATAAGGGCCGTCTTGAACTCTGAATCCTTGATGCGTGCGGTGACATGTAGGGCACGGTCGTGACCATACTCTGGTTGATTGCAGCAAAACGTCTCCGCGTGCTGATTCTTCGAGAGGTGTGAAAGTTCGCATAAACTTTCCACTAGAGAAACCGCTTCCCGATCCATTGGCCTCTGGTTCATAGTGAAACTTATTGACTTAGGATCGTTGTGAGGATCAGTCCCCAGTGTAGGAGTCTCCATGACAGGACCGCTCATATCTGGTGTCGCTTCTTTGATCAGGTTCATGGAGGCCCGCGCCGCTGAAGTACCTTCTCCGGTGCGTTGAATGCGTTCCTTTTTTGCTCCAGGGGATGTCACGGCTCTTGTGGAAATCGATCAGTTAATGTCTTAATAAAAGTGAGTACCTCTTTCTGAGTTGCGGCCATATCCGTTTGAGTCTTAGCAAGAACTTCCTGCTTCTCCATCAAGTCCGCAATGGTAATGGGGGATGGTCCTCCTCTCGTCCCTCCGGCTCCTCGTCCTGATGAAGGAGTGGAAGTTGTTGCTCTGGTGACTACCAGAGGTGTTACACTTGATGAGATGCCAGGATTTGCGGTCGTTTCCGGCTCTCGTGATGGGAGGTGTTGTAATATCACCGCCGAGTGATCGAATTGAACGTTCCCATCCTCTGTACTCGCGTGTTCCTTGATTGATCTCTCCTTCCTCAAGCATTTCTTCACTTAGTTGAAAGGTCGATGCGGATTGAACAGTCTTACGAGCTTCGACAAGGGTCTTGAGATATAAATCTTCCAGCAGGGATCCGTAATCTGCAGGCTCCATTTCTTTATCCGGTAGACGTTGTGGTACCCCGAACAAGTCTTTTCCTCTGTGGAGTTGCCTCGAGTCTTCGTTGTCGGCTGGACCATGTTGTTCATCTCTCCTGAGTCCCCTGTGATTACGCGCTCTTTCTGCATCTCCACTGGTAAAGGTGTGACTCGACTAAGGATCCAGCGTTTCTTACACTTGCTTGAGCGGACGCCGCCGACCCTTCTTGTAATTGTCTTTGTTATATCATTCAAAAGGCGGAATGTCTCGCTCCGTCTTCTAGCGATACCGGCTTGATTTGCCAAGACATCCTCCAAAGATTCTAGCTACACTTCCCATGATATCTGAACCACCTGTGGTCTCCGAGTGAGGATACATCGTGAGATGAAAACCGAAGAATTGAGAATTCAATTTTTTGCAACCGAGAGATCAACCTCCCGCTGTGGTCGCCAATTGTTTATGGGTGAAAACTATTCCTGCCGGTTTTGGTAATTTGGGGTGTGTGGATGAGGAATGAATCTAAACCCTAAACAAATGCATGCGCGGTGAGTGCTTGTGGATTCAGAAATCAATCTGTGCAAGTCCGGCCTAAACCAAGAAATGGTCGTTCCAGACTTGTTTCGGTCACAAAGTGAAGGAGATGGGGTTGATCTTAGGGAGGGAAGCGAAGAAGGTGTTGAGATTGTGAAGGTGTTGGCTTTCTTATGACTTGTAACAGAAAGTTGAACCGGCTTACAGGATGCAAGCTATCAATTCCGGCGTTTTGTATTAACACTTGGTTTCTGTTTTTTGTCTGGACTTGCTCTTGTTGGTGGAAATAGGGAGGAGAACCTATTTATACAAGTCATTGAGCCTTATTCACGTCTCTCGTGGGAAGTGGGGGAAATGGAGTGATGGAGTAGTGGAGTTGTGTGTCGATGCTACACGATCAGTCTTGCCCACTTCTCCTGTCATCGCTAACCGTCCATAACTTACTAACACGTTCTTGTGATGGCGCGTTGCACGCTGCACGCTGTAAACCGCCAGACCAATACCCCAAGTATGTATCCCCCGCCTCTGTGACATGATTGATAAACGGAATGTGTGGATCGTGGATCCACGAAAGGTAGCATGTAATGTCAATTGAATAATCGCGTTATTCGTAAAGTTGATACTTGTGAAGTATCATGTGTATTTTATGCGGGTATTGCATCATGGTGTGGTAAAGTGATGGGTGGTGATGCCTCACTTGACCAATTAACTCCTGACCAGGGTTGTATAACCAAGCTGGTGAAGTTGGACGGACGAGATGATCTTTGAGACACTCATCTGCGACCGTTAATTAATTAGGGTTTTTGAAGAGGTGCGCAAGCATCACTCTTCAGCTTGGTCGAAACCAAGCATGGGAAGGTTTTTGGAAAGGACCGACCGGGCATGCGTGTAGACAACATACCGGTGTACACGTCCATATCTCACTGTCCCATGAAGGTGCAATATAGGCCACTCAATTTGACCGGAAAAGAGGAGTGGTGGAGATCGATTTTGTAATAGGAATTTGGTACCGCAAAAATCCGCGCACCATGCTCACTTCCGGCGCGCGTTCCAAGATGACCTAACTTAGTCGGTCTTGGCCGACCGCTCTGGCATGTAAGTGGTAGGCTGGTGTTCATGCCTACACCTGACTATCCCATGAAAACGTGATCTGAACCACTCAAATCGTCCGGCGAAGTTGAGCGGTCGAGATTAGTTTGCGGTTTGGGAGGTGTGACCACGCTAGTTTGAGCGCGCGTCTTGGAATAACCAGGCATGATATGCCTTGGCCGATCAGGTGAGGGGATAGATGGGCCCACGGTGGTCATGCTGGTATGACCGGACCTGCTTAATCTAATCTTGGACCCTCCATTCGTGCTGGAGAAGATGGACGCTCGTGATGCTCAAAACCCAAATTTGGGTTTCACGGCCATGTAACCATGCTCTGTTTGGGCGCACGAATTAGGATAACCAACCATGGTTGGTCCTGAACGATTGGTCAGGTATGTAGGCGGGCCCACGGTGATTGTGTTGACATGCTCCGGGCCCTTTGAATCTTCATCTACACCCTCCATCTATACCTGCGAAGATGGATGGTTGAGACTGTTTTGCGACACATGTTGTAGGATCAGAATATCGCGACAACAACAATTCGCGAAGGCAACGCATAACAACGTTGCGAATGAATCGCAGAGGGTTAAATATGAATGACACACTGGATGACGATAGGAGGATATGAAATTTGGCGAAAGTTAAGAAGTGTCGCGAGTATGAATACTTGTACGCCTGCGACACTTCGCGAGACATTCCCGAAAATAAAGGACAGCTTAGCTGTCATTCACTATGTATTACCCTATATAAAGGGATGAGTGAATCTGTTGTGAGGGGGGTTCCTTTGGAATAGAAAAGCAAGTCATTAGGAGAGAGAAACAGAGAGAATGTTTGTAAGTTCTCAAGTGTAATTTCATCTTCCGGTGTAAACATTTCAAGAAAATTATTAATAAACATTCATAATTGTTCATCTATTATCTTTTGAATGGATTAGTTACACAAAATATAGTGAGGGGTGTATTGTGGGATTTCCTGCAACTACATATTGGCGCTAGAAACAGGGACTGAGAAAAAGAATGGCATAGAGATTTGGAAGAATTTCAGTGAGATAATTTTCAAAAGATTTACTAAAAGAGAAATGGCTAGAAGAAGAAATGTACTTGAACAACCTGTGAGAAGAAGTGGAAGACTTCTTTGGAGAAAGGAGAATTGAACAAGGAGAATCGTCAAGGATGAATATGAGAAATGATGAAGAAAATCATGTTCAACGTTTAATTCCTCCGATAGCAAATGAAACCGTGGATTACGATAGAGTAAGTGTACATACTTGGAGGTCGAATTCTGAGGATGAAAGGGAAGAAGAGCAACAGTTGATGAATAACGGACAAGAAGGAGGAGACCAAGAAATGAATCTAGGAAATGAAGAAATCACAGCATTGGAAACATTGAGACAAACAATACATGAAGAAAGGCGGCTAGAGGCAGAAGAGCAAGCAAATTTGACAAGACAGAATCATGAATTAAGAATGAAAAATATGAGATTGCAAAATAGAAGATCGAGAAGCACTGCGAGATCGAGTTCAAGATCGACTAGGGAAGAAAGAAGGAGAGCCTTACCAACAGAAATTACAGAGGTAGAAAACCAACGGGAAGCACAAAATCTCATCTCAGAACATCACGAAAGAAGAGAGGACGCGAGAAGATCGTTATATTCCCCATCCCGAGAATTTCCAAGATGAGCAGAGTGAAGAAAATCGTGGAACTAGGCGATTTCAGGGGCCAAATGATCCGCCGGCGAAGGAAGAGCAATACGCACGGAAGAGAAGCATTGAGAAGGCAAAAAGAGATCGTGGGACGACATTGAGAAACATTATGCTGAACAAGCACGCTTAGCCCGCGAGAGAGAGAGAGTAAGAGCAGAAGTGGAAAACCAAGAATTGGAAGAAGCAATCCGGCAAAATAATCACGACAACCGAGAAAGGAGGCGAGCACAAAATCGTGTCAATAGAAATACCAATGGAGAATACGGGAGGATGCAGAGGAGAGTTGATAGAGAACCCAGAAGAGAGAACGATAGATATAATGGTGTGCGAATTGATGAAAGAGACGAAGGAGAAAGTCGCAGAGAAAGGAGAGAAGAAAATAGTGAACAAGAAGTTCAAAACAGGCATGAACGCAGGAGGCGAGAGGCAGAGCTAAAAAGACCAGCAGAATCAAAGGAAGTACATGATAGCCCGCTGGTGGTGAGACTGGACATTAATCCAAGACCAGTTGATGGAGAAGATGACGAAGCAGAAAATTGTTGGGCAATCAATAGAATCCTAATCGATACTGGAAGTTCGGTGAATATTCTTTTTTACCATACTTATAAGACCATGGGTGGAGAGGATGAGAATTTGATTCCTTCAACATACAAAATATACGGTTTTAACGGCACAGCGAACAAACCTAAAGGAGAGGTTCACATGAGGATACCTTTACAAGGATTATCACCGATATTTTATTTCGCGTGGTTGACGTGGAATCTCCTTATAACGCATTAATTGGGCGACCATGGCTGCACGAAATCTTGGGAGTAGCATCAACATACCATCAATGTATAAAGTTTCCCCATCCAAATGGTATTGGAATTATAAAGGGAGATTGGAAGGAAGGTCAGAAATGTTATGAGGTGGACGTAGAGAGCTGCGAGGAGAGAAATGCTAAAAGGAAAGGTTGGAAACAGAATATCAAAGATGAACAGAGAAAAGAAAAGCTGATGGTGGATACTATAGAGATAAGAAATGAAGAAGCATCGCGAAGTGCCGCAAGAATAGGTGAATGTTACAAAACTGCAAAAATAACTGGTTGTAGTACATCGCAAAGTGCCGCAGAAACATCGCGAAGTGCCGCAAATGAATGCATAGAAATACGCGAACATAATGATGAAAAGGAGTCCTCCAAGGATTGGGGTAACGATGAGGCAAAGAGTGCAATGAACAAAAGGCATAAGAAGTGAATAATCGACAAAGATATATCAAAGGCAAGATAAAGAAGAAATGATATGCGAGAATGTACAAGAATCCGAGAGAAAAATGAATGACATAGAATTGTGCGATGTCTTCGCAAATTAAATATCAGACAGCAATTAAATATGAATGATTGAATGATTTAACAACAATGAATGAGTAAATGAATGGGACGAACCTTTATGGCGTACACCCTAGTTCGCGAATTATATTTCGTAAGAGGCAAATGTAAGACCTAAAGTGCGTCATATAAGGGGGAATCTCTTAACATGACCCGGGGAAAAGGTTACACCGCCCCGGAACTGGGTCATGCAGATTTGGGGCCCATGAAAGCCTATCCGGAAGAGGTACCTTGGATTCCCAACTATATATGTAGGTTATACCCGGTTGGGCGACCAAGGGTCTCTTTCAAGGAGTCGTATGATCAAGGCGCCGAGGTACACGGTTGAGTCAAGAGTGCGGGGAGCATGGAACTTCCTTACCACTCTTGACAAGTCTTGGTGCATGCTGCACTCGCCCGAAGAAAACTCCACTTAGGGTGCAGCCTTGTAACCATAAACCCTATAGGTATAAGGGATAAGAGGTCACGAAAACAACCGGTTGTTGTTAAGACCGGATGGGAGGATCTAGCCTTGTATGGCCGATGTACGCCTCCTTGAAGGGGCAGCCAGGGAGATGATAAGGGCGGCACCCTCCATTAGGGAGCTGATAAGTGCCAAAGACACAAATGTCATGAGGCTTTGTTTTCGCAAGGAAACTTAGGCTTGTCATATTTGTGCAATGATCCTGCAGAGGCAATAATACTAACACGAGGGTAAGACGAGATCAATGGGTCCTTACATGCAAGTGTAAAGACGTCCTGCGATTTCGTCGCAAGACGACAATGTCACGGGGCTTTATTTTCGCAAGAAAGTTTAGGCTTGTCATATTGCCGCAAGCAAAATATCCTGCAGAGGCAAAAATACTTGAAAAACGATAAGGCAAGGTCAATGGGTTTTTGCACGCAAGTGTAAAGACGTCCTGCGACCTTGTCGCAATAAAGGGTGGCAGAGTAAGACCTTTAATTAGGAAGGTCAAGCTTAGAAGACCACCAAAAATGATAAGGCGAGATCAACAGATTTCTTCATTTATTAAAATCTCTTGCGATCTCGTCGCAACGATAAATTTAAACATCATTGGAGTTAAAATCCCGAATGACTACATATTCCTGGTCAGAGGAAGAAAGTGCGAATTTCAGAAATTTCATTCTTTCATATGAAGATGCATAACAGAGGCAAATATGGGAATGGAAAAGATGAAATGTTGTTATTCATCTTCCAATGAAAGAGTTATACATCAATAACGATAACCAATTATATTACAAGGAAGAAGCGCAAGAAAGGGGAACGAAGATCGAATTTATGGGCTATAATTCAAGAAGTTTACAATAAAGAGATACGTAAATGTACAGATATTACAGAAGCGAAAGAAACAAAAGAATTATCTCTTTGGTGATTCTTCTCCTTTATCTGATCCTTCAATTCCATTGTTCTCGTCGTCAGAGTTTTCTTTTTTCGCTGGCCTCACTATCAGAAACGTCCGAGACAGGCAAATTCTCAGGAACTTCTTTGGAAAGCCAAGGATATGAACAAAGAGGGATTTTGTGATCATTACAAACGTACTCCATGGCTTCATTGCGAAAACGAACGGCATCATTATTAAAATTCTCCACGGTAGTTTGAAATTGTTTCTTCAACTTGGAATATCTATTCTCGCGAAGGGTGAGATTCTTTGCGAGCTGTGCTTTTCGCATTCAAGTTCTTCAATCCTTGCTTGAAATCTTTTTCTGACTCTGCAATTAAAAAAAAAAAAAAAAAAAAAAAAAGTTAACAACTCAACAAAGCAATATTAGAGGTAAGAAACAAGTAAGGTATAATAAATAACCTTCTCGTCGGATATTATATCTTTAACCAAGGAAGTATGCTCGGTATGAAGACTAACATCAACACCTAAGTTATTCCTGGCATTATCTAAGATTTTCGCAGCCCAAGCGAATTCATCATCATTATTTATAATAAGAAGTGAACGAATTTGATTTTCTCGCTCACTAAGTAAGGAATTTTGACGAAGCAATTCATCTCGCTCCATTTGCACTTCGAGAAGGGACTTTTGAAATGTTGCTAATGCCTGGGCACCATTATTAGCAATGCGATCTTTGTCATCTATATGGTCACTAATTTTCTTCCTTAAAATTTTGGTTTCTTCATGAGATTCGAGGTACATTTGTTTAAACTGGTTGGATGTACTTAAGCTAGATCTGTGCTCAATTTCTAAGAGGCGGTATTTGGTTTGGAGTTCATTTAATGAAAGAGAATTAATTGCATTCGACGAACTACTTAAAGAGTTGTTGAGATGAGCGAGAAGAATGTCATTATCCATAGGCTCAGGAAATGAATGAAGAAGAATAGCTTCTTCGGAGAGGTTATATATATCTGCGAAAGTGATAAGTCAGGTAGCAACAGGCAATTGATAAAATAAAAATAATAAGAGAGGAAAAATTTTTATACCATAAAGTTCTTTGATTAGCGTTCTCAAGAGTGGTAACTTTGTCCTTCAGGCGTAAAACTCAGTTTCCAATTGTTGGATATTTTCGCGAGATCTCGCAGATTCAACTTCTAATTATTTAATCCTTGTGCAAAATTGGGTATTCTTTTTCAATTGAATGTTATACCTCCTCTCAAGATCTGAGGCAACCACAAAAGAAGTTTTTCCGACTGCGAAGAAAGATAAAAAGGTTATTAAGATATAAATTAAAAACTGAAGTTGGAGGAGAAATATGAATTCGAACATACCAACGAATTAAGTGCATTTAAGAAGCTAGGGGATACAGATCTAGAAACCCCTTTGAAAGAGTCATTGCCATCCAGCAGTGTAGCATTACATATGGTGGCGAGGCTCTCGCATATAGAAGTCAAGTGAGTATCTCCAATTCCTTGAAGAGAATCCGAGAAGATCTTTGAACAACCGATCCATAGGAGAATTGGCCGATTGAGCTTCATTTTGGAAAGTTGAATCCAAAACATTATCATTATCATCCTCATCGGAAGATTCAGAACTTGAGCTAAGATGAGAGGAAGGTTGAGTTTTTCGCTTCTTAGATGGTGGAGCAGAAGACTTATCCTTGCGTGCATTGGCTTTAGTTTTGCCTTTCACTTTCGCAGCTATCACTTCCTCAGCGTCAACCTTCGCATACAAATGAAGATAAGAAATAGAGGCAACAATATTGTTAAATAACACAAAAAAACATATTTCTTACTTCATCTGTAAGCGATCGAAGTATTGCCAAGGTACTTGCCAGTGGATTTGCCTTATAACTTTTCCTCAGTTTGATGATCTGGAAAATTTACAAACTCAATAAGTACAAGAGGAAAGAGGGATTGCAAAAGCAAACCGTGGGGACATACCTCTTCTGCCTTCTTGGGCCACTTAAACTCCCAAGGATGATAGCCTGCGAGATTTGCAGGGAGTACATGCGAACCTGCTATGTAAGGTCCACTTAAGAGCAAAGGTACAACCCACCACCTCTCATCTTTGGAGTGGCGGGGAGTAGTGTTCTTACCCGAATGCCAGTCGATATCTTGCATGAGTAATTTATCCTCAGGGATGTTATCTTTTCTCTTCAACCGAGCGCCCCAGCGAGATTTCTTATTTCTCATACCTATTACTTCATAATTTTCAAAAAAGTTTTCTGCAGTGTATCTCTCGGGGATTATTTCTAAATTTACATATTTGGGGTCTCTGGCACTGTTAGGATATAAAGATCCTTTGCCAAAGACCACGACGGCAAACTCAAGCATTAGGCGGATACAATCGCCGCTTAATTGATAGACAGCTCGCGAGAAGTTCGGATGGGAAAGGATTTCATAAAAGAGTGGCATCTCAGGATCATATAAAGGAATGGGAAGTCCTGCGAGAAGTTGACCTAGCGAAACAATAATCTTGTGATCATCACATTGATGATCGAAAAAGCTTAGCAAAGTGAGTATAGATGAACATCCTTGATTAGGAATGGTAGAAAGGGTGAAACCTTTATCTTGCAACTTTTTCTGAATCTCAATAAAGCGAGGTTTGTACATACGACTAAGTGAATCCATTATCAATATGGGAATGGATAAAGAATCGAAGATTAAGATATGATAAAGATTGAAGATTTGCAGTAATAGAAGCACAACTTGCAGAAGAAGAAGATTAAAGAAAAGTTGCAGAGGGAAAACGAAAGAGGAAAAGAGAAAGATATGAAAATTATATATAAAGAGAAACATCCTCGGGAGAAACGAGAGCATTTAATGCGAGAGGGGACGTGAATGGTCAAGAATAAACGATTGAAAGAGACGTGTCAGGAATAGAATGGAGGAGTAGACATCTGTAATAAAGCCCGTGTGGAAAGGTGGGACTGAAACAAATGTAGGTAAACAGTTGCGGCAGTTCAAAAATATGGATTCTCATGACATTCTCTCCTTTGTAGAGAAGACATGAGAAGAGGCAAGATGTAGGATCAGAATATCGCGACAACAACAATTCGCGAAGGCAACGCATAACAACGTTGCGAATGAATCGCAGAGGGTTAAATATGAATGACACACTGGATGACGATAGGAGGATATGAAATTTGGCGAAAGTTAAGAAGTGTCGCGAGTATGAATACTTGTACGCCTGCGACACTTCGCGAGACATTCCCGAAAATAAAGGACAGCTTAGCTGTCATTCACTATGTATTACCCTATATAAAGGGATGAGTGAATCTGTTGTGAGGGGGTTCCTTTGGAATAGAAAAGCAAGTCATTAGGAGAGAGAAACAGAGAGAATGTTTGTAAGTTCTCAAGTGTAATTTCATCTTCCGGTGTAAACATTTCAAGAAAATTATTAATAAACATTCATAATTGTTCATCTATTATCTTTTGAATGGATTAGTTACACAAAATATAGTGAGGGGTGTATTGTGGGATTTCCTGCAACTACACATGTAATATGCCGCAAACCCTAATTTAGGGTTTTCCGCCCATACGCCCTGGTTTGGACATTTTGGCAAGCTAGGCCAATCTCTGGGGAGGCCGACCATGCGGGGTCCGCGTCGGTTCGGCAATGGATATTCCATACCTGCTTGGGGTGATGGAATTGATCTGGGTCATCCAATCATGCTTGTGGAGTTGGATGACTGTGATCATATCCGGACTGATACGGTCAGTCCGAATGCTCAATCGGGCTAGTATAACACACCTAGAGGGGCTCAATCGGTCTAGTATAACACACCGAGAGTCACTGCACGGGTATTTCGTACATGGTTTCATTATAATGCTTGGAGGTTCGTGTTGCTCAGAAGAGCAATACTCGATCGTCATGCCGCACCGATAATGAGTACAGAAATACAAGGCTGATTGCGCATTAATTAATAATGCTAGAAATTCACAGTGGTATATGGGATTGTTGCTACATGCTCCAACCTCGGATGAATTTCGTGTATTCCTGAGAATGGGATTGTTGCCACATGCTCCATTCTAGGTGAATTAAGTGAGGGAGTATCCAACACTTATTAATGGCTTTATCTTTTACAAGATGTCAGCGCATGATTTTCTGGTTTTTTACAATTTTAACCTTAAATGAAAATCCACCATCAACAAAGAGAAAGCCATTTTATTGCCTTCTGGCGAAATTACAATGATCCCAATTCCGTTACCTTCTCCATTTGACGATCCATCTACCAATATTTCCCATCTGTTTGGCTCAGTTAATAAATCCCTTGGATTTCCATGTTCTTCTTCTATATCCATCATTTCTTCCTTTGCTTCATCCTCTTCCAATGGAAATTCTCGCTAAAAAGTCTGCAACAACTTGTGATTTGGGTGAGGATAACACTTCATATTTGAATTTGCAATGACTTACCCGAGCATTCCATCTTTCAACCCTTCCTGACCTTTTTGAATTTTTCATTACTGACTCAATTGGTACTTTTGTCATTACCTTTACCGTGTGTGCTTCGAAGTAGATGCGAAGTTTAAACGTTGCGTAAACTAATGCCAAAATTAATTTTTCAAATTTTGAATAATTTTTCTCTCATGGCATTGAATGTTTTCTTGATGTAATAGATTGGTTTTTCCACACCTGCGTCCATTCGCATAATACCGCACTTAGTGCATGCGAGGTTGTCGCGAGGTAAATTAGTAATTCTTCCCCTCGGGCTCGCTTTTTGTAAGATTGATATATCCATTAGATGTTCTTTTATTCCTTGTAACGCCTTTTCACATTCATCTGTACATCTAAATTTCGCTCCCTTTTTAAGTATGTTGAAAAAATGCTTGCACTTATCAGATGATCGCGAGATGAATCTTCCTAGCGAACCTAATAGTCCATTTAACTTTTGCACATCTTTCATCATTCTTTGGTGTCGACATATTTCAAATTGCTTGTACTTTCTCCGGATCAACTTGTATTCCTTCTTTTGACACAATATATCCTAAAAAATTTCCAGATGCCACCCCAAAGGTACATTTTTCTGGATTTACTTTGATGTTGAAATGTCTCATTTGTTCCAAAATTTCCTTCAAATCTCGTACATGATCTTTTGATTCTTTGCTTTTTATTAACATGTCATCCACGTATACCTCTAGTGTTTTATGTATCCATTGTTCGAACACTTTCTCTACCATCCTTTGATACGTTGCACCGGCATTTCGCAGACCAAATGGCATTTTTGTGTAATAAAGATAATCCTCTTGCAAGCGAAAAAGGCGTTATGCTCTTGGTCTTCTTCAAATGAGAGGAATTTGATTGTATCCCTTATATCCATCAAGAGAGGATATCCTTTCATTTCCTATTTCGATTCAACCATCTCGGAATATCGGCAAGGGAAAACTATCTTTTGGACAAGCTTTGTTTAGATCGGTAAAATCTATGAAAATTCTTATTCCTTTTTTCTTCTTTGGAACTACGACCATATTTGCTATCCATTCGGGGTATTTTGCTTGTCTAATAATGCGGCATCAAGCATCTTCGTAACTCTTCTTCTATTTGAGGATGATATGCTGTTGCAATTTTTCTAATTCTTTGCTTGAATGGTCTTGCATTTTTATCAATCTCTAATTTATGACACGCTACAGATGGATCTATTCCATGCATCTCATCCATATCCCATGCGAAAATATCTTTATAATCTCGTAACAAATCAATAGTCTTTCTTTCCTCATCTGCCTCCATTTTAGTCCCAATTTTTAACATCTTAGGTTCTTCTTCAGTTCCAATAGTCGCTTCCTTTGTTGGTTCTGCAGCAATGTAGCTAGCCTTCGGTTCTCCCATGGGCGTTGGTCCTTTTACTTCCTTCGCGAGATCATTCTCTTCACCACATATTTCTTTTCCTTCTTCCGCTCTTATCATGTAAGTTCTAAATTCTTCTTCCTTTTTCGCTGCTTTTGACATCTTCTTGCGATCTTTTCGCCTCTTCACCTGTTCTTCATAATGTTTTACTTCGATTTGATGATATATTATTCCTTTATCGGTATCTCCTCTGATTTCGCCAATTCCACTCGGCATAGGAAATTTGACACATTGATGAAATGTTGATGCTGCAGCTTTTATTGCATGTATCCATGGTCTTCCCAACAAAGATGTTATATGGTGATTCCATATCCACTACACATAGCGTCACATGTGTTTCAATTTCTCCCAACAAAATTCGTATTTTTATTTCCCCTTTAGGTTTTGTTATTGATTTGCCGAAACCATAAATATGATATGTTGCGGAAGTCATTTCTTCATCCTTGTATCCAAATTTTTTATACGCATGATAAAACATTATATTCACTGAACTCCCTGTATCCACCAAAGTTTTATTTATTGCCCATTCCTCCACTGTTTTTGTTAATTTTCCTTCTTCTTTGCTTGCATTTATCGTAATCACTAGTGGAGATGTGTGATTTAAATTCTCTCCTGATATTTCCGTTGTTGTGAATATAATTCTCTGTTTTTCCCATTCTTTCAAGGGTAACACCTTCTCTGCTGTTATAATTTTCTTTCCTTCAAAATCTCTTTTATGTATTCTTCCTTTGATACTTTCATGAAATTCATTAACCATTGCTTTTGTAATCACATTACATTCCAATTCTTCATTACTCTCTTTGATTCTAGTTTTCTCCAATTTATCCATCATACTCTTGATTTTAACAATTTTAGTGACAATATCCAATCTCTTATCTTCAATCAGTCCCTGTTTCTAGCGCCAATATGTAGTTGCCACTACAAGAAAACTTGGCTTTAGCGACTATTTTCTTACCAACTGTAGTTGGCGAAATACTTTACTAACTATTTCTGGTAACTCAAGATAATCACGGTGGCTAGAAAATTCTACCCACCGATTTTCAAAGAACAACGATGGGTTCAATTCTTTGGCAACAATGCTTCAACAACTCAAGAATCACTATGTGTAACTATTAGCTTTCAACCACCATATCTCGCCAACCAAAATGTACACCGGAATCTATACACTTGTGGTCACTAGTCTGAGCCACCAAAATATTATCTTGCTAGAAACCTGTACCGACCAGCAGATTGTTGACGTTGCTATCAACATTCAACCACTAGTTTTAGGCACCAAAGATTGCTCTAGAGGTTGAATACTTCTAGACAATAGGTTTAGCTACTAGTTCCATCCATTGGTTGACAATTATTCCAGTTAGCGAATCCATGTCGTTACTATTTGGCTTTGGCGTTTACGATTTTGCAACTGTAAAGTTTATCAGAAGTCAAATACCTGTAACCACTGCAACTAGCCAGCTGATCAACTCAGTGGCCCCTATCCCGATTACATGGTTTGATGGTTTTCTATGAGTAGTTATGCGCTACATTTTGGCTTGATGGTTTGTATCTATTACCTACGGTAAAACAAAGCTATATATCATTTTGGCTTAGTGTTTTTTATACATAGCATTAAAAAACATTGGGTAAACGCGGAATTTTTCATAGGATGATTTCAAGAGAAAATAAATTTAATTTTAGAATTGAATCGATCTTATGAAATATACTTAAGAATTTACATACCACGGGTTTTGATATTCTGCTTCAAGTGCATTTTAGAATTAATTATAAATTATCGATTTGATTTCTCATTCTCTGTTCATTATGATTAATGACCTCTTCCAATAAGCTAGAATATTCATATGAACTTAGATCTACGGATTCTCGTCATTTTATCCTGAATGACTTCTTCATCTTAGTCGGAATCTTCACCATGACATTGTACTTACATATTTTTGTCGTGTTATATATCCTTCATAAACTCTTATCTTAAGTCGAATCTCCGCTGGAACTCGAAATCTACCATCATTAGACTTCAAAACTTTGTCTAATTGAAAGTTAGAGACATCATAAAATACATTTCTCAGTTTCCTAATTCATTCTTGTGTATATATTCAGATTTGTTTATAGTTGATGATTAATAACAATATCCATAATTATTCTAATTTATATAATATTCTTTGAAAATTTTTTTCGTATCGAACGTTGATAAATAAATGGAATGCAGGAGTTCATTTTAGCACAAAAACAACCATCCACTTTCTCGAATGAGAATCTCAGACAAAATCTCTACCGTCCAAAATTTTTAGTAATCGGTGTGCCTATCCTTATCCAACGTTCAAAAATTCAATACAATTTTTTTCTCGGTAATCCCCCGTCCTCATCCGTATGATTATCCTTATCCTTATCTAATTCACTTTCTATCACTACCACAAAACTTCGTTTTCTAAACCTAATTTCATTTTTCTCCGCCTTCGCCTCATCTCTCTCGCTCTTCATTTCTCTTTCTGGTTACTCTTAAACGAGATCGAAAAACCCCAATACCAATATTTATGTTTTTTGATTTCCTTGATCTCGAATGATTTCTCTCTGTATTCTAAGTTTTTGACATCTGAACTAGATAAGAAAATGGTAAGTCTTCCACTTTTCTGCTTTTCCCTTTTGCTTTTGTCACTTAATCTCTGCGTTTTGGTTCTACTTCAGTGATTCAGATTTTGATTTTGTTTTTTATATTTCCCATGTCTCATTTATGATCAGACGAAGCTCGATCAAAAGATGAGACTAAGTTTTAAGCATCCCTAGTTGGATCCGTATGACACCGATAACATCATCGGGTTTGTGTTTTTCTTTCTCTTTCAATAACTTTTGTCTAATCAGATCTGTTCTTATTTATACTTATTTTCCTTAATTTTTTCGTTTTAGATTCTGATTTTTTGTGTTTTGATTGGATTAGGAAATATTGAAGTATAAGAATTTTCGTTTATTTGTGTTAATTTAGGTGTATTTGATTTTAAGTTTTAGTGATTTTTTCAATTTGATCTCTAAAGAAACCCTTTCTCTTTTCAATTTCAGGGTTTCCTTTTCATCTAGTTTTGATGTTAGGGCCTAGGGGATGATTCTAATGTTAAATATTTTAGGGATTTAACTTGTAAATGATTTTATGGTTTTCATTTTATCTGTTTGAATTTGGGACTTCGAATATTGTTGTAGGGAACTGAATGTTTGGTTTCTTTTGTAGTCTTTACGATGTGAAAAAGTAGAGGGGGATTATCACAAAAACTGGTGGGTGAGTAGATCCCTTGCACTATTATCTGCCAGCTATAAGTCCAATTGCAAAATAGAAGACATGACACCAGCAAACGGTAATGAAATACACATTTGTTTCTCACATTTTCAGTTCTAATTTGTTCAAAGGTCATTGGGAATTTGGGTTTTTTTTATGTTGTTGTAGGGAACTGAAGAAGGGAATATGGTGTAGTCTTCCATTTATCTGTTCTTGTTTATATTGCGATCGTTTATTCTTTTTGTTTCATACATTCCAATTTTCAGTCTTATATCCTGGGTTTAGTGATGAGGCATAAATTGATTGATCTTTTTCTAGTTCTTGGAAATTGATTTTTTTAGAGCTTTTTGATTTTGGACTTGATAGAAAATTTTAATGTTTTCAATCTAGTTCTTCAATCTTCTCTGATACATTTAATATTGTTACATTAGTCTTCCATGTCCTGATTTATTTTTTTGCTTGTGTTAATCTGTTGTTTTTGCCTCCGAATAACTGGATGTGGAAATTTGAGACCACATTCGGTTCAGACAATGGCATATAATAAATATAAGGGAATTGTGTTGAAATTGATTTCTTCACCTTTCCATTTCCTCTGGAATCAATCTTATTGGAAAGGAATGATTTTCTTTTCTTGAAATTGTGCCTAACTTTGAGTTTTTGTTCTTACAAATTTGATTGATAGGTGTCAAGCTTAGTGGAATGAATCTTTAATACAATTTAGAGAGAGATCTCTGTGAGTTCTGACCCTAGTTTAAATCAGAGACTTCATACTTGCCCGAATCCAATCTAAAATTCTAATCCCTAAGCAAAATGATGATAAAATTCATTGCTCGATCCACTGAATTGTGGGATGTTACTCTTGAATTTCAATAGGTTCTGATTGCTCACGTGAATTAGAAAAACACCTAACTTGAACCCGAGGATGTATAGATTAAGCAGCGTATTTGGAAACTTATTACTTTGGAAATGCATTCCAATAGATGGTCCCCTGTTATTCTTCAATTTAGTTGCTTTTGTAGTAGGTCTGTTGATGTTGTGAATTTTAAGGATGGCTGAAACTGCAAAGGTTCCTTGCACTTGTTGGCTTAGTTGGATTCATGGTTCATTAATCTTGAATTATTATACCAATTTGTTCTATCCTAACTGTTTGATAATTCTCAGGTAAGGGGATTGAAGAAGCAGGCTTAATGCCCCAAAACGGATGCTCGATAAACTTGGAGGAGCATTTGTAAGTACGTAGATGAATTTTTTTGCAAAGTTATGTAGGTATGGAAAGGATGTAATGCTTACTCTCTAGGAAAAATTTTCTGTTGTGTAGGCTCCCAAGCCATCATCAAATCCGCACAAATATCGGAAATGTCTTCCCTTGATTCTTTTTCCTGCGAAATAGATTGAAGTAGGCCCTTACATACTGTGAGGTTATTGCTATTTTGAAGCAAAAGAACATTCTTGTTGATGGGAAAGTGCGAACAGAGAAGACCTATCCATCTGGGTAGGTGTATATAATAATATAATCTTTTATTTAGTCTGCTTTTCATTTTAGTCAGTTTTTTTAACATGTTTCCATTGAGAAATGCCTAGTGATTCTTTTGAATCAAGACATCCGAGGATACTGGAGTGTCTGCCGCTTACCATGACCTTTCACGAGTAATTTGTCTCAGTATTTTTGAGCTTATAAGAATGTGAAACCCTGATATGGCTTCTTTGTTTACTTATTAGATGTTGTATTGGTTCCCAAGACAAACAAAAACTGCCGTCTCTTGTATGACACCAAGAAGCTAAGGTTAGTCTGTTTACCTCAATTTTTATTTCGTGCTTATTTGTTGAGTATTTCACAGCTCTGATGTTGTGTTTACTAAAGTCTATACCCAGCGTGTATATCACCTGTTATTTTATGTAAAATGAAAATTTCCTTTTTGACATATGCGTTGGATATATGGCTATAAGAATTGCTGATGGATCTTCCTTTATCAGCTTTTGGTGGAGAGAATTAGGTCTTATGGTCCGTACAGTGCCTTACGATATGAGAAGGATATGCTTGCTTTTAGTGGATGCACACATGGTCTGTCTTCGGATGAAGCTGATGAATTAACCTTGATCAGGTACGATTGATTGGAATGATATGTATACATTTTCAGATGAGAAACTAAATTATGCCTTTTGTGTTGTTTATTTAAGGAAAAATGCAAGGTCAATCACAAAATATGAATCGCCTGTGTCCCTCTCCTATAGACGTTAAGTTTTGTTTCCCAAGTCGATTCCCCCTGCCAATCCACATATAGCTCATCTGTTTTCATATAGTTGTCCATCACCACACGAGAGAAGTAATCAGTTAGAGATTACCTTGTTGAGGTTTTAATTTTCTCATTTTTTCTTTAGGATGTTCTTGGCCTTTAGTTTAATGATTTCTTTTTGGGGACTCATTTACGCTTTGGATGGCTTGACCGACGTCTTGCACATTCATGGATTTGTCTCGTAGCTTATCTATCTTCGTAAAGTGGTCCATTCAGAAGTGATTTCAAGGTTGTCTTAGCTGTGCTGTTTTATAGAATTTTGTGTTATTGTTTTTTGTTAAATATTTCTACATTATAGGAACATTATATAAACACCGAAATCTTTGATACACGATTACTTCCTTGGTTGCGTAACTGTGTTTCGCACACCGTCCAATAACGTAAATGCGGAGGAGGTTAGTTTTCTTTTACCGACTATTCCGTGAACCCTCGATTTCAAATGTGCATATAATTGCAACCTATCTCATCATGCAAATTGGTCAACGTAAGATTATGTCCTTAGCGGATGCATATCATTTAATATTGCATCAAACAGAAGTGAATTATGACAACTTCTATCGCTTAGTAATTATGGTTAGAAATTAGATGGCATTATGGAATGTTGAAAATTATATATTTTTCCAGTGGCTTCTTCGTTAGCTTGTCGAACTACCGACGGGAGAAGGCTACAACATTAGCAGCTCAAAAATTCCCTTCCACACTGAGTGTGAGCTCCGACATTTGGTCAGAACACATAGAATAACGCTTATGAGCGTTGATTTTGACCTGAAGTTATTTTGTTTTAGTTTATATGCATTTTGTACTTGTGGTCTCAAATTTTTGTTATTACTAGCTAGGAGGGTGCAAGTGTATCAACAGATACTTTTCAAACATGAATGGGCTGCTGCAGTGGTACGAACTTAATTGTGAAGGTGGTTGCTGAAGGACAAAGCCTCTTAGCTACATTGCAGGAAGCGTGCCAAGGGCTTCATTTCTTGATTTGGAGGTCTCTCATTGCCGCTGTTTCACTTCCTAGACCCTGCAAATCGTAGACATACCAAAGGAACAGAAGTACTGTCAATGGTGAGAGCTTAGTACATGTACAAACCCAGATCCAGACTCTAAGCTGCTACCAATTCCTCGAGGTCCCGTGTGTCCTTGATGTCTTAGTATGTCAGTGGTTTTTCTTTCTAATGTTCAGTGACTATGGATGTGAGCGGACAAGTTTTGTGCTGTCTTATTGGTTAATCAGAAGAGGTGGATAGATATTGTAGTAGATTGTTTTAGGATATTTTCAATATTAATAATATATAATGTATAATTTTCAAAATAATATATATATATTTTTTTGTTGCATAATAATACATTTGTAGATCCCTAGCAGCTCAAATTTGTAGTTGAACGTCAACGACCGGATCTTATGTTGGTGGAATTGTTTACCAACTTCGCTCCTTAGCCAGCCAACTATTCTGCTGCTAGAACCCCTCTACCAACAAAGATCTAGTTGATAAAACGGTTGACCGTCAAAACGTTCGGTGATAAAATTGTTTGACCAACAACATCAAACACCTTCACCAATTGAAAAATCAGCAAGTTAAAATCTTTAGCAGCTTACAACGTTTTATAACTTTCAACCTCTACCAACGATGTATTAGTCTTCAACAACAAAATATTTGGCGGGTGAAATGTTTCAGCAACAAATGTTTATGCTTCTACCAACGACAGCTAATAGTTATTGGAAAATTGTGTCGACTAAAACTTTCGTCGTTTCATTTAGTTGAAAGATATCTCTTCCAGCAACATGGTTGGTCCAGGTCTTTAGCAAAGAAGCCTTCAGTCACCGAGCGTATCTGTTGCCATGTTGGTTGCTGCAGAGTTCCACCCGCGAAAAACGGCCATGTACCAACTGAATCAGGGTAGTCGCTAAATCCTAATTTTCTTGTAGTGTGCAGGAAATCCTACACTACACCCCTCACAATAATCCACACAACTAAGACATTTTAAGATGAATAACAATGATTTTATTGATTATTTCCTTGAATGATTACAAGATAAAATAGAAAAGAGCTAAAGAAATTACAATCACCACAAACTTTCTCTCTCCTAATGACTTGTCTAACACTCTGAAAGGAATCCTCCCACAACAGGCTTATTCAACTCTTTATATAGGGTAGTACACAATGGATGACAGCTAAGCTGTCCTTTATTTTCGGGAATGACTTGCGAAATATCGCAAGTGTACAAGTATTCATTCTCGCAGTTCTCCTAAACTTCGCTAGGTCTTCACACCTTTCTCGTGTTTTGGTTGTCGTCATTCATTTCGTCACTTATATTACTCTTCTGCGACGCCCTCGCAATGCTGTTGTTTATTGATCTCGCGAAGTATTGATGTCGCGATATTCTGATCCTACAATGTATTATGCTTAGGGGTATTTGTAAAGTTCAAAAGGGTATATTTGCTATGGGTCTCATAGTAGGGGTATATAGATAATGTTCCCATCTTTATTTCTTCTTCCCTGCCTCAGTCTCTCAATTGTGAGCAATACCAACAGACAACTGTATCATTAGTCCATTGCAGCTAATAGTCCAGATCCTTGTCAGCTTATTCTCCACCTAATCCATCTCTTCATAAGCAGCAAAAACATCAACCAAGTCACCACCATAGTTCATTTTTAGATCCAGACTGCAATTTTACATACAACCTCAGCATCAAACATAACTCCATGCCACATACCCAATAGCACCTTCTCTTCTTGCTCATATTCCATCTCAACCTCCAGCAACTGAATCTTCCTATTGCAACACCCACATTCAGTTTAGCTGCAATACCTCCTCCAGCTCATAATAACCAGTTGGTGCTCACTGCATATTTCAATTCAGTTTTAACAGCAACATCATCCTAGCCATTACATCCATACAACCAACACAGTTCAGATTATTTGAGCTGCACAACACTGCAATCTTATCTAAAACCAACTCTTCACTGACTTCCATTCCAGAATCACCACCAGTTCGATTTTCGAATGCATCTGGCATCATTCAATCTCACACTAACTCAAACCCATTTTAATTCCATTCTCACTGGCAGCAACACCCATTTCATCATAACCACTGCCAATTCCACAGACCCATTTTTGAGCTTTCCTGCACTGCAGCTGCTTCACATCAGTGCAATTCATGCATGCACTTCCATGCCATCTCCTTCTCAGATACCAACACCATGAGCCATTGCAAATTCTCATCATCCTTCTACTGCAACCAATATCATCATTCCCTGTATCCTAGGTATACATCTATGCTTCATTTCAGTTCCTTCCCAAGCCAATACTACTCAATTTCAGTCTATAATACCAACCACCAACACATCTCAAACAAGACCATCCCATATCCACCTGCAACATCATCACTCAACAACAATAGTATCACCAGTTTAATGAACAACAGTTCTTCAACATTAATGAGAATCACATCATCTTAGGTCCTTGTTCTTGAAAGAATCCCCAAATTCTCCACCATATCCTTGTTCAACTCAGCAGAAAGCCAACTATCTCACTGTAACCTTGAATCTGAGACATACCCATGTTTCTAATTCATCTCACAACCCTAAATCATCCACCATTCTCGACCAAATCCAAATCAGAGATTCAATATCAGATATGAACTCTTATCATCTTCACCAATTAATCCTAGTTTGAATTCTTGCTTAAATGATTAACCCATCTTCTATGTATTATTCTCTCCATTGAACTCTCTTACAACAGTCTCTTGATCCCTAATCTCTCTGAATTTATCTCTTTCGTTGAACAATGAAGCCGCCATCGCTTCTCGATTTCAAACAGAGGGTGAGGAGTAAAAACTAATGATAGGGAAGAAATAATTTGTGCTCTGAATTTTAGGTTCGTGTAGGAGGTGAAATTGATATTGACATCCCATAGGTTAGGATAAGGGCTGCCCAGTACTATTTGTCCTATCATTTTCACACAACCGACAATTCATCCTTCGCTCCTTCATGCGAAACATTAGCCTGCTCCAAATATCGCATGAGAATTGATCTTTTGCCGTTTTCGCTCAAAATGGAAGTTTTCTCCTTCTTTTGCTCCCAAGGACTCCATTGCACCTGATAACTCAAAACTAAACATAAGAAATGCAATTCAAAAGGATAATAGCAAAGAAAGCATAAATACTAGATATAAAATTAGGTGTTTTAGACACCTATCAGATATCACCAGATGACAGTTCAAGAAGATGATACATGGAAGACTGCTTTCAAAACCAAACAAGGCTTGTTCGAATGGTTGGTGATGCCTTTTGGTTTGTGTAACGCTCCAGTGACGTTTATGCGTTTGATGAATGATTTGTTACGACCTTTTATAGAAGATTTTGTGATTGTTTACTTGGATGATATCCTAATATACAACAGAACTTGGGAAGAGCATATCGTTCACGTTAAGAAGGTGTTTAAAGTGTTACATGAAGGCCAGCTGAAGTTTGTAGGATCAGAATATCGTGACATCAATACTTCGCGAGATTAATAAACGACAGCATTTGCGAAATGTCGCAGATGAGTAATATAAATGACGGAATAAATGACGATAGCCAAAACACGAGAAAGATGTGAAGACCTAGCGAGATTTAGGAGAGTGGCGAGATTTTGTATTTGTACACTTGCGATATTTCGCAAGTCATTCCCGAAAATAAAGGATAGCTTAGCTGTCATCCAATGTGTAATACCCTATATAAGGAATTGAGTCGGACTGTAGAAGGGGAGATCTTTTTCCGAGTGTTAGGCAAGTCATTAGGAGAGAGAAAGTTTGTAGTGATTGTAATTTCTTTAACTCTTTCCCATTTTATCTTGTAAACATTCAAGGAATTAATCGATAAAAATCATTATTATTCATCTTTAAATGTCTTAGTTGTGTGGATTCTTGTGAGGGGTGTAGTGTAGGATTTCCTGCAACTACATATTGGCGCTAGAAACAGGGAAATTGAAGATAAGAGATTGGATATTGTCACTAAAATTGTTCAAATCAAGAGTATGATGGATAAATTGGAGAAAATCAGAATCAAAGAGAGTGATGGAGAATTGGAATGTAGTATGATTACAAAAACAACGGTTAATGAATTTCATGAAAGTATCAGAGGGAGAATACACAAAAGAGATTTTGAAGGAAAGAAAATTATAACAGCAGAGAAGGTGTCACCCTTGAAAGAATGGGAAAAACAGAGGATTATATTCACAGCAACGGAGATATCAGGAGAGAATTTAAATCACACATCTCCACTAGTGATTACGATAAGTGCAAGCAAAGAAGAAGGAAAATTAACAAAAACAGTGGAAGAATGGGCAATAAATAGAACTTTGGTGGATACAGAGAGTTCAGTGAATATAATGTTTTATCATGCTTATAAAAAATTGGGATACAAAGATGAAGAAATGACTTCCACAACATATCATATTTATGGTTTCGGCAAATCAGTAACAAAACCTAAAGGGGAAATAAAAATACGAATTTTGTTGGGAGAAATTGAAACACATGTGACGTTATGTGTAGTGAATATGGAATCACCATATAACATGCTGTTGGGAAGACCATGGATACATGCAATAAAAGCTGTAGCATCAACATTTCATCAATGTGTCAAATTTCCTATACCGAGTGGAATTGGCGAAATCAGAGGAGATACTGATAAAGGAAAGATATATCATCAAATCGAAGTAAAACATTATGAAGAACAGGTGAAGAGGCGAAAAGATCGCAAGAAGATGGCAAAAGCAGCGAATAAGGAAGAAGAATTTAGAACTTACATGATAAGAGCAGAAGAAGGAAAAGGAATATATGGTGAAGAAAATGAACTTGCGAAGGAAGTAAAAGGACCAACGCCTATGGGAGAACCGAAGGCTAGCTAGACCAAGTGCAGAACCAACGAAGGAAGTGAATATTGGAACTGAAGAAGAACCCAAGATGTTAAAAATTGGGACAAAAATGGAGGCAAATGAGGAAAGAGAAACTATTGATTTGTTGCGAGATTATAAAGACATCTTCGCGTGGGATATGGATGAAATGCCTGGAATAGATCCATCTGTAGCATGCCATAAATTAGAGATTGATAAAAATACAAGACCGTTCAAGCAGAGAATTAGAAAAATTACAACAGCATATCATCCTCAAATAGAAGAAGAGTTACAGAAGATGCTTGACGCCGGAATTATTAGGCAAGCAAAATATCCAGAGTGGATAGCAAATATGGTCGTAGTCCCAAAGAAGAAAAAAGGGATACGAATTTGCATAGATTTTACCAATCTAAACAAAGCTTGTCCAAAAGACAGTTTTCCTTTGCTAGATATTCCGCAAATGGTTGAGTCAGTAGCAGGAAATGAAAGGATATCCTCGCTTGATGGATACAAGGGATACAATCAAATTCCTCTCGCTGAAGAAGACCAAGAGCATACCGCCTTTTTGCTCCAAGAGGATTATATTGTTATACAAAAATGCCATTTGGCCTGCGAAATCTTTGGAGAACATACCAAAGAATGGTAGAAAAAGTGTTCGAAAAATGGATACATAAAACACTAGAGGTATACGTGGATGACATGTTAATAATAAGTAAAGAAGCAAAAGATCATGTACGGGATTTGAAGGAAATTTTTGAACAAATAAGGCATTTCAACATCAAAATAAATACGGAAAAATGTACCTTTGGGGTGGCATCTGGAAAATTTTTAGGATATATCGTGTCAAAAGAAGGAATACAAGTAGATCCAGAGAAAGTACAAGCAATTCGCGATATGCCGACACCAGCAACAGTGAAAGATGTGCAAAAGTTAAATGGACTATTAGCTTCGCTAGGAAGATTCATCTCGCGATCATCTGATAGCAAGCATTTTTTCAACATACTTAAAAAGGGAGCGAAATTTAGATGGACGGATGAATGTGAAAAGGCGTTACAAGGGATAAAAGAACATCTAATGGATATATCGATCTTACAAAAAGCAGAACCAGGGGAAGAGTTATTAATTTACCTTGCGACAACCTCGCATGCACTAAGCGCAGTATTACTGCGAATGGACGCAGGAGTGGAAAAGCCAATCTATTACATCAGCAAGACATTCAATGCCGCGGAGAAAAATTATTCAAAAATTGAAAAACTAATTTTGGCATTAGTTTACGCAACATTTAAACTTCGCATTTACTTCGAAGCACATACGGTTAAGGTAATGACAAAAGTACCAATTGAGTCAGTAATGAAAAATTCAAAAAGGTCAGGAAGGGTTGAAAGATGGAATGCTCAAGTAAGTCATTGCAAACTCAAATATGAAGTATTATCCTCACCCAAATCACAAGTTGTTGCAGACTTTTTAGCGAACTTCCATTGGAAGAGGATGAAGCAGTGGAAGAAATGATGGATATAGAAGAAGAACATGGAAATCCAAGGGATTTATTAACTGAGCCAAACAGATAGGAAATATTGGTAGATGGATCGTCAAATGGAGAAGGTAACGGAATTGGGATCATTGTAATTTCGCCAGAAGGCAATAAAATGGCTTTTTCTTTCAGATTGGAATTTGCATCTACCAACAATGAACAGAGTATGAAGCTATAGTACATGCTTTGCGATTTGCAATAGACATAAAGTTGGAGAATGTAAGGGTTACCAGTGATTCCCAGTTAGCTATTCGCCAGATAAAAGAAGAGTATACTACAAATGAAGCATCCTTGAAAAAATACAAAAAACTTGTTGAAGAATTGTCGGCGAAGATACCAAAAATAAAATGGAGACACATATCAAGAAAAGACAATAGACTCGCGGATGCTTTTGCTTTTATATCCAGTATGATGACAGACCAAAATGCGAGATGCATAAAAATACAGACACTTCTATCACCGTCAATCAACAAAGAGGAAGAGGAAGAAGCAGAAATAATGCTCATAGAAGAGGGAATACAAAGACCCTATTGCGAAGATTTGAGGACAGAACTTCATGCTTATCTAATGAAAGGAGAAACGCCAAAAAATAGATTAGAGATACACAAATTAAAAAGCCGTGCAACAAATTATGAATTAAGATACGGGGTATTGTACCGAAGATCCTTTAATGGACCCTCGCTTAGATGTTTAACACGAAAGGAAGGAGAAGCAGTGTTAAAAATGTTACATAGTGGGGATGCTGGCAATCATAGTGGCGGAAGGTCTTTAGCACATAAGGCGAAAATGCAAGGCTATTATTGGCCATATATGCATGAAGATGCGAAACAAATATCAAGACGTTGCGAAGATTGTCAAAGGCATGGAAAGAAAATACATGCACCAGGAGCACCATTAACCTCTTCAACAAGTGTATGGCCTTTTGGAAAGTGGGGGTTAGATATTGTAGGACCATTTTTACCAGGTACAGGGCAGAGGAGATATCTGATTGTCGCTACAGATTATTTCACAAAATGGGCGTAAGTAAAAGCAAGACAACACATTCGCGATAAAGATATTTTTACCTTCATATTCGAAAACATAATATGCAGATTTGGAATTCCAAAGACAGTTGGTATCTGACAATGGGAAACAGTTTGAGGGACAAAATATAGAATTGCTGCTTAATGCATTTCAAATAAAGTGTGGGAAATCAACTCCTTTATACCCGCAGGCCAACGGACAGGCGGAAGCAACAAATAAAACAATCGCTGATATACTGAAGAAGAAATTAGAAGGACATAATAGGGCATGGTGTGAACAAGTGCATAATGCAGGATGGTCTTACAATACAACAAGGCGAGAAGCTACGGGAATGTCACCATTTTGTCTAACCTATGGAGTTGAAGCTGTACTTCCGACAGAAGTTATTATTCTAACAACAAAGAGAGAAGATTGGGAGAAAAATCTTAGTGCGGGTAACATTTTGGTTAAATTAGATGAATTAGAGGAAAAGAGAGAAAGAGCATTACAGCATATGGAGAATTATCAGCGAAGATTGGCCAGAGAATATAACAAACGTGTCAAGACACGCGAGTTTCAACCAGGTGATATGGTATTGCGAGAAACACCAATATATCAGCGAGAAAGTGGTGGCAAGTTGGCAAAAAAGTGGGATGGACCTTATATCATCAAGGAGATAGTTGGAACAGGGGCATATAGATTAATGGATCCTGAGGGCAAAGATGTGGGCCAATGATTGGATAGACCGTGGAATAGATTATATCTCAAGAAATATTACCCATAGAAGATGGAAGGGAAAGAATAAGTTGCGAAATATTGAATGGATGAAATGAAATGAATTCATATGAAATGTTCCTACAACAAAGTGATTGCGAAATTGCATAAAATAAAATAAAAAATGTGCGAATATCTCGCCAATAAAATAACAAGAGATAATCAAAAATGAATGATTGAACGAATTGACAGAAATGAAAGAATGAGTGAATGGGACGAACCTTTATGGCGTACACCCTAGTTCGCGAATGATATTTCGTAAGAGGCAAATGTAAGACCTAAAGTGCGTCATATAAGGGGGTATCTCTTAACATGGCTCAGGGAAAAGGTTACACCGCCCCTGGAACCTGAGTCATGAAAATTTGGGGTCAATAAAGCCCATCCCGGGGAGATACCTTGGATTTTCAACTATATATATAAGGTTATACCCTGGTTGGACGACCGAGGGTCTCTTCCAAGGAGTCAGTGTATGACCAAGGCGCCGAGGTACACGGTTGAGCCAAGAGTGCCCAGGGCATTTGAAGTGTCTCGGCCATTCTTGGCAAGTCTTGGCACATGGTGCACTCGGCCCGAAGAAAACTCCACTTAGGGTGCAGTCTCGTAACCATAAGCCCTATAGGTATAAGGGATAAGAGGCTGCGAAAACAACTGGTTGTTGTTAAGACCGGATGGGAGGAGCCAGTCTTGTATGGCCGATGTACGCCTCCTTGAAGGGGCAACCAGGGAGATGATAAGGGCGGCACCCTCTATTAGGGAGCTGATAAGTGTCTTAAGACGCAAATGTCATGAGGCTCTATTTTTCCAAGAAAATTTAGGCTTGTCATATTTGTGCGATGATCCTGAAGAGGCAATAATACTAACGCGAGGGTAAGACGAGATCAATGGGTCTTTACATGAAAGTGTAAAGACGTCCTGCGATTTCGTCGCAAGACGGCAATGTCATGGGGCTAATAGTTCGCAAGAATTTTTAGGCCTGTCATATTGTCGCAACAAAAATATCCTGCAGAGGCAATAATACTAAAGAAATGATAAGACAGGATCAATGGGTCATTACATGAAAGTGTAACGACGTCCTGCGATTTTGTCACAAGACGGCAATGTCATGGGACTTTATGTTCGCAAGAATATTTAGGTCTGTCATATTGACGCAATGAGGGGTGGCAAAATAAGACCTTTAACTAGGAAGGCAAAATAATACCACACAAGAGCAATGATAAGGCAAGATCAATGGGTCATTACATGAAAATGTAAAGACGTCCTGCGATCTTGTCGCAATGATGAATTTCAACAAAAATGAAAATAATGGAAAACCAAGTAGCAATTATTAAATACCAAAAATTATACTCATTGAAAGAAAGAGTAATAATAAATAGATGAACACATCTAAAAGATAGTTGAAGTACGTAAAGAAGTAACAGTACGTACAAGAAGAAAAATTACAAGAGAAGGTCAATTCTCAAATATCAGTTTTTTCACCAGAAGGAGATACTGGGTTTTCTTCAGCAACTTTATCCATATTTTCGCCAGTTATTATATTTCCACCAGATCCTCCTTCACCCAGATCATCGTTGACAGATTTACTAGGAGGGATTGTCTCTTCATTTGCGAACTCTTCGCCACTATTATAGTCATAATCGCTGTCAGGAGGGTTAGGAACTTCATCATCACTTACTTCCAAAGGTTCGACAGATACAGGATCAAGAGATTTAGACAGTAAAACATCATTCACAAGAACTTCGGCTTTAAGATGAAATTGACGAAGGAGTGCTTTCTGATAATTCCTACTCTCTATATCTTTACAGTCAGACATATAATCGAATCTTCTTTCTGCACGATCGCGAGAGCGAGCAAGGGAAGCAACGAGTATTCCATTTTCTTTGCGAATTTTTGAATAGTCAGATTTTAGAGTGGCAATAGAGGAATGAAGATTTTTCTCAGAATCTGCAAAAGAAAAGAACATAGAAAGTCATTCAGATTTTTGAAATTCGCAAGGAAGATATCATAAAATAATAAATAAATGGATTAAGGTAGTCAAATAATATGACTACCTTCCTTTTGCGAAGTAAGATGTTGGATTAAAGCCGAACAACTATTCTCCAAGTGATCCATAGCATTGTCAAAATTATCTCCAATTAAACCTTTTAGTCGAGATCGCAACCTTTTTTCGTTGGAAACAAGTAAGGCATTTTTTTTCGCAAGGGAAGAGTTGGACTTTTCTAACTTGGAACATTGATCCTTGAATTGGTTTGCCTTTACACTTAAGATTATTCTACCCTGAATAAGTTTATCCTTCTCGTGATAACTTCTTCAAGTTGATTTCTCAGCGAGCAAAGAGATTGTTCTTGTTCTTTACATAATTTTTGACAAACATCAGATTGTTGCGAGTAAATCGCCACCTTGTTTAACAGAGTTCGCTTCTCTTGAGAAAGAATTCCATTCTCATCTGATAAAGTTTCCAACTCCAAATTAGCTTTAGTCAAAGAGTAAGAGAGGCGAGATAATTCATTACTTAATGAGCCTTGTTTCTGAACTAAGTCAGCATTTTCTTTAGAAAGATTATCTATTTGATCAACAAAATATGTATGAAGATTATCTAATTGGTTATATTGCTCCATCCAAGCATCTCTATCCATTCGAGCTTCTTCAACAGTAGATTCCAACTGATATATCTCCATTTTTCGCTTCTGGTTTAAAGCTTGAAGGGCGAACAAGGGCTCTTGGTTCAATAAAAAAAAATGGACAATACAGAGGTAAGAGTGTACCTTTCAATTCTTCATTCTTCTTGCGAAGATTATCACGATCCAGCGAAACATTTTGAAGTTTTTGATTCTCAAGATGGAGAATATTACACTTTGCAGTCATAGCTTGGAGATCATTCTTCAAGATATTAACTTCTTGCTCCAAAGATGTTTGCGAAATTCTATCGGAGCCAAGGTGTTTGCTCAAAATCTCGCAGATATCAGATTTGATAGGATCGACAGAAGTCTTCTTGGCATCGTTCACAATATATGATAGAACTTTGAAGACCACATCTATTCCTTCCAAATTTTCTTTAGTAAGAGGGATTTGCTCAGATAAGGAAGTAACGACGATACAAGAAGGAAGAGATGAGTCATTTTTTGTTAAAGGAATATCATGAGAAGAGGAAATCTCATGAAGATTAATGACTGGAGAAATGGTAGAGGCATTGACAATGGAAGAAGAAATGGGGTCATTCGCAACGGGACTGTTATGAGGGATTTGATCAATGAAAAGTTCAGGCATAGGAGTGCTATCATCAATAGTATTTTCGCAGGAAGAAACAGTAGGTTTATCTTGCGAAGATTTCGCAGGAGGAGTTGTAAGTTTGAATATAGGAAAGGAAACAGCAGGTGCAATAGGTTTAGAATGGCGAGGCTTCTTGGGGGACCTATCAACATTTCCTTCATCCTGCGAATTACAAGTTAAATAAGAAACAGAGGCAACAATATCAACATTTCCGTCATCCTGCGAATTACAAGTTAAATAAGAAACAGAGGCAACAATATTGTTATTAAAAGAGTAAATGTTTCTTAAATACCTTGCTATTCGCAGGATTTCTTTTAGTGACAGTGTTTTTCGGTTGCGAACCCATGGAGATATTAGGGTTCACAATGGTGAACTTGGTGTTAGATTTGTTCTTGCTAAAACAAAAACAGCAGGAGAACCATTAAAAGAAGAACATTATCAAAACAAAACAACTTCAATAAGAGAGATCAATCACAAAGTAATCAAATTCAGCATAATTAACAAACCTTGATGGCTCCATAGAAATAGTAGCAGAAAAAGAAATATGAAAACAGTAGCAGAAAAATAATAGCAGAAAAATGATGAAGAAGACGATGAAGAAGAAACAGCAGTAAAAAGTTGCAGACGATGAAGAAGACGAAGTAAAGAAAAGAAATACTTTCTTAAGGAATTCCCCTTTAAATAGACAAGAGAGGAGTAACCGGATAACATTAAATGTGCCAGTAAAAAGGAAAAGATTTAGACACGTGTAAACAGTCATCCTTAATCCACGGAATTTTGTCGGCAAAAATTGATGAAAAACAAGCGATTGCGGCATTTCAGAATACTGGTTCTCATGACATTCTATTCTTCGCAGAGAATACATGAGAAGAGGCAAGATGTAGGATCAGAATATCGTGACATCAATACTTCGCGAGATTAATAAACGACAGCATTGCGAAATGTCGCAGATGAGTAATATAAATGACGGAATGAATGACGATAGCCAAAACACGAGAAAGATGTGAAGACCTAGCGAGATTTAGGAGAGTGGCGAGATTTTGTATTTGTACACTTGCGATATTTCGCAAGTCATTCCCGAAAAATAAAGGATAGCTTAGTTTGTCATCCAATGTAATACCCTATATAAGGAATTGAGTCGGATGTAGAAGGGGAGATCTTTTCCGAGTGTTAGGCAAGTCATTAGAGAGAGAAAGTTTGTAGTGATTGTAATTTCTTTAACTCTTTCCCATTTTATCTTGTAAACATTCAAGGAATTAATCGATAAAAATCATTATTGTTCATCTTTAAATGTCTTAGTTGTGTGGATTCTTGTGAGGGGTGTAGTGTAGGATTTCTTGCAACTACAAAGTTGAATGGAAAGATGTGTGAGTTTGGAAAAGAGGAGTTGGTGTACCTCGGATTCATTATTGGTGGTGGAAAACGGAATATTGATCTAAGGAAGGTCGAAATGCTCACTAAGTGGCGTAGACTTAGTTCTGTAAATCAAATTAGGAGTTTCTTAGGGGCTTGCACATATTTGCGTAAGTTTATCCGGTATTTTTCGAATATTGCAGGACCATTACATGGTTTGACAGGAGCTAAGGCAAAGTTTGAATGGCAGCAAACCCATGAAGACGCTTCAGTTACTAAAAAGGAAGATTTCAGAAGCACCGGTGTTGGCATTGCCTAACTTACAGCGTACTTTTGAATTTGAAACCGAAACTTCTAACTATGCAATGAGAGGAGTGTTGCTAAAGGATGGTAAACCAGTGGAGTACCATTCATAATTGTTCTCAGGTGCTATCAAGAACTACGCACCTTATGACAAAGAATTTTATTCTTTATATCAATGTATCAAGCATTTCCGAGTATATCTCTTAGGTAAAGAAGTAGTGTTAGATTCAAATCACAAACCATTGGAGTATCTACATGCACAGACGAAACTACAGCAAGCCCGACATGTAGTTGCAGGAAATCCTACACTACACCCCTCACTAGAATATACACAATTAAGTCATTTTAAGATGAATGATTATGATTTCTATTGATTGAATACTTGAATCTTTACAATATGAAATAGAAATGAGTTAAAGAATTACAATCACTCTAAAACTTTATCTCTCCTCAAGACTTGCTTAACAATTTAAAAAGAACTCTCCCTTCAGCAGACTTACTCAACCCTTTATATAGGGTAGTACATAGTGGATGACAGCTAAGCTGTCCTTTATTTTCGGGAATGGCTTGCGAAATATCGCAAGCGTACAAGTATATAATCTCGCGACACTATTAAACCTCGCCATATTTGCATATCTTCCTCATGTTCTGGCTGTCGTCATTCATTGCGTCATTTATTTTACTTCCCTGCGACTCCCTCGCAATGTCGTCATTTATTAATCTCGCTAAGTATTGATGTCGCGATATTCTGATCCTACATCTTGCCTCTTCTCATGTCTTCTCTACGAAGAAGAGAATGTCATGAGAATCAATATTTTGAGATGCCGCAATCGTTGATTTTACATCAATTTTCTGCCGACAAGATTCCGTGAATTCAGGAATGACTGTTTACACGTGTCTACAATTTCCCTTTTTACCGGCACATTTAGTGTTATCCGGTTACTCTTTTCTCGTCTATTTAAAGGAGGATTCCTTGTGGAAGCATTTCTTTTACTTCGTCTTCTTCATTGTATGCAACTATTTTCTGCTGCTTTTCTTCATCATCTTCTTCATCGTTTTCCTGCTATTTTTTTTCTGCTACTGTTTCTATGGCATCAAGGTTTGTTAATTTTGCTGAATTTGATCATTTTATGATTGATCTCTCTTATTGAAGTTGTTTTATCTTGATATTGTTCTTCTTTTAACGACTCCTCTGCCATTTTTGTTTTAGCAAGAACAAACCTAGCACCAAGTTCACCATTGTGAATCCCAATGTCTCCCTAGGCTCGCAATCGAAACCCACTGCTTCTAAAAGAAAGCCTGCGAGTAACAAGGTATTTAAGAAACACTTATTTTTTAATAACAATATTATTGCCTCTGTTTCTTATTTAGCTTGTAATTCGCGAGGATGACAAAAATGCCGATAAGTCCCCCAAGAAGCCTCGCCATTCTAAACCCGTTGCGCCTTCCCCGTCACTTTTCCTACATTCAAACTTACAACTCCTCTCTGCGACATCTTCGCAAGAGATCCCTATTGTTTCTTCCAAAGATAACATTTCTATGCCTGAATTTCTCATAGATCAACTCCCTCACAACAGTCCTATTGCGAATGAGCCTATTTCTTCTTCCATTGTTAATGCCTCTTCCATTCCTCCAGTCATTAATCTTCACGAGATTTCTTCTTCTCGTGATATTCCTTTAACAAAAGATGATTCATCTCTCCCTTCTTCTATCACTATTATTACTTCCTTTTCTGAGCAAATCCCACTTACTAAAGAAAATTTAGAAGGAATAGATGTGGCCTTCAAAGTCCTATCAGATATTGTGAACGATGCTAAGAAGACTTCGCCGATCCTGTCAAATCACGATATTTGCGAGATTTTGAGCAAACACCTTGGACCTGATAGAGTTTCGCAAACATCCTTGGAGCAAGAAATTAACACTTTGAAGAATGATCTCCAAGCCATGACTGCAAAATGTAATACTCTCCATCTTGAGAACCAAAAACTTCAAAATATTTCACTGGATCGTGATAATCTTCGCAAGAAGAATGAAGAACTAAAAGGTAAACTCTTGCCTCTGTATTGTCCATTTTTTTTTTTTTTTTTTTTAAAACTCAAGCCCTTGTTCGCCCTTCAAGCTTTAAACCAGAAACGAAAAATGGAGATATATCAGTTGGAATCTACTGTTGAAGAAGTTCGAGTTGATAGAGATGCTTGGATGGAGCAATATAACCAATTAGATAATCTTCATACATATTATGTTGATCAAATAGATAATCTTTCTAAAGAAAATGCTGATTTAGCTCAGAAACAAGATTCATTAAGTAATGACTTATCTACTTTGTCTTACTCTTTGACTAAAGCTAATTTGGAGTTGGAAACTTTATCAGATGAGAATGGAACTCTTTCTCAAGAGAAGCGAACTCTGTTAAACAAGGTGGCGATTTACTCGCAACAAAATGATATTTGTCAAAAATTATGTAAAAAGCAAGAACAATCTCTTTGTTATTTGAGAAATCAACTGGAAGAAGTTCTTGTCGAGAAGGATAAACCGATTCGGGGTAGAATAAACTTAAGTGTAAAAGTAAACCAATTCAAGGATCAATGTTCCGAACTAGAAAAGTCCAATTCTTCCCTTACAAAAGAGAATGCTTTACTTGTTTCCAACGAAAAAAGTTGGTGATCACGCCTGAAAGGTTTAATTGGAGATAATTTTGACAATGCCATGGATCATTTGGAGAATTGTTGTTCGGCTCTAATCCAACATCTTACCTCGCAGAAGGAAGGTAGTCATAGAAGTTGACTGCCTCATCTATTCTTTCTTTATCAAGCCTTCATATTTTTTGTTTGTATAATTCCTTTTACTTTTTGTTTTGCAGAGTCGAGAAAAACTTCACTCCTCCATTACGCTTTGAAATCTGACTACTCAAAAATTCGCAAAGAGAATGGAATACTCACTGCTTCTCTTGCACGTTCTCGCGATAGGGCAGAAAGAAAATTCGACAATATGCGTGACTGTAAAGATATAGAAAGTAAAAATCAGCAGAAAGCACTCCTTCGTCAATTTCATCTTAGAGCCGAAGTTCTTGTGAATAATGTTTTACTATCTAAATCTCTTGATCCTGTGTCTGTTGAACCTTTGGAAGTAAGTGATGATGAAGTTCCTAATCCTCCTGATAGCGATTATGATTATAATACTGGCGAAGAACTCGAAGATGAAGAAACTGTCTCTCCCAATAAAACTGTCAATGATGATGTCGCAAATGAAGAAGAAGAATCTGCTGGAAATATATTAATTAGCGAAAATATAGATAAAGTTGCCGAAGAAAACCCAACATCTCCTTCTGGTGAAAAAGCTACTATTTGAGAGATGATTTTCTCTTGTAATCTTCCTTCTTGTGCTATTGTTTCTTTATGTACTTCAATCATCTTTTTTGATGTATGTACTCGTCTGCGTTACTCTTCTTTCTTTCAACAAGTATAATTTTTGGTGTTTAATTATTGCTATTCTATTATCTTCATTTATGCTGAAATTCACTGTTGCGACAAGATCGCAGGGTGTCCTTACATTTTCATGTATTGACCCATTGATCTTGCCTTATAATTGTTTTTGTGTGGTCTTATTTTGCCTTCCTAGTTAAAGGTCTTATTTTTCCACCCCTCATTTTGCATCAATATGACAGGTCTAAATATTCTTGCGAACATAAAATCCCATGACATTGACGTCTTGCGACAAGATCGCAGGACGTCCTTACACTTTCATGTAATGACCCATTGATCTTGTCTTATCATTTCTTTAGTATTTTTGCCTCTCAGAGATATTTCATTTGCGACAATATGACAGGCCTAAATGTTCTTGCGAATATAAAGCCCCATGACATTGTCGTCTTGTGATACTTATCACTCCCTAATGGAGGGTGCCGCCCTTATTATCTCCCCTGGTTGCCCCTTCAAGGAGGCGTACATCGGCCATACAAGACTAGCTCCTCCCATCCGGTCTTAACAACAACCGGTTGTTTTCGTAGCCTCTTATCCCTTATACCTATAGGGTTTATGGTTACGAGACGCACCCTAAGTGGAGTTTTCTTCGGGCCGAAAAGCATGTGCCAAGACTTGCCAAGAATGGCCGAGACACTTCAAATGCCCCCTGCACTCTTGGCTCAACCGTGTACCTCGGTGCCTTGAGCATACACTCGACTCCTTGGAAGAGACCCTCGGGCGTCCAACCAGGGTATAACCTTATATATATAGTTGTAAATCCAAGGTATCTCTCCGGATAGGCTTTCATGGGGCCCCAAATCTCCATGACTCGGGTTCCAGGGGCGGTGTAACCTTTTACCTGAGCCATGTCAAGAGATACCCCCTTATATGATGCACTTTAGGTCTTACATTTGCCTCTTAAGAAATATCATTCGCGAACTAGGGTGTACGCCATAAAGGTTTGTCCCATTCACTCACTCATTCATTTCGTCAATTGTTCAATCATTCATTTTTGGTTAATATTTGTTAATTCATTTGCGAGATATTTGCAATATCTCTGTCGCGGAACATTTCATATCATTTCATTCATTTAACATTTTAATTTATTCTTTTTTATCATCTTCTATGGGTAATATTTCTTGAGATATAATCTATTCCATGGTCTACCCAATCTCTCGGCCCACATCTTTGCCTTCCGGATCCATTAATCTATATGCCCCCTGTTCCAACTATCTCCTTGATGATATAAGGTCCATCCTATTTTTTCGCTAACTTGCCACCACTTTCTCGCTCGATATATTGGTGTTTTCGCAACACCATATCACCTGGTTGAAACTCGCGTGTTTTGACACGTTTGTTATATTCTCTGGCCAATCTTCGCTGATAATTCTCCATATGATGTAGTGCTCTTTCTCTATTTTCTTCTAACTCATCTAACTTAACTAAAATGTTACCCGCACTAAGATTTTTCTCCCAAGCTTCTCTCTTTGTTGTTGGAATAATAACCTCTGTCGGAAGTACAGCTTCAACACCATAGGTTAGACAAAACGGTGACATCCCCGTAGCTTCTCGCCTTGTTGTATTATAAGCCCATACCGCATTATGCACTTGCTCACACCATGCCTTATTATGCCCTTCTAGATTTTTCTTCAATATATCGTGATTGTTTTAATGCATTAAGCGGGTATAAAGGAGTTGATTTCCCACATTTTATTTGAAATGCATTAAGCAATAATTCTATATTTTATCCCTCAAATCTGTTTCCCATTGTCGATACCAACTGTCTTTGGAATTCCAAATCTGCATATTATGTTTTCGAATATGAAAGTAAAAATATCTTTGTCGCGAATGTGTTGTACCGCTTTTACTTCTGCCCACTTTGTGAAATAATCTGTTGCGACAATCAAATATCTCCTTTGCCCTGTACCTGGTAAAAATGGTCCTACAATGTCTAATCCCCACTTTCCAAAAGGCCATACACTTGTTGAAGAAGTTAACGGTGCACCTGGTGCATGTATTTTCTTTCCATGCCTTTGAAAATCTTCGCAACTTCTTGATATTTGCTTCGCATCTTCATGCATATATGGCCAATAATAGCCTTGCATTTTCTCCTTATGTGCTAAAGATCTTCCGCCACTATGATTGCCAGCATCCCCACCGTGTAGCATTTTTAATACTGCTTCTCCTTCCTTTCGTGTTAAACACCTGAGTGAGGGTCCATTAAAGGATCTTCGGTATAATACCCCGTCTCTTAATTCATAATTTGTTGCACGACTTTTTAATTTATGCATTTCTAATCTATTTCTTGGTGTTTCTCCTTTCATTAAATAAGCATGAAGTTCTGTCCTCCAATCCTCGCAATGGGATCCTTGTGCTTCATCTTCTATGAGCATTATCGCTTCTTCTTCTTCCTCTTTGTTGATTGATGGTGATTGAAGTGTCTATATTTTTATGCATCTCGCAGATGGATCTGTCATCATACTTGATATAAAAGCAAAAGCATCCGCGAGTCTATTGTCTTTTCTTGATATGTGTCTCCACTTTATTTTTGGTATCTTCGCTGATAATTCGTCAATAAGCTTTTTGTACTTTTTCAAGGATGCTTCATTTGTAGTATACTCTTCTTTTATCTGGCGAATAGCTAACTGAGAATCACTGGTAATTCTTACATTATCCAACTTTATTTCTATTGCAAATCGCAAAGCATGTATTATAGCTTCATATTTTGTTTCATTGTTAGTAGATGCAAACTCCAATCTGAAAGAGAAAGCCATTTTATTACCTTCTGGCGAAATTATAATGATCCCAATTCCGTTACCTTCTCCATTTGATGATCCATCTACCAATATTTACCATCTATTTGGCTCTATTAATAAATCCCTTGGATTTCCATGTTCTTCTTCTATATCCATCATTTCTTCCACTGCCTCATCTTCTTCTAATGGAAATTCTGCTACAACTTGCGATTTTGGTGAGGATAACACTTCATATTTGAGTTTACAATGACTTACTTGAGCATTCCACCTTTCAACCCTTCCTGATCTTTTTGAATTTTTCATCACTAACTCAATTGGTACTTTTGTCATTACCTTTACGTGTGCGCTTCAAAATAGATGCGAAGTTTAAACGTTGCGTAAACTAATGCCAAAATTAATTTTTCAATTTTTGAATAATTTTTCTCTGCAGCATTGAATGTTTTGCTGATGTAATAGATTGGTTTTTCCACCCCTGCGTCCATTCGCAATAATACCGCGCTTAGTGCATGCGAGGTTGTCGCGAGGTAAATTAGTAATTCCTCCCCGTCTTCTGCTTTTTGTAATATTGATATATCCATTAGATGTTCTTTTATTCCTTGCAATGCCTTTTCACACTCATCCGTCCACCTAAATTTCGTTCCCTTTTTAAGTATGTTGAAAAAATGTTTGCACTTATCAGATGATCTCGAGATGAATCTTCCTAGCGAAGCTAATAATCCATTTAACTTTTGCACATCTTTCATTGTTGCTGGCGTTGGCATGTCTCGAATTGCTTGTACCTTCTCCGGATCAACTTGTATTCCTTCTTTTGATACAATGTATCCTAAAATTTTTCAGATGCCACTCCAAAGGTACATTTTTCGGGATTTACTTTGATGTTGAAATGTCTCATTTGTTCGAAAATTTCCTTCAAATCTCGCACATGATCTTTTGCTTCTTTGCTTTTTATTAACATGTCATCCACATATACCTCTAATATTTTATGTATCCATTGTTCGAACACTTTCTCCACCATCCTTTGATACGTCGCACCGGCATTTCATGATCCGAATGGCATTTTTGTGTAACAAGTATAATCCTCTTGGGGCGAAAAGGCAGTATGTTCTTGGTCTTCTTCGGCGAGAGGGATTTGATTGTATCCCTTATATCCATCCAGGGAAGATATCCTTTCATTTCCTGCTGCCGATTTGACCATCTGCGGAATATCTGGTAAGGGAAAACTATCTTTTGGACAAGCTTTGTTTAAATCGGTGAAATCTATGCAAATTCTTATTCCTTTTTTCTTCTTCGGAACTACGACCATATTCGTTATCCATTCGGGGTATTTTGCTTGCCTAATAATGCCAGCATCAAGCATCTTCTGCAACTCTTCTTCTATTTGAGGATGATATCTTTGTTGCGATCTTTCTAATTCTTTGTTTGAATGGTCTGGCATTTTTATCAATCTCTAATTTATGACACGCTTCTGAGATGGATCTATTCCAGGCATCTCATCCATATCCCATGCGAAGATATCTTTATAATCTCGCAACAAATCAACGGTCTTTCTTTCTTCATCTCGCCTCCATTTTAGTTCCAATTTTTAACATCTTGGGTTCTTCTTCAGTTCCAATATTCACTTCCTTTGTTGGTTCTGCCACAATGTAGCTAGCCTTCGTTTCTCCCATGGGCGTTGGTCCTCTTATTTCCTTTGCGAGATCACTCTCTTCACCACATATTCCTTTTCCTTCTTCCGCTCTTATCATATATGTTCTAAATTCTTCTTCCTTTTTTGCTGCTTTTGCCATCTTCTTGCGATCTTTTCGCCTCTTCACCCGTCCTTCATAATGTTTTACTTCGATTTGATGATACATTCTTCCTTTATCGGTATCTCCTCTAATTTTGCCAATTCCACTCGGCATAGGAAATCTGACACATTGATGAAATGTTGATGCTACAGCTTTTATTGCGTGTATCCATGGCCTTCCCAACAGTATGTTATATGGTGATTCCATATCTACTACGCATAACGTCACATTTGTTTCAATTTCTCCCAACAAAATTCGTATTTTTATTTCCCCTTTAGGTTTTGTTATTGATTTGCCGAAACCATAGATATGACATGTTGCCGAAGTCATTTCTTCATCTTTGTACCCCAATTTTTTATATGCATGATAAAACATTATATTCTTCGAACTCCCGTATCCACTAAAGTTCTACGTATTGCCCATTCTTCCATTGTTTTTGTTAATTTTCCTTCTTCTTTGCTGGCACTTATCGTAATTACTAGTGGAGATGTGTGATTTAAGCTCTCTCCTGACATCTCTATTGTCGTGAATATAATTCTCTGTTTTTCCCATTCTTTCAAGGGTAACACCTCCTTTGTCGCTATGATTTTCTTTCCTTCAAAATCTCTTTTATGTATTCTCCCTTTAATACTTTCATGAAATTCATTAACCATTGATTTTGAAATCATATTACATTCCAATTCTTCATTACTCTCTCTGATTCTAATTTTCTTCAATTTATCCATCATACTCTTGATTTTTACCGTTTTAATGACAATATCTAATCTCTTATCTTCAATCACTCCCTGTTTCTAGCGCTAATATGTAGTTGCAGGAAATCCTACACTACACCCCTCACTAGAATATACACAATTAAGTCATTTTAAGATGAATGATTATGATTTCTATTGATTGAATACTTGAATCTTTACAATATGAAATAGAAATGAGTTAAAGAATTACAATCACTCTAAAACTTTATCTCTCCTCAAGACTTGCTTAACAATTTAAAAAGAACTCTCCCTTCAGCAGACTTACTCAACCCTTTATATAGGGTAGTACATAGTGGATGACAGCTAAGATGTCCTTTATTTTCGGGAATGGCTTGCGAAATATCACAAGCGTACAAGTATATAATCTCGCGACACTATTAAACCTCGCCATATTTTCATATCTTCCTCATGTTCTGGCTGTCGTCATTCATTGCGTCATTTATTTTACTTCCCTGCGACTCCCTCACAATGTCGTCATTTATTAATCTCGCTAAGTATTGATGTCGCGATATTCCGATCCTACACGACACATGAAGTGGATATCTTACTTGATGAGTTTCAACATTCTCATTAAGTACAAAAAGGGAGTAACAAATAAGTTGGAAGATATGTTGTCTCGTCCACCAGTCCGAGTATTAATGGTGGCCATGAGAATTCATCCGATTGTTCCTTAAGAGTATGCAGAGTCATACACATCTAGTAAAGACTTCAAGATGGTGTTAGAAGGTATACAGAGTGGTTTGAAAGGCGAGTTTGAACTCCGAGATAGATTGTTATACAAAGGTTAGTTACTTTGTATTCCAGAAGATGGAGATCGTTTACAATGGTTGAGAGAGGCACACACATCTCGAGTTGCTGGACACTTTGGGATGAATACTCTTCTTAACCTTCGTCGTTATGTCTTTTGGCCAAAGATGTAAGATGATGTGGCTAAGTTGGTTAGAGGATATAAGTTGTGCAGCACATCTAAACCTTCCAACAGAAAACGTGGGTTATATCTACCATTACCAGTATCATCAAGGCCTTGGGAGAGTATTTCTATGGATTTTCTTAGTGGATTACTGAAAACCAAGTATGGTTATGATTACTTGTTCGTTGTGGTCGACCGATTCAGCAAGATGATTGCATTAATTCCATGTACAAATACGGTAACGGGAGCCAGTGCAACAAAGATCTTCTTTTAGCATGTGTGGAAGCATTTTGGTTTACCTGATAGGGATAGTCAATTCCTTAGTCATTTTTTGGATTCTTTATGGAGATGATGGACACTAGGTTGAAGAAGAGTACATCTTTTCATCCACAAACAGAAGTGGTCAACAGGACTATGGTTCACATGTTAAGGGGATATAATTCCAAGCATCCTAAAACTTGGGATGAGAGTTTACCGTATCTACAATTTGCATTCAATAGAGCAGTTCATAGTTCTTGGGAAAAATCTACTTTTGAGACGTGTTATGGTTACTTACCGCATAGTCCTTTCGATCTAGTATTATCTAGTGACACCTCAATGGGGGAAAAGGATGGAATTGAACGGCAAAAGGAACAAAAGTTCTTGGAGAAGATATCTCAGATTCATGCAACTGTTGAAGCACAATTAAAGAAGTCACAAGCCAAATACAAAGCAAAGAATGACAAGCATCTTGTGCCTTGTAATTTCGGTGTTGGTGACTTGGTATGGTTAAAATTAGGTAAGGAATGACTGAAGGGGGGAGGTAATAAGTTGAAGCCATTGTGGTATGGACTATTTCGTATTCTCGATCAGATTGGTGACAATTCCTTTCGTATGGATCCGCCACCTTATTTAGGAATGTACTCGGTTATAAATGCCGAATACTTGAGTTGTTTGAACCACCATTACTAGATGATGACGGTGACGACACTATGATCTTACCACGGGTAGAAGACTTATGGTTTGATATAGAGGAACCACTCAAGGAAGACTGCGTATTGGAGCGAAGAGTGACTAAAACACGACAAGGAGAGAAAGAATTTTTTCTAATTGGATGTAAAGGTCAAGTTCCTAGCAAGGCCAAGTGGTTTAACAAAGAAAAAGGAGCTCTCGAGTTCCCTAACCTTCATTTTTAACTCTCACAGGAGTTCAAGTTCTTAAAATGGGGACCCATGATACAGGTGTATCCATACTCCTTTAGGGAACTTAGTTAACCTCAAGCTTAGTTGAGGGAAGAATACTATTCTAGGCAGGAATTCTTGTTCAGGCAGAATTCCTAGTTAGGAAAGAGTTTTGTTTTAGGCAATACTCTTAGTTTAGGAAATAGATTCCTAATAAAAGTCCGTGGTCGGCTGAGTACGATGAAGGTTATAAATAGAGGGCTTTGGCTAATTGCTAAGGACAGATACTAGACATAGAAAACCTAGAGAAAGCTTGGAACAATATTTGTGCAAGCTTAGCAAATAGTTTAAGGTTAATCCATTGTTTAGAGAAGATTATGAGCGTAACAAAGAGAGAATTGTAATCGTTTTCTTGTTCATAATCTAGAGAAGATATTTTATTCAAATTACTACTTGTGTTCTATTTTTCTAAGTTTCTCGTCTATTATTATTCTGAATTCCGCCTTTATAGTAATAGCTACCAAGGTATAAAGATCAATACGTATCAGTGAGTGTGTATGGTTAAGGTCTATCATTACACACATTCGAGGGACATGTGGTATGAGTTATACCACTGATGAGCCAACTTGTATTTATGAGGATAATGTAGCTTGCATCGAACAAATTAAGCAAGGGTACATTAAGGGTGATAATACGAAGCATGTATCACTAAAGCTATTTTACAATCAGCAACAACAGTCTCTTACGAAAATTCAAGTCGACCAAGTAAAATCGATTAGAATGTGGCAGATTTATATACTAAGTTATTGCCTAACTTTTGAAAAGCATGTCAAAAATATCGGACTAAGAAAATTGTCTGAACTCCCTTGAATGTAATCAGGGGGAGATGGCGACATCAGAGGGGGAGTATCTAATGATATGATGTCGACATCAGGGGGGAGAGTCTATTGAACTCTTTTTCCCTTCATCGATTTTATTTTGTCCCAATGGGTTTTGTTACTCGGTAAGGTTTTTAATGAGACAACAACAACACCATGGTTATGACTCCCCGGTTGAGATTATCTTTTTCTTACAGGGTTTTTACGTTTAAGAAATAAGAGAAGTGGTCAACCTTCAGGGAGCAACTTTACTAAGGCTTAACACGTTGTACTCTTTTCCATTCGTCAAGGTTTTCTCTTACAGGGTTTTTCCTTTTCAAGGTTTTGATGAGGCAATACATTTGGAGTTCCATTGTTGAACCACATAAGGGGGAGTGTTAAAGGGCCCATGCCCATGGATGTTGTAGATGGGGCAAAATGATTTGCTAGTTTTTACGGAATTGAGGAGATGACCGTACGGAGGAGACTCCTTGAACCGAGCGAAATGTTCAACCTCACACTGATTTGCAAGAAGGGAGTGCTTTGAATTCGAGAGATCAATCAGTAGTACTCGGCCTAAACCAAGACAATGGACGTTCCGAGTAAATTAGGTCACATGAGAGGATGGGTCGATCCTGCAGGAGGGAAGCTTAGAAATGTGTGGAATCAATAATAATCAAAGATTGTAGGTGTGTTGAGAATTCTGAATATGATAAGTTCTGAATGATTGAAATTGTTCAGTTGAGATTAATTTCTCAAATGATGAGTTGTTGATCTCGTGTTGTATGTGAGACGTGAAATCCTTGTATAGTCAATCATGATTCAGAGACTTATTTATATTGCTGGAATTATAGACACCATGATCCCATGGAGTGTGACAGTTGATGGAATCAAAGAGTGGGGAAATGGAAATCGTGTTTGAAACCAGTTGCTCATCGTGCGGAGACTTGGTTGATTTTCCATCCACTACTTTGTTAACTCCTTCAACTGATTGCATGACTTGCTCACATTCCATCGTGTGTATGAACACACGTGCCGTAGACCGCCAGACCAAAACCCTAGTTCATATCCCCCCATGTAACAAGATTGATGTCTCGTGTGATTGTGGAGTCTGCAAGGCAGACGTGTATTTAGTTAGTCAGTTGTTAACTTCATGGGATGATGAGTCCTTGTATTGTTGAGTCGAACGTGGTTTGGAAATGTTCTGAGACTCATGAATTGAACATGTCTGTTGAGACAGAGATATGATGTTTGAATAAGTTAACATGAGCAAATACTGCTCATTCGATGAATTGTTGAATATTGATAGTTGAACCAATATTCTTTGGTTTGAGCAAGTATTGCTCATCTGAGAAAATATTGCTCGTTTGATGAATTATGGTAGCATGACCAAATAAAATATTAAATCGAATCTTTGGAAATTGAACCAAGTATGATAAATAAAATGTTGATCACGGGATCAACGTAAAATTATTAGCGTTTGAATCGAATCATTAACCTTGGACTCAAAACCCTAATTGATTTACTGACGGTTTATTGAAAATTAACCATGGAGTGAAGAGGACCGGCTACATGAGATTATGGATTGAGCAAATATCAAGGTCTCATGGAGAACAGTTGATTTGATGAAAGGATGATTAAATCTTTGGTTTAATCATTTATTAAGATAATGCTCGTCCGAACCTTAGGTGATAAAACCTAATTAATTATGAAGAGATGAGGGACCGACCAAGGGGTCATGAAACCGGCCCCAGGTGGTCATGGGATCAAATATTGATCGTTTGAGCAATCCCAGTTGGTTGAAACCCTAATTAGCGCCCTTTACTAGAATCGATGTAGAATTCTCATACGGACTCGGATTTTGATGGTCCGCCCCTCCATTCTGTACGGAAAAGAATTTCCTATCTCCTATCACGAGAATATTTAGGTTTTAAGCTCGTTCGGGAGGTGAAAACAGCCCGAGAGTAAAACTCAGGAAGAATTCAAGAGGGACGGTAGGAGAGAGTTTGGGCCCAATATGAGCGATTGCGCAAATTAGGTCAAATTGTGAAAATACGAGGGACCGGCTCCTTGCAATACAAAGAGCCAACCTTGGTCGGTCAAGGTAACATGCTCATGTCACCAAAGTGTTCGTGTCTTAGTCCTGAGAATTTCGATATTTTCTGATGTGGTTTGAGCAATCATTTAAGAAAATATGAAGAAATCAGGGATTTTTGCTGAAACCGTGAAAACTTCATGAGATGAAGGAAAATAATTATAAAATAAAGGAATGATGAGTCGTGGGACCGCTTAGGCCAAGGCATGGCCGACCAGCCAGTGACCATGGTCCCGTGGTGCCTTTCCTAATTTTATATTATTTTTCATGAATTTATGAAAATATCATGAATTTAGGGAATTTGTTGAAATCAAGGAGTTTCCTTGAAGGTAAGGAGTTTCCATGGGATCAAGGAAGCAAATAATATTAAAATAATAAAAATAAGGGTGTGTGGGACCGGCTAGGGCATGGACGGCCGTCTTGGGCCCGGTCCCACGAGTTTTCCTTAATTTTATGTATTTTTGATATATTTTTCCATGATTTGAAGGAATTTTCATAATTTGAAGGAAATATCATGAAATCAAGGAATTTCATGAGATCAAGGAAAACTTAAAATAATAATAATAAAATAAAGGGACGTGTGGGACCGGCTAGGGCATGGCCGGCCGGCTTGGGCTCGGTCCCACGGGTTTCCCTAATTTTATATTATAGTTTTCATGTTTATTAAAATACCATGAGATTAAGGAGTTTTCATGAGATTAGGGAAATAATAATAAAATAATGAGGAACCATGGGGTGTGGAGCCCGCCAGGATCAAGACATGGCCGGTTGGCTAATAATCACGGCCCCACAATATTTTCCCTAATTTTATATTATTTCCTTAGTGTGAAGGAAACACCATGAAACTGAGGAGGTTCCTCAAAACGAAGGATATTTGCTCAAGTGAAAGAATTTTCATAAACTCAAGGAAAATAATGAAAAAATATGATAAAATATAAAACTGGCGTGGGATTGGCCACAGCACGGCCGACCGGTCGGTGAGCCCAATCCCCAGCGCCTTGGTCAATATTTAATTATTTATTATTTTCCTTCCTATTTGCATAGGTTCATCGTTTCGTCGTATTTTGAAATACTCATTCGTGCGGTGATTGTTAGTACATCGTCGTTGTGTACACTTGCACCATTTAAATCGGGGCTTACTCGGAGGTAGCTCAGACGCCCGTGTGTTGAATATTTATTACTAACCCATGGAATTCTGCTGGGAAGAACCATAGATTGAAGTAACGAAATATTGTGAAAATATTTGAATATTTTCAGAAATTCAGTAGATGAATCCAAGAATTTAAGAATAATTAACTTATGGCTCTATACTAGTAGAGAAAGCTGTCTAGGAGCATTAATTATTCTGACATGAGCCTGCTGGAGTTTCATATCCTTTATATAGTCAAGGAAAACTGTTGTTTGTATCTTGAAGACGTTATCGCTCTATACTAGCAGAGCAAGCTGTCTATGAGTCGTCAATCTCGTGATTCTATATAGAAATAATTACTGAAGTGTCCAGTATTCATGAGATATGTCGTTGTCCACCGGGAGACTACATATCCGCATGTACTCGAGAGACGAGTATTCTCGATCGAGATTTGATGAGAGACCCGTGTCTCAATAATCACGTCCGATTCTTTGGATCATAAGTTCGTATAATTATGGGTTTACGATTTTAGCCTTTGTCGAAAATCCACCATCTACATTAAGTCCCCTACTTAGTGAGGAAACCCGTGTTCCTCAGTCAGCATTGAATGGTGATTTTCCGGTTATGAACAGTGCAAGTAATTTAACTTAGTCATAAGTTAAGACATTACCGGATTTTCGATTGCGCGAGCAAACCACGACTTGAACGAAAATCCCATTGGAATGATAGAGCATCGTCTGACAAGCGTAAATTGGTGCAGCACCGATTTCTTTTTCAAAAGTTGATAACTTGTTCGTGTTAAAATTATATATACATATGCATGTATAGACGTGAGTTTTGTAAACACCTTTCTTTTAGGAACGAACGTTCGTTTGATCGTTAGTTTAAGAAACTAGCAATAATCCTTAATGTAGGAGAGATTGTTTTTTTATAAATATGTGAGATTTTAACAAACTCTCATTTCAAAGGTGGATGCTTGTATGAGAGAAAAAGTTTTTTTTTTAAATAGTCGTGCATCTGTTAAAAAATTTATTTATGAGCTTTCATGAATTTTTTTATTTTCGATATGTAAGCTTTCACAAAATTTTGAAAATATACTCTCGAGGAAGCAATTATATATATAGACGTGAGTTTCACGTTAAAACATATATTTGTAAAATCAATGTTTTGATTTTGAACAACTGTTGAAAGTAGACAATTATACATGGTGAAATAATGTTTGTATGTGAGTTTTCACAATTGTAGAATGGACGTCATCCAATTTTTGAAAAACCAAGTGGATGTTAAAATTCACGTGGGTTGTTCACGGTTTTATGAAAATCAAGTTATGATTTTGAATAATGAGTTTTGCTCGTCTTTGCAGGTTTGAAGGAACGAGCAAGTTTTCGAAATTCTGACGTTATAATCACTACAGCTAGTGAAATTGTAAATAAGTAAGAGTTGAGAGTTACCATTTTTGTAGACGCTGATGTGAGCATCCTAATTCCATGATTTATTGTTTTGTCGAATCCTGCGCTTGTATGAACGATGTCTTTGAAATAGCCACTTTGCAAGAATGACCCGACTCCAAGGATGATACTTCCAAAGATGGTGTTTCCAAGAGATGACATCTCTACGGATGAAACTTTAAGAAATGGTATTCCTAGGACATCTGAGTGATGGTGAGAGATCCTTCATACTGAGTTATACTTCTTCTTATTTCATTAGCTTTACCATAGGATGATCGTATAGTGAAATCCCGGATAAATGTAGAGGCCACAAAAATGGAAGAAAGTCTACGGGAGCGGAGAACCCAAGGAATACAGGATGTTAGCAAATGACGCACAGTCCCCAGCCGTTTCTTTGGTGAGTTGTTAGCGCTCCCTGTGTCATGACTTTTCCCTGCCCGTGCAATTAGGATCACGATACCAAGGATTATTACTTCTTTTAGTCTTTTTCTCCATCGATTGACGGCCTTCAACTTATTCTCGGGAAAACAATCCAACACTGATGAAGAAGTCGATGTAAGCATCTCTTTCGTGCAGGCGATCGTGGCATCTCCTTGAATGAAATAATAATAATTATTGTTGATGAGTCCAGGAAGAAATCATTGTAGATAAGCATCATGTTGATGAAGCGCACTCTTCTTTGGGTCATGGGAATATGGAGAATTCCCGAAATCCCGAACCAAATGGAGTTAGCGGCGTTATCAATGGAGATCCCGGCATTGTCGAGCCTTCAAATGATTTAGAGACTCCCTTAGTAAGTATATATCCTGTAATCTCTTCATAAAAGTATGAAATTGCTGATTTTTGAATGAATAAATGAGAATCCATGTGAGTATACGAGTAATTTCGTCGAAATACGTCGCCAGAAAATTTCAGACTTCATCCTTTAATAGAAACGTTGTATAATCTTCGTCTGATGTCGGATTTTCGTTATTTAACAATGCTTTCTCATGCCCAGGAAATTTTCAAGCTTTATCAAAGAATCTTTTTGAGTTTTGAGCATGTTTAAGGGCCGAAATCAGCGAAATAGTAAACTTCCAGGAGACCTTCAGAAATTTTTCAGCTGGCATGTAGTCCAATGTTTCAGCCACATCTCTTTGATCGTTCCTCCAATTGCTATGAAATTTTGATATGTTGTAGGTAACATCCGTACAAAGAGAATGGTATATAAATAAACCCTTGATTCTTCACCAGTTGCTCCCAGTTCATCGTTTTGTACAGGGCAGAGTAAAATCTTCTCAGACAAGCTTGTTGTAAAACACTCATGTTGTGTCTTTAGACCATTCGCTTGTGTCTTGAACGATTGTTGAAGGATTTTAATGTCATTGATTCATTTGAGATCAGGAACCCTTAATTGATACATGAGCATGGTGGTGCTTGCAGTGCCATTTTCTGTCAGTAGTAGAAACATCACTTCTGAAACCCTGGTCATGGGACCATAGCATGAGGTTGCTTTCAAGAGAGGTGATGTAATGACCATGGTTTCATGTCCCGGTGGTAGCATTCCTTTTATGATGAATGATTAGCACATGAGAGTCTGGTTCCACGGGTCTTGGACTGTGAAACCGATCGTCATGATCAAGTGGACCGTCAGTCCCAGTATTTTGTTAAATCTCTCCTTTTCGTTTTCTCTTCCGGCAGGACTTGGATAGAGGACCCAGGTAGAAAATTGATGTAAAGACCTAGGTGGTCGAAGTTGGAGGTACCTTGATGAAGTACTTAGTGGAAAGACCTGGTGGACACCGATCGACTGTGGAAGTTATGAATCCCGTCTAAGAATTGATGCTTGCATGTTGTACGTTCTGGAAGCTGTAAGAACCTCATACGACGTCGGAATTCGATGCTTGACCCCAACTTTTGAATCTAAGAGACTGAGTTATCACATGAGAAAAGAATCACTCAATTTGGAGTTGTAGAGGTCAGCCAACGAAGCGTGCACATTTGTAATTTGTAATCCCGTATAAATTTTCCAGATTTCGTAGACCTGACGGTAAAGGCCGTATCTTTCATCTCGTATGTTCGATTGATGCGCCCTTTTGGTATGTTGTAGAAGAGATGTAGACGAACATCTTTTGTTGAGGAAGTATTGTCCCAAGCCTCACCCATTGGTACGTTTTTGTAAACCCATGGACTGAAGTGTGTTGTATCTCATTTGTGGAGGTGATGAGAACATCTTGTTGAAGACTTTGGATTATGCCCTTTGGTAGGCTTGGGAAGGTGTTTATTTTTATGCCTACTTGTGATACCGCAAGTGCACGGTGTCTATTGGAGACATGGGCAAGCATGTGTCGATCCACATGGAAATGGGGTGCTGTATGGTTGATCTAAGGCTCACTAAACTGATTTTCTAGCAAGGTAACACAACTGTTATTTTCTCGATACGACTAAGTGGAGGTTATGACAGGGGAATAAAGATGAATACAAACAATGAGAATAAATGGGTACTAGGATCATCAAATCCACTTCTAATTCCTATTATGTGTCAACTAAGTTGAGTATCTTGTTCTGTGATAGATAAGGGAAGTGTGTCAATCCTACCACCTATCTAAGGAGTTTCTCCAAGTGACACTTCAATTATCGGCTAAAGTACTAACCCGAGCACTAGTTGTCTAATTAAGCACAACTAGTCAAGGGAATTAGCAACTATTTCTAAGGCCTCGAGCTGCAAAGACACTCAACACAAGTTGTAGCCTAACTACAATGGATACATGGTATTCATTGTGAGAGTAAAGCATTGGGTGCTAGAATTGAAAATATCCGATAAATTAATCACTCAAGAATAACTCAAACAAAGTTGAAATCACATGCCGGGGGAATCGGGGTTTCATTGACATCCTAGCAAACTGATTTAGAACATGATTAAAATACTTAAAAAACAAATTAACCTAGAGTTGGTGCACAGGCTAGCCCAGGCATGAGTTCTAACATCCTCACCATCTCTTCTATTTATACATGCAAAGACAAAACAAAACCCTAATTTTCTCAAAACAGAAATTAAAAACAAACCCAATCGCCCATACTCTCTGAATCGCTTGTCCCCTCCGCCGATTCGCCCGTAAGCCCCCTATACGTTGTTGGTATGAAACCCTAGTTCTATCTATCTCGATCTCGGCTTCTAGGGTTGGGAGAAGTCTGTGGTGGAGATAGAGAGAAACTAGAGGTGGCGGTGTTGACCGGTAGCTTCGCTGGTGTCGGGAGAAGAAGGTGGTCTTTGGTGTGGGCTAAGGCGGCTGTGGTGTCGGGAGAGGATGAAGAGCGAGAGGGATGGAGAGCTCTGCCTTTGTCGGGTGAAGAAGAAAAGAGAAATGAGATTAGGTTTTGGTGATGGGAGATTATATAGGGGATGTGGTGTTGAGCGGGAGCATCAGGAGTTGATGTGCAAGGCGGAGCGAGCGTATGATCTGGGTGAATCCGATGCGTGCGTGATGCGACCGTAGGATGAAAATCTAACGGCTCGGAAGGTACGGGCTCGGATCCGGGTCACGGGCCGGGTCTTGGACTGCTCACGTCCATGTCTTGTTGTTGATGGTGGATTTTCATTCAAGGTTAAATTTGTAAAAAACCAGAAAAAATCATGCGCTGACATCTTGTAAAAGATAAAGCCATTTATAAGTGTTGGATACTCCCTCACTTAATTCACCAAGAATGGAGCATGTAGCAACAATCCCATTCGTGAATACATGAAATTCCTCTAGGTTGGAGCATGTGGCAACAATCCCTTCTGTGAATTTCATATCGGCCTTGTATTTCCAAAGTACTCATTATCGGTGTGGCATGACGACCGAGTGTTACTCTTACGAGTAACACGAACCTCCAAGCACTATAATGAAACCATGTACGAAATACCCGTACGGCCGACTCTCGGTGTGTTATACTAGCCCGATTGAGCCCCTCTCGGTGTGTTATACTAGCCCGATTGAGCATCCGGACGACCATATCGGTCAGGATATGATTCGATCGCAGTCATCCAACTCCATAAGCATGATTGGATGACCCCGGATCAATTCCATCACCCCAAGCGGTATGGAATACCCACGGCCGACCCCGTATGGTCGGTCATTGGCCTAGCTTGCCAAGAAACCGTTCATATCAAGCATTATGGACGGAAAACCCTAAATTAGGGTTTGCGGCATATTACATGTGTCGCAAAATGTCTCAACCATCCATCTTCGCAGGTATAGATGGAGGGTGTAGATGTAGACTCAAAGGGCCCAGATCATGTCAACACGATCACCATGGGCCCGCCTACACACTTGACCAATCGGTCAAAACCAACCATGGTTGGTCGTGACAAAATTGTCACTCAAACAAGAGATGGCGCACGGCTTTGAAAGCCAAAATTAGGGTTTCAAGCCATCACGCGCGTCCATCTTCTCCGGCACGAATGGAGGGTCACAGATTAGATTAAGCAAGGCCGGTCATACCAGCATGACCACCGTGGGCCCATATACCTCCTCATGTGTTCGACCAAGGCATATCATGCCTGGTTAATCCAAAACGTGCGTCCAAACTAGCATGGCCACGCCTCCCAAACCACAAACTGATCTCGACCACTCAACTTCGCCGGACGATTTGGATGGCTCGGATCACGTTTTCATGGGATAGTCAGGTATAGGTGTGAACACCGGCCTACCACCTACACGCTGGTATGATCGACCAAGACCGACCAAGATGGGTCGTCTTGAAACGCGTGCCCAAACTAGGGATGTCACGCGGTTTCCAACTCCTTTGCGGCAACGGATTTCGCCATGAAACCGATCTCAACCACTCAACTTTACCGGTCAAATTGAGTGGCTTAGATCGCTCCTTCATGGGACAGTAAGGTATGGACGTGCACACCGGCATGCTGTCTACACACATGCCCGGTCGGTCCTCTCCAAATCCCTTTCCATGCTTGGTTTCGACCAAGCTGAAGAGTGATGCTTGCGCACCTCTTCAAAAAACCCTAATATTCGTTAACGATCGCAGATGAGTGTCTCAAAGATCATCTCATCCGTCCAACTTCACCGACTTGGTTATACAACCTGGTCGGGAGTTATTTGGTTAGTGAGGCGTCATTACCCATCACTTTACCACACCATAATGCAGTACTGCATAAAATACACACGATACTTCACAAGTATCGACTTCCGAATATCACGGTTATTCAATTCAAAGATTACATGCTATCTTTCGTGGATCCACGATCCACACATTCCAAACATCAATCATGTCACAAACTGGGGATACATACTGGGGTATTGGTCTGGCGGTTTACAGCGTGCAGCGTGCAACGCGCCATCACAAGAACGTGTCAGGAAGTCATGGACGGTTAGAGATGAACAGGAGAAGTGGGCAAGACTGGTCGTGTGGCACCGACGCACAACTCTACTACTCCATCACTCCACTTCCTCCACTTCCCATGAGAGACATGAATAAGGCTCAATGACTTGTATAAATAGGTTCTCCGCCCTATTTCAAACAACAACACAAGTCCAGACGAGACAGAAAACCAAGTGTTAATACAAAAAACGTATTCCAACACCCAGAGCTTGCTTGCATCAATCACAAGCCTGCTCACCTTTCTGTTACAAGTCATAAGCAAGCCAACACCTTCACAATCTCAACACCTTCTTCGCTTCCCTCCCTAAGATCAACCCCATCTCCTTCACTTTGTGACCGAAACAAGTCCTGAAAACGGCCATTTCTTGGTTTAGGCCGGACTTGCCTGATTGATCTCTCGAATCTACAAGCACTCACCGCGCAGTGCATTTGTTTAAGGTTTGAATTCATTCCTCATCCACACCCAAAATTACCAAATTCAGCGGGAGTAGTTTTCACCCATAAACAATTGGCGACCACAGTGGGAGGTTTATCTCTCGGTTACAAGAATCGAATTCTCAATTCTTCGGTTTTCGTCTGTATCCTCACCCGGAATCCGCAGGTGGTTCAGATATCATGGGAAGCATAGCTAGAATGTTGGAGGATGTCTTGGCAAATCAAGCTGGTATCACTGTAAGCGCAGAGCGAGACATTTCGCCTTTTGAATGATATAGCAAAGACAACTACAAGAAGGGTCGATAGGCATCAACTCGGGACAAGCGCAAGAAACGTTGAATCCTTAGTCGAGTCACACCTTTACAAGTGGAGAAGAAAAAAAGAGCACACAGTCAAAAACGAATCAAGAAACCTGGACAACATGGTCCTGGACGGAGGAAAAGACTTGTCCGGAGTACTACAATGTCGCGGATAAAGAAAGGGAGCCTGCAGCCTATGGAGCCCTGCTAGAGGATTTATATCTCAAAACTCTTCTTTGAAGCCCGGAAGACGGTCCAATCCGTGTCGACTTTTCAACCGATCGAAGAAATGCTTGAGGAGGAGAAATCAATCAGAAATACCCGAATACGAGAGGATGGGAACGTTCAATCCGATCACTCAGCCAGATGACATTACGACACCTTCCACATCCCTTTACCTAGGCAAGCAATCCATGAGATATGATGGCACTCGCAAATCTTCCAACTTCATCTCTGTTCCACATCAAAGCCACGGAGAGACATCACAATGCCCACTAACACGGGAAAAGCCGGACTCAAGGTACTTACATTTCCCCTTCCCAATGAAGAAGATTCTGGAGCTACTAGAGGCGTGGGTATGAAATGGAGAGGTGGAGCTACCCCGGTATGGCGTCCGCCATCGATCAAGAAGTAATGGACCCGAGGTACTTTCATTTCCACCGGTTCCTCCATCACCCCACCGGTGAATGCAACGCTTTGAAGCGCATTGTTCGGGAGAAGCTTGGTCGGAGCGATAACTCGAGAGATTGGTGCGGAGGATTTTCTTAGAAAGGCTACTCCGGTTCGATACAAGTGAGGCTTCGAAAGCAAGTAAGTTTTACTCAACAATTTTACAGGAAAGATAGTTTAGAATTCACTGGGGACTTAACATCCCGCACGTGGAGAAAGAGGCTCAGCGATCAAATGCCATATTTGTTTCCCTTCAAACCTCCCTTTTACACGACATTTGCAATTTCATATGACATGTGCAATCATTCATGACCAAGATGCAAATTCCGTTTAAAATAACCTCTTTCAGAAAAGTTATTCACAAAACTATATCAAAATAAACCAATTCAATTACCCATTCAAAACCGGAAGCCAAATTACGAAAGAAAATCCTCACTATCACTCAAAAAAGAAAAAAGCATCTAAAAAGGCAAGTATATAACACGAATACTTCAAGGAAAGTCCTTCAAGCAACAACTCGTCCTTACGGGCAAGAGAGACCTTCATCCTTTGAAGCACGGCCCGCTTGACTCCGGTTCCTTAGACAACTTCTCAACCTCTTCTTCCTGGCGAGCAACACGGTCCGCGGAAGGGACTTCATCCTGTAATTTCGGAGCTCCCGAATCTTGGAGAAACCTTTGAAGAACCAAGGGGCATTGAAACCGCATCTTGCGCAAACACGTCTCGATGGCACTTCCAATCTTCAATCATCTCCTCGAACCGTTCGACCAGTCGTGACGCTCATCCCCTCGGATAGAAACTAAAGCTTCTTGGACGCGGTTGACCAACGCAAGACGACTTTTGAGTTTCGTGGTGGTAGCAATGTGACCGTGCTTCTCCCATATCGCTGTGTACAACTCTTTGAACTGAACCGGCACGATGAATCCACCAACCAACACATGGCCTGGATAAGGGATAGTAAAAGGAGGATCGAACAAAGCCCCAGGCTGCATCACCGGTAATTCGCTAACCGCGGGAGCCTTGTCAGTTGCAGGAGGCCTTTCAGAAGGAGTCACCACAATGGCCATATTGATTGGAACCTGTTCGGGATGGATCTCAAGAGGAGCCGCCTCAACTATAGCAGGCACTGCCTCTCTTACATTCCTTCCGGCATCTATTTCGCTCTAGGTGCTAATTTCCATCACGACCCCGTCAACAAGATCACTAAGGGAAGCACCTCGTCCAACCGAGCTTGCATCATCCCCTGTCATGGTGCGGAAAAGAAGTGGTTTCCCGAGACTTCTTAGTGTAAAGATCAGATACAGACTCCACAAGATCGGTGCGCGAGACTTCTCAACATGAAGATCGGTTTCTCGGACTTCTCAAAGATGAATATCAGATCCGTGACCTTCTCATTTTGAATGCGCGCCAACCTCGGTGAAGACATTCTCTTTCGAAATTCCCGATTTCAAGCAAGGATCGTTTTAAAAGAATTTACACTGGAGAAATGAAAGAACCGATGGGAGGAGATTTAAATACCCGCATATTGGAGGAATTGAGGATTACGGACCGCATGCTTGCCTCTTAGGTCTCTCTCCTACTTGGGGACCTGCAACCCTCGGCCCGGTCCGTTTGGTCGAAGTGGCTTCAACCGGAAATGCTTCGTCAAGATGTCGAAGATGGCTCACTACGGGAATCTGTCACAACACTCTCCGAAAATTTCTGGAAAACCAACAGTTGTCTCCTCCAAAATTCCTTATACTTATCGGTTACCACTGGGTTTCTCCCAATAGGCCAGAAGGGAAGGCTCACCCGTTCTACAAACATGCCAGCGTTAAGAATATTAGGGAGAGATTCTTTCGGAACCCTTGGTGAACGAATAAATGGGACACCCTGATCAAATCCCATTTGGCGAGCAGCCCTATCAATATTGTACGGAGTCACGGAAAATTCTCCGTTAAATAGAGACGGGACATATCTGGAATGCAGCTGCGCAGGTAAATAAGTTCTCCAGATTTCATACTTTCGACATCGGTACACAACACAGCATCAGGACCGTCAGAAGCGATAGCAAAGGTCTTTGGCTGAACAATGGAAGGGTGGACTGGCCCCCATGGACGGAAATCTACAGAAGACACATTGTCAAATACGTCCACAAGTTTCGCACCACCTCTGGGACGCCTTTTATTCCAACGGAGTATTCTCGAGCCACCATATAAGTTATTAAGCGAATTTCCAGGAGTATGAGCGTAACTTTTGAAGTGTTCCCATAAGAGCGCTGAAGAAAAGCGAAGTGAATGTGCGACTCTACCTTCTTGTACCCGTTAGAAGCATGCATGTCCATTGCTAAAGCATCCAAATGAGAATACAAAGTGATCAAGGAACAATGAGCCCGGAGGAAGAACTTCACCCTTCGCTTGACCTTATAGCAATCTTAACAAGGTCACCTCTAATGGTTTTCTTTCCAGAACCATCATCGAATATATCTCTGGATAACCATAGAGACAGGAACGCAATCACGCTGAGCTCATTTTCCAACTCTTGATCCGGCTCTGGATCTGCAGGAGACCACTCCGACACCCACCAGGTGTAAAAGCATCTCGCATCTTTTATCTCTTTCTTGTCCAGGACCGTCGAATTCCGCCACTTTTTGAAGTATAGCACCATAGTTACTTTGTTCCGTATCAGAGAGCTCGTAAGAGAGACTTCCAGCAACAGGCAGGTTCATTAATGCAGCCACACTATCCAAAGTAATAGTCATCTCTCCCCATCTAGATATGGCCGTGCGAGTAGAAATACGCCACCGAGAAATGAAGGTAATCAAACCCGCTATGTCTTTCCTAATTTCGAGAGTAGCATATGCCATGACCGCATTGAGGATCTGCTCTTTGGTCAAATTGTCCTTAATGCCCTTATTACTCAACATGCGTCTCATCCATCCTTCGTAAGAACCCAGTGGAGCATGGCAAGTCTTGAAGTCAATAGGAGAAGGCGGATATTCGTTTCTCTGGAGACAAAATCTCACCACAAGTGCTGAAGAAGAGAATGGATCAGCTTCCATATTTTCTGAATCGGAAGCAGGACTATCTCATGAGAAGGATGTCTTCTAATATTTGGAAAAGGCGAGGTGAACAACTCATCATCAATGTTCGGCATATCTTTGAAGCTGTCAACACTTCCTGACTTGGCACCAGCATTATCTTCAAAAGACATCTCAACAGGGATTCTTTTCTTCCACAATGAAATAAAATACAGGAGTCAGAACTTGTATAAAGGCACATGAGAGATGTAGTCACACACGGCAAGACACAACTCACACCGGAGCACACAAAACCGTCCAAACACCGACTCAAATTCAGTACGGATTTCAAGACTGGTATTAGTTTTCAAGTCCATGCAAGTTTCAAGTCGGTGCAAGTTTCGATCTGGTATTGATTTCAAGTCGTGCAAGTGCAATTTTCGTGCAAGTTTGGTATTGATTTCAAGTCGGGTGCAAGTTTGGTCTGGTATTGGTTTCAAGTCCGGTACAAGTTTGATCTGGTATAAGTTTCAAGTCCGGTACAATTTTGATCTGGTATTGATTTGAGTCCGGTACAAGTTTGATCTGGTATTGGTTTCAAGTCCGGTACAAATTTCAGTCTGATATTGGTTTCAAGTCCGGTACAAGTTTCAAGTTCGGTGTAAATTTCAGTCAAGCATATGTGAGTAAGACCCACGTTCCGGCATACACGGCGGGCCCGCATTCATTCACCCGCATGCATCATAACACGATTTTCTTTATTCATGGGAATCGTGTCTACGGGATTCAAGCCAAATGGTGGAAAAAGCTAAGCATATACATGTCTTACAAAAGGTGTTTACCTAACAAACTAGGGTTTTTAAAAAAAAAAAAAAAACCTACCTCGGACCTCGGCGCGGCAAGACAGCGATTCCGCGAACGGACGGCGGCGCAAAATAGCGGCTCAAGAACGGCAACACAGCGAGAGCGGCGATGGTCACGACGAGTGCTACTCAAAAAAAAAAAAAAAAAAAAAGGAGAACTCGTGAGGAAAAAGAAAGGGGTTTTTGCCTCTTTTATAGACAAAAATTAGAAGAATCCCAATAAGCACGGGATTCCTCCCTTATTTGGTTTCCTCTTTTGATTCAAATACCCAAAGAAAGAAACCGGCCTCACCAAAGGATTCCATACAAGCGTGACGGCGTGGGCAACTAGCGGTCGGCCAACACTCTTAGGGTAAACTCCTTTTATCCTGTCTTTCTCATATATGTATGTCACCATCTCATGCCTACCACACAATAGTGTAACCATTATGTGCTAGGAGGGGACTTAATGTTGATGGTGGATTTTCATTCAAGGTTAAATTTGTAAAAAACTAGAAAAAATCATGCGCTGACATCTTGTAAAAGATAAAGCCATTTATAAGTGTTGGATACTCCCTCACTTAATTCACCAGGAATGGAGCATGTAGCAACAATCCCATTCTCGTGAATACATGAAATTCCTCTAGGTTGGAGCATGTGGCAACAATCCCTTCCTCGTGAATTTCATATCAGCCTTGTATTTCCAAGTACTCATTATCGGTGTGGCATGACGACCGAGTGTTACTCTTTACAGTAGTAACACGAACCTCCAAGCACTATAATGAAACCATGTACGAAATACCCGTACAGTGCCGACTCTCGGTGTGTTATACTAGCCCGATTGAGCCCCTCTCGGTGTGTTATACTAGCCCGATTGAGCATCCGGACCGACCATATCGGTTCGGATATGATTCGATCGCAGTCATCCAACTCCATAAGCATGATTGGATGACCCCGAGATCAATTCCATCACCCCCAAGCGGGTATGGAATACCCACGGCCGACCCCGCATGGTCGGTCATTGGCCTAGCTTGCCAAGAAACCGTTCATACCAAGCATTATGGACGGAAAACCCTAAATTAGGGTTTGCGGCATATTACATGTGTCGCAAAACAGTCTCAACCATCCATCTTCGCAGGTTTAGATGTAGGGTGTAGATGTAGACTCAAAGGGCCCAGAGCATGTCAACACGATCACCATGGGCCCGCCTACACACTTGACCAATCGGTCAAAACCAACCATGGTTGGTCGTGACAAAATTGTCACTCAAACAAGAGATGGCGTACGGCTTTGAAAGCCAAAATTAGGGTTTCAAGCCATCACGCGCGTCCATCTTCTTCGGCACGAATGGAGGGTCACAGATTAGATTAAGCAAGGCCGGTCATACCAGCATGACCACCGTGGGCCCATCTACCTCCTCATGTGTTCGACCAAGGCATATCATGCCTGGTTAATCCAAAACGTGCGTCCAAACTAGCATGGCCACGCCTCCCAAACCACAAACTGATCTCGACCACTCAACTTCGCCGGACGATTTGGATGGCTCGGATCACGTTTTCATGGGATAGTCGGGTATAGGTGTGAACACCAGCCTACCACCTACACGCTGGTATGATCGACCAAGACCGTCCAAGATGGGTCGTCTTGAAACGCGTGCCCGAACTAGGGATGTCACGCGGTTTCCAACTCCTTTGCGGCAACGGTTTGCCGCAAACCGATCTCAACCACTCAACTTTACTAGGGTCAAATTGAGTGGCTTAGATCGCTCCTTCATGGGACAAGAAGGTATGGACGTGCACACCGGCATGCATCGTCTACACACATGCCCGGTCGGTCCTCTCCAAATCCCTTTCCATGCTTGGTTTCGACCTAAGTCTGAAGAGTGATGCTTGCGCACCTCTTCAAAAACCCTAATATTCGTTAATCTGGTCGCAGATGAGTGTCTCAAAGATCATCTCATCCGTCCCAACTTCACCGACTTGGTTATACAACCCTGTTCGGGAGTTATTTGGTTAGTGAGGCGTCATTACCCATCACTTTACCACACCATAATGCGCACTGCATAAAATACACACGATACTTCACAAGTATCGACTTCCGAATAACACAGGTTATTCAATTCAGCATTACATGCTATCTTTCGTGGATCCACGATCCACACATTCCAAACATCAATCATGTCACAAACCCGGGGATACATATTGGGGTATTGGTCGCGGTTTTACGGCGTGCGGCGTGCAACGCGCCATCACAAGAACGTGTCAGGAAGTCATGGACGGTTAGAGATGAACAGGAGAAGTGGGCAAAACTGGTCGTGTGGCACCGACGCACAACTCCACTACTCCATCACTCCACTTCCTCCACTTCCCACGAGAGACGTGAATAAGTCTCATTGACTTGTATAAATAGGTTCTCCGCCCTATTTCAAACAACAACACAAGTCCGCAGACGAGACAGAAAACCAAGTGTTAATACAAAAACGTATTCCAACACCCAGAGCTTGCTTGCATCAATCACAAGCCCGCTCACCTTTCATTTACAAGTCATAAGCAAGCCAACACCTTCACAATCTCAACACCTTCTTCGCTTCCCTCCCTAAGATCAACCCCATCTCCTTCACTTTGTGACCGAAACAAGTCCGGGAACGGCTATTTCTTGGTTTAGGCCGGACTTGCACGTGATTGATCTCTCGAATCTACAAGCACTCACCGCGCAGTGCATTTGTTTAAGGTTTAAATTCATTCCTCATCCACACCCCAAATTACCAAATTCACCAGGAGTAGTTTTCACCCATAAACACTTGTAAATGGGTTGCTACTTGTTGGGTTCAAGAACCATTGCGCGCGCGGCTTTGGCTTTCTCGCTCCTTTGGCTCCTCGGTTTCTCAGAACTTTATTTATTACCTAAAAACACAAAATTAATTAGTACAAATATTTATTCTTGAAAACAAAGAAAACACGAATGCGGGATAATAGCCGATTTCGAGCACAAAAGATGAGTTAAATGCCAATAAATAGATGTAGAAATATGCAATATTTGGCACTCATCAAATACCCCCAAACCTGAATTTTACTTGTCCTCAAGTGAAACAGAAATTAGGAAATCCTAACTATACCACCTGTCGCGGGTCTCTCGAATGCATTTAGCGTATGCACTAAGCCTTTAAACCCCTAGGTGTCCCTAGTGGACGAGTTGTAGTCTCGTGAGGGTTTACCGGAGGTGTACCCACAAAACCTTCTCCAACTTCGAGTGTAAAAGAGTCTCAAGCATCCAAGGAGCTATGAGGACATAGAGTTTCGCATGCTAGTAACAAGAAGTTAGAACTCCCAAAGAACGCATTCTCATCCTTAAGTGCAGAGCGAGAAATAACCATACCATATGAAAGAATTCGGATTCGATTATGATCATAAGCCTCGACTTCTGCCTCACCATTAGGGTTTTATGATAATTGCACTCAAAAAGACCGCTTTTTTAGTCTCTCATGTGTGCAGGCAGGAATAAAGAGAGAAATCCTGCACACGTTGTAGGTAAGAAGGATAACCTTCCGAAATAATTTCTGGAGACTCCACAGAGTTGTGGACAAAAAGAATCTTTTCTGATGATCTCTAAGAAAGGAAATCAACCATTAGCGAGGATGGGAGTACTCACTTACCTTCTCACCCGATCGGCAATTAATATCACTCTCTCAGCATTCATAGAAACGTCTTCAATCTTCGGTCTTCAAATGTTGATGACGAACTTCTGAACTTCACAAAAACTTGACAAACATTTTTTTTTTTTTTTTTTTTTTCTTTTGAACAACAATAACAATAAAACTCAATTTTTCACAACTTGTCTTGATTTCACAAACTTCATTAATTCTCATCTTCTTTTCTTTTCTTTGTTGCACGTAAACCTTGGACTATTTCAACTTTTCTTCAAATATTCTAATGGTGCTCCGCTTGCTGACGACGATGTGTTTCTATGAATCTGTTGATTGAGAGGGAGAGAGTGATGCTAACTGCAAATCGGTATTTAGAAGGAGTTTTGATCTTTAAACGTCACCCTCATGATTGACGGAATTAGCACTCAAGAGATCAAAAATAGTCTTTGAAAGTGGTGCGAAGTTGGGTAGCTCACCATTCCTACCCGGAATTGACGTACGGTGACACACACTCTAATGACTTTTCTAGAAAGTCACAAAGAGTGAAGGTCGGTACCTCGCTTGATGTAAAATGGGTAGTCTCCACTATGGGTGATCACAATTCTACTACCGAATATCTAAACAACACCTAATTCGCCCTCCGGTATGGTTAAATCCAACTTTAACGCTCTAATCAACTAAGAAACCCGATTGTGTTCTCCCAAGACTTCCAAGTTCGTTATTTCGGTTAGACTCTCTATGTAAACATAGCTAGAAGCATGCTAGTGACTCTAAAATCTCTAAAAGTTGGAGGTTTTTATGCAAGTATTTACAAAGAGTTTTGAATATTTTTTTTTTTTTTTTTTTTTTATTTTTGAATAAAAGACTAAAAACTCTATATGCAAATGCACCCCCAAACCTAAATCAAACATTGTCCTCAATGTTTCAACAGATAATAAACAATCACATACCATGAGAACTATGCTGATAAGAGAAAAGGGAAGAGATTACCGGATGTCGGCGGGAGCAAGGTTAGAGCTTCATTTGTCAAGGCTAGAATCCAACATTCTCAGCGGAGATCATATCGGATTAGCACAATATATGCGCAAGAAGACTCAACCGATTCAAGAAAGAAAAATTTAACAAGTCCTACTGGATTATATACAATGAAAATTCACCATATACCAACAATCTAAAGAGTTGAGGATCAACCCAAAAGACGATATGTACAAACATCAACAGCCTTACACAAATATAACATGAGAGTGCAGGAAAGATTGCATACGTGAACAAGTTACCCCCAAACCTAAACTTGTCAACAGATGTGTTTTTGAGCACAAAATCTTGCAATTTTAAAGGTACATCATGCAAAAGGTCTAACTCAAAATGAGTTTTGCTAAGAACAGGCAGACATACATATTCCAACTGTGGCTCCTTAAAAGTGTTATACTTTGATGCAAAATAGTCCAAGAGGACTTGGGAAGCACAAAGCTCTAGGCCTAAATTAGGCATTTTCAGAAAAGTTGGTTTTGCAATTTTGTTACAAACTACACCTAGGTTTGGTGGAGGAGTTTCAATCTGTGCCTTAGGAGAGAGATTAGGTACATCTAAGTTGTTTTCATGTATAATATCATTTGCACCATCACACACTTTCCTAAGGTCAGAAAAAGAAGGTAAATCATGTTCACCTGCATAGAACAATTCATCAATCTCCATGTCATAATCATCATTATCCAAAATTTCAACCTCATGCATAACATCATGCCGTAACCTAGGCATGGAATCAGACACATCAATTTCATGCATTGAATTATCTGTGTCAACAAAAGTCTTAGCATTCCCCAAGTTACAAACAGGTGATATAACATGCTCACTTTCACAGAACAATTGCACAGGCCCCAATTCAGCATCACAAGTATGAATATTAGAAGAAGCATCATTCATAGGGTTCACAGAAGAGAAACTAAATGTCTCTGAACCTAAAGATTCCATTACATTTTCTAAGTACACATGCTCTTCATATTCATCATCATCATCATCATAATAACACTGCATTTACCTATTCAAAATTGTAGCATTTTTAGTGCACTCATCTACCTCTAGATTAGGTTCATATTTAGTTGCATGAGTAGGACTAGAAACACTATTTTCAAAATTATCAGGAATAACTAACATCCTATCATAAACTTCTTTCCAATCTTTATTTTGTACCTCAATCAGGTTCATTTGAAGAATCATAGTGAGATGTTCAAGTGAAGGAGAGTCTTCACTAGTGGGTATGCATGTTTCATATGAAGGATCATTACATGGTTGTGCACATGGTTCACTAGAGAAGGGATGATCATGCATTTTCCATCCAAGTATATCATTGTTTTGCTCTATGAGCTCTTCCATTAGTGATTGCATACAAGGAGTTGGGGGAGTATAGAATTGTTCATCTCCCCACTGTGGTTGATGATACATGTTCTCATAATGATTAGGGTATGAATATTCAAGGTCAGGGCCATGAGAAGGTTCGTAATATTCCCTAAAATCACTATGGTCTGTGGGGAGTTCATAACATGAATCATGCCCGTAAGCAAGTTCTCGATGGATTTGTTTTCATTCCCGATTGAGACCAAAATCGACATGATCTAGCAACTCAATTTGAACTCAAAAAGAAGCATAGCTTAGCACACATCAAGCATGTATAACCAATGATGTTTCAAAACAGGGAAGGTAAGCCCAAGTGATGCAAAGCCCAGTTGTTGTACGACCCAGTTATTGTGGGCTCAGTTTTGGTTTAAGTGGGCTTCAGTTTTGGTTTAAGTGGGCTTCAATTTTTGTGCACGACCTAGTTATGTGGGCTTCAACTTTGTGCAGAGCTCAGGTTATGACAGTTGCACAGCCCAGTTGCTATGCAAAGCCCAATGCACAGTAGGCTTTAGTTTGGTTTAGGTGGGCTTTGGTTTATGTGGGCTTTGGTAATGTGTTTGGTTCGTTGCACAGTGGGCTTCAGCTCAAATTATGTAAAGCCCAGGTTGTGTGCAAATGCACAGCTCAGTGGAACTGGGTTCCAGCCCAGGTAGGAGCAGAGCCCAGAGAGACACAACTCTCAAAAAAAATCACACACAATTTCTTAGCACTCAGGGGTGCTTTGGATACTGCACAGCTCAGCTTATGCACAGGTTATGTGCACAGAACAGGATTATGTGAAGGTTGACAGGTGATCAATGAGAGTGAAAACTGTGTATGTGTTTGAAAAACAAGTTAATTGTCGACACAAGGTCGGTTACCTAGCATTCATTCCAGTGCCACAAAAACAGATACAACAGATGAAGAAATTTCACTCAAGCAGTGATGCACAGAGCACAGGGGAGCTCAATACTTCAGCAGGTGATCAGCGATTCAAAGCTTCACTAATCATATAAAAAGATGCTGATGCAACAGATGAACAGGTTAAGCTCTTTACAACATGCTACAGAGTGTCAACACAATCAAGTAACCCCAGTTCTCAGGGATGTATACACAAAAATGGCAGGGCAGATGAAGTCAACTGGGCTGGTTGATGTTACACTTTTCAGAGGTTAATGCTCAAGGATTTGTAGGGCAGATGGCTTAGCTCAATACCAGATGGTTTGCAGGTTTGCACAATGAGTAGTCATACAATTTTGCACAGGGGAATGAGCATGCAAGGGGTCAGAGCAACTTAGCTCAGCTGATGGCAAGCTTACAAGGTCTCACACAAGGCACAGGGCAGATGAGGTGAGCTGTCGCAATTGGTATCACTAGGGCTGCAGGTAGCTTGGCTATCCAAGCTGCAGCTCAACTCACAGCTTCAGGGGCTGGAGTTCAGCTCAGAGCAGACGGAAGCTGAGGGTTACAGCACAGGCCTTGTAGAGGTTAAGACTTCACAGCACAGAACTCTCAAAAAACCATGTTAAAGCACAGGCCTTGGGTTTGCGGCTACAGCTATCCTAGGATAACCAGGTTGCACTCAAGCTCAACAGCTACAGGGGCTGGAGCTAAGATGCACAGAGCTCACAGAGCAATGATTTCAGGCGTGAGCAATACCTAGCAAGGTAGCTAATTTCTCACGCAAGGATGGTTCAAAGATTCACAGGTCATGCTCAAATTACACACAATCACAGGCTTTAGATTTACCACAGTCACTCAAGTGTCACAAATTAGTCAAAAATTCCAGAGATTGAGCAATATGCGGCAAAGTAACTGGTTCAACAGGCAATCAGTGAGGCAAGGCTTATGGGAATGGCAGCTAATTCACATATGCATATAGGTCATCACATATTCATTCAGTTATCAGCAGTTCATGGCATTTCATTCAAGACAGAGCATCAAGTTTGAAAATATGATACCGTTGGTATGACCAGGTTTAGGTTTTCCACGGATTTCCTCCTTGTTCCTTCTCCTTGGTGTGTATTTCAGCTTCTCACGTACCTGGTTACTCAAGGGAGAAGATCAGTTCTCAGAAATGTACAGGTGAAGCAAAGGATTTCAAAGCCGAGAGTTAACACCTATACAACTGAACCACAGAATGCAACCAAATGTTCTCTAAACTGCAGATGCGGTATGCTGTTAATATGTTGAAAGAAGAATAGAATACTTTGAAAGTGAAAGCTACAAGATTATGCTTATGGATTGCAGAGAGAATAGAACAGAAACTTAGGCCACTTATGATTCAGCCAACTCAAGTGCACAAAATTCCAGAAGGATGCACAGGCAGCTGCGATGTGACAGACCAGAGTCACAGATTTGATGTTCCAGCACTCCAAGCACTGAAGTCTAACTGTTGGTTAAGCTCAAAACTGAGCACCAGGCATTAACCATGATGACCATGAATAACTAAATACAACTAAAATTTTCAAATTCCTATATGAATGCTTATGGATGCAAGTATGCAAATGGTTTATCGGTAATCTAAGAAGACTAAAAACAGCAGCAACCTAAAAAAAATTACAACATGAGCTCTAAACTTCCTACATATGTTAAATAAAATTAAAAGTTCAAAATGGTGCAAGTTACACTAATTACACTACAGGACAATGATGCATATACTTTAACTGAAACAAAACTATCAACTACAGAAAGTGATATGCAATGGAATGGGGTTAACTAAGATGCACTTAAGATGAACCAAATGCAAAATATATAAACAGATGGTTTACACTGAGCTACAGCATGCCATTACACTAAGAAGTAACTAACCTAACTGAAACAACATGCGAGAATGCAAATGAAAGCCTATAGCTAAAATGCTACAGAGCTAAGCTCTAAATGCACAACAAACCACAGACGTAGTAATCCAATGAATCTGAGAAAGAAAAACAAGAATAAAAACTTGCAAATACGCTGTGGAAACTTACAGAACTACTATGCAAGAGACTGAAAAAATAAAGCTACTGCTAAACAATTATATACACAAACTAAAAATAGAAACCAGTAAAGATGACAATGGATCAACAGCGCACTACCAATTCCCCGGCAACGGCGCCAAAAACTTGGTAGGCTTGGGAAGGTGTTTCTTTTTATGCCTACTTGTGATACTGCAAGTGCACAGTGTCTATTGGAGACATGGGCAAGCACAGGTCGATCCACAGGGAAATGGGGTGTTGTATGGTTGATCTAAGGCTCACTAAACTGATTTTCTAGCAAGGTAACACAACTGTTGTTTTGTCGATACGACTAAGTGGAGGTTATGACAGGGGAATAAAGATGAATACAAACAATGAGAATAAATGGGTTCTAGGATCATCAAATCCACTTCTAATTCCTATTATGTGTTCAACTAAGTTTAGTATCTTGTTCCTGTGATAGATAAGGGAAGTGTGTCAATCCTACCACCTATCTAAGGAGTTTCTCCAAGTGACACTTCAATTATCAGCTAAAGTACTAACCCGCAGCACTAGTTGTCTAATTAAGCACAACTAGTCAAGGGAATTAGCAACTATTTCTAAGGCCTCGAGCATGCAAAGACACTCAACACAGCTTGTAGCCTAACTACAATGGATACATGGCATTCATTGTGAGAGTAAAGCATTGGGTGCTAGAATTGAAAATATCTGATAAATTAATCACTCAAGAATAACTCAAACAAAGTTGAAATCACATGCCAGGGAATCAGGGTTTCATTGACATCCTAGCAAACTGATTTAGAACATGATTAAAATACTTAAAACACAAATTAACCTAGAGTTGGTGCACTGGCTAGCCCAGGCATGAGTTCTAACATCCTCACCATCTCTTCTATTTATACATGCAAAGACAAAACAAAACCCTAATTTTCTCAAAACAAATTAAAAACAAACCCAATCGCCCATACTCTCGAATCGCTTGTCCTCTCTCGCCGATTCGCCTCGCAAGCCCCCTATACGCTGTTGGTATGAAACCCTAATTCTATCTATCTCGAGCTCAGCTTCTAGGGTTGGGAGAAGTCTGTGGTGGAGATAGAGAGAAACTAGAGGTGGCGGTGTTGACTGGTAGCTTCTGCTGGTGTCGGGAGAAGAAGGTGGTGCTGTTGTGGGCTAAGGCGGCTGTGGTGTCGGGAGAGGATGAAGAGCAGAGGGATGGAGAGCTCTGCACTGTCGGGTGAAGAAGAAAAGAGAAATGAGATTAGGTTTTGGTGATGGGAGATTATATAGGGGCTGTGGTGTTGAGCGGGAGCATCAGGAGTTGATGTGCAAGGCGGAGCGACCGTATGATCTGGGTGAATCCGATGCGTGCGTGATGCGACCGTAGGATGAAAATCTAACGGCTCGGATCCGGGTCACGGTCCGGGTCTTGGACTGCTCACGCCCATGTCTTGTAAATGGGTTGCTACTTGTTGGGTTGCAACTGTTGCGCGCGCGGGCTTTGGCTTTCTGCTCCTTTGGCTCCTCAATTTCTCCGAACTTTATTTATTACCTAAAAACACAAAATTAATTAGTACAAATATTTATTCTTGAAAACAAAGAAAACACAGAATCTGGGATAATAGCTGATTTCTGAGCACAAAAGATGAGTTAAATGCCAATAAATAGATGTAGAAATATGCAATATTTGGCACTCATCACCCACCAGTCGTGCAAGCTTTGGGAAGACTTTCATGTGAGCATTTTATCGGGTCTACACATCTTGATATGAATCATTAGTTATTGGAGAAGTCCGCTTCATGTGTAACACTTCAGAGAATGGTTAGTTGATGAAGCTGGGATGTTGCACTCCGAGACCGTTGTTGATTTGGGATCACGATTGAATTCTCTCTAGAAATTCTTGTTGATGCTGAGACCATGAACGGAGTTCCTCCGCATATCCTTGTTGATGCCGATACTATGGTCGAAGTTACTTCAGAGATTGAAAAGGTTAGAACCATGATTTATCGACATAGCCTTTACTCCTCCATCTAGTGAGCCTTTACATTCACGAACTAGTTGGAAGTTTGCGCATCCCTAAGATGTAGGTGTACTAGGAGTACAACCCGAATTTTCCTGTAATATGAATTTACTGTGAACTGGCTTCACAAGTGAGTCGACGTTGTTGTGGGAGATAGCAAGAATGGTCTCCATTCGGGGTGTGATCGGTGAAGATAGGAAGTTCCTCGATCGTGCGGGGGCTTGTGATAGAGAGATTCCGTTGATAAAGTTTTCATGGAATCGCATCAAAGGTTGCAATGACTTTCTATGTCTTGAATCTTGTCCAATAAGATCAAGTCCCAAGTGCATGTTGAAGGAATGCGTGCCATCGATGGACGAATGATGTTGCATCTCCGCTAGAAGTCTTGCCATGGAAGACTCGGTGATTGTAGTTGATTTCACTTTGATCGTGTCGATGGTGAATCGTATGTCATCGTCGAGATATTTATCTCAAGCTGGAGGCGTCATTATAGAAGGTGTACTCTTTGATTGGGAGTACAATCAAGGCTTCAAGAATATAACACTCGAGAGATGAGAGGTTTTGATTTTCAGTTGGCCTTGGAAAAGTAGGCGATTGATAGTTGTAGGGATTTTCTTTTGGTTTGATAAAGATTTTCATTTAAATAAACTGAAGTTGATTGCTGAAAGAGATTCAACTAATGAATGCAAGTATTTCATATGCTTTGTAGGGATTGATCAAAACACGAATAAATTAAGAAAATCCTGCTTCAAACTTCAGATGCTTGAGGGTCAAAGCATCAGACCCCTTGAGAGAACTTCTTAGGCATGATCGTCTTGGCCCTGAATATCTTCTCGTTCGACTTTTCCTTCATCAGTCCTCTAACGTGTGAGTATTCATGCTCGTACAGGCATCAGCACTTTTCCATAATTCGGTGGTGGACATTCCTGAACGCGGAACAGGAGTACATCAAAGACATTCCTTGTCATGATTGCATATCGTCTCTAAAATGAACATTCCAGTGAGATGCTTGATTCGAAAAGGTGCGACCACTTGGTAAAATATTGATGTGGTGAAGATATCCATTCATGACATCTTGCAGCGGCTAAGTTGTTAGCGGAATTGAGTCCCCATGCTAGGAGAACATGTAGGAGAATATATGATATGGACATAGGAGGAATAAGACTTGCCTGAGTGCAGAATGTTTTGAGAAATGTCAATGCATATTCTTCAGGTTCTTGTTTCAACCTCATTAGAAATTCCTCCCAGTGCCATGACGACGAAGCGCTCACCAAATCCCCTGGATCGAACCTTTTTCGTTGGAGAGATGTGAAAACAAAGGCGTTTTGTCAGTAGCTATCTTTTCAAAGATGGATCCATGTTCGTCCGAGGATCATGTCATATCCCGGATCTTCCTTGACTATGAAAACTTGGCTGCTGTCTATTTTCATCTTGAGAGAAATGTAGCCATAGGCATCTCAGAGCGTTCCTTCATGATTTTTTATTGAGATGGAACATGAGTAGCTTCTTTTCGAGTGATTCCTATGGATCTAAGAGTCTTCAGTGGAATTATGTTGATGGAGGATCAACGTTCTTCCAAATTTGTTTCCTTTGGGATCGACTTTGGTAAGCAATCCATGGTCGTGCATCTCCTTGTTTGTGGCTGAAGGCCCAAGGATTATTTTCGGAAATGGACAGTCTTCTCTCTGGAATGATGTGATTCAGTGTTTTGAACATGTCTTTCCTTTGTGCCTTCGACGGATAGAACATTTCACATATATGTTCGACCATGAACCGCTTCTTTGACAGGTTATTCAGAGAGAGAAAATCCTGACTGAGAGAGGATCCATGTGCGCCCCTTCAGTCCCCAGGTTAAGTTCTCCTGATTCGACCTTTTCCTTGAAGATGCGCTTCAAAACCTTGCAGTCGCTTGTTGGATGATTGACGAACCTATGAAAGCGACAATAACGAGGATTCTCCATTTCTTCTTCAGTAGGCTTTTTCCTAACGTATGGAAATTTGATTGCACCATCTTGGATCCAGCCTTCTAGCAACTCGATCACTTTTTCAATGGGAAGAGGGAGGTCTGGATCTGTCTAGTCATTTTGCTGACGCTGAGTCGATATTTGTGCATTTAGGGTTTGATTATCCTTCCTTTGTGGAAGAGCCTGAGATACTGGAGAAGCATGCCTGTGTTGATGTGCCTCGGTTTTCATTTTACTTCTTTCAGCAACAACGTTCATGGAAGGATGGAGTTTGAGTTTCGGATTGGAAGAATACCCGTTTTTTTCTTATACCCTTGCAAACTTCTTTATTCTGGAATGGCTCGGATTTGCTGAGTAGAGCAAAAGCCGATCGATCGGTTGCTTCGGCTACGATCCGAGAATGTAAATCCTCCAAAAGGGATTTATAAAATGACATTATCCCTTCATCGTAAGAGTCTTGATTGAAGCGTGCCAAAATGGACGGGTCTTCTTTATGAATCCGTGAGAATTGTTCCGAGCTTTCACGAACGTCCAAGCTAGATTGGTGGAGCCTTTTGCGCTTAGAATGGGTGTGGACTTTTTCTTCGTCGTCGCTGGTCGAGGTACGGATCTTAGAAGAAAAATCAACACCATTGGTAACATAGGAAGGATTACCAGCAGCATTCTTTTTAGAGCGATCATATGTTGGTTCCCTTGATAACTGATCTGTAATAACTTTCAAAAGGGCGAAACCTCATTCTGTATCTTAAAAATTTCCGCTTGATTTGTTACTTTATCATTTAGGATTTTCATCAGATCAGCATTGGTGGTTGAGCTTTGAGTGTTCATACCCTCTGTGGGAGCTTGACCAAAGCACCGAAGAGTTTAGTAGTAATTGGAAGAAATTCGCCAATAGGAGATAATAAATTGAGATTGGATGTTTCTGAGACCTCCCCATAATCGACCATCTTTGATGAAATTGTGAATTGCAACCGAGAGAATGATCTCCCACTGTGGTCGCCAATCTGTAGATAGGGCAAAACGATTTGCTGGTTTTTATGGAATTGAGGAGACGACCGTACGGAGGAGACTCCTTGAACCGAGAAAAATGTTCAACCTCACACAGATGCACTACAAGAAGGGAGTGCTTTGAATTCGAGAGATCAATCTGTAGTACTCCGGCCTAAAACAAGACAATGGCCGTTCCAGAGTAAAATCAGTCACAAGAGAGGATGGGTCGATCTGTAGGAGGGAAGCTTAGAAATGTATGGAATCAATAGTAATCAAAGATTGTAGGTGTGTTGAGAATTCTGAATATGATAAGTTCTGAATGATTGAAATTGTTCAGTTGAGATTAATTGCTCAATTGATGAGTTGTTGATCTCGTGTTGTCTGTGAGACCTGAAATCGTTGTATATTCAATCATGATTAAGAGACTTATTTATATTGCTGGAATTATAGACACCATGATCCCATGGAGTGTGACAATTGATGGAATCAAAGAGTGGGGAAATGGAAATCATGTTTGAAACCAGTTGCTCATAATGCGGAGACTTGGTTGATTTTCCATCCACTACTTTGTTAACTCCTTCAACTGATTGCATGACTTGCTCACATTCCATCGTGTGTATGAACACACGTGCCGTAGACCGCCAGACCAAAACCGAAGTTCATATCCCCCCATGTAACACGATTGATGTCTCGTGTGATTGTGGAGTCTGCAAGGCAGACGTGTATTTAGTTAGTCAGTTGTTGACTTCATGGGACGATGAGTCCTTGTATTGTTGAGTCGAACGTGGTTTGGAAATGTTCTGAGACTCATGAATTGAACATGTCTGTTGAGACAGAGATATGATGTGTGAATAAGTTAACGTGAGCAAATACTGCTCATTCGATGAATTGTTGAATATTGATAGTTGAACCAATATTCTTTGGTTTGAGCAAGTATTGCTCATCTGAGAAAATATTGCTCATTTGATGAATTATGGTAGCATGACCAAATAAAATATTAAATCAGAATACTGGAAATTGAACCAAGTATGATAAATAAAATGTTGATCACGGGATCAACGTAAAATTATTAGCGTTTGAATCTGGAATCATTAACCTTGGACTCAAAACCCTAATTGATTTACTGACGGTTTATTGAAAATTAACCATGGAGTGAAGAGGACCGGCTACATGAGATTATGGATTGACCATGTAGCGCCTAGATGCTCACGTGAGCAAATATCAAGGTCTCATGGAGAACAGTTGATTTGATGAAAGGATGATTAAATGCTGGTTTAATCATTTATTAAGATAATGCTCGTCTGAACCTTAGGTGATAAAACCTAATTAATTATGAAGAGATGAGGGACCGACCAAGGGGTCATGAAACCGGCCCTGGGTGGTCACGGGATCAAATATTGATTGTTTGAGCAATCCCCAGATTGGTTGAAACCCTAATTAGCGCCCTTTACTAGAATCGATGTAGAATTCTCATACGAACTCGGATTTTGATGATCCGCCCCTCCATTCTGTACGAAAAAGAATTTCCTATCTCCTATCGAGAGAATATTTAGGTTTTAATCTCGTTCGGGAGGTGAAAACAGCCCGAGAGTAAAACTCAGGAAGAATTCAAGAGGGACGGTAGGAGAGAGTTTGGGCCCAATATGAGCGATTGCGCAAATTAGGTCAAATTGTGAAAATACGAGGGACCGGCTCCTTGCAATCCAAAGAGCCAACCTTGGTCGGTCAAGGTAACATGCTCACGTCACCAAAGTGTTCGTGTCTTAGTCCTGAGAATTTCGATATTTTCTGATGTGGTTTGAGCAATCATTTGAGAAAATATGAAGAAATCAGGGATTTTTGCTGAAACCGTGAAAACTTCATGAGATGAAGGAAAATAATTATAAAATAAAGGAATGATGAGGCATGGGACCGCTTAGGCCAAGGCATGGCCGACCGTCCAGTGACCATGGTCCCGTGGTGCCTTTCCTAATTTTATATTATTTTTCATGAATTTATGAAAATATCATGAATTTAGGGAATTTGTTGAAATCAAGGAGTTTCCTTGAAGGGAATGAGTTTCCATGGGATCAAGGAAGCAAATAATATTAAACTAATAAAAATAAGGGTGTGTGGGACCGGCTAGGGCATGGCCGGCCGGCTTGGGCCCGGTCCCACGAGTTTTCCTTAATTTATGTATTTTTGATATATTTTTCCATGATTTGAAGGAATTTTCATAATTTGAAGGAAATATCATGAAATCAAGGAATTTCATGAGATCAAGGAAACCTTAAAATAATAATAATAAAATAAAGGGACGTGTGGGACCGGCTAGGGCATGGCCGGCCGGCTTGGGCCCGGTCCCACGGGTTTCCCTAATTTTATATTATAGTTTTCATGTTTATGAAAATACCATGAGATTAAGGAGTTTTCATGAGATTAGGGAAATAATAATAAAATAATGAGGAACCATGGGGTGTGGAGCCCGCCGGGATCAAGAATGGCCGGTTGGCTAATAATCACGGCCCCACAATATTTTTCCTAATTTTATATTATTTCCTTAGTGTGAAGGAAACACCATGAAACTGAGGAGTTTCCTCAAAACGAAGGATATTTGTTCAAGTGAAAGGATTTTCATGAACTCAAGGAAAATAATGAAAAAATATGATAAAATATAAAACTGGCGTGGGATTGGCCACGGCACGGCCGGCCGGTCGGTGAGCCCAATCCCCAGCGCCTTGGTCAATATTTAATTATTTATTATTTTCCTTCCTATTTGCATAGGTTCATCGTTTCGTCGTATTTTGAAATACTCATTCGTGCGGTGATTGTTAGTACATCGTCGTTGAGTACACTTGCACCATTTAAATCGGGGCTTACTCGGAGGTAGCTCAGACGCCCGTGTGTTGAATATTTATTACTAACCCATGGAATTATGCTGGGAAGAACCATAGATTGAAGTAACGAAATATTGTGAAAATATTTGAATATTTTCAGAAATTCAGTAGATGAATCCAAGAATTTAAGAATAATTAACTGATGGCTCTATACTAGAAGAGCAAGCTGTCTAGGAGCATTAATTATTCTGACATGAGCCTGCTGGATTCATATCCTTTATATAGTCGGGAAAATCGTTGTTTGTATCCTCAAGACGTTATCGCTCTATACTAGCGAGCAAGTCGTCTAGGAGCCGTCAATCTCGTAATTCTATATAGAAATAATTACTGAAGTGTCCAGTATTCATGAGATATGCCGTTGTCCAGCCGAGAGACTACATATCTGCATGTACTCTGAGAGACAGTATTCTCAGTCAGAGATTTGATGAGAGACCCGTGTCTCAATACTCACGTCTAATTGCTGGATCAGAAGTTTGTATAATTATGGGTTTACGATTTTGGCCTTTGTCGAAAATCCACCATCTACAGATGTGAGGCCCAAAACAGATGTCTTTTTGTTTCCCCTTTAGTCTTTTGGTTTTCCCTTATCCATGTATATATACTAGGTCTCAACCCGTGTCGTAATGGCACGAGAAAGGATATGTGTAAAGACACAAAACTGAAATCAAAAAAACTCATCGACACCTCCCATTACTTGTTAGCACAACTACAACCCGTGTCGTAATAGCACGGGCAAGGATATGTGTTTCAAATGTATCCATCGATTCACAAATGTCATAATTGTCTGATAAACCGATCGATATATGTCTAAATGTTTGAGGAGGTTGTTAATAAACATATCCTTATCCTCGAATCTTTTAATGTTGTATATATGTGAGTCATATAACCCTTTAGGATAAACATAGTTAATCGTTAGAGCAAATCCTATGGGAAGTAGAACATTACTTCGTTCACTACTTCAAAAAAATATCATCAAAGGTCATTCACCAAACTTGTAACCAAACTAAAACACCTAAAATTACTTTAAAATCAATTGGATTAATCTTGCAAAACCTGTTTGCATTAGAATTTAATTTTTCTCTTTGATATAAATTGTTGGGTTCCCAATTTACATAGATTTGTGTTTATTCATTTTCCTAAAATATCATGAACTATTTCTCAAGCATGCATAATTACACGAAGTTTGGGAGAAATGACAAAAACAGAAATCATGACAAAAAAAAGGGAAATAAAGAGAGATGCGAGAAACTGAATCGATTATAATTAATTCACTCATAGCCTTGCATAATCCCATGAAGTAGGGGAGAAATAATGACAGAAACAGAAACCATGACCAAAAAAGGGGAATAAAGAGAGATGTAAGAAACTAAATCGATTACAATTAATTCGCGTGTAGCCTTGTGCTTGGTCAATTTTTTTATAGGTTACATTTTTTATCCTGCCCCCTACCCGACAAATCTTAAAATCACAATATCTTTTTTTTTTTGGAAAAATCTGGCCTTTAAAATCTGGTTTAATTTTTTTTTTTTTAAGTAATTTGAAAAGTAAAATCAAATTAAAACAAAACAAAGAAAAATTAACCAAGGGCGACTAAATAATTTACCTATCTTAGGACACCTTTTCTCACCCTACTACCACTACTTCTTCCACCACCACATTATCTTCACCACTGCACCAGTCTCACCAATACCCACCACCATTATCCCCACCGTTGATCCACCACCACCACCTACCATCAAAACCACCATTAGTTCTTAATTTACCTATCTTAGGACCCACTTTCTCACCCTATTACCACTACTTCTTCCACCACCATATTATCGTCACCACTCCACCAGTCTCACCAATACCCACCGCCATTATCCCCATCAATACCCACATCACAACCACCATTAATGCTTAATGAAATGGTTAATATCAAATAAATTTATTATGAAATTAAAGAAAAAAATATATTCATTTGATTAATTAAAGAAACATTTATTATGAAATATCAATTGAACATTTGTTATTAAATTTTAATCAAACATGATCATTTATAGCGGTAGATTTATGTTCTGCAAGTATAAGTTTTCCTGGCGAGATTGGGGTATACCCAGATTAATTGGGGTATACCCAATGAGACAAAATAGGGTCATTTTGAAGTAAAAGTGGTCACCCCTTAACCAAATATTTTCAAAAAGGCAAAAATGCCCCCATAATGATTAACACTAATTTAATTTAAATGATTAGATTAGTTAAATAAGTTAGATTAGTTAGTTGCTTTATAACTTGGGTTTTAGAAATAATTTAGAGAGAGGAGTAGAATGAAGTAGTAGAGGAGGTTTTGGGGGGGGGGAATTTAGGGTTTTTGTGAAATTTGTGATATGAGTGAGATGAGTGATTCTAATCCTGATTTTGAAGTGGGGGAGTCTTCTAACTTTCCTCCTACAGATGAGTACTTGTATGATGATCTACCAGACCATGATCGAATGGATTATTTGCATGATCCTCACTTTTATTTTCCTCAAACTCAAGATGGGTATGGAAGTGATGAATGTCTTGAGCTAAACGTAGAATCCAATGACCAAGAAGAAGATAATGGAGATGTAAGTAATAAGGTAGACAACTTACGTGGTGAAGATTGTGATTTTTCCATGCAAATGATCGATTTTGCCTCTGTTTTTTTCACTGTTGCTGTCCAGGGTCGGAAAGGTCGACGATTGTCGATCATGCCGACTTTAAAATCCGGCGTGGTATATATTGCCCAATGCTCCGACTTTTCATGAGAAGTATTATGGTCGGCACGGTATAAAATATGAACCATGCCGACGACCAGAATTTTTGAAGCACAGTAGACGAGATCTGAAAATGTTTAGGCCGGCATTGTCGTGGATACGTAGACCCTACCGACTATTGTTTCGTTAGAATTGTTGTATTTTTATTCCATGCCGGCTTTTTATTAGCCGACGTTGTTTTATATATCGATAATGCCGACTGTTGTAGTAGATATCAACTAACTTGTGTTATTTTGTAGATTGAATTTGTACCGATGAAGGATCAGCCTCAAGCTCACAATGTTAGGGGTCCTGATACTTCCGCACATTATGCTAATGATTTGGAGTGGAAGGAAAATGACGACGTGGTGAAGTGGGTTATTGAGAAAGCAAAAGAGAAGATGCGCGTTCTAGTTAAAAATACCCAACAAAAATCTACGCGGTTTGAGATGGTATGCGAGTGTAGTGGGTCGCCAGACGCAAGTCACAAGAGAAAGGGTTATGTGTATGATAAGAAGACGACGAGGGTGTACAAGACGAAGTCAAAGAAGTGTGGATACCCATTCAAGATTATTTTTGGGAGGAACAAAGAAATCGATAACATGTGGAGAATGAGTAGAGTTGATGTTGGTTGGCATAACCATAAAGATCCGCTAAGTCTTGTTGGGCATTGCCAAGTTGCCAAGTTAAAACCGCACGAGTTCGAACAAGTAAGAACAAGTTGGGGAATTAAACCAAGCAAGCTACTTAGTAAGTTCAAGAGGGACGACCCGCATAACCTCTCTTCATTGTCTACAATTTATGCGGCCAAGGCAACTATCAAAAGAATTGAATGGGATGGAAGAAAGGTAATGGAAGAATCACAATGGTTGGCACACAAATACAACTACACGGTGAGACACCATGAGTCATCGGAGGGGAAGGTGGATCGTATTTTTTCTTGCACATCCCGATATGATTCAATTGGCGCGGTGGTTTTACCAAGTTTTGTTCATGGATTGTACTTATAAGACGAATAGGTACAACATGCCTTTGTTGAACATTGTAGGACAAACCTCGGATAAGCAATCGTTCACGGTGGCATGGTGTTTTATGGATCGGGAGAAGGATGGGAGCTATATTTGGGCATTGGAAACGTTGAAGTTTCTCTACCACGAAGACGAGACTCCCGGGGTTGTGGTGACCGACAATAAGCAAGCAATAATGAAAGCCGTGAGGATTGTCTTTCCCAATGCACAAAATTTGCTTTGCACTTGGCATATACAATGCAACCTTAGAAAGAATTGTAGGAATCATATCCAAAAGCCAAAGGCAAAGAAAGGTACTAAACGTGAAAAGGAGGAAGATGAACGTCTTAGTAAACTAACTAAAGAGGAGAGAGAGGAAGAGAAGAAGAAATAAGACGAATAATGGAATGAAGGTGAGATCAAGTTTGGGTTATTCATGAAAGCGTGGGATAAGTTGGTTTGGTCGATGAGTGTGGCAAGATATGAGATAACTTGAAGGAGTTCGAGGATGATTGGGGCACTAATTACCTCAAAGTAGTGGAATATTGCAAGAGACAATGGTTGATGCCACATAAAGAGAGGTTTGTGTATGCTTTTACATACGACTATAAACATTTCAAACTTGAGTCCACAAGTATGGTAGAGCAAGCTCATGGGAGACTAAAAGGTCTACTTTTTAGAGTCAAAATGGGATTGTGACGGTCCAACATGCTATCCACGAGTACACTAATAATGATATCAACAAGAAGCAATTCGAAGAAAGTAGATTCCGGAAGTTGAAGGAGTTTAAGGAGGATGATTGGTTGATTGTTGGTATACATAGAAACGTCTCGCATTGGGTAATACGTTTCATGATGAAACATCTCGCATTGTATAAAAAGTATGACAAGCCGGACACTCCTTGTAGGTATAGGATAATGAAGGCTATCGGACTTCCATGTCGTCATATGCTTGGTAGGTATAAAACTCCCATTACGATTGAAGATATCGATTCTTATTGGAATTATCTATCTTTCAAACCGGCTCCAAGAGAAGATCCCGGTGAAGAGTTTGGCGACATGGAACTTGGGAGAATAATCCTCGACAAGTACCCCAAGTTGAATAGTTGGACAAACAAACTATGAAGCACAAGTTGATGCCGATTGTTTACCCTTTTATGGAAGAACTTGAAGAACCGGGGAAACAAGATCCAACAGGTAGACCACCTACCACAAAGACTATCAGCAACCACAATGATCAAATATGCTGGCCTGGTATTTCTATATATCAGCAGCACTTTTCTATATATCAGCAGCACAATGATAAATAAGGTTGGCCTGGTATTTCCATGTATCAACAACCACAATGATCAAATATGTTGGCCTGGTATTTCTATATATCGCATCACTTATTATGCTGGCCTGGTATTTTTATATATCAACAGCACTTACAAAAAAACCATTGCATGGACCTCAATTCTTTTGCTTACTCTCACAGCACCTGGAGGTCCTGGACCCAATTAGAACTTTGAGAAGCAAATAGTGGACGTGGCTAAACTCTCTATCTCTTCTTGTTGGTGGTTTTAAAACTTTATTTTTCTAAGCTGTTTATATCAAAAGATAAAGGGTTTTACGCATAAATTATTCTGGAGCGTTCTCATTTCTCCAAGCAGTTGTCGGTGGGTGAAGAAACTGTCACGTTCAGTTAGTCACAGAACAACAACAGCACTGGTAATGTTGTATGTATTTGAATGGGGGTAGTCTGAATAGATAACGGTGTTGAATGAGTTTCGGTGTGAACCTGTTAGTGGGGCTTCAGCTTTGAATGAAACGGATCGAGACTGGAGTTAACAGAACCTTAGGCTACAAGGACAGCAAGACGCTCATGTTAGCTGATTTGGTTATACTGTAAGGTACTTAGGTGAACTGGTGGAGGTTCCTTAAAGGCTAAGGGATGATCGGCTGAAGTGATTGTAAACGGTGGAGATGGTTCTCAAAGGTTCAGAAAATGGAGAACGATGTTGTGACCGGACTTGGTAATTGCCTGAATTTGGAAGGACCCTGAATTTGAAACGAGCTGGATAATTGGATTGTGGTCGACTGGTGGATTTGGTGATCGATCAGTAGCAACTTTGGAGCATGGAGTCTCTCCATTTTAGAAACAAAACAATGGAGTTGGGGTGCAGCTTTGAATCAGCTGAGACAGTGAGCAAATGGAGAAAAGAAGTTTGCTGTGGCATCGATTAATAGAGATGAATGGTTACTGGCAGTGTAGGTGTCGATTGTGCTTAGCTGAAGTCTAGAGACAACAGACAAGATCAGTAAAGCAGCTATTTTGGCTGAGTTGAAAATGTTAACAACTAGTGGTGCAGTGATACAGCGACATCAACAAAGAAATGAGTTGAATCTGCAATGGAGTTCGACTAAAGTCGCATCTGGAATATCAGGAAGAGAACAAGGATGAAGGGTGGTCGTACTTGGGAAAGAATTGAGCTGGGAACCAGGTGTTTGGATGGACTTAAGAATGGGTTTGGATGGCCATGAAGGAGATGATGTTGTGACCCGGGGCTTTGATGAACATAAAATCGAAAGAGCTGTTGGAGCCGGTGGATGACGAGATATAGACGGTCAGAGAATAGAATGATGTGTCCGGACTTGGAGAAGAACCTGAATTCTGAAGTTTGGATTTGGAAAAAATCTTTGCACCTACCTTAGCTACTCCCACAAATAAGGAAAAAGTATATTTTCATGCTAGCACATACAGGGACAATTATTTGTAAGAAATTAATTACTTACCTAGCTGGGAATGCAATATGAGCTCATATATATGATCGGAAGGGAGTTACAATTGGAATGGTGGGGATGCCGGTATTTAAAGGAAAGATCACATCTGTTTTTGGTAAAAGTGGTGATGGAAGGCATGATGTGGCATGCTCTCATTGGTTGGTGATATATTGAGAAAGAAAATAATAAAACAAAAAGGAACAAAAATCTTCAAGAAAAAGGGGGGGAGGCGGCAGCTATGCAGAGAGCCGAGCAATTGGAAGAAGACTAGGGTTTGAAGATTATTTCTCCCATTTTCGTTTTTTGCCTAGCTAGTTTTGATTTTAATATGTTTATGGCTTTTGAGAAAGCCATGTCTAGCTAGAGTCATGTTAGGGTTTAGATAGAAACCAATTTATTTATATAAACTCTACGATGATATTTCTAATAATGATTCATTGACTAGTGATTTCTCTTCATATAGCTTGGTATATAATCGATTATGTGATTTTCTTGATTACTTATGCTTTTCAATTGATATTGCGTGCTTGGTTAAATTCTTTGACGCCATATGCTTTAGGATTGATAGGTAATGCTTTAGAATCACTACCCATGAAGCAAAGGAAGTTACAACGGAGAAACAATATCTTAGAATATAACATACCATCTTCCGAGACATGAGATTGATTTCGATATTTGTCTTGAGTAATAAATAGAAATTAGTAGAGTTTTATATGATTGAATTGGTGGAAATCGAAAACCTTAATAACCCATTACCTATTTTGTTACGATTATTGTTATTTCATTTTGTTCCAAATTTCTTAAAATCGTTAAAACATTGTCTTTTGATTAGTTGATTTTTGATATTAATTAGTAGTAGTATTTCACACTTCTCGTGGGAATGACCTGTACTTTCCATTGTCTACGAGTTAGACACTGTGCACTTACAGTATTATTATTGTAGGTTTTCCAACCTACCAATTATAAACCCTGGTTACCGGCTCTTTCACCGCGAGTTCACTTTATTAGTTTACTTTAATTTTATTATTTCATTTTTAATTTCAAAAATCCAAAAATATTGTTTCGTGTTAGTTTTATATATTGATTATAGTATTTCCACTACTCTCTGTGGGTTCGACCCGTACTTGCCTTTGTCTACTAGTTAGACATTGTGCGATTGCCGTTATTATTACATATAGGTATCTCCGGATCCTATCAATTTTTGGCGCCACTGCCGGGGAGGGGGTGTGGAATATTGTAATTAGTATTTTTGATTTTGTAAATAGTTAGGTTTTTATTTTATTTATTTTTATTTTTGTACAGTATTTTTATTTTATTTTAGGATTTCTTTTTCCTTTTGACTTGTTTTGTGTTGTAGAACTTTATTTAAGGTACTTTTTGAGGATGATGACTCCTTCTCAGGAGACATCATCTAAGATGACGCTTGGACAATATATGCGTCGAAGTTCACATTATCAGGAGACGTCATCTGAGATGATGCTTGGTGAGTATATGCATGGGTCACGGCATAAGGAAGTTCTTGCTCCACATATGCATGGTAAGTGATGAATCACCTAAAACGATATATGAGAAGTATTATAAACACATACTGCCTAGTTTGGAACAAAGGTTAAGAATTCTAGCATGCCAAGAGTTATATGCAGATGATGATTTAGAGGAACCTGTTTATATTGAAGACACTATTGTTGAGTCTAACGACTTAGAGACAATAGACGTTCATAATGAGGTACCTTCTAGTCATTTGAATAGTGAGATTCCATAAGTCACTTAGTTGCAGACAATAATGAGGCGATTATTCATGATACCGTTGCTCCATTGAGCTCCTATTTTGCTGACTTATCTTGTGATTTCCTGATTGTTGATGTGAATGTGGAGGCAATTGGTACTGATCAGGTAACTGTTGATTTTGAACCAATCTCTGTTTGTTTAGCTCACTTTGCATATTCTGATGATCCAATGATTATTGACATTATCAATGCATTGTTCCCTCCAATGGTTAATCAAGGTAACTCAACAACGGAAGTTATTTTTGCGGACTTAGAACCAAATTTAGGAGTTACTGATTTTGATGAACCTGAACCACTAGATGCATGCTTAGATCATTATACTGAGTTTGATAATCTGATACCTTTTTACGTTGTCAATACATTGCTTCCTATGATTTCTACTGAAGATAATGTGTCCATATATAGAATGTATTTCATCTGATTTAGAACCTGATTTAGAGTGTGCTTCCTGAATAGAAATTAATATACATTCTATGTTTGTTGTCCATGTCAGTGATTTACTTATCTCAATTAAGGACCGTTTTCTATTGGGAATGGATTTACACATCTTTTTGGAGATTTATAGTGTTTGCAGGTTCGTATTTGCGGCTGACCGGATTTGTTGGGTTGATCCACAACTTTTCAGACTATATATATATGATTGGCAGCTTACTTTGGTGCATCAGCACCCTGTTTGAGATTCTTTGCGGGCACAAGCAGGGAAACAAATATCTTTCGCTTCATGGGAGTCAACCCATCAGATTTGTTCCTTTCACTCTATCTTTTATTTTTATTTGTTTAGTATTTTAGAATTCCCACCTTAATTTCTACGTTGGATGACTCAATTACATTGAGGACAATGTAATGTTTAAGTGTGGGGGAGTGGCATTTTCGTTAGGCTTTTAAAAAAAAAATTGTTTATTATGACCAGCTGTGTAGCGGGTCTCTTAAAAAAAAAAAAGATGATCAGCTGTGCAACAGGTCTTAAAAAAATAAAATAAAAACAAATTATTATTACTATGATATGATTGTTAGGGTTATGACCATCATTGTAGCGGGTCTAAATACAAAATATATATAAAAAAAAATTGATATGATATGACCAACTGTGTAGCGGGTCTAAAAAAATTGATATGACCAGCTGTAGAGCGGGTCAATTTTCTATTTTGCTCGAGGACTAGCAAAATATAAGTGTGGGGATGTTGATAAGCACGTAAGTGCTACATTTTGTACCCATATTTATATTAGCTAGCACTCGATATTTTGGCTAACAACACTGTTTTCAACTATTTGAAGGAGATACGAGTAAATCCAATCTTCCGGAGAAAACACAACTAATTACCAGCTAAATGGCATTTGCGACAAGAACCATGCATGTTGTTACTGGCAGCACCAAAAGAGCTGAATTAATTATGCCTGTCCATGTATGCTCGTTTAGCACCACTTAGCCATGCATGTCACGAAAAGAACATGAAAGGAGAAAGTCAATTGCTCGGTTAACTAGGACTTGGATAAATTAGTCTAAATGTGATTTGTAGCTTTGATTCTTGGAAGTGAATGAAGATTGGTGGCTGTAGAGAGAGCTCAGACTGAACGGTGCAAAGGAAGATGGGCAGTTGTGAACGCACAACAGATTTGGAGGTCTCATCTGAAGCTAAATGGAATGATATTTCTCAACTGAGAAATGATCGATGGCAATATCAAAGGAATTCAGTGAGAGTTCATGATAAGCTGAGAACAATGGGTTCAAGAAGGCAGTGGTGCTCGTGGTACTCGAATGGTTTTCCTGAGATGCTGTTAGTTGGATTGTGGTACGGTGGTGTTGTTGCTGTGCGAAGACAGATAGTCTGCGGAGTTTAATTTGCTGAAGGAAATGGGCTGGATTCAAGCTGAGAAATCAATGAGAGAAGAAACTTTGAGAAGATGGAGATATGTGTTGTGGTCGAAAAATAAAGTGTCTTGCTAATCTAAACAGGGAACAAAGAGACGTATGTAGTGTGCTGGCTCAATTGGTTCTCTATGGGGAAGTTGTTCGAGTCAGATGGAGCTAGTCTGTAAGTAATAGGTTTAATCGATAATAGTGAGATGTTTAAGAGATGGAAGTCACCCAAGCTTTCATGAACTATTGTGTTTGGTTGATTCGATGTGTGTTGGTGATATATGATCTTGGGGTCGAATTATGGATGCAAGATTAGAGCCGGAGCTGGAGTTGGGAGAAGGATTTCTGGGTAGAGTTGATGCCATTCAGGTCGGCTCTAAATGGTTGGTTCTCACTGCAAAACAAGAAGAAACAGCAGCAGCGTATTTGATATGTGTGTTTGGATAGGAATAGTTGATGGAGTAATGGAGGACTGAAACAACAAATAAGTAAAGATGTTAATAAGGATTCTTGTTAATGATCGAGAGAACTAGCTGATTATTGTGAAGGAAAGTTGGTGTTGGTTGTGATGGCCGTGTATACCAGAATGGAAAGAGGTGATGTGTCCGGATATGTGAAGGAAGAGTTGATTGGGCTTTGTTGTTAATGGAGATGGTGTTGTTCGGTGTAGTGGATGGACATAATTAAGATGCTGGTGTTGGTTATGATTGTGTCTATAGTGAACGGAGGAAGGCCGCGGCTATAGATCTGAAAGATTGAGAAGAAAAAGAGGCGCAGCTAGAAGCTATCAACATGGAGGACAAGGGTTTGCGATTTTTGTATTTTCATTTCCATATTGATTAGCTACTTAATCTCCTTAATATGTTTATGGCTTTTGAGAAAGCCATGCCTTGCTAATTATTTTGTAACTAGGGTTTATGGTTGAAACTATTTGGGGTATTAGGCTATTTGAATTGATTAATTTAGCAAAAGACCATTATGATATGAATAAATTAATCTATGAATATTGTTATTGATTTATTGAAAATTAGTTGTTACTTCTCCGGTTTTAATAAAAACCTTTGTGCATAATGAATTAGTTTTACAAATACGTTTCTTCTTATTATTTGATAATCTATGCTTCGATTAATTCCTTGATGGGTATGCTTAGAAAAGCAGAATTATATTTGTGAATTAAATTTAGTTTCGTATAACTTTCTCGTTGATGCAATTTGATGGTACATGCTTGGATTTAGTCTTTTGATGTGCCATGCTTAGGGTATACCAGTGATATTTACGACTCTAATACATATAATAGGTGATGTCGATAGAACGGACAATAAACATATATTCATGAATATTTTTCATTTCAGTAATTGAATAGAAATAATAGTTGAAACTATAAACCCTGGTTACCGGCTCTTTCACTACGAGTTCACTTTATTAGTTTACTTTAATTTTATTATTTCATTCTTAATTTCAAAAATCCAAAAATATTGTTTTGTGTTAGTTTTATATATTGATTATAGTATTTACACCGCTCTCTGTGGGTTCGGCCCGTACTTGCCTCTGTCTACTAGTTAGACACCGTGCGATTGCGGTTATTATTACATATAGGTATCTTCGGATCCTATCACATAGGCCCTATAACACTCCCCCTTGTGCGGTTCAATAACAAAGCATTATACATAGTGCTTTGAATGTAGTTTTTCGAATGTCGTTCTCTCCTTGATGACTTGTGACGAAATCAATTGCCTCGTTAAAACTTTGATAAGGAGAACCCCAGTGGGACAAAACCTTGGTACAGCTCTTCACATGTAGTACTTCACATGTTATCTTGTATTTTACATGTAGTACTTCACATGTTGTACGATCTTCAAAGACCGACTAGTCTAAGTTAATTGCCTCGTTAAAACTTCGTCAGGAAAACCCAAAGGGACAAATCCTAAACTAAGGAAAAAGAGTTCAATATTAAGCAAACTTTAAACATAGTTGGACTTGAATGTGTTGTCTCATTAATGAAAAAGCGGGGGTCTCACAACCTCACCCAATATTTTTATTAGCAATCTGTATGGACTAACTATAATATACTTTTAAGAGAATCAACTAGACAGTCGGACTCAATCTTAACAAAAAGTATATCAAGGAGTTAATATCTCTATCTCTCGATTTGATCTATACTCAAGCAAATAGAAATCTGCGAGTCTTTATCAAATACAAGAGATATAAACTTGGATGGTACCAAAGACCAATATCCAAGGATCAATCAATTTCCAATCAACAACCAAAGGTTGGATTTCACAATTGATCGATACAACGCACAACCTGTGATATTTGAATTATATAACAAAATATAATGCGGAATAGAAATAACACAAACACCAGAAATTTTGTTAACGAGGAAACCGCAAATGCAGAAAAACCCCGGGACCTAATCCAGATTGAACACCACATTGTATTAAGCCGCTACAGACACTAGCCTACTACAAACTAACTTCGGTATGGACTGTAGTTGAACCCTAATCAATATCACACTGATTCAAGGTAAAGTTGCACTCCTTACATCTCTGATCCTAGTAGGATAGTACACACTTGATTCCCTTAGCTGATCTCACCCACAACCAAGAGTTGCCACGACCCAAAATCGAAGACTTTAATAAACAAATCTGTATCACACAAAAAAGTCTACGATAATAGATAAATCTGTCTCCCACAGATAAACCTACAAGTTTTGTTCCGTCTTTTGATAAAATCAAGGTAAACAGGAACTAATCAATAACCCAGACTTATATTCCCGAAGAACTGCTTAGAATTATTGATCACCTCATAAATAATCTAAATCGTATGGTAGCGAAACTAGATATTGCGGAATCACAAACGATGAGACGAAGATGTTTGTGATTTCTTTTTATCTTGCCCTATCAGAGATATAATCTCAAGCCAACTATTCAATTGAACTCGAACGATAGAAAATGGCAAGATCAGATCGCTCAACTACAAGAGAAGTAGTTTCGTTTGGCTTCACAATCCCAATGAAATATTTAAGTCGTTAACCGACAGGGTCTCGAGAATAAACCTACGGTTAAAGGAGAATCGACTCTAGCAAAACCAACTAGTATCACACAGGAGGTGCGGGGATTAGTTTTTCCAGTTGCTAGATGTCTCCTTTATATAGTTTTCAAATCAGGGTTTGCAATCTAAGTTACCTCGGTAACAAAGCATTCAATATTCACCGTTAGATAAAAAACCTAATTTATCCAAGCTAATATCTTTCAACCGTTAGATCGAAACTTAGCTTGTCACACATAAATTAAATGTATTTCATTTATGTTTGAGTAACCGTACCTAAACGTGTACATTTGGTTGGTTCAGAAATAGTTAACCAATGGTTAGCCATATGAGCACTTTCATATCAACCATATTCATCTTCTTCACAACTAGTTCAAATGACTCAAAAGAACTAGTTGAAGAGTTGTTCAATTGCTTAGATCTTTATACATAGACACAATTGAAACAAAATCGGTTTGATTCACTCGAATCAATTCATGAACAATATGTCCACGGTTTACAAAGATTGCATTCCTTATTGATTTATTGTTTAAGTTCATGAGATTACCGATTTGAGAAATGTAACCAGCTTGGGTACGCGTACGGGTATGCGTACCTTAGCTACCGGATTTGAGTTTACGAACTCAGAAGAAATTTTCGGTTCGAAAACTTCCGTGGGCACACGTACGGTTACGCGTACCTAAGGTGACTGGTTTACTAGTTTGCAAACTACAAACTCAGCAGAATTTCTCGGTCGAAAACTTCTGCCAGTACGCGTACGGGTATGCATACCCAACCCGTCTCCTTCACCAATACCGCATGCACACATATGCAGACACTTGGTTTCCGTTACATGTATTTATACACTAATGTGCGAACACGCTATGTATGCTTATATCCATAGATGGTTACGTAATCTCAACTCTACATCTCAATCATTGAAACATTCTTCTATAATGTTATAATAGTCGTTAGACATAAGAATCGACTATCGTCATCAAATCTATTTTCAAGATTGAAACGTCATCATGACTTTCGTCACGGGTAAAGATGAAAAGTGGTTAAAGCGAAAGCTTACCAACACATATTTCGAGAAAAAGATAGGCGAGTAAACTCGGCTCGAAATAGCAAATGTGTATGTATGAAAACTATCATACTTATATGACTATTGTCTCAAGAGTAGGAGATAGAGTACATAGACTTTTGAGTGAAAAATGAGTTCAAGTCTCCACATACCTTTTTGGTCGGATGAAGTTTCACTGGTTCCTTGAATAGTTCTTCGTCTTCGTAAGATATCGCCATGGAGTCTGGAGCTCAACTATACTTAACTATCCTAGATTGAGACTTAGTCATAAGTAAACTAGAAATCAAGACATATAGTTTTGATCACTAATATTGACAAACATGCTTGATATAGCAACGCATGCGAGTTCGACAGAGCAATGCTCTAACAATTAAAACCTTGACAAGGAAAACCCCAGTGGGACGAAACCTTGACGAAGGGAAAAGAGTACAATGTGACAGATGCAAGTAAAGGTGATCTGTTGCAGATGATCACTGCTCCGTTGATGTTAAATAGTTGTTTCCCGGTGTTTGTTGTTGTCTCATTAAAAACCTTGTCGAGTATTAAAACCCTGTGGGAAAAAGCAACCTCAGTGAAGGAAAATAGTTCAACACACCATTAGATGCTCCTCTGATGTCAGACAATTTTCATTAGTCTAATGAAGTCAAAAGGAGTTTATCACACTTTACTTTGGGTGACTTGAATGTTTATAAGACCCTGTTGTTGATTTTGAAAGTTACGTTGCTTAACATACTATCACGTTTCATTTCTTTGATTCAGATATTTTCAGTAATATCAACGCGATCTTTATGTCTTCAGCGTTCAACATACTTGATGTTTTTAGTGTTTGTAGTTGCAGGAAATCCCACAACACACCCCTCATCATATCTTGATAATAATTTCTAGATCTAAACTTATTTGATATGAAAATAGAGATGAAAATCCTAAAATTATAAATGGAGACACAAGAATTTACGTGGTTCGATCAATATGATCTACATCCACGGAGTTAGGATTTTTCACTATGATTATTGAAATTACATAAGTATTACATTGGGACTCCATTAATGAGTATTTGGAGCTCTCAGTCTAGTTTTAGGGAAAGAAGATGATAAAGAAAATAAAGTCCCTCTCTAAAAAATATCTCTCTCTTCCTAAAATTGTCCCCCCCCCTTTTCTCTCTCCTGCTCTCCTCTTTATATAGGTGTTTACATAGTGGATGACAGCTAAGCTGTCCTTTAATTTCGGATATGGCTTACGGTAACCTCGCGAGCTTGTAAATGTTAATTTCGCGAATATCTTTAATTTCGCTAAATTACCACACTTTACTCATGTTTACACTGTTGTCATCTGTTATGTCATTCATGTAATTATTTTACGACGTCCTCGCAATCGTTGTTGATGAGATTTTCGCTGGTGTGTCGTTGTTGCGATATTTGGATCCTACATCTTGCCTCTTTTTCCTTGAATATTGCTTGAAGAGCGATCTTTAAGGAAAAATCCGTTGTTGTAGTAGTCTTTGATCTTTGTTGATGAAGGAACTAAGCGAAAGAATACTTTTCTTGAAAAGTACGTACTTTCCTCTATTCTTTTGCGGAGTTCCGAAGCTTTGCGAAATAAATAAGAAGTATAAACCCTTGAAGTATAAGAAGTATGAAGTATCCTTGAAGAAGTATAAGAAGTACTCAATCCTCGAAATATAAGAAGTATCCGTCCTTGAATGCGAATAAGAAATATTGCCTCTATTTATGCGAAATTATTACTCCATTTTTGATGAGGATTCTTGTTGTTCATTAGTGAACGTCCATTTTGGGAATGATTCTTGCCGAGAAGATAAAGAACATAAAATGTTTTCTCGGTAATCCATAGTTGCCTCTGTTCTTTATCTATGAAGGTAGAATCTTTGAGAAAATGTTGAATGAGCGAGTTGTGTCTTCATTCTCATTTTTCTTCTGTCTCATGCTTTGTGTTCATGCGATAGTATAATCTCTTCAAGTTGCTTATAATTTTGCGAAATAATTGTGCGAAGTAACCACATTTTGCAAAATAATCACATTCTGAGAAATTCTGACTCATTCTGCGAAATTATGAATACTTCTGCGAAATTATGAATACCTCTGCGAAATTCTGAATAATACCCTGAGAGATTCTGAATAATACTCCTGAGAGATTCTAAATAATATTGCTGAGAGATTCTGAATAACACTCCTGAGAGATTATAAATAGTACTGCAGAGAGATTCTGAATAACACTCCTGAGAGATTCTAAATAGTACTGCTGAGAGATTCTGAATAATATTTCTTTTTTATCTTCGCTGTCTCAGACTCATTTCCATGTATATATTCGCAAAATTATTTGTTTACATATAATCATTTTCGCAAGCTTATTTTCTTACTCACTTTCTTATGTGGTCTTATTTTGCCTTCCTAGTTAAAGGTCTTATTTTGCCACCTCTTGTTATTGTGACAAAATCGCAGGACGTCTGTACACTTTCATGTAAAGATCCATTGATCTTGCCTTATCATTTCTTTAGTATTATTGCCTGTGCAGGATGTTTTTGTTGCGACAATATGACAGGCCTAGAAATTCCTGTGAATATGAAGCCCCATGACATTGCCGTCTTGTGACGAAATCGCAGGACGTCTTTACACTTTCATGTAAAGACCCATTGATCTCGTCTTACCCTCGCGTTTTGTATTATTGCCTCTTCAGGATCATCGCACAAATATGACAAGCCTAAATTTTCTTGCGAAAATAAAGCCTCATGACATTTGCGTCTTAAGACACTTATCAGCTCCCTAATGGAGGGTGCCGCCCTTATCATCTCCCTGGTTGCCCCTTCAAGGAGGCGTACATCGGCCATACAAGACTAGCTCCTCCCATCCGGTCTTAACAACAACCAGTTGTTTTCGCAGTCTCTTATCCCTTATACATATATGGCTTATGGTTACGAGACTGCACCCTAAGTGGAGTTTTCTTCGGGCCGAGTGCAGCATACGCCAAGACTTGCCAAGAATGTCCGAAACAATTCAAATGCCCCAGGCACTCTTGGCTCAACCGTGTACCTCGGCGCCTTGTGACCGGTTGTCCGCCGACACAAATATAATTACACTTTCTTACTACTCAAAATATAAATATAGCAAGGGCAAGAAAGGATCGATCCCACAGAGAGGTCTAGGTTGTCAAATTGTTTCGGTTCCCTATAAATAACACCGGTAGTTTTGTGATTGTGTAAATAAAAATAAAATAAAAGCAAAACAATAAAAGTAAACACGCAAATCAAGGATGTGAAATATTGGATAAAGGTTTCATCTTCAATTGTAAACAAGTTTATGAATATATGAATAGAATTCGTATTTAATCTCGCTATCATCAAAAGCCATAGAATACCTTATTGCAAGAATACTCCATAAATTTCCAAAGTTCATCAACACACACATTAGAGCTGCGTATGTGAATTCTACCTAAAGAGTAACCTAACGCCTTGCGCTAATCAAGTTCAATTCCTAGGAGCATTAAGTTTCAGAAATAGGCTAATCAATGCAATTGAAATACATTGCGCAAACAATTCGGACAAAGGTCAATTTCTACATATGATTACAAGGATGTATCACTACAACCTAGAATCATATCATGCTACTCGTATTCAAGGTTATCGCTCGATGAAAACCCTAAAATAGCTATAGATATGGATGTGAGTTCAATCAATTCTAGACTTAACTAAACAAACATTCAATCATATTGCAATACATCAATCATGCAATTATTATAACCCGTAGAAATCAAACGATAATATTGAGAGAAAACTAATTCATAAAAATCATAACTTGGTTGCAAAATCCAACTACATCTTCAACCAATAATAAAAACTTAGTTCATGTTCATGGAGTTCATAACAAGAAGAAAGAGAAAAGACTTCATGGTTCTAAACCCTAGAACCAAAGTAGAGGCAAAAGAATTGATAAAAGATCAAAAGATATATCAATTAGGTAAAAGTCCTCTCTTTTATATGTTTCTCTATTTCCATAAAGGATACTCCTTCCAATATTAGGTCTTCTCAAAACCCATCTCCAAGTGGTCCACCAAGCCCATGTGTGAGAAAAACCCATGTAGAAAATATGTCCAAAAATACGTCACCGGAAAACTGGGATTGTGGCCGGAACTTGGCCGGAAAAGTCACCGGAAAACTATTTCAGGTGACCGGCAAAGTCCACCCGGTCACCGGTCAACGGGTCGGAACGGTCAGGGTCCAACTCGGCCGATTCAAATCGCTGAGTCAACACCGGGTCAGCTCAGTCAGAAAGTCAGCCATTCAGAGTCAGCATCTGACTAAGTTGAGTTAATTGCACAGGCCATATCCTGATTTGCACTATCATTGTGCTTCACTCCAGCCATAGTGGCTCATTCCTTTTGCACTGGCCAGATGTTGTAATGCACAATCCTTGTGCTGCAAAATCACACATCCAGCCCTAAACCCATTCAGTCCCTGTACTCAGCTACAATCACACAACCACAGCTCCAGCTTAGTGCATCACACTGCATCATTAACACCTGCAATTCCCTGTAATCAGACTTTCCTTGTAACCCCATTCGACACAGCACCACAGCTAATCCTTGCATTGCTGCTCCATATTCACTGTAAACTCTCGAACATCCGCCTCTGGCCTTTGTAAGCAGCTTCTGGCAACAACATCATGCCTTCTCTGAATTGCCCATCTCTGTCGATCTTTCTTCAGCTGAGTTCTCGTTTGAGAATTCAACACAGCAAAACCCCAACTCCTGTTGCTTTAATTGAAAGCTACAACACCACCAGATGCAACAACATCAACTCCACTGCCTGCACCTGCAATTCCACCATACATAACCCATTCTTCTCTTCCTTCACTTAGAGCAACAAATTCATCCCTTCCTAATTGTAGATGCAACTCAAGCAGCTGATCCACCGCCTAGCCATTGCAAATAAACCGCCCGAGCCATCTCCTGACATTCTCCAGCTTCCACCAGGCCTGCAATTATGTCACAGGCATGCTCCATATCAACTCCAGATCACTTCTGGCTCTAACCTGCTGCAAAACTCCACTCATCACCTGCACTGCCACAGCCTGCTCTTCCATGACAATCACCACATCCTTGAAGTCAATTCTGACCTGCACAAGCCTTATTCATCTACTTGCAATATCACCAGCAGCATCCACCACCAGTCCTTGGCAAACCACAAGACATAGCTCCATTATCAGTTCAATACCACCAGTGCTTCCCTGAATTGGTCCACAACCTCCTGTGTTGTTCTCTATAGCATCATCTCAACACATACACTGTTTCCCTTCTCCACTTCAACTTGTACCCACAGAAACAGCTCAATTCGAATCATCTACAACTTTATTACCCTTCCAAAGCTCAAGAATCACACAGACCATTTCAACCATTTCCTGCAAAACCCAATCAAACCCTGAATTATAATTCATATCAGGTTCCCGTTGACATCGAGCCTCAACTCTAATTGCACTCTTTCAATTCTCGGCAGAAAAACCCCCATTTAATCTTTATAGATCTATCAAACCCTTATTTCCATCTCTGGGTTATTGAACACCAGCAGAACCGAACCCTTTCTCAGCTTCTATTCCTCCATTGTCCATTCGGCAGACAACACATTTCTTCTCATAGACAAACCCTAACTCTGTGTTTCTCTCTTAACCGAAATCTCAAATCTCAGAACCCTTATATCCACCAGCACCATTCAACAACAGCAAAAGTTCTTCCATTTCAGATCCACCACAAGCCATGCCTGGATTCAAAACCCTAGTCTTCTTCTCAAATTCCAGCTGCAGATGAACCTAATTCTCAAATCCGCCACAAGCAGCATCAAATATGTGAGTTACTCCTCACCAATTTCTCCAACAATTCCTCAATCGAACGCCATATCCACTGATTTATTTCTCAATATCAGGTTCAGGTGAAAGAATGAATGAAGGACGGTCTCTCGATTTCAGGGTATAGAAATAGGGTCAGTTGTTCAACACCTGGTCACCTTGATAAGGGATAACCATTTGGCCTCCCCTTAACCTCAGCTGGACTGTATTTAGCACTCCTCCAAATAGAGTTGCCCCTTAACCTTGACTGGGCTCCAGATAGTGTTCGCCCATGAAATGACACTTTTGCCCTTTTTCTCAAATTAGGTGATTTCTCCATCTTTTCGTCCATGCGACTCCAGAGTACCTAATAACTCAAAAACACGCGTAAAATACATAATTCACCAGAAAAATAGCAAAAAAAGCATAACTACTAAATAGTAAATTAGGTGTTTTAGACACCTATCAGATTCCCCCCACACTTAGACTTTGCTAGTCCTCGAGCAAATCAAACAAATCTAAAATACAACAACTCCGTGTCGTCGAGGCTACGGTCACTTTTAGCATAAATAACAAGCCTTTAAACCCCTAGGTGTCCCTAGTGGACGAGTTATAGTCTCGTGAGGGTTTACTAGAGATATACCCACAAAACCTAAATTTCCAACTTACTAGTTCTCCGTAATGATAGTATCCAACGCGCTAAGAAGACATAGAGATTCTGCACACTAGTCATAAGAAGTTAGACACATAAATGAACACAATCTCATTCTTAAAAGTTGAGAGAGAGATAACCATCCCTTCTCGACTAAAATTCGGGTTCGGAGTGATCAAAAGTCTCGACTCTGCCTCACAAGAAAGGGTTTTATGAATTTGCTCTCAATAATAAATAGCTTTTTATGGGTCACACATGTGTCCAGGTTGGAATGAAGAGAGAATCCTGCGACACCTTGAATGGTAGGAAGGTAAAAACCCTCCGAAATATTTTGAAAACCCACATCTTTTATAATTTTTGAAAACCCATTTTTCTGACGATCTCTTCGAAAGGAAATCAACCATTTAACGAAGGTGGGAATATGCTTACTCACCACGTTATCCGTTCGGCGTGCAGCTAGCACCACTCTCACAGCATCCATAGAAACGTCTTCGGTCTTCAACTCTTGATGATAACTCTCGAACTTCGTAGAATCTCGACAATATGATTATTTCCTCTAATTCCTTGTCGCTTGAAACTTCATTATAGATATTCCTTCTTTCCATTGGCTTTATTGAAAGAACACAAAACTAAAAACAAACTATACAAACCCAATTTTTTTTTTTTTTTTTTCGAGACAAGAGAAAGCAAAATACAAATAAAATAAAAACGTAAGTACAAAGGCCATGGTGTAAGTACTTTACCGCTTGATTCTTCACAACTTGTATGTCTCGATATCATAAACTTCTCGAACTCTCATCTTGATAATTTTCACTCTTTTTTTTTGTATTGTTGCTTGTAAACCTCAAACGTCTTCAACTTTCCTTGTAGATTTGTGATGCTCCTCTTGTTGATGATGATGGTGTTTCTATGGACCTGTTGGTGTAGAGAGAGATAAGGTGGATGGTGCTAACTGCGAACAAGATTACAAGTGGTATGTAAGTTAGCAATTCGATGTCACCAACATGATTGACAAAAATAGCACTCAAGAGATCAAAATAGTGCTTCTATGGTGGGAGGTTGGACAGCTCACCATTCTGCCCGGAATTTACGTACGGTGACACACACTCAAAAAAAACACAAATTTAGACAGGTACAAAGAATTGAAGGTCGGTGCCTCACATTATGTAACATGGGTAGTCTCCACTATAGGGGATCACTACTCTAATACCGAATTCAGTCTGCACCTTATTTGCCACTGGCATGGTTAAATCCAACTTTAACTCTCATACAATTAAGAAACCCGATCATGTTCTCTGTCATCTCTAAGTTCAATCACTATTATGAGATTCTCGATGTAATCTTAGCGACATGTATACTATGTGACTCTAAACTAACCACAAGTTGGAGTTTTATTCACTATTTACAAAAAAATTTGAAAATTTTGACTCAAAAAGGCTAAAAACTCTATATGCAAAAGACTCCCCCACACTTAAACCTCACATTGTCCTCAATGTGTAAAACCGAAAATTCTGAATTCTGACGTAACAGCAGATAAAACGCAAAAACTGTACAAATTGGTAAGGAATTTGGAAAAACTCCATTTCACAAAAGTTGTTCATCTACGTGTTTTCTACAAAGTGTCAAAAGGGCACAGTGTTTCGATAAACGGTCTGACAGTTATGGTCTCTGGACTGAACTACGTACAGTCTGAATTTTTCTGACGAAAAGGTATTCGTCATAATTCTCTTCTAAGATAGATTCCGGACTCAATGAAATTAAACATGGGGATGCAAATATGATATGAAAACTATAAAAATAAATAAATACAAGGGTTTATGATACAAAACCTATGGGTTGCCTCCCATTTAGCGCTTGGTTTAAAGTCGTCAGCCCGACTCTTTTGTTATCGTCCATATACCAACAATCTGAAAAGTTGGGGATCCTTCCATAGAACCTGTTTTGCAAACACTAGCTTCACACAAATATTAGTAATATAAATCAAAAGTGAAGCTATGAACCGATAAAAGCGTCCCCCACACTTATTCTTGTCCACACTTGGAAGTGTATAAAGAATATAGAAGTTGGGTACTTCCACGGTTTCTTGTTTCAAAACCTGCATAGTATGAGAATCAAGTATCTCTAATGGCGGAAAACGAGAAACAAAGTCATTCAACAATATTCTCGAAGCACATACATTCAAACCAATAAGAGGTAAAGGAGAAGAAACGATAGGCAAAGGGTTAGACAAACCTTGCACAATCTCTTTTATCACGGAATCCTCTTCATCCTTGAAAAACTCAAGTGAATAATTCACCTCTTTTATATCATGGTCCTCTATTAAACCTTGCAACCATTCTTCGTCCGTTTCTGCCTTAACCAAAGTATCGACATAAACATCATCATTACAATCATTTGCAAGCTCAATTGGGTCTTCCACAATAGTGGTCATAACGGTCACATTCTCAACATATTCCTCCTTGTTGTAAGGCACATACTCTTTTGCGGATCCAAATTTTATTATAAGAAACTTTTCTAGAACACCCGAAAATGCATCATCCTCAAGCTCCACCCTTTGAATAGGCTCTTGATCATTATTAAGATCAATGCTTGAGTAATCCACACAAGTGTCGACATATTCCTCTTCGTCTTCATCTTGATCCCAAAAAGACTCCATTGTACACTCCTCGGGGATGTCACCATGAGTTGGTTCAAACGATGTATTTTCATAATAATCATCATCACTATCATAGTTGTAGTAGCAGGATTTCCCACACTACACCCCTTACTCGATTTTGCTTAATTAGCCCATTGAAAGATGTAAGATCAAGAATATTTATTGATTGAATCCATGAATTGTTTACACAAGAATATAGAATTATACTTAGAAATTAAAACACTCTTAAACTTTCTCTCTCCTAATGACTTGCCCAACAATTCCAAAGAGATCCCTCCTCTCAACAGACTCATTTAGCCCTTTATATAGGGTAATACATAGTGGATGACAGCTAAGCTATCCTTTATTTTCGGGAATGTCCCGCGAAGTGTCGCAAATGCACAAACATTCGTTCTCGCGACACTCCTTAACCCTCGCCAAGTTTTACGTCTCCTTCATGTTTTGCTTGTCGTTATTCATTGCGTCGTTTATTTTAGCTCTCTGCGACTGCCTCGCGACATCGTTGTTTATTAACCCCGCGAGCCCTGTACGTTGCGATATTATGATCCTACAATAGTCATCATAACATTGGTCCTCGCTGAATTTAGTGTTGCTAATCTCGAACTCATCCTTTTGAATAGGTGAATGATCATTATTACGATCAAGAGTTGAGTTAACTACACAAATATCAACAAAAGTCCCCGAAGGTTCGCCTTTTTCAACATAACTATTCATTTCCTCCTTGTACTCTTCAATGCCTTGTCTTAAAGTGGAAACACCTTTTTGAAGCTCTTGGAGTGTTCCATCCAAATTCTGAATATAGTGTTCCATTTGTTGGTAAAGCTCATTCGACAAAGAAAAAGTAGAATTACTTACTTCAGTATTGTTAGGCCAATTATATTCCCTTTGAATGGGTGGATGATCATAACTACGATCAGAAATTGGGCCAAACATACTATGAGCACATTCGGTCGATGAAATTGGTTCTACGCTTGGTTGTCCACAAACTGACTCCATGCTGTCCATAAATTGTTGCATTTCATCTACCAAATTAGAGGAAAAATTAATAGGAGCACAAGTATCATCCCCTCTTTGTGGTTGCTCACTTACATACCCACCATAAGAAGGTTGGAATGTATGAGAACAACTAAAAGGGTACGTGGAATATTGACCATAACCAAAGGATTGGTTTTGATTGTATTCCCCGTAAGGGTGATAGTTGTCATATTGTTGGGGTTGAAACCCGTATTGATTGCTCCAATAAGCTCCGTCCATAGCAATTGGTACCTGAAACGAGATTCTCAAAACTCGGTTAAGAACCAAAGAATAAGAAAAAGACTAAAAACAAAAATAAGAAACCAAAAACAATTAACAACCGTTGCCTCCCCGGCAACGGCGCCAAAATTTGACCGGTTGTCAGCCGACACAAATATAATTACACTTTCTTACTACTCAAAATATAAATATAGCAAGGGCAAGAAAGGATCGATCCCACAGAGAGGTCTAGGTTGTCAAATTGTTTCGGTTCCCTATAAATAACACCGGTAGTTTTGTGATTGTGTAAATAAAAATAAAATAAAAGCAAAACAATAAAAGTAAACACGCAAATCAAGGATGTGAAATATTGGATAAAGGTTTCATCTTCAATTGTAAACAAGTTTATGAATATATGAATAGAATTCGTATTTAATCTCGCTATCATCAAAAGCCATAGAATACCTTATTGCAAGAATACTCCATAAATTTCCAAAGTTCATCAACACACACATTAGAGCTGCGTATGTGAATTCTACCTAAAGAATAACCTAACGCCTTGCGCTAATCAAGTTCAATTCCTAGGAGCATTAAGTTTCAGAAATAGGCTAATCAATGCAATTGAAATACATTGCGCAAAACAATTCGGACAAAGGTCAATTTCTACATATGATTAGAAGGATGTATCACTACAACCTAGAATCATATCATGCTACTCGTATTCAAGGTTATCGCTCGATGAAAACCCTAAAATAGCTATAGATATGGATGTGAGTTCAATCAATTCTAGACTTAACTAAACAAACATTCAATCATATTGCAATACATCAATCATGCAATTATTATAACCCGTAGAAATCAAACGATAATATTGAGAGAAAACTAATTCTTAAAAATCATAACTTGGTTGCAAAATCCAACTACATCTTCAACCAATAATAAAAACTTAGTTCATGTTCATGGAGTTCATAACAAGAAGAAAGAGAAAGACTTCATGGTTCTAAACCCTAGAACCAAAGTAGAGGCAAAAGAATTGATAAAAGATCAAAAGATATATCAATTAGGTAAAAGTCCCTCTTTTATATGTTTCTCTATTTCCATAAAGGATACTCCTTCCAATATTAGGTCTTCTCAAAACCCATCTCCAAGTGGTCCACCAAGCCCATGTGTGAGAAAAACCCATGTAGAAAATATGTCCAAAAATACGTCGCCGGAAAACTGGGATTGTGGCCGGAACTTGGCCGGAAAAGTCGCCGGAAAAATATTTCAGGTGACCGGCAAAGTCCACCCGGCCACCGGTCAACGGGTCGAATCAGTCGTGGTCCAACTCGGCCGATTCAAATCGCCGAGTCAATACCGGGTCAGCTCAATCTTTAAAGTCACCATTGAGTCGAAGATCGACTAAGTTGAGTTAATTGCACAGGCCATATCCTGATTTGCACTATCATTGTGCTTCACTCCAGCCATAGTGGCTCATTCCTTTTGCACTGGCCAGATGTTGTAATGCACAATCCTTGTGCTGCAACATCACACATCCAGCCCTAAACCCATTCAGTCCCTGTACTCAGCTACAATCACCCAACCACAGCTCCATCTTAGTGCATCACACTGCATCATTAACACCTGCAATTCCCTATAATCAGACTTTCCTTGTAACCCCATTCGACACAAAGACTACGTATAATCCTTGCATTGCTGCTCCATATTCACTGTAAACTCTCGAACATCCGCCTCTGGCCTTTGTAAGCAGCTTCTGGCAACAGCATCATGCCTTTTCTGAATTGCCCATCTCTGTCGATCTTTCTTCAGCTGAGTTCTCGTTTGAGAATTCAACACAGCAAAACCCCAACTCCTGTTGCTTTAATTGAAAGCTACAACACCACCAGATGCAACAAAGATCAACTCCACCGCCCGCACTCGCAATTCCACCACACATAACCCATTCTTCTCTTCCTTCACTCAGAGCAACAAATTCATCCCTTCCTAATTGTAGATGCAACTCTTCAAGAGCTACCCACCGCCTAGCCATTGCAAATAAACCGCCCGAGCCATCTCCCGACATTCTCCGCCTTCCACAGGCCTACAATTATGTCACAGGCATGCTCCATATCAACTCCAGATCACTTCTGGCTCTAACCTGCTGCAAAACTCCACTCATCACCTGCACTGCCACAGCCTGCTCTTCCATGACAATCACCACATCCTTGAAGTCAATTCTGACCTGCACAAGCCTTATTCATCTACTTGCAATATCACCAGCAGCATCCACCACCAGTCCTTGGCAAACCACAAGACATAGCTCTATTATCAGTTCAATACCACCAGTGCTTCCCTGAATTGGTCCACAACATCCTGTGTTGTTCTCTATAGCATCATCTCAACACATACACTGTTTCCCTTCTCCACTTCAACTTGTACCCACAGAAACAGCTCAATTCGAATCATCTACAACTTTATTACCCTTCCAAAGCTCAAGAATCACACAGACCATTTCAACCATTTCCTGCAAAACCCAATCAAACCCCCGAATTATAATTCATCTCGGGTTCCGTTGACATCGAGCCTCAACTCTAATTGCACTCTTTCAATTCTCTTAGAAAAACCCCATTTAATCTTTATAGATCTATCAAACCCTTATTTCCATCTCTCGGGTTATTGAACACCAAAGAGAACCGAACCCTTTCTCGCCTTCTATTCCTCCATTGTCCATTCTAAGCAGACAACACATTTCTTCTCATAGACAAACCCTAACTCGTGTTTCTCTCTTAACCGAAATCTCAAATCTCGTAACCCTTATATCCACCAAACACCATTCAACAACAGCAAAAGTTCTTCCATTTCAGATCCACCACAAGCCATGCCTCGGATTCAAAACCCTAGTCTTCTTCTCAAATTCCAGTTACAGATGAACCTAATTCTCAAATCCGCCACAAGCAAGATCAAATATGTGAGTTACTCCTCACCAATTTCTCCAACAATTCCTCAATCGAACGTCATATCCACTGATTTATTTCTCAATATCAGGTTCAGGTGAAAGAATGAATGAAGGACGGTCTCTCGATTTCGGGGTATAGAAATAGGGTCAGTTGTTCAACACCTGGTCACCTTGATAAGGGATAACCATTTGGCCTCCCCTTAACCTCAGCTGGACTGTATTTAGCACTCCTCCAAATAGAGTTGCCCTTAACCTTGACTGGGCTCCAGATAGTGTTCGCCCATGAAATGACACTTTTGCCCTTTTTCTCAAATTAGGTGATTTCTCCATCTTTTCGTCCGTGCGACTCCAGAGTACCTAATAACTCAAAAACACGCGTAAAATACATAATTCACCAGAAAAATAACAAAGAAAGCATAACTACTAAATAGTAAATTAGGTGTTTTAGACACCTATCACCTTGATCATGTGATGACTCCTTAGAAGAGGCCCTCGGTCGTCCAACCAGGGTATAACCTTATATATATAGTTGGAAATCCAAGGTACCTCTCCTGGATGGGCATTATTGACCCCAAATCTCCATGACTCGGGTTCCAGGGGCGGTGTAACCTTTTCCCTGAGCCATGTCAAGAGATACCCCCTTATATGACGCACTTTAGGTCTTACATTTGCCTCTTGCGAAATTTTATTCGCGAACTAGGGTGTACACCATAAAGGTTCGTCCCATTCTTATGTCTCTGCGAAATTTTATTCGCGTTTCTTTATTCTTTCATTTATTCTTTCATTTCTGTCATTTCTGTCAATTCTTTCAATCATTCTTTGCGAATTATTCTTTGTGAGATAATCATCAACTCTCTTCTTTGCGAGATAATCATCAACTCTCTTCTTTGCGAAATAATCAAAGATCTTTTGAAGTAATGAAATACCAAATTCGTGCCTCTGACCAACTAATTGTACTAGAAGTTCACAATTGTACAACTTCTGTGCAAATTTAAGCCTTGATAGCTTGTTTACTGTTGGGTGAGCTTTAGCGGACTTGGGCAAACTGGGCTTGTACTAAATTCTCTTGTGTGAAAATATCTCTTAAAGAGTATAAATACGGCACATCACCTTTTGACAATCCCTTTAGAATGCATAAAACTGCAGCAAAAACAAATGGGAGAGTGGCCAGGTTTGAACCTGCGACCCTTACTTGTATTCTTTGCCAGTGACCAATTGTGCTGGATGTTGTTTTGTGAAAGAGTGTAAGGCTTGCGTAATTTATTCTTATTTAATTGCTCTTTGTATAAATTTTGTCTTCGTCTATTATTCTTAAACTTCCGTTTCATAGGGTAATAAAATCCTCGGTCTTATTCTCGTCCTTTGGTGTGGTTATCTTTGTGAAGTTATAATGAAATCCATTGTCGATCCCTTATGGTTGCCTTCGCCTTCATAGAATTTCTTTAAACCGGGTGTACTTTCTTCTTCGCGTTCATCTCTGCGTTATCAGTTAATGCTTGGCCCCTTTGCTGGAGCTGATGGCGAAGTTTGTTGCGAATAATCGATTAAGATTTGCTGGGATGGGTGAATAAGGAGCTTCCATATTTGTACTCAAACTTTCCTAAGGTGATTGATGCATGTGCTTCCCAATGCTGACGACGAGATAGGTATCTCTCTTGTTCGTTTTGATTTTGTTATTGAGTCTATTCGCATAAAGCAGAAATTCTTCGAGAAAGTTTTCTTCTTGAAGTAACATTAATTGATTCAATTTTCTCCTGTTTTTCTTTCTCGACTATCTTTTCTTTCATTTGTCTTCATTTGTCTTTGATGTAACTATGCTTCTACGATGCTCGCTGTGATTATAATGGTTTTGTGGAACCTCTCTGATGATTTTTCTTTGATGCGGTAGTTGCACTTGCTCCTGTGAGTGACTGGAAATGTGCTGCTTTGGGTTTGTTCACCTCCGAAGTAGTTGTCCTTGCTTTCCTCACATATTACTTTTGATGATTTCTACTTCATTCCTTTGTTCTACATTAACACTCTGCGTTCTTTATCTTTTTTCTTTGATTTATGTGGACTGCAAATGGTACTCATGGTCGTCAAATTTATCTTCTTTATGTTATATTTACATCATTGTCTGCCATCTCTGCTTTTGTTCTTTTCGATTTGTTGAAAATGTTCGCCTTTGATCGATTTCATCTTATATAGGTCAGTTGTCAACAATAGCATGCATTCTCATCTTTTCTCCAGTAATGCTTTGTCGAACCTCTATAATGATCTTACTTGCTTTGGTGATTGCATGTGCTCATGTGAGTTTCAATCACTGATTAGTATGTATTCAACACGACTGAAAGTATATCTTTGTAAAAAATTTAATTTATAACATGTTATTCAACTATTCATGCTGTAAATATGACAGGCAACTTCTATTATTCGTTCATTTTTGTACATATTTCTATTACGATTAGATATTCTTAGTAATTTATATCATGATTAATATCCTTCCTTGCAGTAGTGATTGAAACTTGAGACACAAATACTCCCTTTTGGCGAGTTGCTCGCGGCTCTTGAACTGGACATCCTTCTTCATACTTGCCGGAACTGTTGAGGCAAGAAGTAGCTTTGACATTTTCGTATCTCTTTGTAACGTAATTTCGCCAGTACTTGTGACCTTATTTGTGGTTTACTGAAGTAATAGCGAGCACTTGCAAATAATCTCCCCTTCTTTGATGGCTCATGACCTTATTTACTTTCTTGTATCCGAAAGGACTGAAGTGAAGCTTGATTTGTTGGCTAAGTTAACTTGGTTGGGAATCGTTTCGAATCATGAGGTTTCATTCTCATTTGTTTGATTGATGGTTGTGGTGAACTCATGAGCGGAGGTTGTCTTCGCAGCATGTTGTTGATTTATTGTTACTTCTTTGCACGCTCTTTAACTCTCTCTCGTTGTAATAATATTTTCTAAACAATGATTTATTTTCTTCGCAAGCATGAGTAATCTGTTCACCTCTGTACTTCACCATTGTATTTCCCTTGTTGCTTCGTTGATGTTCCACTAGCTTTGTTGTAAACATGTGGGGTATTCATCTTTCCATGGGTTTGTTGAGAACTCTTCATGTTGACAATGATGTCCTTGTTTGGTGGTTTACTACGAAACTATGAAATTTTTTTCTTTGTCTGTTCCTGCACAAGAAGCCCTACCTTTGTCTTTGCTAACTAAGTGTGTCCATTTCTTCCGCCTCTCTCCATTTACTGGACCTGTTTTTGAAGACAAACTTCCTTGCGCTATTATCTGAGTTGCTCTATTCGCTGGCTGTGTTGATTAGTCTTCGCAGGAATTGATGTTTCATGATATTGCCGTATATCTCCGCATTTGTCAACTCTGCTTTGCGAATACAACATCTGAATCTGCGAAGTTGAATACTGTGAATTTGGCTAAATACTGAGAATCTTGCTTCGCCAAATCTTTGGATGCTTTGGGAAATAACCAAACAAACTGATCTTCAATCCTTAATAAATTTTATCCCTACTGAGATGTAGTTTCTTTTGTTTGGTTTTTGCTCTTCAAGCTTTAATCTTCGCCTGTTATTGTTGCCGGATGAGTTTGTCTTTACCTAAACTGGTGCTATTAATCGAGCAATGAATTTATTTTCTCCTTTGCGATGATATCGCAAGTTCACTGCTAGTTTTGATAAGCTTTTCAGTCGCTTTATAATTTCTTTTGGATTTCCTTTGTCACCAACCAGTCACCTACTAATTATTCTTGTTGTTCGTTGTTTATCTTATTGCTCGCTGTTTATCTCGCAAGTCACTTCACATTACATTTTTCTTAAGCTATTTCCTCCTAATATTTCGCATACGTTGTTGACAAGGAAGATTTGATCATTGTGTCTTATTCCTTCCTTTGCTTTTAGATGCCTTACTTCACTGAAACAATGCTTTCGTTGAGCTCCTCCTGATTCTATCTAAGCTTATTCGCTGATGATCCCTTAGCAAAATATTAGGAATATGACTAGCTTCATAGCGCCCTGCAAACTGAATTCTCTTTGATTCGCTAAAATAAACATGGGTGGTTGAGCCAGCAATTTGTTGTTTACTGGCGGAGAAAATTCACTTGGCCAGCGAGAATTTACCCTTTTTGTTAATTTACACAGACGAAGGCATGGTATTCGTTGGTCTCTGTCACTGTTCAACAAGCAATCAAAGGAGAAATTAGATCTGCGGACATCAGTAACCAACATTTTTCAAGATCGAATAAATTAATTAGGAAGGCATTATTTTAACTATTTTAGCTATTTTAAGATTTTCGAAATGAGATCTGATCTTTGCCATAAACAATTAACGTTTATGAGAAAAATTTTCTAAATTTTCTTTTAAATATATATAGATCTGAAGGCGAGTAGTAATAAGAAAAGGAATGAGTTAAGAAAGATGATTCGTCTTTAGTTGATGTTAATCCGTCTGACTTCGTCTTCATTGTTTCTTTTTCAACTTTGATTTTGTCTTTCATATCTCGTCCTCTTTATTTTCTGGAGCTTCAGATGACAAATCTTCATGTAAACTCTCAAATTTTTTGCATTGGAACTCTTTTGATCGAAATCTGTGGACGTTGTTTTGAACCAGCAAATTGAAGATAGAATAAATCCTTCCTCCCTGTTTCTAGCGCCAAAATGTAGTTGCAGGAAATCCCACAACACACCCCTCATCATATCTTGATAATAATTTCTAGATCTAAACTTATTTGATATGAAAATAGAGATGAAAATTATAAATGGAGACACAAGAATTTACGTGGTTCGATCAATATGATCTACATCCACGGAGTTAGGATTTTTCACCATGATTATTGAAATTACATAAGTATTACATTGGGACTCCATTAATAAGTATTTGGAGCTCTCAGTCTAGTTTTAGGGAAAGAAGATGATAAAGAAAATAAAGTCCCTCTCTAAAAAATATCTCTCTCTTCCTAAAATTGTCCCACCCTTTTCTCTCTCCTGCTCTCCTCTTTATATAGGTGTTTACATAGTGGATGACAGCTAAGCTGTCCTTTAATTTCGGATATGGCTTGCGGTAACCTCGCGAGCTTGTAAATGTTAATTTCGCGAATATCTTTAATTTCGCTAAATTACCACACTTTACTCATGTTTACACTGTTTTCATCTGTTATGTCATTCATGTAATTATTTTACGACGTCCTCGCAATCGTTGTTGATAAGATTTTCGCTGGTGTGTCGTTGTTGCGATATTTGGATCCTACAGTGTTGTCTCGCTAAAAACCTTTTCGAGTAACAAAACCCTTTGGGGAAAAATATTCTCGATCGAAGGGACAAAGAGTACAACACATCTTCAATTTCGAAGTAAAATATGTCGACATCATATCCTTGAAGCCTCCCCCTGATGTCGGCATCTTCCCCTAATTACTTTCAGAGTTGTTCCAGACAGTTCCTTTAGTCATGTACTTTTCAACAGTTCCTTTAGTCATGTACATTTCAAAACTGAATATCGGTAATGACTTAGAAAATAGTTTACCATATCTCCCCCTGATTACTTTCGTTGGAGAAGAGAATATTGTTCCTTCATAATCAACAACCTTTGGATTGCAGTTCCTTTAGCATTCTTTTTTATGTCTTTGCATGGATAAAACAAACTCATGTCAATGGTTACTTTTAAGTACATGATTACATTCACTGTACCATTACAATGACATTGCGTTGGCCTGGGCTATATCTAGCTAACAAGTTCCATGAGGATGTAAAATTTAATCGAGTATATTATTACTAAGTACAACAATGCGTCTATTGTACTTAGATATGGGAATTTCATCTCCCAACAAATATTCGTCATCTTCCTTTAGACGAAATGGTCACTTACTTACAGTTGAACCTCGACTAATCATGGGAGTGCTATCAGGATGCACGTTTTTATTAAATTTCCTGACAACTTTAGACATATGCAAACTGGTGGAATAATATACCACAAGCTCGGTATTCGGTCGAACTTTTCCCATATTTTTCATCTCAAATTCGGATTTTAAATAGCTTTTAAGGTCTCTTATTACATCAAGAGTACCCATTATGGCTGTACCATCGACATAGATAGCTACTATTCCAAATCAGGAACTTTCTTGTGAATACGCAAGGAAAAATAACTTACTTGTCTATCCCCTCCAAATCAAGTAGCTACTTAGACGGGTATACCACATCCGCCTGATTGCTTCTATCTATAAGTGAGCGCTCTATCTAACTGTAAACGCACTCTGTGGTTTAGAGTCACTTGATTTGGGTAACAAAAGGCTATCAAGTACTTTTGCAAATATCTTATATATCTTGATTCTTTCATAAATACGTAATAACCACATACGCATGCTGCATTTCAAGTCCTTTTGAAATTACCAAGCTAACTAAGTAACAGAACACTATAAAGTTCATTACAAGAGAACAATTTCAGGGATTTGTGAGAAACCTCGCGCCACAAGGCGAGTTTATAATTTAAGACTTCTTTTTTCTCATTATACTTTGTGACAAATTAATCATGTATGTCCAGTAGGCTTTACACTTAGTTGGTTAGCACTACCACACCAAATACATGTATATTTGTCAAAGAACCAAGTTCTACCTGGATTGTATAGGCCAAATATGCTTTTCGTTGACATTAAGCAACAAGGAGCTTGGTTCGATCTCATCTTGCTCTATTTCCTTAAGCAAGTGTAAATGAAATTAATCATCAATATGCTCGCATGATCTTTCCATTGACTCGTGCACATTTTCATAATCAACTTGGGATGTCATTGTTCTCTGGAATCATTAAACTTCGGAGCGTCCTCCAGTTTATTTCATGGACATATTCAGAGACAATCTTATGAGATGATTTCTGATGATATAAATAAATTGTGCCTTCCTCACCTACTTCCTTTCTTGGTGAGGATTGATCGAACCAAGTGGTCTCTCGAACTTCCTTTATGTAGCCACAGCCTCAACCACACTTCCACTAAGTGTAGTTGCAACACCTAAGTCTATGGTGTATCACTTATTGAGGATTTGTAACCTTGCAGGTAAGTTTGTAGCTGGTATGTGTGATCTCATCACTTTAGCAACATTAATGTACATTCTGAAAATTGATTATTCTTTAACTTCACATTTACATTTGTGGAGTACAAGAATCAATATGAGACACAATGGGAACACACCACGACAATTTCTGTCGCTCCCTTAGAAATACTTTTTCTTAGCTCCCCCTAACGACGGGAAGAGTGTCTCATTAAAATGGCAACCCGCAAATCTAGCGGTAAGAGATCTCCTGCCAAAGGTTTTAAAATGCGGATAATTTTTGAGAGTAAATATCAAACAAAATTACTTAATCATTTCCGTCACCCATCATAGTACGATGTGGACTCGTAATGGCACATATATAGTGCAACCAAAAATGCGTAAGAACAGAAATGTCAGGCTTAAATTCAGTTACCAACTGGTACGCAGATCAGGTTGACTAATATTGGGTTCTAAAACGAATTTAAGTAAAGGTGCGTTTAATATTGCATATCCCCCAAGCAGTTAAAGGTAGGTTTGTACGCATAACCATGCCTTAGACATCATCTGTAACCTTTGATGATAGCCTTTGCGAGACCATGAGGTATAGGATGCTCTGCATTGATCCTATTAAACATGCAATAACCATCAAGTCCTTTTGATGTACACTCGCTAGCATTTATAAGGGGTGGTGAGCCCTTACATGTAAAATATATGCTAGTAGTTTTCAGACGCAAATTTTTGGGGAGCTATAACTAGTCCAAAATGTCAAAACATTCAGCAGAGCCATAAGTCACTTTAATGGTCCGCATTCTGCATGAATATTTTTCTAAATTTCACCTTGTTATTTTTTTATAATATGGATTGTTTACCGTTTGCATCTTAGGATGGTCTCAATCCTGTTTTACTGAAGACTTTGTAAAATGAGTGATATGGTTTCTTACTTAAAAGCATAATGGCGTGGGGGGTTGTGCATCTAGTACTTTAGAAAACACTTATTGAGAGATATGTCGTTACCTTGCATTATGTCAATCTTTTTCACGTTGTCTCGTTCACTGAAGCACCGTGATGTAAGTATGTGTAGGATCGTAATATCGCAACAAACAAGGTTCGCGGGATTAATAAACGAAAGCATCGCGAAGGAGTCGCAGGAGCTAAAATAAACGACGCAATGAATAACGACAGGCAAAACATAAAGAAGACGTGAGACCTGGCGAGGGGTGAGAAGTGTCGCGAGAGTGAATGTTTGTGCACCTGCGACACTTCGCGAGACATTCCCGAAAATAAAGGGTAGCTTAGCTGTCATCCACTATGTATTACCCTATATAAAGGGCTAAATGAGTCTGTAAAGGGGGAGATCTTTTTGGAATTGTTAGGCAAGTCAATAGGAGAGAGAAAGTTTAAGAGTGTTTTAATTTCTAAGTGTAATTCTATTATCCTGTGTAAACATTTCATGGACTCAATCAATAAATACTCTTGATCTTACATCTTTCAATGGATTAATTAAGCAAAATTGAGTAAGGGGTGTAGTGTGGGATTTCCCGCAACTACATATGCGCTAGAAACATGGATGGAGCAGAGATTGACGTAGAAATTGGAAAGAATTTAGATTAACAGAAAAAAGATTTGGAGAAGATACTCAAGAATTCATTGAAAAAGAAAAATGGCTAGAAGAAGAAATGTACAAGGGCAACCAACGATTGTAAGAAGAAGTGGGAGACTTGCTGGAGAAAGGAGGAATGAAACAGGAGAATCATTAAGGATGAATAGGAGAAATGATGGAGAAGATCAAAATCAGCCACCAATCTCCCCAGTAGCAAACGCGGCTGAGGATTATGATAGAGTAAGCGTACATACTTGGAGGTCTGATTCTGAAGACGAAAGGGAAGAGGAGCAGCAGTTGGTGAACAATGGACAAGGAGGAGGAGAGCAAGGTATGAATGGAGAAGTGAATCCAGGAAACGAAGAGATCGCAGCGTTAGAAAGATTGAGACAAACTATACATGAAGAGAGACGACTAGAGGCAGAGGAACGAGCAAACTTAACAAGACAGAATCATGAGTTGAGGATGGAAAATATGAGATTGCAAAATAGGAGATCAAGAAGTAGTGTGAGATCAAGTTCAAGATCGATTAGGGAAGAAAGAAGGAGAGTTTTGCCAACAGAAAGTACCGAAGAAGAAAACCAACAAGAAACACAAAATCCAAGCACGGAGCATGGCGAGAGAAGAGGGGAGATGGAAGATCGTTATGTTCCTCAGCCCGAAAATCTTCGAGATGAGCGGAATAGGGAAAATCAAGGAAACATGCAACTCCAAGGGCCGAAGGATCCAGCTGCTGAAGGAAGAATAATCTTGCACGGGAGAGAAGAATTGAGAAGAAACCGAGAGATTGAGGATGACATTGAGAGGCACTACATTGAACAAGCACGGTTGGCTCGCGAGAGAGAAAGGATAAGAGCATAAATGGAAAATCAAGAGATGGAAGAGGCAATCCGGCGGAATAACCATGACAACCGAGAAAGAAGGAGGGAACAAAATCGTACCAATAGAAATATTAATGAAGAATATGAGAGGGCGCAGATGAGAGCTGAGAGACAGCCAAGAAGAGAGAACAATCGATATAATGGCGTGCGAATTGAAGAAAGAAACGAAGAAGAGCGTCGCAGGGAAAGGAGAGAAGAAAATAACGAGCAAGAAGGTCAAAACAGGCACGCGCGTAGAAGGAGAGAAGCAGAGCTAAAAAGACCAGTAGAATCAAATGCTGAGGCAAATGAACAAATCTTAAGAGAACTGGCTGAAATGAGAGGATTGCTGAACAATAGAAGGGAAGGAGGAAGGAAACAATTGGACGAAGCCATCGCAGAAGCCGCGAAGAATCCCTTCACGCTAGAAGTACAGATGGGAGGAATACCTCCTAAGTGCAATCTTCCTGCATTAACAAACATCTTCGATGGAACAACCTGTGCGGTACAACATATCAAGGCCTATATGAGGTGTATGTTGCAGTGGGAGAATCATGATGCTATACTGTGCAAATATTTCGCATCAAGCCTAATTGGAGAAGCACTAAAATGGTTTGAGGGTCTACCAAGGAACACAATCACATCATTTAATCATTTACAAGCCACATTCCTGGGAGCATACATAAGTAACAACTCTTCACGACTGTGTATTGAAGATGTATTCGGGTTGAAACAAAGGGTTGGCGAGAGCTTAAGGCGATTGACAATAAGATGGAGAACCATGTGTAGAAAATGGCAGACGGGTTGAGGAAAGATATCTCATCCTCTCATTTGTGAATGCTCTCTTCGCGACTAACTTGTTATACATTCAAATTTTTAGAGTCAAAAATACAATCACGATGGCAGAACTGCGAGAGTTACAGGAAGAATATATCGCCTTAGAAGAAAGACAGAATGAAATGAATTCTTATCCAGTCGCGAACACAAACTCGAATGCTGCGAACGCAAGCTTGTTGCCTCAATTCATAAATACAGTGGCGAGCACTTCGCAAGGACAGCAAGCAGGGAAGGCTGATGAGGGACAGCGGAAGATAGTAGCCATGGGAAGCCACGACCAAGAAGAGTTTGAACGAGAAAAGAACTACTATAACCGTAACAGCAATAATAAGATTCAGAGGCTAGATCATGTGCAAGAAACTTACGGTGGACGAAGGCAATATAACCATGGAGGGCAGAGAAGTCGCAGAATAGTATGGGAACAGATTAAGATGCCTCCACTGAATGCTAGTGTGGAAAAGATCTGGGAAGCTATACTTGTGATGGAAGATGTACCAGCACCTTGGAACGTGGGAATGGAACCACCGCCAAAGCGATGAAGTCATGAGTTTTGTTCTTACCATCGCTTCCATGGACATCAAACAAACGATGCGTAAACGTAAAGAGAATTATTCTCTGGATGATTGATCAAGGGAAGCTGAATCACTTTCTAAAGGGAGAAGAAAAAGGCCAGACATTGCCACCACCACCAGAAATGCACAGAACAGTGTCAGCGAAAGGAAAGGAAACATTTGTGATAGAAGTCGGAACAAAAGCTAAAAATTTGAATTGCAACTCTATCGTCCACTCTTATCGCACAATCGAAGATTTTCATGACAACGTGCTCGCAGAGTCTTTGCGAGAGATGCTAATGATAAAGAAATAATGAGTCCGGGCGAGAACGACGCAGATTAGAAAAGTGGCACGAAGACTATTTCTTTCTCTGCAGATGAAGTGCCAAAAGGAAGAGAAACACATGATAGCCCGTTGGTTGTGAAACTAGAGATTAACCCGAAACCAGTTGATGGGGAAGATGATGAAGCGAAGCTTGTCTGGGCGATCAACCGAATCCTAATCGACACCTAAGTTCGGTGAATATTCTCTTTTACCATACTTACAAGACGATGGGAGGAAAAGATGAGGATTTGATCCCTCGACATACAAGATATATGGCTTTAATGGCACCGCAAACAAACCAAAGGGAGAGGTTCACATGAGAATACCTCTACAAGGATTATCAACTCGATATCTTATTCTCGTGTGGTTGACGTGGAATCTCCATATAATGCGCCGATTGGGAGGCCATGGCTTCATGAAATCTTGGGAGTCGCATCAACATATCATCAATGTATAAAATTTCCACATCCAAATGGCATTGGTATTATACAGGAGATTGGAAGGAGTCGCAACAATGTCATGAGGTCGATGTAGAAAGTGCGCAAGAAAGAAATGCCAAAAGAAAAGGTTGGAAGCAACATGTGAGAGATGAGCAGAGAAAGGAAAAATTGATGGTGGACGTTATAGAAGTAAGGATCGAACATACCTCGCGAGGTGAATGCCTAGAGACAGGCAAATATTATGGTAATAAAGAAGCAAAGGATGTGAGGAACAAAAGGCATAAGAAGTGAATAATCAACAAAAACAGGAGAAAAAGTAGTAATTGAAGAAATGATGTGCGAGAATCTCGCAGCCAAGAATATATGGGAATTCAGTTAAGAAAGAAAAATGAAAATACAACAAATAAAACAGAATTGTGCGAATACTTCGTAAACCAATATCAGCAAGTAATGAAACATGAATGATTCAATGATTTAACAAATATGAATGAGTAAAAGAATGGGACGAACCTTTATGGCGTGCACCCTAGTTCGCGAATAACATTTCGTAAGAGGCAAATGTAAGACCTAAAGTGCGTCATATAAGGGGGTATCTCTCAACATGGCTCAGGGGAAAGGTTACACCGCTCCTGAAGCCTGAGTCATGAAAATTTGGGGCCCATGAAAGCCTATCCGGAAGAGGTACCTTGGATTCCCAACTATATATATAAGGTTATACCCTGGTTGGGCGACCGAGGGTCTCTTCTTAGGAGTCGAGTGTATGCTCAAGGCGCCGAGGTACACGGTTGATCCGAGTGCCGGGATGGATGAACCTACCCTGGCCATTCTTGGCAAGTCTTGGCATATGTTGCACTCGCCCGAAGAAAACTCCACTTAGGGTGCAGCCTCGTAACCATAAACCCTATAGGTATAAGGGATAAGAGGCTGCGAAAACAACTGGTTGTTGTTAAGACCGGATGGGAGGAGCTAGTCTTGTATGGCCGATGTTTCGCCTCCTTGAAGGGGCAATTGGGGAGATGATAAGGGCGACGCTCTCCATTAGGGGGAGTGTCAAAACAGACGCAAATGTCATAAGGCTATGTTTTCGCAAGAGAATTTAGGCTCGTCATATTTGTGCAATGATCCTGCAGAGGCAATAATACTAACGCGAGGGTAAGGCGAGATCAATGGGTCTTTACACGAAAGTGTACGGACGTCCTGCGATTTCACGCACGCACGACGGCAATGTCATGGGGCTATGTGTTCGCAAGGATATATAGGCCTGTCATATTGTCGCAACTAAAAACATCCTGCAGAGGCAAAAATACTTGGAAAATGATAAGGCAAGATCAATGGGTCTTTACATGCAAGTGTAAAGACGTCCTGCGATTTTGTCGCAATAAAAGGTGGCAGGGGAAGACCTCTAATTAGGGAGGTCTGACTTGGAAGACCACACAAAAATGATAAGGCAAGGTCAATGGGCCATTGCATGAAAATGTAAAGGCGGCCTGCGACCTTGTCGCAACAAGAAAAAATAAAACAAAGACTACCGAAATGGTAAGGCGAGACAAGTAGGATTCTTGATTTATAAAGATACCCGCGACCACGTCGCAACGATATGTTTCAATAACAGAGGCAAAATACATGATGACAACTAAAATCTTTCATCTGAAGATAAATAACAGAGGCAAGTATGGGAATGGAAAAGATGGAATATTGTTATTCATCTTCTGATGAAAGAGTTATACATCAATAATGTTAACCAATTATATTACAAGGAAGAACTACCAAAAAAGGGGGAGTGAAGATTGAATTCAGGGGGGAAAAATCCAAGAAATACACTATAATAAGGATACGTAAATGTACAGATATTACAAGAAGAGAAAGAAAACAAAAAGAGTTATCTCTTTGGTGATTCTTCTTCTTCATCCGATTCTTGATCCGATTATTCTCATCGCTGTAATTTTCTTCTTCGCAGCCTCACTATCGAAACGTCCGAGACAGCAGATTCTCAGAACCTTTTCAAGAAGCCAGGATATGAATGCAAGGGATATTGTGGTCCTTACAAACATACTCCATGGCTCCATTACGAAAACGAACAGCATCATTATTAAAGTTCTCCACTGTCGTTAGAAATTGTTTCTTCAACTTGAAATATTTATTCTCGCGAAGGGAGAGACTCTTTGCGAGCCGTTCTTTTTCAGTTTCGAGTTCTTCAATTCTCGCTGGAAAATTCCCGAAGGAAATGTTTTCTTTTCGATTCAAGTTCTCTAATTCTAATCAAGCCTCTTCTCGATTCTCGCAAATAAGCAACAACAAGTTAATAATTTACAAGCAATATTACAAAAGTAAGAAGCAAGAAGGTATAATAGATAACCTTCTCTATCGGATATCATATCCTTAATCAAGGAAGTATGCTCAAGATGAAGACTAACATCAACACCTAGGTTATTCTGGCATTATCTAAAACTTTCGCAGCCCAGTGCGAATTCATCATCACTATTAATAACAAGAAGAGAACGAACTTGCTCTTCTCGCCGCTTAAGTATGGTATTTTGATGAAGGAGTTCATCTCGTTCAACTTGCACACCAAGAAGAGATTTGTGGAATTCTCGCTAACGCCCGTGCACCTCTCGTTAGTAATGCGATCGTTCTCATCTATGAGATCACTAATTTTCTTCCTTAAAGTCTTGATTTTCTTCTCGGAATCAAGGTACATTCGTTTAAAGCGATTAGTTAAATTTAAACTAGATCTGTGTTCGATCTCTAAGAGGTGATGTTTGGATTGAAGATCCTTTAATGAAAGGAGGTTAGTTTTATTTGAGGAACTACTTAGAGATTGATTGAGGTAAGTAAGAAGGACATCATCATTCATAGGTTCGGGAAATGAATGGAGAAGAATGGATTCTTCGGAGAGATTATATACGTCTGCGAGAATAATAGTCAGACAAAGAAAGATAGAAGATAACATGACAAGGATTTGAGAATTGAAAATTACTATACCGTAAAGTTGCTGATTTGAGTTCTGAAGAGTGGACACTCTATCCTTTTGAGAGTCCAGATCGGCTTCTAATTTTTGAACCCTATCGCGAGATGACGCGACTTCAGCTTCCAGCTCTTGGGTCTTTTTGTTCAATTGTAAATTTCTCTTTTCAAGATTATTGCGTCTTCTCTCGAGATCTGAGGCAACTACAAAAGAAGTTCTTCCAACCTATAAAAGAAGATAGAAAAACCGTTAATGCATATATATTTAAAAATTTAAAATTAACAGGGAAATATGACTACATGCATACCAAAGACCCAAGTGAGTTCAAGAAGTCAGGAGACACAGTTCTAGAGGCTCCATTGAAAGAATTATTGCCCTCTAGTAAAGCAGCATTACACACATTTGCGAGAACCCCGCAAAGGGAAGCTAGGGGAGCATTTCCCATTCCTTGGAAAGAGTCTGAGAAGATGCTAGATAACTGATCCATAGAAGAACCGGCCAATGGAATCTCTTTAGTAGGAGAGGGATTCGAATCACGATTATCCTCGTCATAAGATTCGGAGCTTGAGCTAAGGCGAGAAGAAGATTGAGTCTTTTGTTTCTTAGTTAAGGGAGCAGAAGATCTACCTTTGCGAACGACGGTTTTACCCTTACTTTTAATCTTCTTAGCTTCTTCAACTTCAACCTTCGCATACGGTTAAAGATAAGAAACAGAGGCAACCTTCGCATACGGTTAAAGATAAGAAACAGAGGCAACAATATTGTTTAACAAAATAACAAAGGAAATGTTTCTTACTTCACTCGTAAGCGATCGAAGTATCGTCAGAGTACTCTCCAACGGGTCATCCTTGTAACTTCTTCTCAATCTGGCGATCTGAAAAATTCCACAAAATCAGCAAATATAAAAAGAAATTTGCAAGGGCAAGATTTGAAGTAGAAAACATACCTCTTTTGCCTTATCAGGCCATTTGAATTCCCAAGGATGATATCTCCGCGAGATTCGCAGGAAGAATATGTGAACCCGCGATGTAAGGGCCATTTAAAATCAAGGGTACAACCCACCACTTCTCATCCTTGGAGTGGCGAGGAGAAGTATTATTGCCCGGGTGCCAGTCAATATCTTGCATGAGTAATTTATCCTCAGGGACATTATCCTTCTTTTTCGTGCGAATGCCCCAAATGAGATTTCACATTCCTCATCTTTATCACTCGAATAATTTTCAAAAAAGTTCTCTACAAAGTGTATTTTCAAAGATCTATTTCCAAGTCTGCGAAATCGGGGTTTCTAACAGTATTAGGGTATAAAGATCCTTTGCCAGCACCACGGTTCGCGAACTCAAGCATTAGGCGAATGCAATCGCCACATAATTGATAAACAGCTCGAGAGAATTTTTCATGGGCCAGGATTTCATAAAATAAGGGCATCTCAGGATTGTATAAGGGAATGGGAAGTCCCGCGAGAAGCTGACCTAGCGAGACTATAATCTTTTGATCATCACATTGATGATCAGAAAATAACTTTGCAGAAAAAATAGATGAAGATTCTTGATCAGGAATGGTTGATAGAGTGAAACCCTTCTCGAGCAACTTCTGTTGAACTTCATCAAAAGAAGCTTTGTATGCACGACTAATGGAAGCCATTATCAGTATGGGAATGGATGGGATGTTAATGGTTAGGATCAGCGCTAGAAAGGACGAAGAAAAGATTTGCAGTAGCAGGAGCGCAAATTGCGGAAGGAGAGAGTCAAAGAAAAGTTGCAGAGAGAAACTAAAGAATGAAAAGGAGGGGAAAAGAAAACTATATATAGGGAAAAAGATCCTCGAGAAAAACGAGGTCATTTAATGCGAAGAGACATGAATGGTCAAGAATAAGCGGTTGAAAGAGACGTGTCAAGAAAAGACATTAATAATCAAAATCCGTGTAAAAGTACAAAACTGAAACAGATAAAGATAAGCAAATCGTGCAACAATATTGTAAAAATCTCATGATACTCTTCCCCTCGCAGGAGAAATATGAGGAGAGATAGGAGACGATACTTTGTATATATCTCAAAGAAGCTTCGGAACTTTGCAAAAGAATAGAGGCAAGTACGTACTTTTCAAGGAAAGTATTCTTTTGCTCGTTCCTTCATCAACAAAAATCAAAGATCGCTATCATTAATAGATTTTTCCTTAAAGATCGCTTGTCAAGCAATATTCAAGGAAAAAGAGGCAAGATGTAGGATCGTAATATCGCAACAAACAAGGTTCGCGGGATTAATAAACGACAAAGATCGCGAAGGAGTCGCAGAGCTAAAATAAACGACGCAATGAATAACGACAAGCAAAACATAAAGAAGACGTGAGACCTGGCGAGGGGTGAGAAGTGTCGCGAGAGTGAATGTTTGTGCACCTGCGACACTTCGCGAGACATTCCCGAAAATAAAGGGTAGCTTAGCTGTCATCCACTATGTATTACCCTATATAAAGGGCTAAATGAGTCTGTAAAGGGGGGATCTTTTTGGAATTGTTAGGCAAGTCAATAGGAGAGAGAAAGTTTAAGAGTGTTTTAATTTCTAAGTGTAATTCTATTATCCTGTGTAAACATTTCATGGACTCAATCAATAAATACTCTTGATCTTACATCTTTCAATGGATTAATTAAGCAAAATTGAGTAAGGGGTGTAGTGTGGGATTTCCCGCAACTACAGTATGAGTCCTTTCAAAACGAAACATCATGTCACAACCAAAGTGCCTTCATGGTTATGTCAAAGCCTGTATGAGTTAATTCCCAACATTTCATCGTCAGAGTCAATATGGATTCAATAATCCAATTACTATAGTGATTTACATTTCACTAGATTGACTCATTATTTTCTCTAAAAATGTTTCCTTCCATATACATTAGAGATTATAAAAGATGCAATCAATTACATTCTTATCACTATGAGTTTTCACATGACATCCACTTGCATGGGTTTCTGTAGAATTTAACAAGGTGTGATTAACCCCTAGTACATACATAGTTTATGTGACTTTTAGTCTTTGTTCCATCTCGGCAATAAATTTTGAGCAGTGCTTCGCTCGATGATCTAATCATCGCAGTCACATTATAAGGAATTATTTCAACAACTAGTGTATATTCCTTAAATTAGTGGGAGAAAAACCGATATCAGTTAGACATTGAGTCTTGAGAGATCTAGTAAGTGGTGTGGCCTTACTAAGTAAAAAAAGTGGGATTCAAATCAAGTACTTCAGAGTGAATATATATTATGTTTCTGAAGAATGATATACGTTTCACCTAATATATCTCAAGTACTTTAGAGAATTTATGTCTCGTGTTTTCATTCCATAAGTGCAGACAGTGGATCTAGTTTAATCTGAATAAGATAGTCAATTGGCCAGGCAAAGTTCTTGTTGCCATTAAAGTTGATGTGAAAATTGGTTGCTACTATGATACCTGCATTACATTGCTTGTACCAACATCAATAACTAGATGCAATTCCAACTCTTTCATTTCTAATTGGAGCTAATCTCATGCTCAATTCAAATTGGTGTTATCACTATAAGGGACAAAAATACATCTTTGTCTCATGATACATGTCCCTTGCACATGTTTCACTGTGCCAACAAGTGTATGAGTCGGTACGCTGAGCCTCGTTCGAGTTTTTTTTTCTTTTTTCATTTCCAATTGCTACATTTAGCTTAATTTGAGAAATTTCTCTATCTCAACGGGACAAGAGAATATCACTACACATGTCAACCACTTATTTTAGGTTGAATAGATTACTAAAGATAATTCTCTCATTGTCATACTTCAACATATACTGGTTCGTCAGTATAATTGATGAAATAGAAAAATGAAAAATTTATGACTCATACTAGTTCATCCACAAATATTGGGGTACATGTATTTTTATTTGCAACAAATCTTTGTTGAAGCTACTGGATCATTAATGTCGAGCAAGTGGATTACATCCCACTGTACAATCAATTTGGGGAGAAAATTTCAAGAATGTTTCAATAACTTTTCTTCAAAACATTTCGTAGCTTTTTAGAAAGTTTTCAACAAAAGAATTTTGTCCTCATTGTGGAATGAGGACAATATGTTGCCTTAAGAACATCTAAACCTCAAAAATTATATTTAAATCGAGTTGGTTTAACCAATTGAACAAAAGACATCATTCATGTCTAGAACTAATATTTTATTAGAGAAAAATGGTAAAAAGAAAACAATAAAAAAATGTTAAATATTCATGTCATTAACTATCATACACACCTGAAATTGCTGCCCTACCTACAGCCAAAGTCGAGATGAGAACATATATGAACGGCCTGAACAGGTTAGGCCGGTAACATGAGTCCAGGACAAATTGGATCCGACTAGAACATAACAAGATAAAACCCAATATAAAATAGGACAGGATAGAACCCAGTACAATACATGACCCGGTACAGAATAAGACAAACATTTTTATTGCAAGATTTTTGTTTGAAAGAGAGCAAAAATGGATTTGGGGAGTGCAAATATCAGGATCGACTCGCTAACTAGACGATTTGTGTATTGAGTGTTGACTCGGACAATAATACCCTTAGTTACAAACGCTTTAAATCTCCAACATGTATCCCCCACCCATGTAGATGAATCAAATTAATTGCTTTTGTTTAGCAATCTGTGGAATGGTGAAGTTTCGATGAGAATACTTTTCGCAATGTAAGCACCGGACAAGTGCTAGGTAGTTGGGAGTTTGTGTTGTATATGGAACAACCTGAACATTAAAGAAGATTAAAACTGGATTACATTGTGCAGTTGTAAAACAAGCAAAACGTATTTGTTTTTACCAGCATGACCAAATCATGCTTTCAACATATACAAGATTCTTGGTTCTCAAAATCTAATTACTCAGGACCTACCCTTGTGGATGAATTTCGGGGTGAAAGTTTCAAAGTCCTGATCATATTACTACAGATGATGAGTCATAAATGACATTTGAGCTTTAGGGTTTATTGGTTTTCGTCTTTAATCGATTATCATTAATACGGTTAATACGCGGTTAGGGTGGAGGGGTATTATGGTATGAAAAAAACAAAAATTGACTCAATACAAAAATCGGCCTAGTTAGCGAGTCGATACTGATTTTCGCACTCCTCAAATCCATTTTTGCTCTCCCTCTAGTAAAAATCTTATTACAAATCTCAAAGAAAACTAAAAACAGACAACTAATTAGCTTTAAAAGAAAGAAAAAAAAACTAACGTTTGGTTAGCTTTTATGATTCTAATTTATTACGGTTACAAGTCCATTAATGAATTTAAGTGGCCACTAATAGGTGATGGAGATTAGTAACATGGGTGCTAACTTTAAACATGATGGTTTTAAGATTGGAAACCCAACAACGGTGAAAAACTCCACTAGATCGGGATTGATAGAGGAGGCCAGCGTCTAGCTCCGTTTGGTATCCTCCTTTAAGAACGACCGGAGAAAAGAAAAATAATAATAAATTTGACGGATCGAAGTCTTGTAAAAGCCAGCGGTAAAGCTCGTGGTGATAAAGTTTTCGAGTAACAGCTAGAGAATGAGAAGAACTTCTTATTGATAAAGAGGCATTAGATATTACATACATATAATGTTCTTTATATACAGGATTGGGAAAACTTAGTCATCTAATAGACCGCACATTCATGGGCCATAGGCCATATAACACAAATTTTATTTTCATACCCAAAAATTACACGCGCAATAAAACATACTCCCTCCGTCTCAAAATAACAGTCCTAATTGACTTTGTCAAGATATTAAGGTTGGGTTTGGTAATGATTTTATTTTTGCAAAAGCACTTTCAACACCTATATATGTCAATAATTTTTGAAATTGGGGTTTGGAAAAAAAAAAATCAAAGTGCCTTTTACCCAAAGCACTTCTCAAATTCCTCATTTCAAAAGCTGGGGAGGAGGAGCTTTTAAAAGCTACAAAAGCATAAGCTTTGGTCCCACCAAAATTTAATGCTTGATTTATCCTTTTTGTCCCTATTTTATTTCATAAATGACAAAATTACCCTTAAATTATATACAATCAATTTTTTATTTTTTATATTTTATTCTTAAAATATTATTATATTTTATGTTCAAACTATTTTACGACACAATTTCATTTAATTTGTCAAAATAAAATAAAAACAAATATTAAATAATTACTTAATTTTAGTTTGATTTTTTGTTTGAAAATTACATATATATACATATAAAAAGTGGTTAAGTAAAATAAATTTTTTAACAATTAAAATTAATAAAAGTAACAATTAGTAAATTTAATATTTAATATATTTATATTTAATAGTAAAAAAATATAATTATTTTTAAACTCAATAAAATCGAATAAATCTATTTTTAGAGATATGTATGTTTTTGTCATTTGAAACAATAACAATGGTTTAATCTGATATTTTACCAAACGCACTTTGATTGCTTTTTTGATCAGCTTTAACTTTAATTAATATTTTACCAAACGTCTAACTGTTTTTTTCTCACAGCACAGCGCAGCAACGCACAGCAGAAAAGTGCTTTTAGAAAAGTGTAGATGGGGCAAAACGATTTGCTGGTTTTTACGGAATTGAGGAGACGACCGTACGGAGGAGACTCCTTGAACCGAGAGAAATGTTCAACCTCACACAGATGCACTGCAAGAAGGGAATGCTTTGAATTCGAGAGATCAATCTGTAGTACTCCGGCGTAAACCAAGACAATGGCCGTTCCAGAGTAAATTCGGTCACAAGAGAGGATGAGTCGGTCTGTAGGAGGGAAGCTGAAAAATGTGTGAGATCAATGATGAGCGAAGATTGTAGGTGTGTTGAGAATTCTGAATATGATAAGTTCTGAATGATTGAAATTGTTCAGTTGAGAGTAATTGCTCAATTGATGAGTTGTTGATCTCGTGTTGTCTGTGAGACGTGAAATCGTTCTTGTTCTTGTCGTTGTTATTTCAATCATGATTCAGAGACTTATTTATATTGCTGGAATCATAGACACCATGATCCCATGAAGTGTGACAGTTGATGGAATCAAAGAGTGGGGAAATGGAAATCGTGTTTGAAACCAGTTGCTCATCGTGCGGAGACTTGGTTGATTTTCCATCCACTACTTTGTTAACTCCTTCAACTGATTGCACGACTTGCTCACATTCTATCGTGTGTTTGAACACACGTGTCGTAGACCGCCAGATCAAAACCCTAGTTGATATCCCCCCCAAGTGACACGATTGACGTCTCGTGGTTAGTTTAGTCAGTTGTTGACTTCGTGATTTAATGGGACGATGAGTCCATGTATTGATTTGAACATGATTTTGTAAAATGTTCTGAAACTCATGAATTGAACGTGTCTGCTGAGACGGTGATGTGATTCTCACGTTGAGGTGAGCAAGTGTTGCTCATTAGATGAGTTGTTGAATATTAATAGTTGAATCAATATTCCTTGTTTTGAGCAAATATTGCTCGTCTGAGCAAGTGTCACTCGTCCGATGAATTATTGGCAGCGTGACCAAAATAAAATATTAATTAAAATATTGGTAGTTGAACCGAGCATAATTAATAGGAATACTGATCATGAGATCGTAAAGTTATTAGTGTTCGAATCTGGAATTATGATCCTTGGACTCAAAAACCCTAATTTGATCAATTGATGACCAATTGATGGTTTATTTGAAAATTAACCATGGAATGAAGGATAATTGGCTCCATGGGACCGTGGGTCGACCATGAAACTCACATATGCTCGTGTGAGAAAATACCAAGGCCTCTTGAAGAGTTGGTGAATTGTTGATGAAAGAATGATTAAATGCTGGTTTAATCATTTATTCGAAAATGCTTGTCTGAACCTTAGGTGATAAAACCTAATTAATTATGAAGAGGTGAGGGACCGACCAAGGGGTCATGAAACCGGCCCTGGTGGTCACGGGATCAAATATTGATCGTTTGAGCAATCCCCAGATTGGTTGAAACCCTAATTAGCGCCCTTTACTAGAATCGATGTATAATTCTCATACGGACTCGGATTTTGATGGTCCGCCCCTCCATTATGTACGGAAAAGAATTTTCTATCTACCATTGAGGAATATTTAGGTTTTAAGCTCGTTCGGGAGGTGAAAACAGCCCAAGAGTAAAACTCAGGAAGAATTCAAGAGGGACGGTAGGAGAGAGTTTGGGCCCAATATGAAATTAGGTCAAATTGTGAAAATACGAGGGACCGGCTCCTTGCAAGCCAAAGAGCCAACCTTGGTTGGTCAAGGTAATATGCTCACGTCACCAAAGTGTTCGTGTCTTAGTCCCGAGAATTTTGATATTTTTAAGGCGTGCAAGTTGAGCATCCATTCGAGAAAATATGACAAAATCAGGGTTTTGCTGAAACTGAGGAAACTTCATGAGATGAAGGAAAATAATTATAAAATAAAGGAATGATGAGGCGTGGGACCGCTGAGGCCAAGGCATGGCCGATCGGCCAGTGACCGTGGTCCCGTGGTGCCTTTTCCTAATTTTATATTATTTTTCCTGATTTTATGAAAATATCATGAAATCAAGGAGTTTGTTGAAATTAAGGAGTTTCCTTAAAGTGAAAGAGTTTCCATGGGATCAAGGAAGCAAATAATTTCAAAAATAATAAAATAAGGGCGTGTGAGACTGGCTGAGGCATGGCCGGCCGGCTGGGGCCCGGTCCCGTGCGTTTCCCTAATTTTATATAATTTTTGTGTATTTTTCCATGATTTGAAGGAATTTTCATAATTTGAGAAAAATAAGGAAACCTTAAAATAAATTGACGTGTGGGGCTAGGGCATGGCCGGCCGGCTTGGGCCCGGTCCCACGAGTTTCCCTAATTTTATATTATATTTTTCATGGTTTTGTGAAAATACCATGAGGTTAAGGAGTTTTCATGAGATTAGGGAAATAATAATAAAATAATGAGGAACTATGAGGTGTAGGGCCGGTTGGGATCAAGACTTGGCCTGGCCAATGATCACGGCTCTACCATATTTTCCCTAATTTTATATTATTTCCTTGGTATGAAGGAAACACCATGAAACTGAGGAGTTTCCTCAAAACGAAGGATATTTGTTCAGGTGAAAGGATTTTCATGAACTCAAGGAAAATAACAAAAAATATGATAAAAATATGAAACTGGCGTGGGATTGACCACGACACGTCCGGTCAATCAGCGGGCCCATGCTCCCAACGCCTTGGTCAATTTTTAATTATTTATTATTTTCCTTTCTATTTTGCATAGGTTCATCGTCTCGTCGTATTTTGAAATACTTGTTCGTACAAATGATTGTTAGTGCATCGTCGTTGAATACACTTGCACCATTTAAATCGGGGCTTACTCTGGAGGTAGCTCGACGCCCGTGTGTTGAATATTTATTACTAACCCATGGAATTCTCACTGGAAAAACCATGGTTTGCGGTAATGAAATCTTTGAAAATATTTGAATATTTTCGGAAATTCAATGGATGAATCCAAGAATTTAGGAATAATTAACTTATGGCTCTATACTAGCAGAGCAAGCTGTCTAGGAGCATTAATTTTCCTGATATGAGCTTGTTGGAGCTTCATATCCTTTATATGGTCAGGGTAAACTCGTTGTTTGTATCCTTAAGACGTTATCGCTCTATACTAGCAGAGCAAGCTGTCTAGGAGCTGTCCATCTTGTGATACTATATAGAAATAATTACTAAAGTGTTCAGTATTCATGAGATATGTTGTTGCCTAGCCGTGAGACTACATATCTACATGTACTCTGAGAGAAAGTATTCTCAGTCAGAGGATTCGATGAGAGATCCGTGTCTCAATACAGATATGACGTTGTCTAGCCGAGAGACTACATATCTGCATGTACTCTGAGAGACAGTATTCTCAGTCAGAGGTTTGATGAGAGACCCGTGTCTCAATACAGATATGTTGTTTTCCAGCCGAGAGACTATATATCTGCATGTACTCTGAGAGACAGTATTCTCAGTCAGAGGTTTGATGAGAGACCCGTGTCTCAATACAGATATGTTGTTGTCCAGCCGAGAGACTACATATCTACATGTACTCTGAGAGACAGTATTCTCAGTCATAGGTTCGATGAGAGACCCGTGTCTCAATACTCGCGTCTGATTGTTGGATCAGAAGTTCATATAATTATGGGTTTAGGCTATTTGAATTGATTAATTTAGCAAAAGACCGTTATGATATGAATAAATTAATCTATGAATATTGTTATTGATTTATTGAAAATTAGTTGTTACTTCGCCGGTTTTAATAAAAACCTTTGTGCATAATGAATTAGTTTTACAAATACGTTTCTTCTTATTATTTGATAATCTATGCTTCGATTAATTCCTTGATGGGTATGCTTAGAAAAGCAGAATTATATTTGTAAATTAAATTTAGTTTCATATAACTTTCTCGCTGATGCAATTTGATGGTACATGCTTGGATTTAGTCTTTTGATGTGCCATGCTTAGGGTATACCAGTGATATTTACGACTCTAATACATATAATAGGTGATGTCTATAGAACGGACAATAAACATATATTTATGAATATTTTTCATTTCAGTAATTGAATAGAAATAATAGTTGAAACTATAAACCCTGGTTACCGGCTCTTTCACTGCGAGTTCACTTTATTAGTTTACTTTAATTTTATTATTTCATTCTCAATTTCAAAAATCCAAAAATATTGTTTCGTGTTAATTTTATATATTGATTATAGTATTTACACCGCTCTCTGTGGGTTCGGCTCGTACTTGCCTCTGTCTACTAGTTAGACATCGTGCGATTGCGGTTATTATTACATATAGGTATCTTCGGATCCTATCACATAGGCCCTATAACACTCCCCCTTGTGTGGTTCAATAACAAAGCATTATACATAATGCTTTGAATGTAGTTCTTCGAATGTCGTTCTCTCCTTGATGACTTGTGACGAAATCAATTGCCTCGTTAAAACTTTGATAAGGAGAACCCCAGTGGGACAAAACCTTGGTACAACTCTTCACATGTAGTACTTCACATGTTATATTGTATTTTACATGTAGTACTTCACATGTTGTACGATCTTCAAAGACCGACTAGTCTAAGTTAATTGCCTCGTTAAAACTTCGTCAGGAAAACCCAAAGGGACAAATCCTAAACTAAGGAAAAGGATTTCAATATTAAGCAAACTTTAAACATAGTTGGACTTGAATATGTTGTCTCATTAATGAAAAAGCGGGGGTCTAACAACCTCACCCAATATTTTTATTAGCAATATGTATGGACTAACTCTAATATACTTTTAAGAGAATCAACTAGACAGTCGGACTCAATCTTAACAAAAAGTATATCAAAGAGTTAATATATCTATCTCTCGATTTGATCTATACTCAAGCAAATAGAAATCTGCGAGTCTTTATCAAATACAAGAGATATAAACTTGGATGGTACCAAAGACCAATATCCAAGGATTAATCAATTTCCAATCAACAACCAAAGGTTGGATTTCACAATTGATCGATACAACGTACAACCTGTGATATTTCAATTATATAACAAAATATAATGCGGAATAGAAATAACACAAACACCAGAAATTTTGTTAACGAGGAAACCGCAAATGCAGAAAAACCCCGGGACCTAATCCAGATTGAACATCACATTGTATTAAGCCGCTACAGACACTAGCCTACTACAAACTAACTTCGGTATGGACTGTAGTTGAACCCTAATCAATATCACACTGATTCAAGGTACAGTTGCACTCCTTACATCTCTGATCCTAGTAGGATACTACACACTTGATTCCCTTAGCTGATCTCACCCACAACCATGAGTTGCCACGACCCAAAGTCGAAGACTTTAATAAACAAATCTGTATCACACAGAAAAGTCTACGATAATAGATAAATCTGTCTCCCACAGATAAACCTACAAGTTTTGTTCCGTATTTTGATAAAATCAAGTTAAACAGGAACTAATCAATAACCCAGACTTATATTCCCGAAGAACAGCTTAGAATTATTGATCACCTCATAAATAATCTAAATCGTATGGTAGCGAAACTAGATATTGCGGAATCACAAACGATGAGACGAAGATGTTTGCGATTTCTTTTTATCTTGCCCTATCAGAGATATAATCTCAAGCCAACTATTCAATTGAACTCGAACGATAGAAAATGGCAAGATCAGATCGCTCAACTACAAGAGAAGTAGTTTCGTCTGGCTTCACAATCCCAATGAAATCTTTAAGTCGTTAACCGACAGGGTCTCGAGAAGAAACCTACGGTTAAAGGAGAATTGACTCTAGCAAAACCAACTAGTATCACATAGGAGGTGTGGGGATTAGTTTTTCCAGTTTTTAGACGTCTCCTTTATATAGTTTTCAAATCAGGGTTTGCAATCTAAGTTACCTCGGTAACAAAGCATTCAATATTCACCGTTAGATAAAAAACTTGATTTATCCAAGCTAATATCTTTCAACCGTTATATCGAAACTTAGCTTGTCACACATAAATGAAATGTATTTCATTTATGTTTGAGTAATCGTACCTAAACGTGTACATTTGGTTGGTTCACAAATAGTTAACCAATGGATAGCCATATGAGCACTTTCATATCAACCATATTCATCTTCTTCACAACTAGTTCAAATGACTCAAAAGAACTAGTTGAAGAGTTGTTCAATTGCTTAGATCTTTATACATAGACACAATTGAAACAAAATCGGTTTGATTCACTCGAATCAATTCATGAACAATATGTCCACGGTTTGCAAAGATTGCATTCCTTATTGATTAATTGTTTAAGTTCATGAGATTACCGATTTGAGAAATGTAACCAGCTTGGGTACGCGTACGGGTATGCGTACCTTAGCTACCGAATTTGAGTTTACGAACTCAGCAGAAATTTTCGGTTTGAAAACTTCCGTGGGCACACGTACGGTTACGCGTACCTAAGGTGACTGGCTTACTAGTTTGCAAACTACAAACTCAGCAGAATTTCTCGGTCGAAAACTTCCGCCAGTACGCGTACGGGTATGCGTACCCAACCCGTCTCCTTCACCAATACCGCATGCACACATATGCACACACTTGGTTTCCGTTACATGTATTTATACACTAATGTGCGAACACGCTATGTATGCTTATATCCATAGATGGTTACGTAATCTCAACTCTACATCTCAATCATTGAAACATTCTTCTATAATGTTATAATAGTCGTTAGACATAAGAATCGACTATCGTCATCAAAGCTATTTTCAAGATTGAAACGTCATCATGACTTTCGTCACGGGTAAAGATGAAAAGTGGTTAAAGAGAAAGCTTACCAACACATATTTCGAGAAAAAGATAGGCGAGTAAACTCGGCTCGAAATAGCAAATGTGTATGTATGAAAACTATCATACTTATATGACTGTTGTCTCAAGAGTAGGAGATAGAGTACATAGACTTTTGAGTGACAGATGAGTTCAAGTCTCCACATACCTTTTTGGTCGGATGAAGTTTCACTGGTTCCTTGAGTAGTTCTTCGTCTTCGTAAGATATCGCCATGGAGTCTGGTGCTTAACTATACTTAACTATCCTAGACTGAGACTTAGTCATAAGTAAACTAGAAATCAAGACGTATAGTTTTGATCACTAATATTGACAAACATGCTTGAGATAGCAACGCATGCGAGTTCGACAGAGCAATGCTCTAACAATTAAAACCTTGATAAGGAAAACCCCAGTGGGACAAAACCTTGACGAAGGGAAAAGAGTACAATGTGACAGATGCAAGTAAAGGTGATTTGTTGCAGATGATCACTTTGCTCCGTTGATGTTAACTAGTTATTTCACAACTCTTACGGCAGAAAATCCTCGTGGGAAAGATAATAGCCTTAGCTGGGAAATTACATTCCCGGTGTTTGTTGTTGTCTCATTAAAAACCTTGCCGAGTATTAAAACCTTGTGGGAAAAAGCAACCTCGGTGAAGGAAAATAGTTCAACACACCATTAGATGCTCCCCTGATGTCAGACAATTTTCATTAGTCTAATGAAGTCAAAAGGAGTTTATCACACTTTACTTTGGTGACTTGAATGTTTATAAGACCATGTTGTTGATTTTGAAAGTTACGTTGCTTAACATACTATCACGTTTCATTTATTTGATTCAGATATTTTAAGTAATATCAACGCGATCTTTATGTCTTCAGCGTTCAACATACTTGATGTTTTTAGTGTTGTCTCGCTAAAAACCTTGTCGAGTAACAAAACCCTTTGGGAAAAAATATTCTCGATCGAAGGGACAAAGAGTACAACACATCTTCAATTTCGAAGTAAAATATGTCGACATCATATCCTTGAAGCCTCCCCCTGATGTCGGCATCTTCCCCTAATTACTTTCAGAGTTGTTCCAGACAGTTCCTTTAGTCATGTACTTTTCAACAGTTCCTTTAGTCATGTACATTTCAAAACTGAATATCGGTAATGACTTAGAAAATAGTTTACCATATCTCCCCCTGATTACTTTCGTTGGAGAAGAGAATATTGTTCCTTCATAATCAACAACCTTTGGATTGCAGTTCCTTTAGCATTCATTTTTATGTCTTTGCATGGAGAAAACAAACTCATGTCAATGGTTACTTTTAAGTACATGATTACATTCACTGTACCATTACAATGACGTTGCGTTGGCCTGAGCTATATCTAGCTAACAAGTTCCCTGAGGATTTAAAATTTAATCGAGTATATTATTACTAAGTACAACAATGCGTCTATTGTACTTGGATATGGGAATTTCATCTCCCAAAGAAATCTTCGTCATCTTCCTTTAGACGGAATGGTCACTTACTTACAGTTGAACCTCGACTAATCATGGGAGTGCTATCAGGATTCACGTTTTTATTAAATTTCCTGACAACTTTAGACATATGCAAACTGGTGGAATAATATACCACAAGCTCGGTATTCGGTCGAACTTTTCCCATATTTTTCATCTCAAATTCGGATTGTAAATAGCTTTTAAGGTCTCTTATTACATCAAGAGTACCCATTATGTCTGTACCATCGACATAGATAGCTACTATTCCAAATCAGGAACTTTCTTGTGAATACGCAAGGAAAAATAACTTACTTGTCTATCCCCTCCAAATCAAGTAGCTACTTAGACGGGTATACCACATCCGCCTGATTGCTTCTTTCTATAAGTGAGCGCTCTATCTAACTGTAAACGCACTCTGTGGTTTAGAGTCACTTGATTTGGGTAACAAAAGGCTATCAAGTACTTTTGTAAATATCTTATATATCTTGATTCTTTTATAGATACCTAATAACCACATACGCATGCTGCATTTCAAGTCCTTTTGAAATTACCAAGCTAACTAAGTAACGGAACACTATAAAGTTCATTACAAGAGAACAATTTCAGGGATTTGTGAGAAACCTCGCGCCACAAGGCGAGTTTATAATTTAAGACTTCTTTTTTCTCATTATACTTTGTGACAAATTAATCATGTATGTCCAGTAGGCTTTAAACTTAGTTGGTTAGCACTACCACACCAAATACCTGTATATTTGTCAAAGAACCAAGTTCTACCTGGATTGTATAGGCCAAATATGCTTTTCGTTGACATTAAGCAACAAGGAGCTTGGTTCGATCTCATCTTGCTCTATTTCCTTAAGCAAGTGTAAATGAAATTAATCATCAATATGCTCGCATGATCTTTCCATTGACTCGTGCACATTCTCATAATCAACTTGGGATGTCATTGTTCTCTGGAATCATTAAACTTCGGAGCGTCCTCCAGTTTATTTCATGGACATATTCAGAGACAATCTTATGAGATGATTTCTGATGATATAAATAAATTGTGCCTTCCTCACCTACCTCCTTTCTTGGTGAGGATTGATCGAACCAAGTGGTCTCTCCAACTTCCTTTATGGAGCCACGGCCTCAACCACACTTCCACTAAGTGTAGTTGCAACACCTTAGTCTATGGTGTATCACTTATTGAGGATTTGTAACCTTGCAGGTAAGTTTGTAGCTGGTATGTGTGATCTCATCACTTTAGCAACATCAATGTACATTCTGAAAATCGATTATTCTTTAACTTCACATTTACATTTGTGGAGTACAAGAATCAATACGAGACACAATGGGAACACACCACGACAATTTCTGTCGCTCCCTTAGAAAATACTTTTTCTTATCTCCCCCTAAGGACGGGAAGAGTGTCTCATTAAAATGACAACCCGCAAATCTAGCGGTAAGAGATCTCCTGCCAAAGGTTTTAAAATGCGGATAATTTTTGAGAGTAAATATCAAACAAAATTACTTAATCATTTCCGTGACCCATCATAGTACGATGTGGACTCGTAATGGCACATATATAGTGCAACCAAAAATGCGTAAGAACAGAAATGTCAGGCTTAAATTCAGTTACCAACTGGTACGCAGATCAGGTTGACTAATATTGGGTTCTAAAACGAATTTAAGTAAAGGTGCGTTTAATATTGCATATCCCCCAAGCAGTTAAAGGTAGGTTTGTACGCATAACCATGCCTTAGACATCATCTGTAACCTTTGATGATAGCCTTTGCGAGACCATGAGGTATAGGATGCTCTGCATTGATCCTATTAAACATGCAATAACCATCAAGTCCTTTTGATGTACACTCGCTAGCATTTATAAGGGGTGGTGAGCCCTTACATGTAAAATATATGCTAGTAGTTTTCAGACGCAAATTTTTGGGGAGCTATAACTAGTCCAAAATGTCAAAACATTCAGCAGAGCCATAAGTCACTTTAATGGTCCGCATTCTGCATGAATATTTTTCTAAATTTCACCTTGTTATTTTTTTATAATATGGATTGTTAACCGTTTGCATCTTAGGATGGTCTCAATCCTATTTTACTGAAGACTTTGTAAAATGAGTGATATGGTTTCTTACTTAAAAGCATAATGGCGTGGGGGGTTGTGCATCTAGTACTTTAGAAAACACTTATTGAGAGATATGTCGTTACCTTGCATTATGTCAATCTTTTTCACGTTGTCTCGTTCACTGAAGCACCGTGATGTAAGTATGAGTCCTTTCAAAACGAAACATCATGTCACAACCAAAGTGCCTTCATGGTTATGTCAAAGCCTGTATGAGTTAATTCCCAACATTTCATCGTCAGAGTCAATATGGATTCAATAATCCAATTACTATAGTGATTTACATTTCACTAGATTGACTCATTATTTTCTCTAAAAATGTTTCCTTCTATATACATTAGAGACTATAAAAGATGTAATCAATTACATTCTTATCACTATGAGTTTTCACATGACATCCACTTGCATGGGTTTCTGTAGAATTTAACAAGGTGTGATTAACCCCTAGTACATACATAGTTTATGTGACTTTTAGTCTTTGTTCCATCTCGGCAATAAATTTTGAGCAGTGCTTCGCTCGATGATCCAATCATCACAGTCACATTATAAGGAATTAGTTCAACAACTAGTGTATATTCCTTAAATTAGTGGGAGAAAAACCTCTATCAGTTAGACATTGAGTCTTGAGATATCTAGTAAGTGGTGTGGCCTTACTAAGTAAAAAAAGTGGGATTCAACTCAAGTACTTTAGAGTGAGTATATATTATGTTTCAGAAGAATGATATACGTTTCACCTAATATATCTCAAGTACTTTAGAGAATTTATGTCTCGTGTTTTCATTCCATAAGTGCAGACAGTGGATCTAGTTTAATCTGAATAAGATAGTCAATTGGCCAGGCAAAGTTCTTGTTGCCATTAAAGTTGATGTGAAAATTGGTTGCTACTATGATACCTGCATTACATTACTTGTACCAACATCAATAACTAGATGCAATTCCAACTCTTTCATTTCTGATTGGAGCTAATCTCATGCTCAATTCAAAATTGGTGTTATCACTATAAGGGACTGTTGATGGTGGTTTTTAAACAAGGGGTAAAATCGTAAAACCTCATGACCTAGTGTTACCCGCAACACATTAACTAAGAGCATTTAACTCAGTGTAAATAATTAATAGGGTATTTTTTCAAAATACCAGATCGGGTTTTCGAACCCTAATTCCAAAACCCTAATTCCAAAACCTAGCCGCACACTCGCGCACCATGGCAACAATGCCAAACCTAGCCACACACATGGCGCACCATGGCAATGGCAATGCCAAACCAAGCCGCACACTGCGCACCATGGCAACAATGCCAAACCAAGCCGCACACTGCGCACCATGGAAACAATGCCAAACCAAGCCGCACACTGCGCACCATGGCAACAATGCCAAAACCAAGCCGCACACTGCGCACCATGGCAACAATGCCAAACCAAGCCGCACACTGCGCACCATGGCAACAATGCCAAACCAAGCCGCACATTGCGCACCATGGCAACAATGCCAAACCAAGCCGCACACTGCGCACCATGGCAACAATGCCAAACCAAGCCACACACTGCGCACCATGGCAACAACGCCAAAACCAAGCCGCACACTGCGCACCATGGCAGCGACGCCAAAACCAAACTACATATCGCACTCATTGGCAACCACGCCAAACTAAGCCGCTATGCCATTGGCACATGCCAAATATAGCGCCCTAGGCTTGCAAAACGTGCAACTAGGTCAACATGGCCGTACGTGCTATTGGCACATGCCAACACGTACCACAAGCCATATTTCCAAGCCGCTATGCCATTGGCACATGCCAAATATAGCGCCCTAGGCTTGCAAAACGTGCAACTAGGTCAACATGGCCGTACGTGCCATTGGCCCATGCCAACACGTACCACAAGCCATATTTCCAAGCCGCATGCCATTGGCACATGCCAACATGCTCGCTGGTAGCTTTTCCTACCAAGGCCACGGCCCTAACGGCCACGCATGCCATTGGCACATGCCAAAATACTCGCTGGTAGCTTTTCCTACCAAGGCCACGGCCCTAACGGCCACGCATGCCATTGGCACATGCCAACATGCTCGCTGGTAGCTTTTCCTACCAAGGCCACGGCCCTAACGGCCACGCATGCCATTGGCACATGCCAACATGCTCGCTGGTAGCTTTTCCTACCAAGGCCACGGCCCTAACGGCCACGCATGCCATTGGCACATGCCAACACAGTCGATCGCTGGTAGCCTTCATCACCTAGCCGTGGCCCTAATGCGTGCTGGTAGCCTAACTTGCAAGCCGTGCAACCTAGGCCAATTCGACCATACGCGCCACTGGCACATGCCAAAACCCACGCTGGTAGCCTAATTTGCAAATCATGCAACCTACCACCAAGGCATTCCGCACATGCCATTGGCACATGCCACACACGCCACTAGCAGCTCTGGCATTGCCACTTACACTCAACGTACAACCTACCACCAAGGCATTCCGCACATGCCAATGGCACATGCCACACGCGCCACTAGCAGCGCCACTTGCACTCAAGGTGCAACCAACACTCGAGATATCAACACAAACTGGGGGATGCTTTCCAAGGTTTTGGTTTGGCGGTCACAGCTTGCAGCGTACACTACGCTCACATTAAGAAAGCGTGAAAAGGAATAAAGCGGTCAAATAAATGAGGAAATAATGGTAAAAACGTTTTCACCCATTAACACCATGCGGTTACCACCTCCTCCCATTATTTCACCCTTTACTCTCTTCCTTCATGAGGCCAGGGTACGTTTCAATCTCGACTTGTATAAATAGGTCTTACCTATTTCCACCAGACAACAAGTCTCGGTCAGGAGAAAAATACTATACTCTCAGAAAAGGCAACTTTGCAAGCTCTCCAAAAGCTTTCATCTCTTGCAAGCTACGAAGCTTCCACTTTACGATACAAGTCGAGACACTACTCTCTCAGAATTATTCTGGTCTCAACACCTTTCTTTGCTTCCCTCCCCAAATCAACCCTTCTCTTCCACTTTGTGACCGAAGCAAGTCCGGAACGGCCATTTCTTGGTTTAGGCCGGACTTGTACGCATTGATCTCTCGAATCTATAAAGTGCTCACGTGCAGCACATTTGTTTAGGGTTTGAACCAGTTTCTCACTCACCTACCGAATTTACCGAAATCGGCAGAAACGATTTTTACCCATAAACAGGGAAAAAAATACATCTTTGTCTCATGATACATGTCCCTTGCACATGTTTCACTGTGCCAACAAGTGTATGAGTCGGTACGCTGAGCCTCGTTCGAGTTTTTTTTTTCTTTTTTCATTTCCAATTGCTACATTTAGCTTAATTTGAGAAATTTCTCTATCTCAACGGGACAAGAGAATATCACTACACATGTCAACCACTTATTTTAGGTTGAATAGATTACTAAAGATAATTCTCTCGTTGTCATACTTCAACATATACTGGTTCGTCAATATAATTGATGAAATAGAAAAATGAAAAATTTATGACTCATACTAGTTCATCCACAAATATTGGGGTACATGTATTTTTATTTGCAACAAATCTTTGTTGAAGCTACTGGATCATTAATGTCTAGCAAGTGGATTTCATCCCACTGTACAATCAATTTGGGGAGAAAATTTTAAGAATGTTTCAATAACTTTTCTTCAAAACATTTCGTAGCTTTTTAGAAAGTTTTCAACAAAAGAATTTTGTCCTCATTGTGGAATGAGGACAATATGTTGCCTTAAGAACATCTAAACCTCAAAAATTATATTTAAATCGAGTTGGTTTAACCAATTGAACAAAAGACATCATTCATGTCTAGAACTAATATTTTATTAGAGAAAAATGGTAAAAAGAAAATAATAAAAAAAATGTTAAATATTCATATCATTAACTGTCATACACACCAGAAATTGCTGCCCTACCTACAGCCAAAGTCTGGATGAGAACATATATGAACGGCCTGAACAGGTTAGGCCGGTAACATAAGTCGAGGACAAATTGGATCCGACTAGAACATAACAAGATAAAACCCAATATAAAATAGGACAGGATAGAACCCAGTACAATACAGGACCCGGTACAGAATAAGACAAACATTTTTATTACAAGATTTTTGTTAGAAAGAGAGCAAAAATGGATTTGGGGTGTGCAAATATCAGGATCGACTCGCTAACTAGACGATTTGTGTATTGAGTGTTGACTCGGACAATAATACCCTTAGTTACAAACGCTTTAAATCTCCAACATGTATCCCCCACCCATGCAGATGAATCAAATTAATTGCTTTTGTTTAGCAATCTGTGGAATGGTGAAGTTTCGATGAGAATACTTTTCGCAATGTAAGCACCGGACAAGTGCTAGGTAGTTGGGAGTTTGTGTTGTATATGGAACAACCTGAACATTAAAGAAGATTAAAACTGGATTACATTGTGCAGTTGTAAAACAAGCAAAACGGATTTGTTTTTACCAGCATGACCAAATCATGCTTTCAACATATACAAGATTCTTGGTTCTCAAAATCTAATTCCTTAGGACCTACCCTTGTGGATGAATTTCGGGGTGAAAGTTTCAAAGTCTTGATCATATTACTACAGATGATGAGTCATAAATGACATTTGAGCTTTAGGGTTTATTGGTGTTCGTCTTTAATCGATTATCATTAATACGGTTAATACGCGGTTAGGTTGGAGGGGTATTATGGTATGAGAAAAAACAAAAATTGACTCAATACAAAAATCGACCTAGTTAGCGAGTCGATACTGATTTTCGCACTCCTCAAATCCATTTTTGCTCTCCCTCTAGTAAAAATCTTATTACAAATCTCAAAGAAAACTAAAAACAGACAACTAATTAGCTTTAAAAGAAAGAAAAAAAAAACTAACGTTTGGTTAGCTTTTATGATTCTAATTTATTACGGTTACAAGTCCATTAATGAATTTAAATGGCCACTAACAGGTGATGGAGATTAGTAACATGGTTGCTAACTTTGAACATGATGGTTTTAAGATTGCAAACCCAACAACGGTGAAAAACTCCACTAGATCGGGATTGATAGAGGAGGCCAGCGTCTAGCTCCGTTTGGTATCCTCCTTTAAGAACGACCGGAGAAAAGAAAAATAATAATAAATTTGACGGATCGAAGTCTTGTAAAAGCCAGCGGTAAAGCTTGTGGTGATAAAGTTTTCGAGTAACAGCTATAGAAGGAGAAGAACTTCTTATTGATAAAGAGGCATTACATATTACATACATATAATGTTCTTTATATACAGGAAAGGGAAAACTTAGTCATCTAATAGACCACACATTCATGGGCCATAGGCCCTATAACACAAATTTTATTTTCATACCCAAAAATTACACGCGCAATAAAACATACTCCCTCCGTCTCAAAATAACAGTCCTAATTGACTTTGTCAAGATATTAAGGCTGGGTTTGGTAATGCTTTTATTTTTGCAAAAGCACTTTCAACACCTATATATGTCAATAATTTTTGAAATTGGGGTTTGGTAAAAAAAAAAATCAAAGTGCCTTTTACCCAAAGCACTTCTCAAATTCCTCAATTTTCAAAAGCTGGGGAGGAGGAGCTTTTAAAAGCTACAAAAGCATAAGCTTTGGTCCCACCAAAATTTAATGCTTGATTTATCCTTTTTGTCCCTATTTTATTTCATAAATGACAAAAATTACCCTTAAATTATATACAATCAATTTTTTATTTTTTATATTTTATGTTCAAACTATTTTACGACACAGTTTCATTTAATTTGTCAAAAATAAAATAAAAACAAATATTAAATAATTACTTAATTTTAGTTTGATTTTTTGTTTGAAAATTACATATATATACATATAAAAAGTGGTTAACAATTAAAATTAATAAAAGTAACAATTAGTAAATTTAATATTTAATATATTTATATTTAATAGTAAAAAAAAAAATTATTTTTAAAATCGAATAAATCTATTTTTAGAGATATGTATGTTTCCTAAAAGGTTTCGCCAACCCAAGCCTGTTACTCCGGTGTTCCATTTCCTTCTTTCAACCAATACGCGAAATCTTCGCGGGGATAATTTCATGCCTCTTAGGAGGGAAGTGAAACTTCCTCTTCTCACGAGGTTCCTTTGGCGAAGGACGACTCATCTTCTTTGGTTGAACAAATTCCTCTAACTATGAGAAAATTTGGAGGGATAGATGTGGCCTTTAAGAAAGCTTCTTTGATTCAAGAAATTAATGTGAGATCAATGATGAGAAAACTTTAATTTATCGCAAAAGCAAGACTTGAAGATTGTAGGTGATGTTGAGAATTCATTTGATGATGTCATCGCTTTAATTCAACAATATGATAAGACTACTCTCTTTAAGGACATTGATAGTAAGAATCGTCAAAGGCATTAAGTTCCTCTAAAGGCGGAATGATTGAAATTGTTCATGACATTTTGCCTGTTTTGACACCCCCTAATGGAGAGCGTCGCCCTTATCATCTCCCGGTTGCCCCGCCATACAAGACTAGCTCCTCCCATCCGAGTCTTAACAACAACTTGATTGTTTTGTGACCTCTTATCCCTTATACCTATAGGGTTTATGGTTACGAGACTGCACCCTAAGTGGAGTTTTCTTCGGGCGAGTGCAACGCCAAGACTTGCCAAGAATGGCGGGGTAGGTTCATCCATCCGGGCACTCCGGCTCAACCGTGTACCTCGGCGCCTTGAGCATGCAACGACTCTAGGAAGAGACCCTCGGTCGCCCAACCGGGTATAACCTACATATATAGAGAATCAAGGTACCTCTAGGATAGGCTTTCATGGGCCCCAAATTTCCATGACTCGAGCTTAGGAGCGGTGTAACCTCCCCCTGAGCCATGTCGAGAGATACCCCCTTATATGACGCACTTTAGGTCTTACATTTGCCTCTTACGAAATGTTATTCGCGAACTAGGGTGTACGCCATAAAGGTTCGTCCCATTCATTCATTCTTTTTAATCATTCTTCATCATTTGTTATTTTGTCTGCGAGATATTCGCCAATTTATTCATTTTATCATTCCTTATCTCTTGTTGTTTTGTTAAGCCATGCATGACTTTTTGTTATTCTTGTCGCGAGAGCATTTCTTTTGAATGTCGCAAATATCGCGAGATCGGGATAATATTTCTTCATCTTGATTCCTTTTTCCTCTCCCAGTATTACGGGTAATATTTCTTTAGATATAACCTATTCCATGGTCTATCCAATTTTTGCCCCACATCTCTTCCTTCTGGGTCCATCAATCTATATGCCTACAATACCAACTACCTCTTTGATGATATAAGGTCCATCCCGTTTCTTGCCAACTTGCCTCCGTTTTCACGTTGATATATTGGGGTTTCGCAACACCAAGTCGCGCGGGTTGGAACTCACGTATTTTTACACGCTTGTTATATTCTCTAGCTAGTCTTGTAATTCTCCATGTGTCGCAAGGCTTTTTCGTTTTCTTCCAATTCATCCAACTTGATTAGAATATTTCGCTAAGATTTTTTCTCCCGGACCTCTTTTTGGTTGTCGGAATCACGATATCTTTGCTTCCCAACTCCATAAGTTAGGCAAAAGGGGACATTCCCTGTGGCTTCTCTTCTAGTTGTATTATAGGCCCATACCGCATTGGGTACTTGTTCGCACCATCCTTTGTTGTGTCCTTCCAATTTTTCTTCAATATATGGCAATTGTTTTGTTTGTTGCCTCCCAAGCAGCCCGTTAGCTTGTGGATATAATGGAGTCGATTTTCCACATCTTATCCGAAATGCATCGACAACTCTATTTTGCCCTTGAGCGTTTCCCATTAGATACCAATTGCGAGGGGATCCCAAATCTGCATATGATATTTTCAAATATGAAAGTAAAAACATCCTTATCACGAATGTCTTTGGACCAGCTTTCAGCCCATTTTGTGGAAATAATCAGTTGCGACAATTAAGTATCTCCTTTGTGTTCTGGTAAAAATGGTCCCACAATATCTAAACCCCATTTTCCAAAGGCCACACACTTTTGAAGAATTTAAGCTGTGCTCTGGTGCATGTATCTTCTTCCCGTGTCTTTGACAATCTTCGCAGACGTCTGGCTATTGCTCTCGCGTCCTCATGCATATATGGCCAATAATATCCTTGCGTCTTTGCTTTATATGCCAAAGATCTTCCAGCTATGATTTCCGGCATCTCCACTACGGCAAACATCTTCAATATGGTTTCTCCTTCTTTCCTTGTTAGACATGAGCGAAGGTCCATCCGCTTAGATAAAGCACGCCATCTCGCAATTCATAAGAAGCTCTTTAACTTGTGTGCTTCAATCTATTTCTTGGTACCTCGCCTTTCATTAAGTACGCGTGAAGTTCTACTCTCCAATCTTCCTCGCGGCCTTGCATTTCATCTACCACCATCATTATATCCGCTTCTTGTCCCTCCTCTTTATTAATTGAGCTTAAGCGTTTGTATTTTGATAAGTTGGGTCTATCATCATACTTGATATAAAGGCAAAAGCGTCTGCGAGCCTATTATCTCTCCTTGATATGTGTCTCCATTTTATTTTAGATTATCATCTTGTGACATTTCTACAAGCTTCTGTATTTAGTAGGGATGGATCATTTGTAGCATACTTCTCTGTTACCTGACGGATTGCCAATTAGAGTCATGGTAATCCTCACATTCTCCAATTTCATTTCTATTGCAAATCTTAAAGCATGTATTATAGCTTCATACTCCGTTTCATTATTAGTAGACTCAAATTCCAATCTAAAAGCAAAAGCTAATTTAACGGCGAAATCACAACAATTCCCACTCCTTTACCTTCTCCGTTGGATGATCCATCCACTAATATTTCCCACCGATTTGGCTCGGTTAACAAATCTTTTGGATCTCCATGCTCTTCTACATCCATCATTTCATCAAACAAATTTGTGATTTGGTTGAAGATAATATTTCATATTTGAGTTTATAATGGCTTATTTGAGCGTTCCATCTTTCAACTCTTCCACGATCTTTTGAATTTTTCATTGCTCGATTGGTACTTTCGTTACCACTCTAATAATATGTGCTTGAAAATATGCGAAGTTTCTTTGTCATTTGAAACAATAACAACACTTGGTTTAATCGATATTTTACCAAACGCACTTTGATTGCTTTTTTGATCGGCATATCTTAGAATAGCTTTTACTTTTTAACTTTAATTAATATTTTACCAAACGTCTAACTGTTTTTTTCTCACAATCCAGACACAGCAAAAAGAACAGCGGTGTGTTCTTGGTCTTCCTCGGCGAGGGAATTTGATTGTAACCTTTGTATCCGTCCAGCGATGATACTCTTCAAAGATGGAAAAAGTGGTTTTAGAAAAGTATAGATGGGGCAAAACGATTTGACAAGCGATCGACGGATCTGGCATTTTTTACACGAAGGTCTTTATAATTGAGGAGATCTTGGGATTTTCCTTAGTTTCAATATTCACTTCTTTGGGAGGGAGACTCCTTGAACCGAGCCAGAAATGTTCAACCTCACACGGTTGGTGTAGATGCACCTTTTATTGCAAGAAGGGAATGCTTTGAATTCGAGAGATCAATAGAACATGATGTTTAGTACGATTAAAACTCCATTCATCACCCATGCCTAAACCAAGACAATGGCCGTTATCTCTTGTTTTTTCCATAGTAAATTCGGTCACAAGAGAGGATGAGTCGGTCAGTAGGAGGGAAGTTAATTAGTCCATTGAAAGTTGCATAATTGAGAAATGTGTGAGATCAATGATGAGCGAAGATTGTAGGTGTGTTGAGAATTACAACTATTCAATATGATAAGTTCGTCGAATGATTGAAATTGTTCAGTTGAGAGTAATTGCTCAATTGATGAGTTGTTGATCTCGTGTTGTCTGTGAGACGTGAAATCGTTCTTGTTCTTGTCGTTGTTATTTCAATCATGATTCATAGACTTATTTATATTGCTGGAATCGTAGACACCATGATCCCATGAAGTGTGACAGTTGATGGAATCAAAGAGTGGGGAAATGGAAATCGTGTTTGAAACCGATTTGCTCATCGTGCGGGAGACTTGGTTGATTTTCCATCACTACTTTGTTAACTCCTTCAACTGGATTGCACGACTTGCTCACATTCTATCGTGTGTTTGAACACACGTGTCGTAGACCGCTTGAGATCAAAACCCTAGTTGATATCCCCCAAGTGACACGATTGACGTCTCGTGGTTAGTTTAGTCAGTTGTTGACTTCGTGATTTAATGGGACGATGAGTCCATGTATTGATTTGAACATGATTTTGTAAAATGTTCTGAAACTCATGAATTGAACGTGTCTGCTGAGACGGTGATGTGATTCTCACGTTGAGGTGAGCAAGTGTTGCTCATTAGATGAATTGTTGAATATTAATAGTTGAATCAATATTCCTTGTTTTGAGCAAATATTGCTTGTCTGAGCAAGTGTCACTCGTACGATGAATTATTGGCAGCGTGACCAAAATAAAATATTAATTAAAATACTGGTAGTTGAACCGAGCATAATTAATAGGAATACTGATCATGAGATCGTAAAGTTATTAGTGTTCGAATCGGAATTATGATCCTTGGACTCAAAAACCCTAATTTGATCAATTGATGACCAATTGATGGTTTATTTGAAAATTAACCATGGAATGAAGGAGAATTGGCTCCATGGGACCGTGGGTCGACCATGAAACTCCCATATGCTCGTGTGAGAAAATACCATGGCCTCTTGAAGAGTTGGTGAATTGTTGATGAAAGAATGATTAAATGCTGGTTTAATCATTTATTCGAAAATGCTTGTCTGAACCTTAGGTGATAAAACCTAATTAACTATGAAGAGGTGAGGGACCGACCAAGGGGTCATGAAACCGGCCCTGGTGGTCACAGGATCAAATATTGATCGTTTGAGCAATCCCCAGATTGGTTGAAACCCTAATTAGCGCCCTTTACTAGAATCGATGTATAATTCTCATACGGACTCGGATTTTGATGGTCCGCCCCTCCATTATGTACGGAAAAGAATTTTCTATCTACCATCGAGGAATATTTAGGTTTTAAGCTCGTTCGGGAGATGAAAACAGCCCAAGAGTAAAACTCAGGAAGAATTCAAGAGGGACGGTAGGAGAGAGTTTGGGCCCAATATGAAATTAGGTCAAATTGTGAAAATACGAGGGACCGGCTCCTTGCAAGCCAAATATCCAACCTTGGTCGGTCAAGGTAATATGCTCACATCACCAAAGTGTTCGTGTCTTAGTCCTGAGAATTTTGATATTTTCTGGCGTGCAGTTGAGCATCCATTCGAGAAAATATGACAAAATCAGGGTTTTGCTGAAACTGAGGAAACTTCATGAGATGAAGGAAAATAATTATAAAATAAAGGAATGATGAGGCTTGGGACCGCTGAGACCAAGGAATGGCCGATCGGCCAGTGACCGTGGTCCCGTGGTGCCTTTTCCTAATTTTCTATTATTTTTCATGATTTTATGAAAATATCATGAAATCAAGGAGTTTGTTGAAATTAAGGAGTTTCCTTAAAGTGAAAGAGTTTCCATGGGATCAAGGAAGCAAATAATTTCAAAAATAATAAAATAAGGGCGTGTGAGACTGGATGAGGCATGGTCGATTTACTGGGCCTTGTCCCGTGCGTTTCCCTAATTTTATGTAATTTTTGTGTATTTTTCCATGATTTGAAGGAATTTTCATAATTTGAGAAAAATAAGGAAACCTTAAAATAAAGGGACGTGTGGGAACGCCTAGGGCATGGCCGGCCGGCTTGGGCCCGGTCCCACGAATTTCCCTAATTTTATATTATATTTTTCATGGTTTTGTGAAAATACCATGAGGTTAAGGAGTTTTCATGAGATTAGGGAAATAATAATAAAATAATGAGGAACTATGAGGTGTGGGGCCGGTTGGGATCAAGACTTGGCCTGGCCAATGATCACGGCTCTACCATATTTTCCCTAATTTTATATTATTTCCTTGGTGTGAAGGAAACACCATGAAACTGAGGAGTTTCCTCAAAATGATGGATATTTGTTCAAGTGAAAGGATTTTCATGAACTCAAGGAAAATAACAAAAAATATGATAAAAATATGAAACTGGCGTGGGATTGACCACGACACGTCCGGTCAGTCAGTGGGCCCATGCTCCCAGCGCCTTGGTCAATTTTTAAATATTTATTATTTTCCTTCCTATTTTGCATAGGTTCATCGTCTCGTCGTATTTTGAAATACTTGTTCGATAAAGGTGATTGTTAGTGCATCGTCGTTGAATACACTTGCACCATTTAAATCGGGGCTTACTCGGAGGTAGCTCGGACGCCCGTGTGTTGAATATTTATTACTAACCCATGGAATTTCTGGGCTGGGAAAAACCATGGTTTGCGATAATGAAATACTGCGAAAATATTTGAATATTTTCGGAAATTCAATGGATGAATCCAAGAATTTAGGAATAATTAACTTATGGCTCTATACTAGCGAGAGCAAGTCATGTCTAGGAGCATTAATTATCCTGATATGAGCTTGTTGGAGCTTCATATCCTTTATATGGTCAGGGTAAACTCGTTGTTTGTATCCTGAAGACGTTATCGCTCTATACTTGCAGAGCAAGCTGTCTAGGAGCTGTCCATCTTGTGATACTATATAGAAATAATTACTAAAGTGTTCAGTATTCATGAGATATGCTGTTGCCTAGCCGTGAGACTACATATCTACATGTACTCTGAGAGAAAGTATTCTCAGTCAGAGGATTCGATGAGAGATCCGTGTCTCAATACAGATATGCCGTTGTCTAGCCGAGAGACTACATATCTGCATGTAATCTGAGAGACAGTATTCTCAGTCAGAGGTTTGATGAAAGACCCGTGTCTCAATACAGATATGTTGTTTTCCAACCGAGAGACTACATATCTGCATGTACTCTGAGAGACAGTATTCTCAGTCAGAGGTTTGATGAGAGACCCGTGTCTCAATACAGATATGTTGTTGTCCAGCCGAGAGACTACATATCTGCATGTACTCTGAGAGACAGTATTCTCAGTCATAGGTTCGATGAGAGACCCGTGTCTCAATACTCGCGACTGATTGCTGGATCAGAAGTTCATATAATTATGGGTTTAGGCTATTTGAATTGATTAATTTAGCAAAAGACCATTATGATATGAATAAATTAATCTATGAATATTGTTATTGATTTATTGAAAATTAGTTGTTACTTCGCCGGTTTTAATAAAAACCTTTGTGCATAATGAATTAGTTTTACAAATACGTTTATTTTTATTATTTGATAATCTATGCTTCAATTAATTCCTTGATGGGTATGCTTAGAAAAGCAGAATTATATTTGTGAATTAAATTTAGTTTCGTATAACTTTCTCGCTGATGCAATTTGATGGTACATGCTTGGATTTAGTCTTTTGATGTGCCATGCTTAGGGTATACCAGTGACATTTACGACTCTAATACATATAATAGGTGATGTCGATAGAACGGACAATAAACATATATTCATGAATATTTTTCATTTCAGTAATTGAATAGAAATAATAGTTGAAACTATAAACCCTGGTTACCGGCTCTTTCACTGCGAGTTCACTTTATTAGTTTACTTTAATTTTATTATTTCATTCTCAATTTCAAAAATCCAAAAATATTGTTTTGTGTTAGTTTTATATATTGATTATAGTATTTACACCGCTCTCGTGGGTTCGCCCGCACTTGCCTCTCGTCTACTAGTTAGACATCGTGCGATTGCAGTTATTATTACATATAGGTATCTTCGGATCCTATCACATAGGCCCTATAAAACTCCCCCTTGTGCGGTTCAATAACAAAGCATTATACATAATGCTTTGAATGTAGTTCTTCGAATGTCGTTCTCTCCTTGATGACTTGTGACGAAATCAATTGCCTCGTTAAAACTTTGATTAGGAGAAACCCAGTGGGACAAAACCTTGGTACAGCTCTTCACATGTAGTACTTCACATGTTATATTGTATTTTACATGTAGTACTTCACATGTTGTACGATCTTCAAAGACCGACTAGTCTAAGTTAATTGCCTCGTTAAAACTTCGTCAGGAAAACCCAAAGGGACAAATCCTAAACTAAGGAAAAGGAGTTCAATATTAAGCAAACTTTAAACATAGTTGGACTTGAATATGTTGTCTCATTAATGAAAAAGCGGGGGTCTAACAACCTCACCCAATATTTTTATTAGCAATATGTATGGACTAACTCTAATATACTTTTAAGAGAATCAACTAGACAGTCGGACTCAATCTTAACAAAAAGTATATCAAAGAGTTAATATCTCTATCTCTCGATTTGATCTATACTCAAGCAAATAGAAATCTGCGAGTCTTTATCAAATACAAGAGATATAAACTTGGATGGTACCAAAGACCAATATCCAAGGATCAATCAATTTCCAATCAACAACCAAAGGTTGGATTTCACAATTGATCGATACAACTCGGTATGGACTGTAGTTGAACCCTAATCAATATCACACTGATTCAAGGTACAGTTGCACTCCTTAAATCTCTGATCCAAGTAGGATACTACACACTTGATTCCCTTAGATGATCTCACCCACAACCAAGATTTGCCACGACCCAAAGTCGAAGACTTTAATAAACAAATCTATATCACACAGAAAAGTCTACGATAATAGATAAATCTGTATCCCACAGATAAACCTACAAGTTTCGTTCCGTATTTTGATAAAATCAAGGTAAACAGGAACTAATCAATAACCCAGACTTATATTCCCGAAGAACAGCTTAGAATTATTGATCACCTCATAAATAATATAAATCGTATGGTAGCGAAACTAGATATTGCGGAATCACAAACGATGAGACGAAGATGTTTGCGATTTCTTTTTATCTTGCCCTATCAGAGATATAATCTCAAGCCAACTATTCAATTGAACTCGAACGATAGAAAATGGCAAGATCAGATCGCTCAACTACAAGAGAAGTAGTTTCGTCTGGCTTCACAATCCCAATGAAATCTTTAAGTCGTTAACCGACTGGGTCTCGAGAAGAAACCTACGGTTAAAGGAGAATCGACTCTAGCAAAACCAACTAGTATCACATAGGAGGTGTGGGGATTAGTTTTTCCAGTTGTTAGACGTCTCCTTTATATAGTTTTCAAATCAGGGTTTGCAATCTAAGTTACCTCGGTAACAAAGCATTCAATATTCACCGTTAGATAAAAAACTTGATTTATCCAAGCTAATATCTTTCAACCGTTAGATCGAAACTTAGCTTGTCACACATAAATGAAATGTATTTCATTTATGTTTGAGTAAGCGTACCTAAACGTGTACATTTGGTTGGTTCACAAATAGTTAACCAATGGTTAGCCATATGAGCACTTTCATATCAACCATATTCATCTTCTTCACAACTAGTTCAAATGACTCAAAAGAACTAGTTGAAGAGTTGTTCAATTGCTTAGATCTTTATACATAGACACAATTGAAACAAAATCGGTTTGATTCACTCGAATCAATTCATGAACAATATGTCCACGGTTTGCAAAGATTGCATTCCTTATTGATTTATTGTTTAAGTTCATGAGATTACCGATTTGAGAAATGTAACCAGCTTGGGTACGCGTACGGGTATGCGTACCTTAGCTATCGAATTTGAGTTTACGAACTCAGCAGAAATTTTTGGTTCGAAAACTTCCGTGCGCACACGTACGGTTACGCGTACCTAAGGTGACTGGTTTACTAGTTTGCAAACTACAAACTCAGCAGAATTTCTCGGTCGAAAACTTCTGCCAGTACGCGTACGGGTATGCGTACCCAACCCGTCTCCTTCACCAATACCGCATGCACACATATGCACACACTTGGTTTCCGTTACATGTATTTATACACTAATGTGCGAACACTCTATGTATGCTTATATCCATAGATAGTTACGTAATCTCAACTCTACATCTCAATCATTGAAACATTCTTCTATAATGTTATAATAGTCGTTAGACATAATAATCGACTATCGTCATCAAAGCTATTTTCAAGATTGAAACGTCATCATGACTTTCGTCACGGGTAAAGATGAAAAGTGGTTAAAGCGAAAGCTTACCAACACATATTTCGAGAAAAGATAAAGCGAGTTAACTCGGCTCGAAATAGCAAATGTGTATGTATGAAAACTATCATACTTATATGACTGTTGTCTCAAGAGTAGGAGATAGAGTACATAGACTTTTGAGTGACAAATGAGTTCAAGTCTCCACATACCTTTTTGGTCGGATGAAGTTTCACTGGTTCCTTGAGTAGTTCTTCGTCTTCGTAAGATATCGTCATGGAGTCTGGTGCTCAACTATACTTAACTATCCTAGACTGAGACTTAGTCATAAGTAAACTAGAAATCAAGACGTATAGTTTTGATCACTAATATTGACAAACATGCTTGAGATAGCAACGCATGCGAGTTCGACAGAGCAATGCTCTAACAATTAAAACCTTGACAAAGAAAACCCCAGTGGGACAAAACCTTGACGAAGGGAAAAGAGTACAATGTGACAGATGCAAGTAAAGGTGATCTGTTGCAGATGATCACTTTGCTCCGTTGATGTTAACTAGTTGTTTCACAACTCTTACGGCAGAAAATCCTCGTGGGAAAGATAATAGCCTTAGCTGGGAAATTACATTCCCGGTGTTTGTTGTTGTCTCATTAAAAACCTTGCCGAGTATTAAAACCCTTTGGGAAAAAGCAACCTCGGTGAAGGAAAATAGTTCAACACACCATTAGATGCTCCCCTGATGTCAGACAATTTTCATTAGTCTAATGAAGTCAAAAGGAGTTTATCACACTTTACTTTGGTGACTTGAATGTTTATAAGACCCTGTTGTAGATTTTGAAAGTTACGTTACTTAACATACTATCACGTTTCATTTATTTGATTCAGATATTTTCAGTAATATCAACGCGATCTTTATGTCTTCAGCGTTCAACATACTTGATGTTTTTAGTGTTGTCTCGCTAAAAACCTTGTCGAGTAACAAAACCCTTTGGGAAAAAATATTCTCGATCGAAGGGACAAAGAGTACAACACATCTTCAATTTCGAAGTAAAATATGTCGACATCATATCCTTGAAGCCTCCCCCTGATGTCGGCATCTTCCCCTAATTACTTTCAGAGTTGTTCCAGACAGTTCCTTTAGTCATGTACTTTTCAATAGTTCCTTTAGTCATGTACATTTCAAAACTGAATATCGGTAATGACTTAAAAAATAGTTTACCATATCTTCCCCTGATTACTTTCGTTGGAGAAGAGAATATTGTTCCTTCATAATCAACAACCTTTGGATTGCAGTTCCTTTAGCATTCCTTTTTATGTCTTTGCATGGATAAAACAAACTCATGTCAATGGTTACTTTTAAGTACATGATTACATTCACTGTACCATTACAATGACGTTGCGTTGGCCTGAGATATATCTAGCTAACAAGTTCCCTGAGGATGTAAAATTTAATCGAGTATATTATTACTAAGTACAACAATGCGTTTATTGTACTTAGATATGGGAATTTCATCTCCCAACAAATCTTCGTCATCTTCCTTTAGACGGAATGGTCACTTACTTACAGTTGAACCTCGACTAATCATGGGAGTGCTATCAGGATGCACGTTTTTATTAAATTTCCTGACAACTTTAGACATATGCAAACTGGTGGAATAATATACCACAAGCTCGGTATTCGGTCGAACTTTTCCCATATTTTTCATCTCAAATTCGTATTTTAAATAGCTTTTAAGGTCTCTTATTACATCAAGAGTACCCATTATGTCTGTACCATCGACATAGATAGCTACTATTCCAAATCAGGAACTTTCTTGTGAATACGCAAGGAAAAATAACTTACTTGTCTATCCCCTCCAAATCAAGTAGCTACTTAGACGGGTATACCACATCCGCCTGATTGCTTCTTTCTATAAGTGAGCGCTCTATCTAACTGTAAACGCACTCTGTGGTTTAGAGTCACTTGATTTGGGTAACAAAAGGCTATCAAGTACTTTTGTAAATATCTTATATATCTTGATTCTTTCATAGATACGTAATAACCACATACGCATGCTGCATTTCAAGTCCTTTTGAAATTACCAAGCTAACTAAGTAACGGAACACTATAAAGTTCATTACAAGAGAACAATTTCAGGGATTTGTGAGAAACCTCGTGCCACAAGGCGAGTTTATAATTTAAGACTTCTTTTTTCTCATTATACTTTGTGAAAAATTAATCATGTATGTCCAGTAGGCTTTACACTTAGTTGGTTAGCACTACCACACCATATACCTGTATATTTGTCAAAGAACCAAGTTCTACCTGGGTTGTATAGGCCAAATATGCTTTTCGTTGACATTAAGCAACAAGGAGCTTGGTTCGATCTCATCTTGCTCTATTTCCTTAAGCAAGTGTAAATGAAATTAATCATCAATATGCTCGCATGATCTTTCCATTGACTCGTGCACATTCTCATAATCAACTTGGGATGTCATTGTTCTCTGGAATCATTAAACTTCGGAGCGTCCTCCAGTTTATTTCATGGACATATTCAGAGACAATCTTATGAGATGATTTCTGATGATATAAATAAATTGTGCCTTCCTCACCTACTTCCTTTCTTGGTGAGGATTGATCGAACCAAGTGTAGTTGCGGGAAATCCCACACTACACCCCTCACTCGAATTTGTTTAGTTATCCATTTGAAGATGAATAACAATATATTTTATTAATTGTTTTCTTGAAAGGTTTACAAAGAAATGTAGAACAGAGCTAAAGAAATTACAATCACTCTTAATTTTCTCTCTCCTAATGACTTGCTTAACAATTCAAAAAGAATCCTCCTCTACAACAGATCAATTCAACCCTTTATATAGGGTAGTATACAGTGGATGACAGCTAAGCTTTCCTTTATTTTCGGGAACATCTCGCGAAGTGTCGCGAATGTTATAAACGTCTTTACTTGCGACACTCTTAAATATCGCCAAGTCTTCACACTTTTCTAATGTTCGTTTGTCGTCATCCGATGCGTCATTTATATTTCTTTCTTGCGACGCCTTCGCGATGTAGTTGTTTGTTACTTTCTCAAAGTATTGATGTCGCGATATTCTTCTCCTACATCTTGCCTCTTCTCATGTCTTCTCTGCGAAGTAGAGAATGTCATGAGAACTAATGCTTTGATATGTCGCCACCGTTTAGTATGATATTCGTTTTTCTTTTACCGACAAGATTCCGTGAATTTAGGAATGACTGTTTACACGTATCTAAGATTTTATTTTTTACCGGTTCATCCGGTTACCCTTTTCTTGTCTATTTAAAGAAGAATTCTCTTTGAAAATTTCTCTCCTTTTACTTCATCTTCTTTGTTGTCTGCAATTTTTCTCTGTCGTTTTCCTTCATCGTCTTCCTGCCTTAATTCTTCACTCATTGTTTCTATGGCATCAAGGTCTCATTAATTTCACCAATTTTGATTACTTCATGATTGATCTCTTTTATTGTAGTCTTTTATTTGAATATTGTTCTTCTTTTAATGTTTCTCCCATCATTTTTATTTCAAACCAAGACAAACCCGGCTCTAAATTCAACGTTAAGAACCCTAATATTTCTTCAAGTTCAAAATCGAAATCCTTTGCTTCTAAAAGGCATCTGCGAGTGGCAAGGTATTTAAGAAACATTTACTCTTTTAATAACAATATTGTTGCCTCTGTTTCTTATTTAACTTGCATTTCGCAGGATGGTAAAAATGAAGGTAGGTCTCCCAAGAGGCATCGTCACTCTAAATCTGTCGCACCTTCTGTTTCCTTTCTCATTTTCTTGATTTAAACGATTTTAACTGCACTCTTCGATCCTCAATCTTCTTCAATCCCTGTTTCTAGCGCATATGTAGTTGCGGGAAATCCTACACTACACCCCTCACTCGAATTTGTTTAGTTATCCATTTGAAGATGAATAACAATATATTTTATTAATTGTTTTCTTGAAAGGTTACAAAGAAATGTAGAACAGAGCTAAAGAAATTACAATCACTCTTAATTTTCTCTCTCCTAATGACTTGCTTAACAATTCAAAAAGAATCCTCCTCTACAACAGATCAATTCAACCCTTTATATAGGGTAGTATACAAGTGGATGACAACTAAGCTTTCCTTTATTTTTGGAACATCTCGCGAAGTGTCGCGAATGTTATAAACGTCTTTACTTGCGACACTCTTAAATATCGCCAAGTCTTCACACTTTTCTAATGTTCTGGCTGTCGTCATCTGATGCGTCATTTATATTTCTTTCTTGCGACGCCTTCGCGATGTAGTTGTTTGTTACTTTCTCAAAGTATTGATGTCGCGATATTCTGCTCCTACACCAAGTGGTCTCTCCAACTTCCTTTATGGAGCCACAGCCTCAACCACACTTCCACTAAGTGTAGTTGCAACACCTTAGTCTATGGTGTATCACTTATTGAGGATTTGTAACCTTGCAGGTAAGTTTGTAGCTGGTATGTGTGATCTCATCACTTTAGCAACATCAATGTACATTCTGAAAATCGATTATTCATTAACTTCACATTTACATTTGTGGAGTACAAGAATCAATATGAGACACAATGGGAACACACCACGACAATTTCTGTCGCTCCCTTAGAAAATACTTTTTCTTATCTCCCCCTAACGACGGGAAGAGTGTCTCATTAAAATGACAACCCGCAAATTTAGCGGTAAGAGATCTCCTGCCAAAGGTTTTAAAATGCGGATAATTTTTGAGAGTAAATATCAAACAAAATTACTTAATCATTTCCGTGACCCATCATAGTACGATGTGGACTCGTAATGGCACATATATAGTGCAACCATAAATGCGTAAGAACAGAAATGTCAGGCTTAAATTCAGTTACCAACTGGTATGCAGATCAGGTTGACTAATATTGGGTTCTAAAACGAATTTAAGTAAAGGTGCGTTTAATATTGCATATCCCCCAAGCAGTTAAAGGTAGGTTTGTACGCATAACCATGCCTTAGACATCATCTGTAACCTTTGATGATAGCCTTTGCGAGACCATGAGGTATAGGATGCTCTGCATTGATCCTATTAAACATGCAATAACCATCAAGTCCTTTTGATGTACACTCGCTAGCATTTATAAGGGGTGGTGAGCCCTTACATGTAAAATATATGCTAGTAGTTTTCAGACGCAAATTTTTGGGGAGCTATAACTAGTCCAAAATGTCAAAACATTCAGCAGAGCCATAAGTCACTTTAATGGTCCGCATTCTGCATGAATATTTTTCTAAATTTTAACCTTGTTATTTTTTTATAATATGGATTGTTTACCGTTTGCATCTTAGGATGGTCTCAATCCTGTTTTACTGAAGACTTTGTAAAATGTGTGATATGCTTTCTTACTTAAAAGCATAATGGCGTGGGGGGTTGTGCATCTAGTACTTTAGAAAACACTTATTGAGAGATATGTCGTTACCTTGCATTATGTCAATCTTTTTCACGTTGTCTCGTTCACTCAAGCACCGTGATATAAGTATGAGTCCTTTCAAAACGAAACATCATGTCACAACCAAAGTGCCTTCATGGTTATGTCAAAGCCTGTATGAGTTAATTCCCAACATTTCATCGTCAGAGTCAATATGGATTCAATAATCCAATTACTATAGTGATTTACATTTCACTAGATTGACTCATTATTTTCTCCAAAAATGTTTCCTTCCATATACATTAGAGATTATAAAAGATGCAATCAATTACATTCTTATCACTATGAGTTTTCACATGACATCCACTTGCATGGGTTTCTGCAGAATTTAACAAGGTGTGATTAACCCCTAGTACATACAGAGTTTATGTGACTTTTAGTCTTTGTTCCATCTCGGCAATAAATTTTGAGCAGTGCTTCGCTCGATGATCCAATCATCGCAGTCACATTATAAGGAATTAGTTCAACAACTAGTGTATATTCCTTAAATTAGTGGGAGAAAAACCGCTATCAGTTAGACACTGAGTCTTGAGAGATCTAGTAAGTGGTGTGGCCTTACTAAGTAAAAAAAAAGTGGGATTCAACTCAAGTACTTTAGAGTGAATATATATTATGTTTCAGAAGAATGATATACGTTTCACCCAATATATCTCAAGTACTTTAGAGAATTTATGTCTCGTGTTTTCATTCCATAAGTGCAGACAGTGGATCTAGTTTAATCTGAATAAGATAGTCAATTGGCCAGGCAAAGTTCTTGTTGCCATTAAAGTTGATGTGAAAATTGGTTGCTACTATGATACCTGCATTACATTGCTTGTACCAACACCAATAACTAGATGCAATTCCAACTCTTTCATTTCTGATTGGAGCTAATCTCATGCTCAGTTCAAAATTGGTGTTATCACTATAAGGGACAAAAATACATCTTTGTCTCATGATACATGTCCCTTGCACATGTTTCACTGTGCCAACAAGTGTATGAGTCGGTACGCTGAGCCTCGTTCGAGTTTCTTTTTTCTTTTTTCATTTCCAATTGCTACATTTAGCTTAATTTTAGAAATTTCTCTATCTCAACGGGACAAGAAAATATCACTACACATGTCAACCACTTATTTTAGGTTGAATAGATTTCTAAAGATAATTCTCTCGTTGTCATACTTCAACATATACTGGTTCGTCAGTATAATTGATGAAATAGAAAAATGAAAAAATTATGACTCATACTAGTTCATCCACAAATATTGGAGTACATGTATTTTTATTTGGAACAAATCTTTGTTGAAGCTACTGGATCATTAATGTCGAGCAAGTGGATTACATCCCACTGTACAATCAATTTGGGGAGAAAATTTCAAGAATGTTTCAATAACTTTTCTTCAAAACATTTCGTAGCTTTTTAGAAAGTTTTCAACAAAAGAATTTTGTCCTCATTGTGGAATGAGGACAATATGTTGCCTTAAGAACATCTAAACCTCAAAAATTATATTTAAATCGAGTTGGTTTAACCAATTGAACAAAAGACATCATTCATGTCTAGAACTAATATTTTGTTAGAGAAAAATGGTAAAAAGAAAACAATAAAAAAAATGTTAAATATTCATGTCATTAACTGTCATACACACCTGAAATTGCTGCCCTACCTACAGCCAAAGTCGGGATGAGAACATATATGAACGGCCTGAACAGGTTAGGCCGGTAACATAAGTCCAGGACAAATTGGATCCGACTAGAACATAACAAGATAAAACCCAATATAAAATAGGACAGGATAGAACCCAGTACAATACATGACCCTATATTTAATAAGACAAACATTTTTATTGCAAGATTTTTGTTTGAAAGAGAGCAAAAATGGATTTGGGAGTGCAAATATCGGGATCGACTCGCTAACTAGACGATTTGTGTATTGAGTGTTGACTCGGACAATAATACCCTTAGTTACAAACGCTTTAAATCTCCAACATGTATCCCCCACCCATGTAGATGAATCAAATTAATTGCTTTTGTTTAGCAATCTGTGGAATGGTGAAGTTTCGATGAGAATACTTTTCGCAATGTAAGCACCGGACAATTGCTAGGTAGTTGGGAGTTTGTGTTGTATATGGAACAACCTGAACATTAAAGAAGATTAAAACTGGATTACATTGTGCATTTGTAAAACAAGCAAAACGGATTTGTTTTTATTAGCATGACCAAATCATGCTTTCAACATATACAATATTCTTGGTTCTCAAAATCTAATTACTTAGGACTTACCCTTGTGGATGAATTTCGGGGTGAAAGTTTCAAAGTCCTGATCATATTACAACAGATGATGAGTCATAAATGACATTTGAGCTTTAGGGTTTATTGGTGTTCGTCTTTAATCGATTATCATTAATACGGTTAATACGCAGTTAGGGTGGAGGGGTATTATGGTATGAGAAAAAACAAAAATTGACTCAATACAAAAATCGGCCTAGTTAGCGAGTCGATACTGATTTTCGCACTCCTCAAATCCATTTTTGCTCTCCCTCTAGTAAAAATCTTATTACAAATCTCAAAGAAAACTAAAAACAGATAACTAATTAGCTTTAAAAGAAAGAAAGAAAAAAAAAACTAATGTTTGGTTAGCTTTTATGATTCTAATTTATTACGGTTACAAGTCCATTAATGGATTTTAAATGGCCACTAACAGGTGATGGAGATTAGTAACATGGGTGCTAACTTTGAACATGATGGTTTTAAGATTGGAAACCCGACAACGGTGAAAAACTCCACTAGATCGGGATTGATAGAGGAGGCCAGCGTCTAGCTCCGTTTGGTATCCTCCTTTAAGAACGACTGGAGAAAAGAAAAATAATAATAAATTTGACGGATCGAAGTCTTGTAAAAGCCAGCGGTAAAGCTCGTGGTGATAAAGTTTTCGAGTAACAGCTAGAGAAGGAGAAGAACTTCTTATTGATAAAGAGGCATTAGATATTACATACATATAATGTTCTTTATATACAGGAAAGGGAAAACTTAGTCATCTAATAGACCGCACATTCATGGGCCATAGGCCCTATAACACAAATTTTATTTTCATACCCAAAAATTACATGCGCAATAAAACATACTCCCTCCGTCTCAAAATAACAGTCCTAATTGACTTTGTCAAGATATTAAGGCTGGGTTTGGTAATGCTTTTATTTTTGCAAAAGCACTTTCAAAACCTATATATGTCAATAATTTTTGAAATTGGGGTTTGGTAAAAAAAAAATCAAAGTGCTTTTTACCCAAAGCACTTCTCAAATTCCTCAATTTTCAAAAACTGGGGAGGAGGAGCTTTTAAAAGCTACAAAAGCATAAGCTTTGGTCCCACCAAAATTTAATGCTTGATTTATCCTTTTTGTCCCTATTTTATTTCATAAATGACAAAAATTACCCTTAAATTATATACAATCAATTTTTTATTTTTTATTTTTTATTCTTTAAATATTATTATATTTTATGTTCAAACTATTTTACGACACAATTTCATTTAATTTGTCAAAAATAAAATAAAAACAAATATTAAATATTACTTAATTTTAGTTTGATTTTTTGTTTGAAAATTACATATATATACATATAAAAAGTGGTTAAGTAAAATAAATTTTTTAACAATTTTAATTAATAAAAGTAACAATTAGTAAATTTAATATTTAATATATTTATATTTAATAGTAAAAAAAATAATTATTTTTAAACTCAATAAAATCGAATAAATCTATTTTTAGAGATATGTATGTTTTTGTCATTTGAAACAATAACAATGGTTTAATCTGATATTTTACCAAACGCACTTTGATTGCTTTTTTGATCAGCTTTAACTTTAATTAATATTTTACCAAACATCTAACTGTTTTTTTCTCACAGCACAGCGCAGCAACGCACAGCAGAATAGTGCTTTTAGAAAAGTGTAGATGGGGCAAAACGACTTGCTGGTTTTTTACGGAATTGAGGAGAAGACCGTACGGAGGAGACTCCTTGAACCGAGCGAAATGTTCAACCTCACACAGATGCACTGCAAGAAGGGAGTGCTTTGAATTCGAGAGATCAATCTGTAGTACTCCGGCCTAAACCAAGACAATGGTCGTTCCATAGTAAATTCGGTCACAAGAGAGGATGAGTCGGTCTGTAGGAGGGAAGCTGAGAAATGTGTGAGATCAATGATGAGCGAAGATTGTAGGTGTGTTGAGAATTCTGAATATGATAAGTTCTGAATGATTGAAATTGTTCAGTTGAGAGTAATTGCTCAATCGATGAGTTGTTGATCTCGTGTTGTCTGTGAGACGTGAAATCGTTCTTGTTCTTGTCGTTGTTATTTCAATCATGATTCATAGACTTATTTATATTGCTGGAATCGTAGACACCATGATCCCATGAAGTGTGACAGTTGATGGAATCAAAGAGTGGGGAAATGGAAATCGTGTTTGAAACCAGTTGCTCATCGTGCGGAGACTTGGTTGATTTTCCATCCACTAATTTGTTAACTCCTTCAACTGATTACACGACTTGCTCACATTCTATCGTGTGTTTGAACACACGTGTCGTAGACCGCCAGACCAAAACCCTAGTTGATATCCCCCCAAGTGACACGATTGACGTCTCGTGGTTAGTTTAGTCAGTTGTTGACTTCGTGATTTAATGGGACAATGAGTCCATGTATTGAGTTGAACATGATTTTGTAAAATGTTCTGAAACTCATGAATTGAACGTGTCTGCTGAGACGGTGATGTGATTCTCACGTTGAGGTGAGCAAGTGTTGCTCATTAGATGAATTGTTGAATATTAATAATTGAATCAATATCCCTTGTTTTGAGCAAATATTGCTCGTCTGAGCAAGTGTCACTCGTCCGATGAATTATTGGCAGCGTGACCAAAATAAAATATTAATTAAAATACTGATAGTTGAACCGAGCATAATTAATAGGAATACTGATCATGAGATCGTAAAGTTATTAGTGTTCGAATCTGGAATTATGATCCTTAGACTCAGAAACCCTAATTTGATCAATTGATGGTTTATTTGAATATTAAAAATGGAATGAAGGAGAATTGGCTCCATGGGACCGTGGGTCGACCATGAAACTCCCATATGCTCGTGTAAGAAAATACCAAGGCCTCTTGAAGAGTTGGTGAATTGTTGATGAAAGAATGATTAAATGCTGGTTTAATCATTTATTCGAAAATGCTTGTCTGAACCTTAGGTGATAAAACCTAATTAATTATGAAGAGGTGAGGGACCGACCAAGGGGTCATGAAACCGGCCCTGGGTGGTCACGGGATCAAATATTGATCGTTTGAGCAATCCCCAGATTGGTTGAAACCCTAATTAGCGCCCTTTACTAGAATCGATGTAGAATTCTCATACGGACTCGGATTTTGATGGTCCGCCCCTCCATTATGTACGGAAAAGAATTTTCTATCTCCCATTGAGGGAATATTTAGGTTTTAAGCTCGTTCGGGAGGTGAAAACAGCCAAAGAGTAAAACTCAGGAAGAATTCAAGAGGGACGGTAGGAGAGAGTTTGGGCCCAATATGAAATTAGGTCAAATTGTGAAAATACGAGGGACCGGCTCCTTGCAAGCCAAAGAGCCAACCTTGGTCGGTCAAGGTAATATGCTCACGTCACCAAAGTGTTCGTGTCTTAGTCCTGAGAATTTTGATATTTTCTGGCGTGCAGTTGAGCATCCATTCGAGAAAATATGACAAAATCAGGGTTTTGTTGAAACTGAGGAAACTTCATGAGATGAAGGAAAATAATTATAAAATAAAAGAATGATGAGGCGTGGGACCGCTGAGGCCAAGGCATGGCCGATCGGCCAGTGACCATGGTCCCGTGGTGCCTTTTCCTAATTTTATATTATTTTTCATGATTTTATGAAAATATCATGAAATCAAGGAGTTTGTTGAAATTAAGGAGTTTCCTTAAAGTGAAAGAGTTTCCATGGGATCAAGGAAGCAAATAATTTCAAAAATAATAAAATAAGGGCGTGTGAGACTGGATGAGGCATGGCCGGCCGGCTGGGGCCCGGTCCCGTGCGTTTCCCTAATTTTATGTAATTTTTGTGTATTTTTCCATGATTTGAAGGAATTTTCATAATTTGAGAAAAATAAGGAAACCTTAAAATAAAGGGACGTGTGGGACCGGCTAGGGCATGGCCGGCCGGCTTGGGCCCGTTCCCACGAGTTTCCCTAATTTTATATTATATTTTTCATGGTTTTGTGAAAATACCATGAGGTTAAGGAGTTTTCATGAGATTAGGGAAATAATAATAAAATAATGAGGAACTATGAGGTGTGGGGCCGGTTGGGATCAAGACATGGCCTGGCCAATGATCACGGCTCTACCATATTTTCCCTAATTTTATATTATTTCCATGGTGTGAAGGAAACACCATGAAACTGAGGAGTTTCCTCAAAACGAAGGATATTTGTTCAAGTGAAAGGATTTTCATGAACTCAAGGAAAATAACAAAAAATATGATAAAAATATGAAACTGGCGTGGGATTGACCACGACACGTCCGGTCAGTCAGCGGGCCCATGCTCCCAGCGCCTTGGTCAATTTTTAATTATTTATTATTTTCCTTTCTATTTTGCATAGGTTCATCGTCTCGTCGTATTTTGAAATACTTGTTCGTACAGTGATTGTCAGTGCTTCGTCGTTGAATACACTTGCACCATTTAAATCGGGGCTTACTCGGAGGTAGCTCAGCCGCCCGTGTGTTGAATATTTATTACTAACCCATGGAATTCTGCTGGGAAAAACCATGGTTTGCGTAATGAAAACATCTGAAAATATTTGAGGAAATTTGATCGGTTGTCAATCCGTCAAAAATAATTTTACTTTCTTACTCACTAAATTTAAATGAAGTACAAAGTAAGGAAGAGTTCTTATCCACAGAGAGGCAATTGTTGTTATGCAATTTTCAGTTTCTAAGGTAACCAAGGGGGGAATGTTTGTTGTTTAAGCGAAATACTAAAATAAAAATAAAATAGAGCAAAGCAAATAGTTGGAATAATCAATAAGGAGAAGATATTGGTCACGGGATAGTATCATTCACAAACATGTATTTTCATCAATGATTAGAATTGGTATTTTTAATCTCTCATCTACTAATAGTCCTAGGATACCTTGATCGCAAGTATATCCCGCTAATTCCCTGTTTTCATCACAACCACATTAAAAGATGCATATGTGAATTCTTCCTAGAAAGCAACCTAAAGTGTAAAAGCACAATTAGATTTAACTCCCTAAAAGCAATAAGTTATATGGAATAAGACTAATCAATGCAAACGAATGTGTAAAAGCACTAAACGTTTTAACAAAAGTTATGATTCACTTGTGACTAGTAGGATATATCACTACAAGCACTACCCACAATTATGCTACTTAGAATCAGGGATAAACAACTTTTTCGTATTGAAAACCCTAATATAGCTCTAGAGATGAATGTAAATCGGATTGATTCCGGACTCAACCAAACAAACTATCAAATCATATAACACTATTAATTGTGAACCACAAACAATAAAATATTGAGACAAAACTAATTCATTGAATCATATAACATATTGAGAAATCAACTTTTATCCCATAACCAATAATATTTGTTTAGCTACTCATAGCTATGGAGTTCATCATAATAATATTAATTGAAAAGAAGAAGATGAACAAAAGCAAACCCTAGAAGCGTAAACAAAACCGGCTCTCCAAAGTTCCAAGAAAAATATGTGATCCCCCAAAAGTTGTAGAAGTCTTCTTTAAATAGCTCCCTTGTTTCCAAAATTAGGTCTAATCTTCAAAAGTCCAAAAGAAAGAAGTCCACCAAGCCCATGTGTGAGAAAAACCCAGGTGAAAACTCTGACAAAAAATGGTCGCCGGAAAGCTGGTATTATGGCCGGAAAGGTCGCCGGAAAATAGCTCAGGTGACCGGCAAAGTCCACCCGGTCACCAGTCAACGGGTCAACTCGGTCAAACCGAGTCAAACCGATTCAGAGAGTCAGCCGGGTCAGAATTGGAGTCAGCTGGAAATCAGCTGAGTGGGCTGAGTCAGATCAGGCCAAAGCCATCTTGCCAGAGCCATAACCTATGTGATGCACAATCCTTGTGCTTCTAGCCCTGATGGCCCTGTATTCTCCCATTTCATCCCTGTAGTTCTGCAGCTTCACAACAATCCTGCAGTCTTCCATTCCTCCTTCCCTAACTCAGATTCATATTCTTTTGTAGCCTCAACACCCTCAAGCACTAACTGCAATGCCATTACCTGCATCTTAGCTTCAGATCCCTACTAACTCATCTGAGCTACAACCTCAGGCTGTTGCAGAGGCCAACAACTCAACGCCTGCAAGCACTCAATTCCCTGTAACACCACAGCATAAATCTGTACATCTCCTCCATTTATAGCAGCAGCTACAGCTCCAACCACATCATTACAACTGCCATTGCACCTGCAGATTCACAGCCTTTATCCATTTCAATTCAGCTCCATCACCAATGCTTCAATTCTTCTCAGCTCCATTCTTCACTCCATCTGAAACACCACCTGCAACCATAGCCACTGCAGTTCACATACCACCACCATCTTGTTCTGACAGCAAACCCATTATTTCCTGTTCAACATCTGAACTGCAGCTTCACCACTTCCTTAAGCCATTACATCATTACCTGCAATACCAACTGCACAACCAATGTGCTTTGCAGACCCAAGCCAACACCAGTTACAGCTCTGACCACCAGCTCAATGAGCTTTTATCCCTTCTTGTTCACCACCAACCACCCGCTGCACCTGCAATACCTCAACTGCACTACAACTACCACTGCATACATGCATTCCTACCTATACTTCTTCCTGCTACATTCCAGCTCCTGCAGCATAAGCTCCTTTAGCCATTTCAATTCCACCTTAGCTTCATCTCAGGTTCAAGACTGAGTTCACAACCTTAAAAATGTTGTAATGCAGCTCAGCTGCAACAACAACACCTGCTTCCTATTTCACAACATCTTCAATTCTCATTCTGGGGCTTCACCTGTAATGATCCTGTTCTAACATACATCTAAGCTCATTCTCTCTTGAATCCTTGCTAACCACCACATTTTCATGGCACCAACCCTTGAAATCACTGTTCAAATCCAACTCATCCATCAATTTACACAGAACCCTTTTATGTTAACCCTTCCTGAGTTCTAAAACAGCCAAAGATTCACGGTCTTCAACAGCAAAATTCAAACCCACAAACTCATTTCCATTCTCTCTGTGTTCATCAGAATTGCCTCAAATCTTCTTTGTAACCTAACTCAATAATTCTGAGACACCCATCTCTTCAATCGACCATCAAACCTACTTAGACGCCACCAGAATCACATCAACCTAACTCGATTCCACCATTCTCGACCAAACCCAAATCTCAGAGATTCAATATCAGATTTGAACTCTTTCTTCTCGACTTCACCAAACCCTAGTTTGAATTCCTGCTTTAATCATTAACCCCATTCTCAATTTCAACTTATTCATCCATCAGTTCTCCCCTGTGTAGTTCAATCTTCATCTGCTTCACATCGAACCACCAGTGCCATTCATCTCTTGCTTCTAAGTTCCCATAATCAGTCAAAATCCACTAAATCTTCTCTCTGGTTCATGAATCCTCTCTTCTTCGTGGATTTCCTCCACCAGCCACATCCGCCATCATCATTTCTTCTTCTCATCTCTGAAACTCAAGTGATGCCGCCCTCACAGACAAGATCGATAAAGAAGAAGAACTAATGTTTTTCCTCTGAAATTTAGGTATTCTGTAGGAACCTGGATTTAACCACCCCAGCTGGTAGGATAAGGGCCACATGTTTAGAATTGGCTTGTCGGTTTCAGGAAACCGACGATCTATTTGCTTCTTCTTCACTTCCTTCTCGTGCACTATAGCCCGCTCCAAATAGCAATTGCTCGCATGTGAATTGGTCTTTGTGCTCCTCACTCCAAATGACTAATTTCTTATTCTTTTGCTCCCAAGGACTCCAGAGTACCTAAATACTCAAAAGTAAAAATAAGATACATAATTCACACGAAAATTCGCAAAGAAAGCATAAATACTAGATATTAAATTAGGTGTTTTAGACACCTATCAAAATTCAATGGATGAATCCAAGAATTTAGGAATAATTAACTTATGGCTCTATACTAGCATTAATTATCCTGATATGAGCTTTTTGGAGCTTCATATCCTTTATATAGTCAGGGTAAACTCGTTGTTTGTATCCTGAAGACTTTATCGCTCTATACTAGCAGAGCAAGCTGTCTAGGAGCTGTCCATCTTGTGGTACTATATAGAAATAATTACTAAAGTGTTCAGTATTAATGAGATATGCTGTTGCCTAGACGTGAGACTACATATCTACATGTACTCTAAGAGAAAGTTTTCTCAGTCAGAGGATTCGATGAGAGATCCTTGTCTCAATACAGATATGTCGTTGTCTAGCCGAGAGACTACATATCTGCATGTAATCTGAGAGACAGTATTCTCAGTCAGAGGTTTGATGAGAGACCCGTGTCTCAATACATATATGTTGTTTTCCAGCCGAGAGACTACATATCTGCATGTAATCTGAGAGACAGTATTCTCAGTCAGAGGTTTGATGAGAGACCCGTGTCTCAATACAGATATGTTGTTGTCCAGCCGAGAGACTACATATCTGCATGTACTCTGAGAGACAGTATTCTCAGTCAGAGGTTCGATGAGAGACCCATGTCTCAATACTCGCGTCTGATTGCTGGATCAGAAGTTTATATAATTATGGGTTTACGATTTTAGCCTTCGTTGAAAATCCACCATCTACATTAAGTCCCATGATTAGTGAGGAAAGCCGTGTTCCTCAGTCAGCATTGAATGGTGATTTTCCGGTCATAAACAATATAAGTAATTGAACTTAGTCGTAAGTTAAAACATTACCGGATTTTGATAGTACGAGCAAACCATGACTTGAATGAAGATCCCAGTGGCATGATGGAGCATCGTCTAATGAGCATAGATTGGTATTGAACCGCTGATCTTGATGACGGGACCTTGGTCGTTTAGGATTCACAGGCCGGGCCCAAAAAGAAATCCTTATTTTAGGAATAGACGCTCGTTTGTTCGTTAGTTTAAGGAACAAACAAAATAGACCTAAGTCTAATGATATAAAATTTTGTCTATGAGCTTTCACGAAAACCAAAATTTTATCTTTGTGAGATTTCACAAAATGGAATAAACTCTCGTTCCAAAGGTGAATGCTCGTATGAGAGAAATTTTTTTTTTTGAAAAAGACGTGCGTCTGTTAATAAAAATTTTGTCTTATGAGCTTTCATGAAATTTTTTATTTTCGATATGTGAGCGTTCACAAAATTTTGAAAATATACTCTCGCTTCAAAGACAGATGCTCGTGCGAGGGAGCAAAATATATAGATATATATTTTTTTTAAATTTACGTGAGTTTCACGTTAAATATATGTATTTCGTAAAATCAATGTTTTGATTTTGAATAACTGTTGAAAGTAGACGATTATACATGGTGAAATAATGTCTGTATGTGAGTTTTCACAATTGTAAAATGGACGTCTCATTCAATTTTTGAAAAACCCAGTGGATGTTAAAATTCACGTGGGTTGTTCACGGTTTGATGAAAAATCAAGTCATGATTTTGAATAATGAATTTTGCTCGTCTTTGCAGGTTTAAAGGAACGAGCAAGTTTTCGAAATTTTGACGTTATAATCACTACAACTAGTGAAATTGTAAATAGGCAAGAGTTGGATTGTTACCGTTTCAGCGCGTGCTTGTTGTTGGTATATCCATGAATCCATGTATTTCGCCTCAGATAGTGGTGACTTCTAGTTACAACCACCATTCTGGATCTTCCGGCGAACGCTCCAGAAATATCAAGTCAAATATGAAGACTTTTGCAGATGTTCATCCTGGGATGAATAAACCTTTCAGAGACACTGGAAAACTGGTACTTTGTATGTCTCTCGATCATCTGTGAGTCATCCCTTGTCAGTAGAAGCACCGCCGACTTCAGCAAATGAGACTATCGGCTGACGATGAAGGCAGGATTTACGTTGATGGTGTAGATCCTGATTCAGATGTAGATGAACGAAGAATTTCGTCATAATTCGTCATCAGAAAATTCAGAAGTTAGGTCTTCATTGAAATTGTTTTAGAATCTTCGTACGATGTCGGATTTTCGCGGTCTACCAATGTATCCTCATGCCCGGGAAATTTCCAAACTTTTTTAAAGAAGATTTTTGGGTTCTGAGCATGTTTAGGATCCGAAATTGACGAAACAGTAAACTTCCAGGAGACCTTCAGAAAAGTTTCAGCTGGCATGCGGTCCAATGTTTTGGCCACAATTCTTTGCTCGTTTCTCCAATTGCTGTGAATTTTGGATATGTTTTAGAGGACATCCATACGAAGAGAATGGTGTATGACCTATCCCCAAATTCTTCACCAATTGCTCCCAGCTCTTCGATTTGTACATGACAGTGTAAAATCATTTCAGACGAGCTTGCTGTAAAACACTCATGTTGTGTCTTTAGATCATTCGCTTGTCTTGAACGGTTGGTGAAGGATTTTAATGTCATTGATTCATTTGAGATCAGGACTCCATGTGCGATACATGATCATGGTGCTTGCAGTGCCATCTTGCTTCCGTCAGTCGTAGAAACATCGCTTCTGAAACCCTGATCACGGGACCATAGTTGAGGATGCTCTCGAGATGGGACGATGTAATAACCATGGTTTCATGTTCCGGTGGTAGAATTACTTTTATGATGAATAATTAGCACATGAGAGTCTGGTGCCACGAGTCTTGGACTGTGAAACTGATCGTCATGATCAGTGGACCGTCAGTCCCCAGTATTTTGTTAAATCTCTCCTTTTCGTTTTCTCTTCTTCTGGTAAGACTTAGATAGAGGACCCGGGTGGAAAATTGATGTAAAGACCCAGGTGGTAGAAGTTGGAGGTACCTTGATGAAGGACTTAGCGAAAAGACCTGGTGGACATCGATCGACTGTAGAGGTTATGAATCCCGTCCACGAATTTCTGCTTGCATGTTGTATGCTCTGGAAGCTGTAGGAACCTCACACGACGTCGGAATTCGATGCTTGACCCCAAATTTTGAAGCTAAGAGACTGAGTTATTACATGATAGAAGAATCACTCAATTTGGAGTTGTAGAGGTCTGCCAACAAAGCGTGCACATTTGCAATTTGTAATCCCGTACAAATTTTTCAGGTTTCGTAGACCTGACGGTAAAGGCCATGTCTTTCAGCTCGTATGTCCTATTAATGCGTCCTTTTGGTATGTTGTAGAAGAGACATAGATGAACATCTTTCGTTGAGGAAGAATCGTACCATTCCTCACCCATTGGTACGTTTTTGAAAACCCATGGCCTGAAGTGTGTTGTATCTCATTTGTAGAGGTGATGAGAACATCTTGTAGAAGACTTTGGATTATGCCCATCGGTCGTGCCAGCTTTGGGAAGACTTTCATGTGAGCATGTTATCAGGTCCACATATCTTGATATGAATCATTGGTTCTTAGAGAAATCCGCTTCATGTGTAACACTTCAGAGAATGATTAGTTGATGAAGCCCTGAGGATGTTGCTCATGAGACCGTCGTTGGTGCTGAGACTATGAATGATCACGCTCCAGAGATCTTTGTTGATGCTGAGATCATGGATGGTGCTCCTCTAGAGATTATTGTTGATGCTAATACCATGGTTGAAGTTGCTCCAAAGACCGAAAAGGCTTGAACCATGATTATAGATATAATCCTTGCTCCTTCATCCAGTGAGCCTTCAAGAACTAGTTGATGAGTTGAGCGTCCCTAAGATGAAGGTGTACTGAGAGTTCAACCTGAATGCTCCTGAAAGCATAACTTTAGCATGAACTGGCTTTGTCAGTGAGCCGATGTTGTTGCGGTAGATAGCATCAGCAGTTTTCATAATGGATGTGATTGGTGAAGAGAGAAAGTTCCTCAATCATGCAGGGGCTTGTGATGTAGAGAAATCCCGTTGATGAAGTTTCATGGAATCACCTCAGGTTTCCAGTGTATGTTGAAGGAGTTAGTGCCGTCCATGTATGAATAATGTTGCATCTTCTTCAGAAGTCTTATCATGGGATAATGAAGACTTATCGATTATAGTTTAGTTACACTTTGGTCGTGCTGGTGTTGAATCAGTGTGTCATCATCGAGATATTTGTGTTGTACTCTTTGATTGAGAGTACGATTTGATGGCTTCTTAGATGCTTGAGCGTTGAAGCGTCATTTCCTTCAAGCTTCGAATGTCTTAGGCGCTTCTAATATCTTGGGCTTGATCGTCTCGGCCCTGAGTATCTTCTGTTGATTCAGTATTCCTTTCTTTGCGGTAGTGGGATTCAACACTTGTGCATATATCAGAGCTTTATGATTTTGTGGCACATATGGACACTCCTTCAAGGCTATGGAGAAATGCCCAAATTGTTCTTTGATATGCTTGAACATCATCTCAGTAATGAATGTCTCGGTGAGATGCTCGATTCGGAGAAATGTCAAATTCAACCACTTGGTAAAACACTAATGCGGTGAAGTTACCATTCATAACGTCTTGCAGAGTTGCTAGCAGGATTGAGTCCCCATGCTAGGATAGCATATGAGAAAACAAATAACATAGACATGGGAGGAATGAGACTTGCCTGAGTGCGGAACCTCTTGATAAATGTCTATGCATCTTTTGCAGGTTCTTGCTTTTTAAATTCCTCCAAGTGCACTGATGATGGAATGTCCGTAAAATCTTCTGGATGGATCAGAACTTTCTTCGTTGGAGAGATGTGCAACCAAAGGCGCTTTGTCGTACCGTTTTTCAGCGTGGAGCCACGCTCGTCTGAAGAACATGTCATATCCCGGGATCATCCCGATTATGTGAAACTTGGTTTTGTCCGGGTTGAACTTATGTTCACTTTGACAGTGATGTAGCCATAAGTATTTTCGAGCACCCTTCAAGGTCTTTGATTGAGATGGGATCATGAGTAGCTTCTTGTCGAGTGATGTGGGCGGATCTGAGGGTTATGTTGTTGATGGCGGTGTCAGCATCGATCAACATTCTTCCAAATTTATTTCCTCTGAGATGGATCAGGTAAGCGGTCCCCAGTCGTGCATCTCTTTGTCCGTGGTCTGGAGGCTCAAGAAGTATTTCCGGAAATGGACAGTCGTCTCCCTGACACGGTGTGATTCAGTATTGTGAACATGTCTTTCCTTTGTGACTTCGACAGATAGAGCAATTCACATATATGTTTGAACTGCTTGTTTGAGAGGTTGTTCATAGAGTGGAGGTATTGATTGGGAGAGGGTCCTGTGTACTCCTTCAGTCCCCAGTTAAAGCTTTCTTGGGATTCTCAATTTCTTATTCAGTTGGCTATCTCCTGCTGAACGACAATATGATTGCATCATCTTTAACCAGACTTCCAGTAACTCAATCACTCCTTCATGATAAGAGAGAAGTTTGAGTCCGTCTGATTATTTCCCCGTTTGTTGATGTCGGGTCGAGGTTTGTGCATTTCAGGATTGGTTATCTTTTCTTCGCGCCTTCAGAGGAGCCTGGGATATTGGAGAAGCTGATGTCGTGTCTTGGCTTTCCTTTCATTCCTTTCGGCAACAACGTTTGTTAAAGGCTGGAGATTGTACTGATTATTGACTAGTCGTCGGCGGCTTCGAGGTTCCTCCACCTTAGGACTTTGCTCTTTCCAATAAAGCAAAGTGCGAGAGTCGCCGATCGTTTGGCCGCTTCATGAAGCTCGAGAAAGTCTGGAACTGTAGATTTTCCAGCAAGGCTCTGTAGACCGGGACCATTCCGTTGATGCACAAGTCCACCAGTTGTTATTCAGTGACATTCGGGTCATGACAATCCAAAGCTTGGACTCTGAACCTCTTCATTTAATCGTTCGGATGTTAATTGCTCTTCTGATACATTCTTCCTAAGTTGGAGAGGTAATATGCTCCGAGACGAAGAAGTATTTCCTGTAGAAGGAATTAACCATTTCTCCCCAACTAGCGATGCTACCAGGTGCAATGTTGTTGTACCAGGTGTATGCTTGGCCTGTCAGAGATTTCGAGAATTCCTTTAGACGGACGACATGATTTTGTTCGTGCTCTCCTATTGCCTCCAGGAATCGAGAGACGTGTTCTCGAGCGTTCCCTGTTCCGTTGTATAGCGTGAAAATTGGGGAAGTGTAGCCCTTCGGGAAAGGAATTCTTTGCGTAGCAGCAGGATATGGAGGTAGATGACGATAAACAGATGATGCTTTGTCTTTTCCTCGATCTTCCATGAAGCGTTCCAGGTCCTCACGAGTGATGAATATTGCATGTTCCTTTGTTGGTGGGTTATCTGCAGCTTTGTGCATCTCATCATCATCTACTACGTGGATCGGAGTGACTTCAGGATCAGCAGTCGGAGATGTTTCTTTGGCTTTTCGTTTCTTCTGAGCTTTCTCTGACATCTCGTCAGTGAGAGTTTTGAGATAATTGCACAGCTCCTTCTGAATGTTAGCCATGTCAATCTGATTCTTAGCAAGAGTTTCTTGTACCTTCATGAGATCACCTATGGTAGGTTGATTTCCTCTGGTTTCTTCAGGAGATCCGCTAGGAGGTGGATTGTTGATAGTGCCAGTAGCATTGTTTGCAACATTGATAGGAGTGATCACTGGAGCACCAGCACTAGGTGGAGTAGTAGTAACATGTGGCGTGACATTGCTGGCCGAAAGAGTGGTGTTAGCGGTACCACTAGAGCCTGCAACGTTGAGAGGAATAGTACTTGCAGTGGGAGTACCACTAGAACTTGCAATGTTAGAGTTGGGTGTTGAACCCGGATTGGTAAATCGAACTAGACCTAAGACCGACCATCTTTGTGAGAATTGACATCAGAATCGAGAGAATGATCTCCCACCGTGGTCGCCAATCAGTAGATGGGGAAAACGATTTGTTGGTTTTTACGGAATTGAGGAGACGACCGTACGGAGGAGACTCCTTGAACCGGGCGAAATGTTCAACCTCACACAGATGCACTGTAAGAAGGGAATGCTTTGAATTCGAGAGATCAATGTAGTACTCCGGCCTAAACCAAGACAATGGCCGTTCCGGCAGTAAATTTGGTCACAAGAGAGGATGAGTCTGGCCGTAGGAGGGAAGCTGAGAAATGTGTGAGATCAATGATGAGCGAAGATTGTAGGTGTGTTGAGAATTCTGAATATGATAAGTTCTGAATGATTGAAATTGTTCAGGTGAGAGTAATTGCTCAATTGATGAGTTGTTGATCTCGTGTTTGTCCATGTGAGACGTGAAATCGTTCTTGTTCTTGTCGTTGTTATTTCAATCATGATTGAGAAACTTATTCATATTGCTGGGAATTGTAGACACCATGATCCCATGAAGTGTGACAAGTTGATGGAATCAAAGAGTGGGAAATGGAAATCGTGTTTGAAACCAGTTGCTCATCGTGCGAAGACTTGGTTGATTTTCCATCCACTACTTTGTTAACTCCTTCAACTGGTTGCACGACTTGCTCACATTCTATCGTGTATTTGAACACACGTGACGTAGACCGTCAGACCAAAACCCTAGTTGATATCCCCCCAAGTGACACGATTGACGTCTCGTGGTTAGTTTAGTCATTTGCTGACTTCGTGATTTAATGGGACGATGAGTCCATGTATTGAGTTGAACATGATTTTGTAAAATGTTCTGAAACTCATGAATTGAACGTGTTTGCTGAGACGGTGATGTGATTCTCACGTTGAGGTGAGAAAATGTTGCTCATTAGATGAATTTTTGAATATTAATAGTTGAATCAATATTCCTTGTTTTAAGCAAATATTGCTCGTCTGAGCAAGTGTCACTCGTCCGATGAATTATTGGCAGCGTGACCAAAATAAAATATTAATTAAAATACTGGTAGTTGAACCGAGCATAATTAATAGGAATACTGATCATGAGATCGTAAAGTTATTAGTGTTCGAACTGGAATTATGATCATTGGACTCAGAAACCCTAATTTGATCAATTGATGACCAATTGATGGTTTATTTGAAAATTAACCATGGAATAAAGGAGAATTGGCTCCATGGGACCGTGGGTCGACCATGAAACTCCCATATGCTCGTGTGAGCAAATACCAAGGCCTCTTGAAGAGTTGGTGAATTGTTGATGAAAGAATGATTAAATGCTGGTTTGATCATTTATTCGAAAATGCTTGTCTGAACCTTAGGTGATAAAACCTAATTAATTATGAATAGGTGAGGAACCGACCAAGGGGTCATGAAACCGGCCCTGGGTGGTCACGGGATCAAATATTGATCGTTTGAGCAATCCCCAGATTGGTTGAAACCCTAATTAGCGCCCTTTACTAGAATCGATGTAGAATTCTCATACGGACTCGGATTTTGATGGTCCGCCCCTCCATTATGTACGGAAAAGAATTTCCTATCTCCCACCTCGAGAAAATTTAGGTTTTAAGCTCGTTCCGGAGGTGAAAACAGCCCGAGAGTAAAACTTAGGAAGAATTCAAGAGGGACGGTAGGAGAGAGTTTGGGCCCAATATGAAATTAGGTCAAATTGTGAAAATACGAGGGACCGGCTCCTTGCAAGCCAAAGAGCCAACCTTGGTCGGTCAAGGTAATATGCTCACGTCACCAAAGTGTTCGTGTCTTAGTCCCGAGAATTTTGATATTTTTCGGCGTGCGTTGAGCATCCATTCGAAAAATATGACAAAATCGGGGTTTTTCAAACCGAGGAAACTTCATGAGATAAAGGAAAATAATTATAAAATAAAGGAATGATGAGGCGTGGGACCGCCGAGGCCAAGGCATGGCCGACCGCCAAATGGCCATGGTCCCCTGGTGCCTTTTCCTAATTTTATATTATTTTTCATGATTTTATGAAAATATCATGAAATCAAGGAGTTTGTTGAAATTAAGGAGTTTCCTTAAAGTGAAAGAGTTTCCATGGGATCAAGGAAGCAAATAATTTCAAAAATAATAAAATAAGGGCGTGTGGGACCGGCTGAGGGCATGGCCGGCCAGCTGGGGCCCGGTCCCGTGCGTTTCCCTAATTTTATGTAATTTTTGTGTATTTTTCCATGATTTGAAGGAATTTTCATAATTTGAGAGAAATACCATGAAATCAAGGAATTTCATTGGATCAAGGAAACCTTAAAATAATAATAATAAAATAAAGGGACGTGTGGGACCGGCTAGGGCATGGCCGGCCGGCTTGGGCCCGGTCCCACGAGTTTCCCTAATTTTATATTATATTTTTCATGGTTTTGTGAAAATACCATGAGGTTAAGGAGTTTTCATGAGATTAGGAAAATAATAATAAAATAATGAGGAACTATGAGGTGTGGGGCCAGTTGGGATCAAGACATGGCCGGTTGGCCAATGATCACGGCTCTACCATATTTTCCCTAATTTTATATTATTTCCTTGGTGTGAAGGAAACACCATGAAACTGAGGAGTTTCCTCAAAACGAAGGATATTTGTTCAAGTGAAAGGATTTTCATGAACTCAAGGAAAATAACAAAAAATATGATAAAAATATGAAACTAGAGTGGGATTGACCACGGCACGTCCGGCCAGTCAGCGGGCCCATGCTCCCAGCGCCTTGGTCAATTTTTAATTATTTATTATTTTCCTTTCTATTTTGCATAGGTTCATCGTCTCGTCGTATTTTGAAATACTTAACGTACAGTGATTGTTAGTGCATCGTCGTTGAATACACTTGCACCATTTAAATCGGGCTTACTCGGAGGTAGCTCCGACGCCCGTGTGTTGAATATTTATTACTAACCCATGGAATTCTGCTGGGAAAAACCATGGTTTGCATTAATGAAATACTGCGAAAATATTTGAATATTTTCGGAAATTCAATGGATGAATCCAAGAATTTAGGAATAATTAACTTATGGATCTATACTAGCAGAGCAAGCTGTCTAGGAGAATTAATTATCCTGATATGAGCTTGCTGGAGCTTCATATCCTTTATATAGTCAGGGTAAACTCGTTGTTTGTATCCTGAAGACGTTATCGCTCTATACTAGCAGAGAAAGTTGTCTAGGAGCCGTCCATCTTGTGATACTATATAGAAATAATTACTGAAGTGTTCAGTATTCATGAGATATGTTGTTGCCTAGCCGTGAGACTACATATCTACATGTACTCTGAGAGAAAGTATTCCTCGGTCGAGGATTCGATGAGAGATACGTGTCTCAATACAGATATGTCGTTGTCTAGCCGAGAGACTACATATCTGCATGTACTCTGAGAGACAGTATTCTCAGTTATAGATTTGATGAGAGACCCGTGTCTCAATACAGATATGTTGTTGTCCAGCCGAGAGACTACATATCTGCATGTACTCTGAGAGACAGTATTCTCAGTCAGAGGTTTGATGAGAGACCCGTGTCTCAATACAGATATGTTGTTGTCCAGCCGAGAGACTACATATATGCATGTACTCTGAGAGACAGTATTCTCAGTCAGAGGTTAGATGAGAGACCCGTGTCTCAATACTCGCGTCTGATTGCTGGATCAGAAGTTCATATAATTATGGGTTTACGATTTTAGCCTTTGTTAAAAATCCACCATCTACAAAAAGCTGCAGCAATACCAAACTATGCCTAAGGAAATCCTATAAAATGTCATGACTAACCACTGACTAGCCCTATTTAATGTTATGTTGTTACCAAACTAAAATTAATAGTATTAAAAATTATAAATTGGATAGTATTATTATTTTAGGGAATATTTTAGGAAAATTAAAACAAACTTATATTGCTTTTATTATGGAGCTCATAATTAGAATGGGATGTAAGAATAAGCAGAAGTTTTATTAGGAATTTTATAACTATCCATAAATGTTTTTATTTAAAAATGGAATGACAATTAATACAAAGATATTGAGTAAGTTTTTTTCCTTATATATGATGATAATATTTAAGATTTTGAATTAAGTTTATATTAAAAATGATTTTATGATTATTAAAAATAAAGGATATATTTGATAGTTTAAGGAAAAGTATGTCTATAAACAGAGCGGACAGATAAAAAGAGACAGACCAAAGTAGAAATTAGGACAGATAAAAAAAGACAGAGGGAGTACATATTTTCTGCAAATATCTGGGCCCGTGCAGAGCACGGGCGTCACACCTAGTTAAAATTAAATTAACAAACAAACAAAAAAGCACATTGCCTCTTTTCCCATTCGATTTTCCCTTAAGCCTAACCTAAATCTAATTGAAATTAAAAACTAAACCTAACAAACAAACAAAAAAGCACATTGCCTTTTTCCCCTCATCTTGGATTTTTCCTCTTCAACGATGATCATCTCAGTCAATAATGACTTCAATTAGGTAAACTAACACTGACCTCAATTAGGTAAGAATAGAAAACCCATTATTATTATTTTATTTTTATTTTTTACTTTTGAAGCATGAATAGGTTAGATTTGTAAACTATGGTTTTAAAAATTAGTTCTAGAATTGAGTACGGTTGAAAAACCAGTATTTCCCATCCATAAACCGTAGAAAAATTGGGAAATCCAACAGTATAAATTTTTACGGTTGGGAAAATATGAACTCCCAACCGTATATACGGTTAGGAATCCCAACCGTATCTTAAATTGAAAAAGAAAATAAAAGAAAATTTCCCAATGGTAAGTAGTTTTTCACAATATCCCAACCGTTAGCTATTCTGATTTTGTCTATAGTTGGGAAAATATGAACTCCCAACCGTACGGTTATATAGGTTACAAACCTAAGCGTAAGTTTAATTTTCAAAAAAAAACTTTTTTCTTTACAGACATTTATCATTTATTATGGTTATAAGAGTCATATTATTTTCTTTTGATTTCAAAATACTAATTATAAATTAAATTATTAGTCTAATCTAATCATTAATATTACTTAATTTAGTTAGTCTAACTTTTAACTCTAATTAATCGTAGGCATTTTAGCCATTAACAAAACTAGTAAGATAAAGGATTTGTTGATTGCTATTTGATGACCCTATTTTGTCATTTTTTGAGCCCTCAAAACCAAATGTTTGGAACCTCATAATATGACTTATTTTTTACTATGGAGATCTCGTTTACGTCGTAGATTCATGTATAAGTACGTTTCACATGTATGAAATCTAGTGTAGGCGCTTTAGACTAAGTCTTATGGGCTAGATTGGAGGTGCTAGATTAGCACTTAAGTGTTGCGATTCAAAATAAAAGTGTGGCAAAAAAATTAACACTAGTTCTCTCTCCTACCAGTTGCTAGCATGTGAACTAGCATACTAGATAGTTACGTTCGAATGATTCGGGCCGCTTGAAAAATTACCTTTTCGCGGAATGGTTCAGCGCCGAGAGATTTATTTTTGATCCGATCATTGAGATTTAAAACTGAACCATTCAGTTTTGAGCGCTGAATGGTTTAGAATGCCGGGCGCTGAATGGTTCGTGCCATTGGCTGACGTGGATCGCTAATCTAGCTGCTAGATTAGCACTCCCATAAGACTTAGGAGGTAGTCCTGACTGCTAATCTAGGTGCTAGACTAGCACCCCATAAGACTTAGTCTTAGGGGACAAAGTTACGTAGGCTTGTGCAACGCTTCGGCAGAACTTGAAGACTGCTTGAGCAACAGTTAGTTAGGACTTGAAGACAATACTAAGGTCGAACCTCGGATCATAAAGGTTTAGAAAACATTCATGTGACCTGAATATCCTGCTCTAACCTTGGATCACTAAGGTTTAGAGAACATTCAGGTGACCTAAATGTCACTTTTACTTCTTCAAAGAGAGCAAGTTAGAGAGCCACTAAATCTACTTCGTCGTCAAGACAAGCAGGGGCACCCGATCAGTTATATTGATATAAAATATGTAGGACTTGCGGATTTGGGATATATTGGTAAGCATTTTAGTTGGTCGTTATCAGTCTCAGATTCTCTCGCGCTTTCCAAACGAAATCTAAGGCATTTCTTGCCTTTCACATGACTCATCCTAGCCATATTCATAAATTAGAAAATATTCTCTTATCTCAGCTAACATCAACTATAGAGAATATCATACCAGGTCGAATACATCAACACAAAGGATGAATTAGTCACACACACAATAGGGGGATATCAATTCGGGTTTTGGGTCTGGCGATCCACGACATGTATGTGAAATAACCGACTTATTTTTCACCGCAAAAAAGAGTAAAGGAGGTTGAAAGGAACAAGCGGATAAACTCAGTCTGGCTTATCCTTAGCTATTCCTGAAAAGATGTGTTAAGTGTATATTTTGCATATATTTTGTGTCGAATCCATGCTAGTATTTGCTATATCTTCTTGCAAATTATTGTATATTACGTTTGTTTTCTTTTATTTGTGTTTTGCTAGGTGAATCATCCAAACGAAGTGAAATTGCACATAATTGTGCAAAGAAAGAAGTTAGCCGCAAGCGGAGAAGGGCCAAAGACCAAGTGTAACTCATTCAAATCAAGGAGTTCTTGACATCATCGTGAAGAGGACGAAAAGACGAAGCCAACGGCGAAAGAATGGAGTCGTTCCGACATCGTATGAAGTATTTATAAGCATTTGAGGCGAGCTAAAGTTGCATAAAGGTGTTGATACAGGGTATTGCTAAAGGCACCCGTTGGATTACTCAGACCGCCGCTCGGGGGTGTTAAGAGAGTTGAACTATCAGTCCCGTAAGATCGATGGTGAAAGCCCTGAATGCTACAGGCACCCCTATGTACATTAGGGGGTTGCCATCTTCTTCCCCACGTAACTAACAGATCAAGATGCTCAACGGCGTAATCGATTTTTGTCGGTAATCTTTGTGACTTGATAGTCGTCGACTTAGGCTAGCGATGGACGAGTTTAGCAGGGAGACGAAAACGAGAATGAAGCTACTGTTGTTGGGTTATTTTCGATATGGAGCCTTGGAGGTTGGTGGTGCTGCTGCTACCATTGGGCGAGGTTGCTGTTGACGAGAGGAAGTCAAACTGTGATGGTTAATTAAGAAGAGTTGCTGCCGATATGATGAGTTGGATACTTCCACTCATTGCTGCCATTACTTCCACTGGAAGTGAAGATATAAAGGGCTCGGGTAAGTTAGGGAGCTGTTGAATGATGGAGACGAAGTCCGTGTAATGGCTACATGAAGCCGAAAGAGTAGATTGAACACGAACAGGGGAGATAGAATGGTATTTCGCCATTAATGGAGACGGAGAATCACAAGAAGAAGATAGCTTACGAGAGAATGAAGATGGCAGCAGTGTTATGCGGTCAAGAAGGAGGATTGGTAGTTGTTGTTGTCGGAGTCGGAGTTCGAGAATGGAAGTGATGTTTGTCGAGAAGCGATGAAGGTGGCAGCGATGAAAAGATATGAAGATGAAAGCAGCAATGAGGAGAGAATGATGCTCGAGTTCGTGGTTAATACCATTGACAAGCAGTGACAATCGTAGAGTGGAAGTACGTTGCAGCCATTGGCGTTTGATTTGAGATGAGCATGGCAAGTAGGGACGTTGCTATTGGAGACTTAGTTCGGTTACGGGAGCGAGAGTTTGAAGACCAAACAAGGATAAAAGAGAGGAAGTAATGCTGTCGCTTCCATTGCGCCGTATGGCCGAGGATCTTTAAAGGCAGAGCCGATAGTATGGCTGTCTCATGAGATATCGAGCTCGAGATAACACAGTGGGAGTCTCGAGTCTAGTCGTTGATCGATGTAGATGCCGCCAAATGACAAGAAGAGATGAAAAGAGTCACTGGGAGCCCGGGACCGTTGGTCATGAAGAATCGGCAATGGGAGTTGTTGGCATTGATGGTGATTCTCGTGCAAAGAGATGGACGAGCTCGATATGGAATTGACGGAGAAGCACTCGAGTTATTTGGCAGAAGTTGATCGTTGTAGATGAATGATGAGACTCGAGGAGAAATCGGGGATGTTTGTGGTGTTGCTCTTGAAGCCGGTAATGGAGCTCGATTAGACGTTTTTCGCCAACGATAAAAGAAGATGGAGGATGTTTGTTTCTAAAGTTCAAATAGGCTACCATGGCGGTTGACGAGACCAGTATCCGGGCATGATAGATAAAGAGATGGGTTTGAGTTCGAAGAAAGATCGGAAAAAGAACTAAAATTCCAGCAGAAATTATCGCTCGCGGTGGCTTGAATGTCCGTGAATCTGTAGGGAGAAACAAATTCAAAGAGATATTTTCGCTCACGGAAGCATGTATGTCCGTGGGTTTGGATTGGAGTATCTTGTCAGTTCCACGGAATCGACAAAGTGGAACTAGTAAGTTTCATTATAATTGGGCCGGATCTGTTGCATTTTAGTGCAATCCCAATGGGCTGTTTTAGCCATTCTTTGCACGACCAACACTTTGGCAGAGACGAACTTTGGGATATTTGGCTAGTTTTTGGCAACTTGCCGACCACTTTCGACCGGGATTTGAAGCACGGGCGCAACTACAATTTGGGACACCTATATAAGAGAACTTCTAATATTTTGAAAGAAATATATTCTTTTATCAAGCCATTGGAGAGGAGAACTCAAGGGAAGAAAAGCTAGGGTTTGGAGCTATTTCTACCACCGTAACTATTTCTTTTCTATTTTATTATATGAAACTCATGGGTTTTATTAGTACCATGAGTAGCTAAACTTCTTAGTGATTGGGGATGAATTCTAAGTTCTAGACATGATTTGAGTTATTATATAAATCTATTTTGAAGTTCTTCACATGATTATTGATTGTTTTTACTAATTAGAATATTTATGATTGATTGATAGATTGTTTAGGTGGCCAACTGAACTAATTTGTTGATTCAATCAAATGCTAGTATTGAATTAGGAGATAAGTAATAGTTGAATAATTCGTACAAAAGTAGTGAACACAAGACCTTGCAGAGGGATTTTGTGTAGTGATTGTGTGTATAAACAACACTAGAAAGTGGACCTTGAGCTAAGAGTCTAACTACTAGGATCAATCTATAATTCACAAAAGATAAAGCATTCGGACAAATTACACCTTGAGTGAGCTACTACTAGGTGGTTTTGAAGAATAGAATCTGGTATTGGAGAGCTTCTGTACCCAGTGATTTAAGGAATTTAGGGGATAGCACTGAGCTAGATGTTATTCCACGGTTGGTAATAATTTGTGATTAATTGTATTAATGGATGAATATAATAACTTGATGACGGTTTAGTAACGAAGAAGGATTCCCTGGTCATATTTCTCTCTATTGCTTGCAACTTAATTATTTTCAATTGCTTTGTTATTTACTTTAAATCAAAAACAAACCCCCATTGTGACACTTTTGACAACTAAATCTCCCTGCTCTTCGTGGGAACGATCCTTACTTCCATTATATTACCAGTTAATTGTGTGGAAATAAGTAATTTAATTTGAGCATCTACGATACGCATCAAATTTTGGCGCCGCTGCCGGGGAGCAGTCGGTAGCTTTAGTTGTTATTTCTTTTTGTTTTATTTTTGTTTTTAGTCTTATTTTTAGTTTTTGATTTATTTTTTTTGAGAATTTTGTTTCAGGTATTAATCTCTGGCATCAAAGGATTGGGATTACCCAAGGTGCGGAATTCAAACTCGAAAGGGAACGGTACTAAAAGCACGTCCAAAGTTACAACAAGAACTTTCTACAGTAAAGATGGTTAATACAGACGATGAGATAGATCCTCCACCTCCGGAGAGGAAGTTAAGAGAGTTGACATCTCCATGCTTAGATTCGCAACCACCGTGCATTGCAATCACTAACCAAAGTGGAGTGAAATCGAATCTACTTCATCATATACCAAAGTTCAAGGGACATCCGGTGAAAATCCAAATCGACACCTTCAACAGTTCGAACACGATGACAAGTCCGAGGCATGTAACCGCAGCAGAGATATGGCTATGCTACAAGCCTTCCCGTTCTCATTGATGAGACTTAGCGGAAGAATGGTTGTATTGTCTTCCTCCGGGGAGTGTTACAACATGGACTCGAGATGAAAAAGCTATTTCTAGAGAAATATTTTCCCGCTTCCAAAGCGGCATCCGTTCGGAAGGAGATTAGCGGCATTCTGCGATGTCCTGGGAGTCTCTATATGAATATTGGGAGAGGTATAAGAAGTTGTTGGCAAGCTGCCCACACCATAATATATCCTCAATACTTATCATTCAATACTTCTACGAAGGATTACTTCGAACAGAGGAATTTAATTGATGCGGCTGCCGGTGGTTCACTTATCGAGAAGACAATCTCGCAGCAAACTGGTTTGATTGAGAGTATGGCTTCCAATGCTCAACAATTCTATTCCCAGAAACGACTCTAATGTCAGAAGAGTTAACGAGATGGGAGAGTCTGCACAGTCAGAGCAACGGATGAACAACATAGAGAAGGTAGTACAACGAATGGCAGCAGTGATTATTCCTTCTTATGAAGAAGAGTCTGAACAGGTGAATGCTGTGTTCCTAATCGAGGCCAAGGTATGATCCCTATTCTAATACTTATAATCCGGGTTGGAAAGATCACCCAAATTTTAGTTATGCAAATCAAAGAAGTGCAGCTCCTAATCCTTATGGGGGCGACATAGTGGTTTTCAACAACCACAATTCCGACCACAACCTCCACCTCGGCCTCAACAACGAGACTCAAAATTCCCAGTTTTAGAGGAGATGATGAAAATGATGATGCAAAAGCAAGATGCCAATGCTCAGCGTCAAGATGCAATCCTGCAGAAACAAGACATGGCTATAAAGGACTTGCAACTTCAAATGGGACAATTGGCTACAGACATGAATGAACTAGAAGCACGAGTAACCAAAGACAAAGTTGCCATCACAACCTTTTGTGAATCCAAGAGCGAACGTTAATGTCAGTAACTCTCCGAGAAGTGGGAAGCAAGGCGAAGAGCCAAAACAACAAGAAAAGGTTAGTCACGACTTGGAAGAGGAAGTAGAGGTAGAAACTGTTCCAAAGGAAAAGCCAACCTCAATGGCCAACCTAAGGATACGGTTCCTACTTTTACCACACCACCTCCTTTTCCTAGTCGTTTTGCCAAGTCAAAGAAGCAAGCTCTAGACAAGGAGATTATGGATATTTTCAGCAAGGTGCATATCAACATTCCATTTATTGAGGCCATCGTAACGGTACCCGGTGTATGCCAAAGTTCAAGGATTTGTGTACAAGGAAGGAGAGGTTGATTGCTAACGAGATCACTCGGGTGGGAGAAAGTGCTTCGAGATATGTTGCTAAAGAAGATGCCGGCAAAGTGTAAAGATCCTGGTGGTTTTACAAAGTGCCATTACTATTGGTGAAAAACGATTCGAGCGTGCTTTACTCGATTTGGGAGCTTCCATAAGCGTGATGTCAGCCGATGTTTATGATTCATTGAATGGGACCTTTAAAGGAGACAGGGATTATCATTCAATTAGCTAATAAGTCTAACATATATCCTAAGGGACTCGTGGAAGACGTGTTAGTGCAAGTTAATGAACTAATCTTTCCGGTTGATTTCTTTGTTGTGGATATGCAGGATGGGGACAATTGTTCGTCTACTTCATTACTTCTTGGGAGACCATTTATGAAGATTTGCTAAGACGAAGATTGATTGTGATCTTGGGACACTCACTATGGAGTTTGACAAAGAGGTTATACGCTTCAATATTTTTGAAGCCATGCGTTATCCAAGTGATATCCATTCCGCATTTTCTGTTGATGTTATTGGTTCGTTGGCACAACAGATGTTTGATTTGATCAACGAAGATGAACTTGAATCTGTGCTACAAAATAGCATTAATTTGGACATCCATGGCATGCCTAACTTGGACGTTGATATTTCCAAGGAGTTTGTTGAGACATGTGGTGCTTTAACAGCATCACAAGAAGTTAGAAGAGGTAATATTTCATATATCTCTTTACCTGTAACTGATGAAGTTCCTTTACCTTCTGTTGTGCAGGCACCTAAATTAGAGCTGAAACCTCTACCTGATCACTTAAAGTATGCTTACTTGGGTGATGGGGAAGAGCTTCATCATTATTGCAAAGAATCTCACAAACAATACGGGAAGAACGCCTCCTTAGGGTTCCGAAAGAGCACAAAACGGCTATTGGTTGGACAATTGCTGACATCAAAGGCATTAGTCCAGCCATGTGCATGCATAGAATCCTTATGGAAGATGATATCAAGCCGCACGTGATGCTCTGGGCCAGAGGCTTAACCCCCAATGATGGAGGTCGTGAAGAAAGAGATCCTCAAATTACTAAGTGTGGGGGTGATTTACCCAATTCGATGAAAGCAAATGGGTTAGTCCGGTGCAAGTGGTGCCTAAGAAATCAGGTGTCATTGTGGTTAGAAATCAAGATGATGAACTTGTTCCTACAAGAGTTCAAACAGCATGGCGAGTATGCATAGACTACAGAAAGCTCATTTCAGCTACCCGCAAGGATCACTTTCCTTTGCCTTTCATTGATCGAGATGTTAGAGAGGTTAGCGGGACATTCATATTATTGCTTTTTGGATGGTTATTCGGGCTACAATCAAATTGTTATTGCACCGGAGGATCAAGAGAAGACTACTTTCACTTGTCCTTTCGGTACATTCGCATATAGAAGAATGCCATTTGGTCTTTGCAATGCGCCTGCCACTTTTCAGAGATGTATGGTTAGTATATTCTCTGATTACGTGGAAAACATCATTGAGGTATTTATGGACGACTTTAGTGTTTATGGTGATTCATTTGATATTTGTTTAAATAATCTTGAACTTGTGCTTAAAAGATGCATAGACACTAATCTTGTTTTAAACTGGGAGAAATGCCACTTTATGGTAGACCATGGAATTGTACTTGGCCACATCGTGTCCTCTCAAGGGCTCGAGGTAGACAAGGCAAAGATAGACTTGATTAGGAACTTACAATACCCCACTTCGGTGAGGGAAATTCGTTCGTTTCTTGGTCATGCAGGTTTTTATAGGAGGTTTATCAAAGATTTCTCCAAAATCTCAATGCCGATGTGCAAATTGTTGCAAAAGGAGGTTGCCTTTAACTTCGACCAGGAGTGCAAGGATGCCTTTAATAAATTGAAGGAATTGTTGACTACTGCACCAATTATTAAGTCACCTGACTGGAGTTTGCCGTTCGAGTTAATGTGTGATGCAAGTGATTATGCAATCGGAGCTGTTTTGGGTCAAAAAGTAGACAAGAGGTCACATGTGATTTATTATGCATCAAGGACCCTAAACGATGCTCAAATCAACTATTCTACTACTGAGAAAGAGTTGTTGGCTATAGTATTTGCATTAGAAAAATTTAGAGCTTATTTGGTGGGTACTAATGTGATTGTATATTCGATCATGCAAAGACTAAGGTATCTATTGAAAAAGAAGGAGGCTAAGCCAAGACTCATACGTTGGATTCTTTTCTTGCAAGAATTCAATATGGAAATCAGAGATAAGAAAGGTGTTGAGAATACGGTTGCCGATCATCTTAGTAGATTAGTTGTTTTAGAAGAAGAACTCCCTTACAGGATCGTTTTCCAGACGAACAACTTTTCTCGATTGAAGAATCAACACCTTGGTATCTTCGATATAGTGAACTATTTGGTTACAAGGCAAGTACCTAGTACAATGTCTACTTTTCAAAAGCTAAAGCTTAAGAAAATAGCCAAGCAAAGTATGTGTGGGATGAACCCTACTTGTGGAAATATGGTCTTGATCAAATTATCATGCAGTGCGTACCAAACTACGAATTTCGATCAATTCTATCTTTTTGTCATTCTTATGCTTGTGGTGGTCACTTTGGTGTAAACGCACCGCTCTCAAAGTCCTTGAGAGTGGCTTTTATTGGCCTACCCTATTTGAGGATGCATATGCTTTTGCAAATCTTGTGATAGATGTCAACGAACGGGCAATCTAGGTGCTCGAAATCAAATGCCACTCAATCCTATTCTCACTTATCGAGATTTTTGATGTGTGGGGCATTGATTTTATGGGTCCTTTTGTTAATTCGAATGGAAAATTTTATATACTTCTTCTTTGTGGATTATGTTTCTAAATGGGTGGAAGCTAAAGCCACCCCTACTAATGATTCTCAAGTTGTTTGTGAGTTTGTGAAGGAATACATTTTCTCTAGACATGGTACACCAAGAGTGGTTATCGATGATGGAGGCTCGCACTTCAAGAAATCCTTCCATGCTCTCCTCAAGAAGTACAACATTACACACAAGATTGGTACGCCGTATCACCCACAAACTAGTGGGCAAGCTGAAAGTTCGAATCGTGAGATTAAGTCCATCCTTGAGAAACCGTTAACACTACACGGAAGGATTGGAGTTATAGACTCAACGATGCACTTTGGGCGTATAGAACAGCATATAAGACACTGATTGGTATGTCTCCATATCGGTTGGTTTATGGCAAAGCTTGTCATCTCCCGGTTGAACTTGAGCATAAGGCTTTATGGGCGGTAAAGATGTGCAACATGGAGTATGATAAAGCGGGGAAACATAGGAAACTACAAATTAATGAGCTAGAGGAGATACGTAATGATGCTTACGAGAGTTCTCGTATATATAAGGAAAAGACTAAGCTTTTCCATGACAAGATGATTTCTCGGAAGAATTTTGTTGTGGGACAGAAAGTTCTTTTATTTCATTCTCGTCTTAAGTTATTTCCTGGTAAGCTAAGGTCCAGATGGATTGGACCATATGTTGTTACTAATGTTTATTCTCATGGTGCGATTGATATCACTAGTCTTAGAGATGGGACTACTTCTAAGGTCAACGGCCATAGATTGAAGCCATACTATGAAAACATCGCTTATGTGAATGTGGACGAGATAGAGCTTCGCGAATTGCTCCCTCTGGAGGAGTAGCATAAGGAGAATTCCAAGTCGGGCTGACGACTTTAAACCAAGCGCTAAATGGGAGGCAACCCATAGGTTTTGTATCTTAAACCCTTCTATTTTTGTTTTTTATTGTTTTCATATCATATTTGCATCCCCATGTTTAATTTCATTGAGTCCGGAATCTATTTTAGAAGAAATTATAGACGAATACCTTTTCGTCGAGAAAACTTCAGACTGCGCGTAGTTCAGTCCAGAGACCATAACTGTCAGACCATTTATCGAAACACTGTGCCCTTTTGACACTGTGTAGAAAACACGTAGATGAACAACTTTTGTGAAATGGAGTTTTTCCAAATTCCTTACCAATTTGCACAGTTTTTTGCGTTTTATCTGCTGTTACGTCAGAATTCAGAACTTTCGGTTTTACACATTGAGGACAATGTGAAGTTTAAGTGTGGGGAGCATTTATATGTTTGTATAGTTTGTTTTAGTTTGTTTTATGCCTTAAAAAAAAATCAGAAAAATAGAAAAAAAACCAAGAAAAATTGTGCTTTTTGAACTCCGAAATCTAGAAACTTGTGCCTTTAGGATGACACCATTAGTGGATGGAACCATTTTGAATGCAGGAGTTGAGGAACCAATTAACTAAAGGGACGAACATAGCTCAGAAATCACAAATAACATGATAGTTGTTACCATATCTCGGAATATCACCATATCACATTCTATTTTTATTTTTCCATATTAATCTATTGTTCTCTAAGTGCTTTGGTGGGTCACTAAACATCGACGTGTTATTCTTTGCTAGGATGAAATAGAGTGATTGAGTTACTAGAAGAAAAAAAAAAGAAAAAAAAAAAATTGAAAAAAAAAAGAAAAAAGAAAAAAAAGAGACCGACCAATTAGACCAAACGGAATAAGAAAGACACTTGGGAATAGCAGTATGTGTGAAACGTAGTCCCACTGTCTCGTCGCCTAAACAAGCGTGGAATGCGGGATCCAAGGCAACTATCATATACGTGTTGACAAGGAAGCATGCGCTTGGATCCAAAAGATCTAATCATGCAAAAAAAAAAAAAAAAAAAAAAGAAATTGGATCCAGTTTGATCCAATCATATAAAAAAAAAAGAGAAGAAATTATTATTGTGTTGAATAAAGTCACTCTTGGTTCCCTTGTATATGCCAATTGATTTGATGTAGCATTCAGCACCAAGTAGCTCAATCCAATAGGATTAGGTTCATCTTAGCAAGTGACCTTGACGAGATATGGGAAACATCGATCACTTGTGAATATTCGCCAACATCTACATCTATATTCATCTTCTTAATCTTTTCATTGTGATTGTGGTTTGTTAGTTTCCGAGTATTGTGGCTTGTTCGACTATCTAATTAGAGCTTTAATAACTTGAATATGAACTGAATTTGCGCAAGGTACCTCCTCCTGTAGTCAATTTGGATTCGTTCATTGATTTGTCACAAATAGACGGAGTTTGAAATATAGGTTTTGTAGGTAGACCTCTTGTAAACCTTCACGAGACTATAACTCGTCCACTAGGGACACCTAGGGGTTTAAAGGCCTGTTATTCATGCTAAGAGTAAGTATCCTCGCCGACATGGAGTTGTTGTATTTTAGATAGTTTGCTCGAGGACGAGCAAAAGACAAGTGTGGGGGAATTTGTTAAGTGTATATTTTGCATATATTTTGTGTCGAATCCATGCTAGTATTTGCTATATCTTCTTGCAAATTATTGTATATTACGTTTGTTTTCTTTTATTTGTGTTTTGCTAGGTGAATCATCCAAACGAAGTGAAATTGCACATAATTGTGCAAAGAAAGAAGTTAGCCGCAAGCGGAGAAGGGCCAAAGACCAAGTGTAACTCATTCAAATCAAGGAGTTCTTGACATCATCGTGAAGAGGACGAAAAGACGAAGCCAACGGCGAAAGAATGGAGTCGTTCCGACATCGTATGAAGTATTTATAAGCATTTGAGGCGAGCTAAAGTTGCAGAAAGGTGTTGATACACAGAATTGCTAAAGGCACCCGTTGGATTACTCAGGACTGCCGCTCAGGGGTGTTAAGAGAGTTGAAGCTATCGATCCCGTAAGGCGACGGTGGAAAGCACAGAATGCTACAGGCACCCCTATGTGCTGTTAGGGGTTGCCATCTTCTTCCCCACGTAACTAACAGGATCAAGATCATTCAACGGCGTAACTTGATTTCTTTGGTAATCTTTGTGACGCCGATAGCCGTCGACTTAGGCTAGCGATGGACGAGTTTAGCGAGGGAGACGAAAACGAGAATGAAGCTACTGTTGTTGGGTTATTTTCGATATGGAGCCTTGGAGGTTGGTGGTGCTTCTTTGCTACCATTGGGCGAGGTTCTTTGTTGACGAGAGGAAGTCAAACTGTGATGGTTAATTAAGAAGAGTTGCTGCCGATATGATGAGTTGGATACTTCCACTCATTGCTGCCATTACTTCCATTGGAAGTGAAGATATAAAGGGCTCGGGTAAGTTAGGGAGCTGTTGAATGATGGAGACGAAGTCTGTGTAATGGCTACATGAAGCCGAAGCGAGAGATTGAACACGAACGGGGAGATAGAATGGTATTTCGCCATTAATGGAGACGGAGAATCACGGCAAGAAGATAGCTTACGAGAGAATGAAGATGGCGGCAGTGTTATGCGGTCAAGAAGGAGGATTGGTAGTTGTTGTTGTCGGAGTCGGAGTTCGAGAATGGAAGTGATCTTTGTCGAGAAGCGATGAAGGTGGCAGCGATGAAAAGATATGAAGATGAAAAGAAGCAATGAGGAGAGAATGATCTTTGAGTTCGTGTGGTTAATACCATTGACGGCAGTGACAATCGTAGAGAGTGGAAGTACGTTGCAGCCATTGGCGTTTGACGGAGATGAGCATGGCGGTAGTGACGTTGCTATTGGAGACTTAGTTGATTCACGGGAGCGAGAGTTTGAAGACCAAACAAGGATAAAAAGAGAGGAAGTAATCTGCTGCTTCCATTGCGGCGTATGGCCGAGGATCTTTAAAGGCGAGCTGATAGTATGGCTGTCTCATGAGATATCGAGCTCGAGATAACACAGTGGGAGTCTCGAGTCTAGTTTGTTGATCGATGTAGATCTTGCCAGTGACAAGAAGAGATGAAAAGAGTCACCGGGAGCCCTGGACTTGTTAATTTGTGAAGAAGCGGCAATGGGAGTTGTTGGCAGTTGATGGTGATTTCGTGCAAAGAGATGGACGAGCTCGATATGGAATTGACGGAGAAGCACTCGAGTTCGACCGGGGGAAGTTGATCGTTGTAGATGAATGATGAGACTCGAGGGAGAAATCGGGGATGTTTGTGGTGTTGCTCTTGAAGGCGGTAATGGAGCTCGATTAGACGTTTTCGCCGGCGATAAAAGAAGATGGAGGATGTTTGTTTCTAAAGTTCAAATAGGCTACCATGGCGGTGTGAGGCTGTATATCTTTGGCGGTGATAGAAAGAGATGGGTTTGAGTTCGAAGAAAGACTGGAAAAAGAACGAAAATTCAAAGAGAAATTATCGCTCGCGGTGGCTTGAATGTCCGTGAATCTGCAGGGAGAAACAAATTCATGAGATATTTTCGCTCACGGAAGCATGTATGTCCGTGGGTTTGGATTGGGGTATCTTGTCGGTTCACTTAACCGACAAAGTGGAACTAGTAAGTTTCATTATAATTGGGCCGGATCTGTTGCATTTTAGTGCAATCCCAATGGGCTGTTTTAGCCATTCTTTGCACGACCAACACTTTGGCAGACGAACTTTGGGATATTTGGCTAGTTTTTGGCAACTTGCCGACCACTTTCGGCCAAGGATTTGAAGCACGGGCGCAACTACAATTTGGGACACCTATATAAGAGAACTTCTTAATATTTTTGGAGATATCATATATTCTTTTATCAAGCCATTGGAGAGGAGAACTCAAGGGAAGAAAAGCTAGGGTTTGGAGCTATTTCTACCACCGTAACTATTTCTTTTCTATTTTATTATATGAAACTCATGGGTTTTATTAGTACCATGAGTAGCTAAACTTCTTAGTGATTGGGGATGAATTCTAAGTTCTAGACATGATTTGAGTTATTATATAAATCTATTTTGAAGTTCTTCACATGATTATTGATTGTTTTTACTAATTAGAATATTTATGATTGATTGATAGATTGTTTAGGTGGCCAACTGAACTAATTTGTTGATTCAATCAAATGCTAGTATTGAATTAGGAGATAAGTAATAGTTGAATAATTCGTACAAAAGTAGTGAACACAAGACCTTGCGAGAGGATTTTGTGTAGTGATTGTGTGTATAAACAACACTAGAAAGTGGACCTTGAGCTAAGAGTCTAACTACTAGGATCAATCTATAATTCACAAAAGATAAAGCATTCGGACAAATTACACCTTGAGTGAGCTACTACTAGGTGGTTTTGAAGAATAGAATCTGGTATTGGAGAGCTTCGCACCCGGTGATTTAAGGAATTTAGGGGATATGACCGAGCTAGATGTTATTCCACGGTTGGTAATAATTTGTGATTAATTGTATTAATGGATGAATATAATAACTTGATGACGGTTTAGTAACGAAGAAGGATTCCTGGTCATATTTCTCTCTATTGCTTGCAACTTAATTATTTTCAATTGCTTTGTTATTTACTTTAAATCAAAAACAAACCCCCATTGTGACACTTTTGACAACTAAATCTCCCTGCTCTTCGTGGGAACGATCCTTACTTCCATTATATTACCAGTTAATTGTGTGGAAATAAGTAATTTAATTTGAGCATCTACGATACGCATCAAGATGGGAAGAGTGCTCCGTACGGCAAGTAATCCATATTTTCACCGACCTGAGATTATAGAGTTTTGTTATAAATAGGTCCTCAATAAAACCTAACAAAATACAATACTCAGAGCAATTTTTCGGCAAACCTAGAATTCCGATCTCTCTTTTTTCTCTGCTTCCCTCCCTTAAACCATCTCTATCTCCCTCATGTGATTGAAGAAGCCTTTATACGGTCATTCCTCTTGGTTTAGGCGAGGACTATTCGTGCTCAACCTCCCGAAACTCACTATTGAAAACACTAGAATTTCAGTATTACCCTTTCACTGATTCTAGGTAACTAAAATTGTGACGTTATATTTGACAATGTTAATATGTGCGGGATAGGTTTGTAAATTTATGATTGCAAAACATATAAGAGAAATAAGCATTAAACAACTACAAACTTATTTTCGTACGAATGATAAAAGTGCAAACATGGAGAATGCATTGCAGTCTTAGAAGGTAAAAAGTACGGAAATAACTAAAATCTAGATCATTAAATAGTGAAGTTTCTAAAGAACGACATGTGGCGGTAATGACCAAGCATACGACACTATTAAGACTAGACTATTGCCAGTACAACTAACCCTTTTACATACTTTGATCACCCTGAAGTTTGAATTTCTTCAAAGATTGTAACAAGATCTAACCAAGTGTTTTTAGGTTGCCAAGTATTAAGAGTCTTAATACCAATAACTAAAGTTGTGACCTTAGTCTATGATAAAAAGGAAAGATATCTAGTTGTTGATGGGTGAAAATGATTTGTTGGTTTTTGAGGAAGAGTTGATGCGTGTCGTTAACCACAACAAATTAATCAATATTTTTCCACCTAATTAACAAGTAATATAGTGTAGTCAAGTTCGTTCCCACGAGGAGCAAGAGAATTCTAGTTGTAAAAATTTTCACAAAAAGGGGGGTGTAAAGCTAAAGAAAGTAAACAAAGCAATTAAAAAATAAAGTTGAAATCAATAAGAGAGACAAGATCAAGGAATCCTTCTTCGTTACAAAACAATGATTCAAGTTATGTTTTTCATCCACATGTTATTAGTCACAGATTATCACCAACCGTAGGATAGCAGGTTCGCTTAGCTAGCCCCAAAATCCCTTATTTCACTGAGTAACAAGTCCGCTTAGTTATCAGATTCTATTCAAAAGAACCACCTTGAGGTTCGCTTACAAGATGTAATTCCCCGAATGCGTTAAGATCTATGAATTTAGGTTTAGTACTAGTAGTTAAACTCGGTTCGCTTGGTCCACTTTCTATCGTTGTTTTTACACACAATCGCTCCACGGAATCCCTCCGCAAGGTCTCGTGTTTTCTACTTGTGTAAAGTGTCGAGAACGATTACGTATTCCCTAACTTATACTAGATTTAGATCAATTAATAAATCTTTAGTTGGCCACCCAAACAATCTATCAATCAACCATGAATGTATAAACATTCCCATTAGTAAAAACAAACGATAATCATGTGAAGAACTTCAAGATAGAATTGAAACAAAACTCAAAACATGTTAAGAACTAGGAATTCATCCTCAATCAATAAGAAAATTAGCTACTCATGTTAAGGAGTTCACACAAAGAATAAAGAAAAGAGAAGTGTTGTGTGTGTAAAAAGGTGTGTAGAGAGGTGTGTAAAGATATGTAGAGATGTGTAGAGAACTTCTCTACTTATAGGCTTCAATGTTCTCCAAATCTTCCAAGGAATAAAACCCCTTTCCTTTAGCAATTCAATTTCCAAGTTTGAGCCTTTCTCATCTTCCATCTTCTCTTTCCAAATTTGAGCCAAATTCTCCATCCAATTCCAAGTCCAAGTCTTCACACCCATGAGAAGAATCCACACAAAAATCTGTAATTTTGGTTGCCGGAAAGCTGGTATTATGGTAGGAATCCGGCAAAAGTTGCCGCGGTCACTGAAATCTTCTTCTCTGTCGAGAATATTCCGTTCCGATACCGTTATAAGTAACGGTCAAGACAGTCAACCAGTTAGTCAACCGGGTCAAAGAAAGGATAGTCGGCCGAGACAAGCTGGTCGACTCGTTGGCTTACTCCTATTTGAGTTAAATTTGGATCGGTCATCGCCGAGTTGACTCGCCAGTGCATAAAATTGAACAGAGTTTCCCTGTTTCTTGCTGATTTCCGGCCATTATCAGGCCATTCTTTTCTTCACTCCCTGCATACAGATTCATCATACATTTATTCCATAAAGCATTCATCTATAACCCTTTTTAACAACAACCCAATTTCTTGAATGAACAACGACAAGAGCTTCGAGTCATCACCAATTGTAGCTTCAAGACATACTTCATTACATCTCAGACTCATTTTAATCCACAAAATCGACTAGTCTGTAGTTCAGCCCATCATTAACCCATCAAACAACAGCGGCAATACCATCTTTTTTTCTCTTTCACCAGCAACTTAGCTTCTTAAATCGAGTTAGACTCATACCCATCTTCTTTGTTCAACAGAAATCAACAGCGTTAGGACTAACATCGGCATCAACAGATCCCCAATAGCAGCAACCATTCTCTTCAATCAATCAAACTCGAATTGAGTTTACCCATTCAAGCACCACCACCCTATGGCTCAAATCTGTCTCCTGTTTCATCATTTAGCAGCTCATTCTTCTTCTCAAAACCCATCTTCGATCTTAGAAACCCATTCTCAGAACCTTATCAGTTCCTTCTTCTGATTCTCAATAATCTCCCAATTTATTCCATCTACTTTTGATTTCAAATAAAAACCCACAGATCCCCTTTTAAGCTTGTCTCAATTCAACACAACAACGATTCACCATACTCATCAGATCGAATCCCTAGTTGCAGTGACAACCAACAGCATCAATCTCTCCTTGTTCGTTCATCAATCCACAGACCCATAGCAGCAGGAACGAGCTCTTCTCAGATTCCAATCAAAACCCCTTTTCTTTCTCAAATCTTCTTCTCTCGGTTCACCAGCAACAATGACATCAGCTAAACATCTCTTCTTCGATTCTCATTTCTGCCTCAAGCCCCATATGTATCGTGTTCAACCAATATCAGAGACCACCACCATCTCCTTCCTTGTATCTCGATTCAGTCAGAAAAGCTCATTAATCTCTCAACCTCTCTATCTGTTTCTCGATATGTTCTTCAATTTCTCTGCATCTCGATCTCTGCCATGACAGCAGCGGCGAAGTTGTTCTTCTCTCTCGGTTTCAGGTGTGGGAAAAAATGATTGATAGAAGAGAAAGAAAACCCTCTTCTCGATTTAGGGTTAGATTGATTTGGGGCAGGATATTGGTACTCGGGCACTTCTGATAAGGGGTAACCAAGTTATAGCCCCTTAACCTCAGCTGGACTGCTACTAGTACTCCTCCCAAAAGAGTTGCCTCTTAACCTTGACTGGGCTCCAGATAGTGTTCGCCCCTGAAATGACAATTTTGCCCTTTTTGCTCAAATTGGATAATTTCTTCTTCTTTTCCTTCGTGCGACTCCATAGTAGCTATAAAACTCAAAACAAGCGTAAAATACATAATTTACAAGAAAAATAGCAAAGAAAGCATAAACAATAGATATTAAATAGGATGTATTCTACACCCTATCAAATTCCCCCACACTTAGACTTTGCTAGTCCTCGAGCAAATCAAACTAAAAACTCACAACTTCAAAGCGTTCAAGCGTCCCAAGCATCCAAAGAGTTATGAGGACATAGAGTTTCGCATTCTAGTAATAAGAAGTTAGAAATACTAAAGAACATATTCTCATTCTTAAATGTTGAGTGAGAAATAACCACACCATAATGAGAGAACGCGTGTTTGAGAAACGATCAATAAGCATTTCGCCTCGACTTCTGTCTCACCAAAAAGGATTTTATGATAATTGCACTCAAAAGACGACTTTTTTATGGGTCTCACATGTGTGCAGGTAGGAATGAAGAGAGGAATCCTGCAACACGTTGAATGGTGGGAAGGACAACTTCCGAAATATTTTTTTAAAAACCCACATCTTTTAACATTTTGAAAAACCATTTTTCTGACGATCTCTAAGAAAGGAAATCAACCATTATTATCGAGGATGAGATTACTTACTTAACTTCACATCCGATTGCAATGATGATAACACCACTCTCACGGCATCCAATAGAAACGTATTCCGCTCCTCGTCTTGATCTTCTTGGTCTTCGTCTTCGGTTTCAACTTTGATGATAAATTCTCGAACTTCATAAATCCTTGATAATTTGTAACTTTTACCTTAAATCCTTGTCGCTTGAAACTTCCTTATAGATTTTCCTTCCCCACGGCTTATTAAATAAATAAAAATAAAACAACAAATATTTCTCTTGTTTTTTTTTCTTTTTTTTTTTTTTCTTTTTTTTTTTTCTTTTTTTTTTTTTTTTTTTTGATAAACAAGAGAAATAAAACAAACCGTGGCCGTGGGAGAAGTATTTTACCGCTTGATTCTTCACAACTTGTATCGTCTCGAAATCATAAACTTCAACAATTCTCACCTTTTGATTTTCTTCGCTCTTGTGAATAAGTCTTTATACTTGGATATAGAATTACCTCATTGTATTGTAAGTCCTCAACATATATGTAAAAATCCGCTCTTTGTATGTTGCTTTACTTGAATATGAAATTTGCTCTTTTTCTCGTTCCGTTGCTTGTAAACCTTAAACTTTTTCCAACTTTCCTTGTAGATTCTGCTGTCGCTCCTTGTTGATGATGATGGTATTTCTATGGATCCGTTGTTGTCGAGAGAGAGAATGGTGCTAACTGCAAATCGAACTACAAGAAGGAGGCTTTCATCTATAGACGCCACCCTTATGATTGACAAAATTAGCACTCAAGAGATCAAAGAGTAGTGCTTCTATTGGTGGGAGGTTGGGTAGCTCACCATTCTACCCGGAATTAACGTACGGTGACACACACTCAAAGAAAGCTCTTTAGTTAGATGGAAAAATTTCTGGGTCGGTGCCTCACATGATATGAATACGGGTAGTCTCCACTAATGATTGATCAGCAACTCTAATAATGCATTTCTTCCTGCACCAAATTTGCATCACCGGCATGATTAAATCCATTATTTAACACTGTAACAAGCAAGAAATCCGAATGTAGTTCCCTAACACTTCCAAGTTCAGTTATGTCGGTCAGAATCTATATGTAAACATACCTAGAAGTATGCTAGTGACTCTAAAATCTCTAAAAGTTGGAGGTTTTATGTAAAACTTTTTTTTTTTTTTTTTTTTAATTTTTTTTTTTTTTTTTTAAAAAAAAAAATACATGCTTAACCACTCCCCCACACTTAAACCTTACATTGTCCTCAATGTAATTGAATCGTCCTAGTAAAGTCAAGGTGGGAAATTTTAACATGATATGGAACAAGAAAAATAAATAACAAAAAGCAAAAAGATAAGAAATACAAAACCTATGGGTTGCCTCCCATGAAGCGCTTGTTTTAAAGTCGATGGCCCGACTTGGCTCTTGCACGATTCATTCCCCATATACTAACAATCTGAAAATTTGAGGATCCACCCATAATACCTGTTTTGCAAACAATAACTCCATACAAATGTTAGCACAAGAAAACAATAGTGAAATTATCGCCCGATAGAAATTTCCCCCACACTTATTCTTGTCCACACTCGGAAGTGTATAAAGAATATAAAATTTGGGAACTTCCATGTATTCCTCTTGGAACCTGCATGGTGTTAGCATCAAGTGTTTCCAATGGTGGATATTTAGAAACAAAATCATCCAAAAATACTTTCGAAGCACATACATTCAAACCAATAAGAGGTAAAGGAGAAGAATCAATATGCAAAGGGTTAGACAAACCTTGCACAATCTCTTGTTTTACGGAATCCTCTTCATCCTTAGAGAATTCATGTGAATTACTTATCTCTTGTATATCGTGGTCCTCTATCAAATCTTGCAACCTTCCGTCGTTATTGTCTACCTTAACCAAAGTCTTGGCATCATTAAAATCATTGGCAAGTTCAATTGGGTCTTCCACAAAATCAATCAATTTGGTTTCATCCTCTAGCATCATCTCTTCAACATTCTCATCATCGGAATCGGGCCATTCACTAAAATGATTCTCGTCGGTATAGATTGTAAGATCTTCTTGTGCGGGTGTTACACCGTTTATAACAATAGGTAAATCACACCCAATCTCCTCCTTTTGAATAGGTGAAGGATCGTTATTATGATCCGGAGTTGGAATAACTTCCTCATTGTTGCAACGCTCATACACTTCCGCGGACTCATATCTTTCCCTAAAGAATTTTTTCCAAGCACTAAATGCATCATCTTCAAGCTCTACCTTTTGAATAGGTGCTTGATCATTATTAAGATCAAGGCTCGAGTAAGCTACACTAGCGTCTTCAAAAGTCTCCAAAGGTTGGCCTTTTCCAACATAATCATCGGTCAAATATTCACTACACACCATAGGCACATTAGAATAGTTATTGCTTTGATAGCAAAATTCTTCTTTATCCCTATCCTCCTTGTATTGATCCATGTCTCTTCGTTCTTTAGCAATGCCGTCTTGAAGTTGTTGGAGTTGCTCATCCCTATTTTTATCGAGTTGAGTAATTTGTTCGTATAATTTCTCCGAATTCCTTTGAATTTCTTAACGTGGTTCCTCCCAAACATAGGGTTGCTGGTCTTGTAGTGATTCTTGCAACTTTTGTTGAAGATCCCCAATCATGGCAGACATCTTATCTGCAAAACTAGCGAATTTCTGATGATAAACAAAACTATCCTCCCATCCTTGTGATTGTCCACTTACATACCCGTCATAAGGTTGTTGATATGTATGAGAATATCCATAAAGTTTGTATCCTAAGGATGGTTGAAAGTTGCCATAATGTTGAGGTTGAAAACCGTATTGATTGTTGTAGTATGCTTGCTCTTGTCCACCATACATGGAAAACTGGTACCTGAAATAAGATTCTCAAAAACTTAAGTTAGATACGAAATAGAATCCAACAACGCAAGAATAAAGCAAAAAGAAAAATAAAAGCAACTAAAATCGTCCGCTGCTCCCCGGCAGCGGCGCCAAAATTTGATGCGTGTCGTTAACCACAACAAATTAATCAATATTTTTCCACCTAATTAACAAGTAATATAGTGTAGTCAAGTTCGTTACCACGAGGAGCAAGAGAATTCTAGTTGTAAAAATTGTCACAAAAAGGGGGGTGTGAAGCTAAAGAAAGTAAACAAAGCAATTAAAAAATAAAGTTGAAATCAATAAGAGAGACAAGATCAAGGAATCATTCTTCGTTACAAAACAATGATTCAAGTTATGTTTTTCATCCACATGTTATTAGTCACAGATTATCACCAACCGTAGGATAGCAGGTTCGCTTAGCTAGCCCCAAAATCCCTTATTTCACTGAGTAACAAGTCCGCTTAGTTATCAGATTCTATTCAAAAGAACCACCTTGAGGTTCGCTTACAAGATGTAATTCCCCGAATGCATTAAGATCTATGAATTTAGGTTTAGTACTAGTAGTTAAACTCGGTTCGCTTGGTCCACTTTCTAGCGTTGTTTTTACACACAATCGCTCCACGGAATCCCTCCGCAAGGTCTCGTGTTTTCTACTTGTGTAAAGTGTCGAGAACGATTACGTATTCCCTAACTTATACTAGATTTAGATCAATTAATAAATCAATTTAGTTGGCCACCCAAACAATCTATCAATCAACCATGAATGTATAAACATTCCTATTAGTAAAAACAAACGATAATCATGTGAAGAACTTCAAGATAGAATTGAAACAAAACTCAAAACATGTTAAGAACTAGGAATTCATCCTCAATCAATAAGAAAATTAGCTACTCATGTTAAGGAGTTCACACAAAGAATAAAGAAAAGAGAAGTGTTGTGTGTGTAAAAAGGTGTGTAGAGAGGTGTGTAAAGATATGTAGAGATGTGTAGAGAACTTCTCTACTTATAGGCTTCAATGTTCTCCAAATCTTCCAACGAATAGAACCCCTTTCCTTTAGCAATTCAATTTCCAAATTCGAGCCTTTCTCATCTTCCATCTTCTCTTTCCAAATTTGAGCCAAATTCTCCATCCAATTCCAAGTCCAAGTCTTCACACCCATGAGAAGAATCCACACAAAAATCTGTAATTTTGGTCGCCGGAAAGCTGGTATTATGGCCGGAATCCGGCCTGAAAAGTCGCCGCCGGTCACCTGAAATCTTCTTCTCCGTCGACGGAATATTCCGTTCCGATACCGTTATAAGTAACGGTCAAGACGGTCAACCGTTAGTCAACCGGGTCAAAGAAAGGATAGTCAGCCGAGACAAGCCGGTCGACTCGTTGGCTTACTCTATTTGAAAGTTAGCTGGATCGGTCATTGCCGAGTTGACTCGCCAGTGCATTAAATTGAACAGAGTTTCCCTGTTTCTTGCTGATTTCCGGCCATTATCAGGCCATTCTTTTCTTCACTCCCTGCATACAGATTCATCATACATTCATTCCCTAAAGCATTCATCTATAACCCTTTTTAACAACAACCCAATTTCTTGAATGAACAGCGACAAGAGCTTCGAGTCATCACCAATTGTAGCTTCAAGACATACTTCATTACATCTCAGACTCATTTTAATCCACAAAATCGACTAGTCTGTAGTTTAGCCCATCATTAACCCATCAAACAACAGCGGCAATACCATCTTTTTCTCTTTCACCAGCAACTTAGCTTCTTAAATCGAGTTAGACTCATACCCATCTTCTTTGTTCAACAGAAATCAACAGCGTCAGGACTAACATCGGCATCAACAGATCCCCAATAGCAGCAACCATTCTCTTCAATCAATCAAACTCGAATTGAGTTTACCCATTCAAGCACCACCACCCTATGGCTCAAATCCGTCTCCTGTTTCATCATTTAGCAGCTCATTCTTCTTCTCAAAACCCATCTTCGATCTTAGAAACCCATTCTCAGAACCTTATCAGTTCCTTCTTCTGATTCTCAATAATCTCCCAATTTATTCCATCTGCTTTTGATTTCAAATAAAAACCCACAGATCCCCTTTTAAGCTTGTCTCAATTCAACACAACAGCGATTCACCATACTCATCAGATCGAATCCCTAGTTGCATTGACAACCAACAGCATCAATCTCTCCTTGTTCGTTCATCAATCCACAGACCCATAGCAGCAGGAACGAGCTCTTCTCAGATTCCAATCAAAACCCCTTTTCTTTCTCAAATATTCTTCTCTCGGTTCACCAGCAACAATGACATCAGCTAAACATCTCTTCTTCGATTCTCATTTCTGCCTCAAGCCCCATATGTATCGTGTTCAACCAACATCAGAGACCACCACCATCTCCTTCCTTGTATCTCGATTCAGTCAGAAAAGCTCATTAATCTCTCAACCTCTCTATCTGTTTCTCGATCTGTTCTTCAATTTCTCTGCATCTCGATCTCTGCCATGACAGCAGCGATGATTTGTTCTTCTCTCTCGGTTTCAGGTGTGGGAAAAAATGATTGATAGAAGAGAAAGAAAACCCTCTTCTCGATTTAGGGTTAGATTGATTTGGGGGCGGGATATTGGTACTCGGGCACTTCTGATAAGGGGTAACCAAGTTATAGCCCCTTAACCTCAGCTGGACTGCTACTAGTACTCCTCCCAAAAGAGTTGCCTCTTAACCTTGACTGGGCTCCAGATAGAGTTCGCCCCTGAAATGACAATTTTGCCCTTTTTGCTCAAATTGGATAATTTCTTCTTCTTTTCCTTCGTGCGACTCCATAGTAGCTATAAAACTCAAAACAAGCGTAAAATACATAATTTACAAGAAAAATAGCAAAGAAATCATAAACAATAGATAGTAAATAGGATGTATTCTACACCCTATCAAATTCCCCCACACTTAGACTTTGCTAGTCCTCGAGCAAATCAAACTAAAAACTCACAACTTCAAAGCGTTCAAGCGTCCCAAGCATCAAAGAGCTATGAGGACATAGAGTTTACGCATTCTAGTAATAAGAAGTTAGAAATACTAAAGAACATATTCTCATTCTTAAATGTTGAGTGAGAAATAACCACACCATAATGAGAGAACGCGTGTTTGAGAAACGATCAATAAGCATTTCGCCTCGACTTCGCCTCACCAAAAAGGATTTTATGATAATTGCACTCAAAAAAGACGGCTTTTTATGGGTCTCACATGTGTGCGGGTAGGAATGAAGAGAGAAATCCTGCAACACGTTGAATGGTGGGAAGGACAACTTGAAATATTTTTTAAAAACCCACATCTTTTAACATTTTGAAAAACCATTTTTCTGACGATCTCTAAGAAAGGAAATCAACCATTATTATCGAGGATGAGATTACTTACTTACCTTCACATCCGATTGCAATGATAACACCACTCTCACGGCATCCAATAGAAACGTATTCCGCTCCTCGTCTTGATCTTCTTGGTCTTCGTCTTCGGTTTCAACTTTGATGATAAATTCTCGAACTTCATAAATCCTTGATAATTTGTAACTTTTACCTTAAATCCTTGTCGCTTGAAACTTCCTTATAGATTTTCCTTCCCCACGGCTTATTAAATAAATAAAAATAAAACAAATATTTCTCTTGTTTTTTTTCTTCTTTTTTTTCTTTTTTTTTTTTTTTTTTTTGATAAACAAGAGAAATAAAACAAACCGTGGCCGTGGGAGAAGTATTTTACCGCTTGATTCTTCATGATCGCTGTCGTATGCGTCAAAAATAATTTCACTTTCCTAAAGTATATGATATAAATATAGTATGCGATAAGAAAGAGTTCGTATCCACAGATAGGCTTTCGTTGTTATAAAATTTCAGTTTCTAAGTAACCACGGGGTATGTTTGTTGTAGGATCATAATATCGCAACATGCAGGGGTCGCGGGGTTAATAAACAACAACGTCGCGAGGCAGTCGCAGACAGCTAAAATAAATGACGCGATGAATAACGACACACAAAGCAATGAGAAAGACATGGAACACGGGCGAGGGTTAAGAAGTGTCGCGAGAATAAATGTTTGTACATCTGCGACACTTCGCGGAACATTTCGAGAAATAAAAGGATAGATTAGCTGTCATCCACTATGTATCGCCCTATATAAAGGGTTGAGTGAGTCTGTTGTAAGGGAGAGATCTTTTTGAGGGAATTGTTGGGCAAGTCATTAGGAGAGAGAAAGTTTAAGAGTGTTTTACTTGCTAAGTGTAATTCTACTTTTCCTGTATAGACAACTCATGAAATTAATCAATAAACATTCTCAATTATACAACTTTCAATGGACTAATTAACCAAAATATAGTGAGGGGTGTAGTGTGGGAAAAACTTGCTACTACATATGCGCTAGAAACGAGGACGACAAATTGATTGACGAAGAAATTGGAAAGAATTTGGATTGAGAGAAGAGATTTGGAAAAGATACTCAAGAATTCATTGAAAAAGAAAGATGGCTAGAAGAAGAAATATACAAGAGCAACCAACGATTGTAAGAAGAAGTGGGAGACTTCTTTGGAGAAAGGAGGAATGAAACAGGGAGAATCGTCAAGGATGAATATGAGAAATGACGGAGAAGATCAAAATCAACCACCGATCTCCCCAGTAGCAAACGCGGCTGTGGATTATGATAGAGTAAGTGTACATACTTGGAGATCTGATTCTGAAGACGAGAGAGAAGGGGAGCAGCAGTTGGTGAACAATGGACAAGGAGAGCAAGGGATGAATGGAGAAATGAATCCAGGAAATGAAGAAATGGCAGCGTTAGAAAGATTGAGACAAACAATACACGAAGAGAGACGATTAGAAGCAGAGGAGCGAGCAAACTTGACAAGACAAAATCATGAATTGAGGATGGAAAATATGAGGTTGCAAAGTAGGAGATCTAGCAGTAGCATGAGATCAAGTTCTAGATCGAACAGAGAAGAAAGAAGGAGAGTTTTACCAACAGGGAATACCGAGGAAGAAACACAAGATCCAGACGCAGAGCATGGCGAGAGAAGAGGAGAAATAGAAGATCGTTATATTCCTCGCCAGAAAATCTTCAAAATGAGCGAAATAGGGAAAATCAAGAAAACATGCAACTCCAAAGGCCGAATGACCCAGGTCTTTGAAGGAAGAATAATCCCGCACGGGAGAGAAGAATTGAGAAGAAACCGAGAGATCGAGGATGACATTGAGAGACACTACATTGAACAAGCGCGACTAGCTCGCGAGAGAGAAAGGCTAAGAGAAGAAATGGAAAATCAAGAGATGGAGGAGGCAATCCGGCAAAATAACCATGATAACCGCGAAAGAAGAAGGGAAACAGAATCGTACTAATAGAAATATTAATGAAGAATATGAGAGGGTGCAGATGATGAGAGGCCGAGAGGCAACCAAGAAGAGAGAACAACCGATATAATGGCGTGCGAATTGTGAAAGAAACGAAGAAGAGCGTCGCGAGGAAAGAAGAGGAGAAAATAATGAGCGGGAAAGGTCAAAATAGGCACGAGCGAAGAAGGAGAGAAGCGAGCTAAAAAGACCGGTAGAATCAAATTCGAGGCAAATGAACAAATCTTAAGAGAACTAGCTGAAATGAGAGGATTCTTGAACAATAGAAGGGAAGGAGGAAGGAGACAACTGGACGAAGCCATCGCGAAGCCGCGAAGAACCCTTTCACGCTAGAAATACGAGATGGGAGGAATACCTCCTAAGTGCAATTTTTGCATTAACCAACATCTTTGATGGAACAAACCGTGCGATACAACATATTAAGGCTTATATGAGATGTATGTTACAATGGGAGAATCATGATGCCATATTGTGCAAATATTTCGTCAAGCTTAATAGGAGAAGCACTAAAGTGGTTTGAAAGTCTACCAAGGAACACAATCACATCATTTAATCATTTACAAGCCACATTCCTAGGAGCATACATAAGTAACAACTCTTCACGACCCGGTATTGAAGATGTATTCGGGTTGAAACAAAGGGTTGGCGAGAGCTTAAGGCGAGTTGACAATAAGGTGGAGAACCATGTGTAGCGAAATGGCGGGACGGGTTGAGGAAAGATATCTCATCCTCTCATTTGTGAATGCTTTCTTCGCGACTAACTTGTTATACATTCAAATTTTTAGAATCAAAAATACAATCACGATGGCGAAGCTGCGAGAATTACGGGGGAAGAATATATCGCCTTAGAAGAAAGACGAGAATGAAATGAATTCTTATCCCGTCGCGAACACAAACTCGAATGCTGCGACGCAAGCTTGTTACCTCAATTCATAAATACGGTGGGGCGAGCACTTCGCAAGGACAGCGAGGCAAGAAGAGGCGATGAGGGACAGCGAGAAGATAGTAGCCATGGGAAGCCACGATCAAGAAGAGTTTGAACGTGAAAGGAACTACTACAACCGTAACAGCAATAATAAGATTCAGAGGCTAGATCATGTGCAAGAAACTTATGGTGGACGAAGGCAAAATAACCGTGGAGGGCGAGAGAAGTCATAGAAGCAGTATGGGAGCAGATTAAGATGCCTCCACCGAATGCTAGCGTTGAAAAGATGCGGGAAGCTATACTTGTGATGGAAAATGTACCAGCACCTTGGAATGTTGGAATGGAACCACCGCCAGGCGATAGAAGTCATGAGTTTTGTTCTTACCATCGCTTCCATGGGCATCAAACAAACGATTGTAGAAACATAAAGAGAATTATTCTCAGGATGATTGATCGAGGGGGAAGTGAATCACTTTCTAAAGGGAGAAGAAACAGTCGGACATTACCACCACCACAGAGATGCACGAAAAGTGTCAGCGAAAGGAAAGGAAACATTTGTGATAGAAGTAGGAACAAAAGCCAAGAATTTGAACTGCAACTCTATTGTCCACTCCTATCTCACCATTGAAGATTTCCATGACAACGTACTCAGTAGAGTCTTTGCGAGAGACGCTAATGATAAAGAAATAATGAGTCCAGCGAGAACGACGCAGATTAGAAAAGTGGCGATTGAAGACTATTTCTTTCTCTCAGATGAAGTACCAAAAGGAAGAGAAACACACGATAGCCCGTTGGTTGTGAAACTAGAGATTAACCCGAAACCGAGTCGATGGAGAAGATGATGAGGCGAAGCTTGTTGGGCGATCAACCGAATTCTAATCGACAGGAAGTTCGGTGAATATTCTCTTCTACCATACTTACAAGACGATGGGCGGAAAAGATGAGGATTTAATTCCCTCGACATACAAGATATATGGCTTTAATGGCACCGCAAACAAACCAAAGGGAGAGGTTCACATGAGAATACCTCTACAAGGATTATCAAGCGATATTTTATTCTATGTGGTTGACGTGGAATCTCCATACAATGCGGCTGATTGGAAGGCCATGGCTTCATGAAATCTTAGGAGTCGCGTCAACATATCATCAATGTATTAAATTCCCACATCCAAATGGCATTGGTATTATACGGGGAGATTGGAAGGAGTCGCAACAATGTCATGAAGTAGATGTAGAAAGTGCGAAGAAAGGAATGCCAAAAGAAAAGGTTGGAAACAACATGTGAGAGATGAGCGAGAGAAAGGAAAAATTGATGGTGGATGCCATAGAAATAAGGGTGAACATACCTCGCGAGGTGAATGCCTAGAGACAGGCGAATATTATGGTAATAAAGAAGCAAAAGATATGAGGAGTAAAAGGCATAAGAAGTGAATAATCAACAAAAGCGGGAGGAAAAATAAGGTTGAAGTAATGATATGCGAGATTCTCGCAGAAGAGTAAAATGAGAATTCGACTAAGAAAGAAAAGTGAAATACAACAAGTGAAACAGAACTTTGCGAATACTTCGCAAACAAGTATCAGCAAATAATGAAACATGAATGATTGAATGATTTAACAAATATAAATGCGCAAATGAATGGGACGAACCTTTATGGCGTACACCCTAGTTCGCGAATAACATTTCGTAAGAGGCAAATGTAAGACCTAAAGTGCGTCATATAAGGGGGTATCTCTCGCCGTGGTTCGGGGAAAGGTTACACCGCTCCGAAGCTTGAACCATGAAAATTTGGGGCCCATGAAAGCCTATCAGGAAGAGGTACCTTGGATTCCCAACTATATATGTAGGTTATACCCTGGTTGGGCGACCGAGGGTCTCTTCCTAGGAGTCGATGTATGCTCAAGGCGCCGAGGTACACGGTTGAGCCGAGTGCCGGGATGGATGAACCTACCCAGCCATTCTTGGCAAGTCTTGGCATGCGTTGCACTCGCCTCAAGAAAACTCCACTTAGGGTGTAGTCTCGTAACCATAAACCCTATAGGTATAAGGGATAAGAGACTGCGAAAACAACTGGTTGTTGTTAAGACCGGATGGGAGGAGCTAGTCTTGTATGGCCGATGTTTCGCCTCCTTGAAGGGGCAACCAGGGAGATGATAAGGGCGGTGCTCTCCATTAGGGGGAGTGCCAAAACAGACGCAAATGTCATGAGGCTTTGTTTTTCGCAAGGAGACTTAGGCTTGTCATATTTGTGCAATGATCTGCAGAGGCAATAATACTAACGCGAGGGTAAGGCGAGATCAATGGGTCTTTGCACGAAAGTGTACGGACGTCCTGCGATTTCGTCGCAAGACGGCAATGTCATAGGACTTTATATTCGCAAGGATATCTAGGCCTGTCATATTGTTGCAACCAAAACATCTGCAGAGGCAAAAATACTTGAAAAATGATAAGGCAAGATCAATGGGTCTTTACATACAAGTGTAAAGACGTCCTGCGATTTTGTCGCAATGAACAGTGGCGGGGAGGACCTCTAATTAGGGAGGTCGACTTGGAAGACCACACAAAATGATAAGGCAAGGTCAATGGGCCTTTGCATGAAAGTGTAGAGGCGACTGCGACCTTGTCGCGACAAAAAAGAGATAGAATTCTCAATTCATAAAGATATCTGCGACGACCTCGTCGCGGCTATACATTTCAATAACACTAAAATTATTATCCAACAAAATACATGAGGATAACTAACTTCTTCCATCAGAAGATAAATACCAGAGGCAAGTATGGGAATGGAAAAGATGGAATATTGTTATTCATCTTCTAATGAAAGAGTTATACATCAATAAAGATAGCCAATTATATTACAAGGAAGAATTGCCAAAAAAGGGGAGTGAAGGTTGAATTCAGGGGGGAAAAATCCAGGAAGCACACTACAATAAAGATACAAAAATATACAGATATTACAGGCAGCGAAAGAAACAAAAAGAGTTATCTCTGGGGTGATTTTTCTCCTTCATCTGATTCTCCAGTTTTATTATTCTCATCGCCAGAATTTTCTTCTTCGCCAGCTTCGCTATCAGAAACATCAGAGACAGGTAGATTCTCAGGAACCTTTTCAAGAAGCCAGGGATATGTATGCGAGAGGATGTTACGGTGTTTACAAACATACTCCATGGCTCCATTGCGAAAACGAAACGGCATCATTATTAAAGTTTTTCCTTTGTCGTTTCAAATTGTTCCTTCAACTTGGAATACTTGTTATTACGGAGGGAGAGACTCTTCGGAAAGTTGTTGTTTTTGATTCAAGTTCTTCAATTCTCATTTGGAAAATTCTGGCGAGTTGTTCTTTCTCGATTCAAGCTCTCTAATTCTAACTTTGAAGCCTCTTCTCGGATTCTCGCAAATAAGTAACAACAAGTTAATAATTTACAAGCAATACTACAGAAGTAAGAAGTAGTAAGGTGTAATAAATAACCTTCTCTATCGGATATCATATCTTTAATCAAGGAAGTATGCTCGCGTGAAGACTAACATCAACACCTAGGTTATTCTGGCATTATCTAAAACTTTCGCAGCCAGGCGAATTCATCGTCACTATTTATAACAAGGAGGGAACGAATTTGATCTTCTCGCTCACTAAGCAAGGAATTGCAGCGAAGCAATTCATCCCGTTCAATTTGTAGTTCAAGGAGAGATTTTTGAAATGTTGCTAATGCCTGCGCACCATTGTTAGTAATGCGATCTTTATCATCTATAAGGTCACTAATTTTCTTCCTCAAAATTTTGATTTCTTTATTGGACTCGAGAAACATTCGTTTAAATTGGTTGGCAGCACTTAAACCAGATCTATGTTCAATTTCTAAAAGACGATATTTGGTCTGAAGTTCATTTAATGAAAGGGAGTTAATTTTGTTTGAAGAACTACTTAAAGAGTTGTTGAGGTGGGCGAGAAGAAGGTTATTATCCATAGGATCGGGAAATGTATGGAGAAGAATAGCCTCATCGGAGAGATTATATACATCTGCGAAAGTAATAAGTTAGGTAGCAATAGGCGACCGTTAAAATAAAAATAGTAAAAGGAGGTAAAATTTTATACCATAAAGTTGCTGATTGGCATTTTGAAGAGTGGACACCTTATCCTTTTGGGAGTCAAGTTCGGTGTTTAACTTTTGAATTCTCTCGTCTTTATCGCGAGATGACGTGACTTCGGTCTCTAATTCTTGAATCTTCTTACTCAATTGCAAATTCTTCTTTTCAAGATTGTTGCGTCTTCTCTCAAGGTCTGAGGCAACTACAAAGGAAGACCTTCCAACCTATAAAAGAAGATAGAAAAGTCATTAAAACATATATATATACTTAAACAATTTAAAGTTAGCAGGAAGTGTTTGTACACATACCAGAGACCCAAGTGCATTCAAAAGGTCGGAGACACAACTCTAGAGACTCCATTGAATGAATTATTGCCTTCCGAGAAAAAGCATTACACACGTTCGAGAGCCCCGCAAAGAGAAGCTAAGGAGCATCTCCCATTCCTTGGAAACGACCGAGAAGATGCTAGATAACTGATCCATGGAAGAATCGGTCGATGGAATCTTCTTGGCGAGAGAAGGATTCGAGTTATGGTTATCCTCGTCGGAAGATTGAGCTTGAGCTAAGGCGAGAAGAGGATTGAACCTTTCGCTTCTTAGTTAAAGGGGCGAGAGGATTTACCCTTGCGAGCGGCAGTTTACCCTTACTTTTAATCTTCGCGACAATAGTTTCTTCAACTCCAACCTTCGCATACACGTAAAGATAAGAAACAGAGGCAACAATATTGTTTTAAATAAAAGAAAGGAAGTGATTCTTACTTCACTCGTAGCGATCGAGCAATGTCGAGTATCCTCCGACGGATCCTTTTTGTACCTTCTTTTCAACTTTGGCTATCGAGAGATTTCGCAAACTCGGCAATTATAGAAAGAAAGTTACGAAAGCCAAATTTGAAGTCGGAAACATACCTCTTTCTTCTTCTCGAGGCCATTTGAATTCCCAAGGATGATACCTGCGAGATTCGCGGGAAGAACGTGCGGGCCCGCGATATAAGGACCATTTAAAATCAAGGGTACAACCCACCATTTCTCATCTTTGGAGTGGCGAGGTAGTATTATTACCCGGATGCCAATCAATATCTGCATGAGCAATTTATCCTCAGAGACATTATCCTTTTTCTTGAGGCGAACGCTTGGCGAGATTTCGCATTCACCATAGTTATCTTTGAGTAATTTTCAAAAAGTTTTCCACGAGTGTATTTCTCAACACTATTTCCAAGTCTGCGAATTTGGGATTTCTGAGTTAGAGTATAAAGATCCTTTGCCTGCACCGCGATTCGCGAACTCAAGCATCGGGGCGAATACAATCGCCACTTAATTGATAAACAATGAGAGAATTTTTCATGGGCCAAAATTTCATAAAATAAAGGCAACTCAGGATTGTACAAGGGAATAGGAAGTCCCGCGAGAAGCTGACCGAGCGAGACTATAATCTTTTGATCATCACATTGATGATCAGAGAAAAGCTTTGCAGAAAGAATAGATGAAGGTTCTTGATCAGGAATGGTCGATAGAGTGAAACCCTTCTCGAGCAACTTCTGTTGAACTTCATCAAAAGAAGCTTTGTATGCACGACTAATGGCAGCCATTATCAGTATGGGAATGGATGAGAGGTTAAAGGTTAAGATCGATGCTAGAAAAGGACGAAGAGAAGATCTGCAGTAGCAGGAGCGCAAATTGCGGAAGGAGAAAATCAAAGAAGTTGCAGAGAGAAACTAAAGAATGAAAAGGAGGGGAAAAGAAAACTATATATAGGAAAAAAGATCCTCGAGAAAAACGAGGTCATTTAATGCGAGAAGAGACATGAACGGTCAAGAATAAACGGTTGGAAGAGACGTGTCGAAAAAGGGCTTTAATGGTTAAAAGCGTATACGGAGTTGAAAAGAGATAAAGATAAGCATCGCGGCAAATCAAAAGAATCGCTCTCATGATATTCTTCCCTTCGCAAGAAAACTATGAGGAGAGACAGGAGATGCAAAACTTCAGAACATCGCAAAAGAATAGAGGCAAGTACGTACTTTTCAAGTACAGTATTCTTCTGCTCGTTCCTTCATCAACAAAGATCAAAGATTACTACAACAACGGATTTTTCCTTCAAAATCGCTCTTCAAGCAATATTCAAGGAAAAAGAGGCAAGATGTAGGATCATAATATCGCAACATGCAGGGGTCGCGGGGTTAATAAACAACAACGTCGCGAGGCAGTCGCAGACAGCTAAAATAAATGACGCGATGAATAACGACACACAAAAAATGAGAAAGACATGGAACTGGCGAGGGTTAAGAAGTGTCGCGAGAATAAATGTTTGTACATCTGCGACACTTCGCGGAACATTTCCGAAATAAAAGGATAGATTAGCTGTCATCCACTATGTATCGCCCTATATAAAGGGTTGAGTGAGTCTGTTGTAAGGGAGAGATCTTTTTGAGGGAATTGTTGGGCAAGTCATTAGGAGAGAGAAAGTTTAAGAGTGTTTTACTTGCTAAGTGTAATTCTACTTTTCCTGTATAGACAACTCATGAAATTAATCAATAAACATTCTCAATTATACAACTTTCAATGGACTAATTAACCAAAATATAGTGAGGGGTGTAGTGTGGGAAAACCTGCTACTACATTTGTTGTATCAAAATAAAAATAATTGAAAGCAAAGTAAATAATTTGAGAAATCAATAAGGAGAAGATATTGGTCACGGGATAGTATCATTCACAAACATGTATTTTCATCAATGATTAGAATTGGTATTTTAATCTCTTATTTTACTAATAGTCCTAGGATACCTTGATCGCAAGAATAACCCGCTAATTTCCTGATTTCATCACAACCACATTAAAAGATGCAAATGTGAATTCTTCGTAGAAAGCAACCTAAAGTGTAAAAGCACAATTAAGTTTAACTCCCTAAAAGCATTAAGTTTTATGGAATAAGACTCATCAATGCAAACGAATGTGTAAAAGCACTAAACGTTTTAACAAAAGTTATGATTCACTTGTGACTAGTAGGATATATCACTACAAGCACTACCCACAATTATGCTACTTAGAATCAGGGATAAACAACTTTTTCGTATTGAAAACCCTAATATAGCTCTAAAGATGAATGCAAATCGGATTGATTCCGGACTCAACCTAACAAGTATTCAAATCTTATAACACTATTAATTGTGAATCACAAACAATAAAATATTGAGACAAAACTAATTCATAGATTCAAAAACATGTTGAGAAATCAACTTTTATCCCATCACCAATAAGATGTTTAGCTACTCATAGCTATGGAGTTCATCATAATCAATATTCAATAATAAAATAATGAAGAAGAAGAACAAAAGCAAACCCTAGAAGCGTAAACAAAAACGGCTCTCCAAATTCCAAGAATAAGATATATCATAAGTTGTAGAAGACCTTCCCTTTATAGCTTTTCTCCAACTTCTAAAATTAGGTCTAGTCTTCAAAGTCCATTAGATGAAAATCCACCAAGCCCAAAAGAGGGAGAAACCCATGTAGAAAATATGACCCAAAAGTCGTCATTAGGAAAATTGGTATTGTGGTAGGAAAAGTGCCGAGGAAAACGGCAGGTGGATCAAGCAAAGTCCGCATGGTCACCGGTCAACGGGTCGGATCGGCGGATCAACTCGGTCAGCACCGAGTCAGGGTGAGTCAACAGGTGAGTCAGAATCCTGTGTCAGACCTGAGTCAGCTGTGCTGGGGGGTCTAACTGGGCTTACTTTACCAGGCCACAGTTCTGCACAGGCTGAGTTAGGTCGGAGATGTGTGTTGCATCAGGATGGTGCATCACTGTGCTCTTCCAGCCAAGATGGCTCTGGGCTACCCATTTTTTTAGTTCATGCCTTCACTGAGTATTCAATTTACTCCTAAGGCACCTGCAACATCTCAGACAACCCATTACTTCCAACAAACCACAGTCCAGGCCATCTCCTCAACCACAAGCCAACACTTCCTGCAATGTTTACTGCAGCTTCTTCACAATGATCTATGAACTCATCTTCAATTACATCTATCCCAGACCACCACCAAACCCTGGCTTCCATTTGAACCACCAGACTCAATCCAACAGAGCAACAACATTTGCTCCTCTCTGTCATCACATACTCTCCATTATGTCCACTCTGCCTGTCATTTATCACCACTGCAACATAACACAGCACCACCTTCTCTTGCCCTGTAATGCTTTCACTTGCATTGTACCAACTACACCTGCAATTGCTCACTGCAGCTCAAACAATTAGCAGCAGCTCAAGCTCTGAGTCCAGCCTGCAACCTCATCAAGTCAGCACATCCAACAGCAGCAAGGTCTTGCACCTGAGACCTGCAATCCCCCAACCTGCCAGAGCCAATCCATATCTGCTTAACCACCTACTTGCATTCAACAGCTGCAACTAGAGCCAGGGCACCATCATCACACCTGCAAAACCATCTGAGCAACTCCAACAGCTCAACAACAGCCCTACACTCATACCACCACCATCAATTGCTCAAGACCTGTGCATCAACACAACAATATCAGCTCAAGACTACCATAACTCAGTTCATATTATTGCTCTGCACTGCACAACACCTGCAACCAGCTCAGTTCAGTTCATATCATAACTTGTCAAGTCCTAAGCATTCATCTAAGCACAGTGAAGCTTCCCTTAACTGCTCCCTCTCAAGCTCATTTGCTCTCCATCAGCAGCTGCTACTATAACCCTAAGTGTCAGCTCAGCTACACAACAAGTCTGCAGCTCCATCTCCAACTCTGCAGTAATGCCAGACCTGCAACTCCAGCTCAATTCGTTGCAACTTCTCAATCTTCCCTTGACAATCATCAACCCCAACAACTCCAATCTCAGCATCATCATACCCTTCTTGAACCACACAGCATCACCACCAACAACTTCCCAGTTCCAACTTCCCTTCAATTCCATACCCATTTGCTTCAATTAACAGACCCAATCACAGCATCACTGATTTCTCAATGTCTCCACCAGAAGCACTCAGATCCCCTTTCTCTTCTCAATTCCAGTTCAACCCATCTCTGAATTCATCTGGCAGATTCTTCATAAACTCTCAATCCAACACATACCCACGACCATTCACATCTTACTCAACTCAAATCTATCTCCTGATTCTCACGACTCAGCAGCAACACCAAACCCTAGCTTCTTCCATCCAAATAGACCATCAGAGTCATCCCTTGCTTTTGAGTTCATCTCGTTCTTAGTCTCAATTTCTCGATCTCTCTATCGATCTCTTCAGCGATAGTGTTTCTCCGACAGCATTTACTTCGCTCACTTTCATGGCGCAAATAATAATGGAAGAACAAATGATAAGAGAACTAATCCTCTCTGAAATTCAGGTTGAAGTGTAAGAAATGAGAGTGATATAGCCACCCTAGTTACGTTGATAAGGGTTACCCATCTGGCGTACCCCTTAACCTTAGCTGTCCTGTCCGTAGTGTTTCTCCAACAAAGTTGGCCCTTAACCTTGACTGGGCTCCGGATAGTGTTCGCCCATGAAATGACAATTCTGGCATTTTGCTCAAATTTGGTAATTTCTCCTTCTTTTCCCCCATGCGACTCCAGCGTACCTGATAACTCAAAAGCAAACATAAAATACATAATTCACACGAAAAATAGCAAAGAAAGCATAAACTCTATCTAGTAAATACGGTGTATTCTACACCTATCACTTCACAACTTGTATCGTCTCGAAATCATAAACTTCAACAATTCTCACCTTTTGATTTTATTCGCTCTTGTGAATAAGTCTTTATACTTGGATATAGAATTACCTCATTGTATTGTAAGTCCTCAACATATATGTAAAAATCTGCTCTTTGTATGTTGCTTTACTTGAATATGAAATTTGCTCTTTTCTCGTTCCGTTGCTTGTAAACCTTAAACTTTTTCCAACTTTCCTTGTAGATTCTGATGTCGCTCCTTGTTGATGATAATGGTATTTCTATGAATCCGTTGTTGTCGAGAGAGAGACTGGTGCTAACTGCAAATCGAACTACAAGAAGGAGGCTTTCATCTATAGACGCCACCCTTATGATTGACAAAATTAGCACTCAAGAGATCAAAGAGTAGTGCTTCTATTGGTGGGAGGTTGGGTAGCTCACCATTCTACCCGGAATTAACGTAGTGACACACACTCAAAAGAAATCTCTTTAGTTAGATGGAAAAATTTCTGGTCGGTGCCTCACATGATATGAATACGGGTAGTCTCCACTAATGATTGATCAGCAACTCTAATAATGCATTTCTTCCTGCACCAAATTTGCATCACCGGCATGATTAAATCCATTATTTAACACTCTAACAAGCAAGAAATCCGAATGTAGTTCCCTAACACTTCCAAGTTCAGTTATGTCGGTCAGAATCTATATGTAAACATACCTAGAAGTATGCTAGTGACTCTAAAATCTCTAAAAGTTGGAGGTTTTATGTAAAACTTTTTTTTTTTTTTAATTTTTTTTTTTTTTTTAAATACATGCTTAACCACTCCCCCACACTTAAACCTTACATTGTCCTCAATGTAATTGAATCGTCCTAGTAAAGTCAAGGTGGGAAATTTTAACATGATATGGAACAAGAAAAATAAATAACAAAAAGCAAAAAGATAAGAAATACAAAACCTATGGGTTGCCTCCCATGAAGCGCTTGTTTTAAAGTCGACAGCCCGACTTGGCTCTTGCACGATTCATTCCCCATATACTAACAATCTGAAAATTTGAGGATCCACCCATAATACCTGTTTTGCAAACAATAACTCCATACAAATGTTAGCACAAGAAAACAATAGTGAAATTATCGCCCGATAGAAATTTCCCCCACACTTATTCTTGTCCACACTCGGAAGTGTATAAAGAATATAGAATTTGGGAACTTCCATGTATTCCTCTTGGCAAACCTGCATGGTGTTAGCATCAAGTGTTACCAATGGTGGATATTTAGAAACAAAATCATCCAAAAATACTTTCGAAGCACATACATTCAAACCAATAAGAGGTAAAGGAGAAGAATCAATATGCAAAGGGTTAGACAAACCTTGCACAATCTCTTGTTTTACGGAATCCTCTTCATTCTTAGAGAATTCATGTGAATTACTTATCTCTTGTATATCGTGGTCCTCTATCAAATCTTGCAACCTTCCGTCGTTATTGTCTACCTTAACCAAAGTCTTGGCATCATTAAAATCATTGGCAAGTTCAATTGGGTCTTCCACAAAATCAATCAATTTGGTTTCATCCTCTAGCATCATCTCTTCAACATTCTCATCATCGGAATCGGGCCATTCACTAAAATGATTCTCGTCGGTATAGATTGTAAGATCTTCTTGTGCGGGTGTTACACCGTTTATAACAATAGGTAAATCACACCCAATCTCCTCCTTTTGAATAGGCGAAGGATCGTTATTATGATCCGGAGTTGGAATAACTTCCTCATTGTTGCAACGCTCATACACTTCCGCGGACTCATATCTTTCCCTAAGGAATTTTTTCCAAGCACTAAATGCATCATCTTCAAGCTCTACCTTTTGAATAGGTGCTTGATCATTATTAAGATCAAGGCTCGAGTAAGCTACACTAGCGTCTTCAAAAGTCTCCAAAGGTTGGCCTTTTCCAACATAATCATCGGTCAAATATTCACTACACACCATAGGCACATTAGAATAGTTATTGCTTTGATAGCAAAATTCTTCTTTATCCCTATCCTCCTTGTATTGATCCATGTCTCTTCGTTCTTTAGCAATGCCGTCTTGAAGTTGTTGGAGTTGCTCATCCCTATTTTTATCGAGTTGAGTAATTTGTTCGTATAATTTCTCCGAATTCCTTTGAATTTCTTGACGTGGTTCCTCCCAAACATAGGGTTGCTGGTCTTGTAGTGATTCTTGCAACTTTTGTTGAAGATCCCCAATCATGGAAGACATCTTATCTGCAAAACTAGAGAATTTCTGATGATAAACAAAGCTATCCTCCCATCCTTGTGATTGTCCACTTACATACCCGTCATAAGGTTGTTGATATGTATGAGAATATCCATAAAGTTTGTATCCTAAGGATGGTTGAAAGTTGCCATAATGTTGAGGTTGAAAACCGTATTGATTGTTGTAATATGCTTGCTCTTGTCCACCATACATGGAAAACTGGTACCTGAAATAAGATTCTCAAAAACTTAAGTTAGATACGAAATAGAATCCAACAAAGCAAGAATAAAGCAAAAAGAAAAATAAAAACAACTAAAATCGTCCGCTGCTCCCCGGCAGCGGCGCCAAAATTTGATGGGTGTCGTTAACCACAACAAATTAATCAATATTTTTCCACCTAATTAACAAGTAATATAGTGTAGTCAAGTTCGTTACCACGAGGAGTAAGAGAATTCTAGTTGTAAAAATTGTCACAAAAAGGGGGGTGTGAAGCTAAAGAAAGTAAACAAAGCAATTAAAAAATAAAGTTGAAATCAATAAGAGAGACAAGATCAAGGAATCCTTCTTCGTTACAAAACAATGATTCAAGTTATGTTTTTCATCCACATGTTATTAGTCACAGATTATCACCAACCGTAGGATAAGGAGGTTCGCTTAGCTAGCCCCAAAATCCCTTATTTCACTGAGTAACAAGTCCGCTTAGTTATCAGATTCTATTCAAAATAACCACCTTGAGGTTCGCTTACAAGATGTAATTCCCCGAATGTGTTAAGATCTATGAATTTAGGTTTAGTACTAGTAGTTAAACTCGGTTCGCTTGGTCCACTTTCTAGCGTTGTTTTTACACACAATCGCTCCACGGAATCCCTCCGCAAGGTCTCGTGTTTTCTACTTGGGTAAAGTGTCGAGAACGATTACGTATTCCCTAACTTATACTAGATTTAGATCAATTAATAAATCAATTTAGTTGGCCACCCAAACAATCTATCAATCAACCATGAATGTATAAACATTCCTATTAGTAAAAACAAACGATAATCATGTGAAGAACTTCAAGATAGAATTGAAACAAAACTCAAAACATGTTAAGAACTAGGAATTCATCCTCAATCAATAAGAAAATTAGCTACTCATGTTAAGGAGTTCACACAAAGAATAAAGAAAAGAGAAGTGTTGTGTGTGTAAAAAGGTGTGTAGAGAGGTGTGTAAAGATATGTAGAGATGTGTAGAGAACTTCTCTACTTATAGGCTTCAATGTTCTCCAAATCTTCCAAAGAATAGAACCCCTTTCCTTTAGCAATTCAATTTCCAAATTTGAGCCTTTCTCATCTTCCATCTTCTCTTTCCAAATTTGAGCCAAATTCTCCATCCAATTCCAAGTCCAAGTCTTCACACCCATGAGAAAAATCCACACAAAAATCGGTAATTTTGGTCGCCGGAAAGCTGGTATTATGGCCGGAATCCGGCCTGAAAAGTCGCCACCGGTCACCTGAAATCTTCTTCTATGTCGACGGAATATTCCGTTCCGATACCGTTATAAGTAACGGTCAAGACGGTCAACCGTTAGTCAACCGGGTCAAAGAAAGGATAGTCAGCCGAGACAGCTGGTCTGACTCGTTGGCTTACTCGGCTGAGTTAGGCTGGATCGGTCATTTCCGAGTTGACTCGCCAGTGCATTAAATTGAACAGAGTTTCCCTGTTTCTTGCTGATTTCCGGCCATTATCAGGCCATTCTTTTCTTCACTCCCTGCATACAGATTCTTCATACATTCATTCCCTAAAGCATTCATCTATAACCCTTTTTAACAACAACCCAATTTCTTGAATGAACAACGACAAGAGCTTCGAGTCATCACCAATTGTAGCTTCAAGACATACTTCATTACATCTCAGACTCATTTTAATCCACAAAATCGACTAGTCTGTAGTTCAGCCCATCATTAACCCATCAAACAACAGCGGCAATACCATCTTTTTTTCTCTTTCACCAGCAACTCAGCTTCTTAAATCGAGTTAGACTCATACCCATCTTCTTTGTTCAACAGAAATCAACAGCGTTAGGACTAACATCGGCATCAACAGATCCCCAATAGCAGCAACCATTCTCTTCAATCAATCAAACTCGAATTGAGTTTACCCATTCAAGCACCACCACCCTATGGCTCAAATCCGTCTCCTGTTTCATCATTTAGCAGCTCATTCTTTTTCTCAAAACCCATCTTCGATCTTAGAAACCCATTCTTAGAACCTTATCAGTTCCTTCTTCTGATTCTCAATAATCTCCCAATTTATTCCATCTGCTTTTGATTTCAAATAAAAACCCACAGATCCCATTTTAAGCTTGTCTCAATTCAACACAACAACGATTCACCATACTCATCAGATCGAATCCCTAGTTGCAGTGACAAACAACAGCATCAATCTCTCCTTGTTCGTTCATCAATCCACAGACCCATAGCAGCAGGAACGAGCTCTTCTCAGATTCCAATCAAAACCCTTTTTCTTTCTCAAATCTTCTTCTCTCGGTTCACCAGCAACAATGACATCAGCTAAACATCTCTTCTTCGATTCTCATTTCTGCCTCAAGCCCCATATGTATCGTGTTCAACCAACATCAGAGACCACCACCATCTCCTTCCTTATATCTCGATTCAGTCAGAAAAGCTCATTAATCTCTCAACCTCTCTATCTGTTTCTCGATCTGTTCTTCAATTTCTCTGCATCTCGATCTCTGCCATGACAGCAGCAGTAGCTGTTCTTCTCTCTCGGTTTCAGGTGTGGGAAAAATGATTGATAGAAGAGAAAGAAAACCCTCTTCTCGATTTAGGGTTAGATTGATTTGGGGCAGGATATTGGTACTCGGGCACTTCTGATAAGGGGTAACCAAGTTATAGCCCCTTAACCTCAGCTGGACTGCTACTAGTACTCCTCCCAAAAGAGTTGCCTCTTAACCTTGACTGGGCTCCAGATAGTGTTCGCCCCTGAAATGACAATTTTGCCCTTTTTGCTCAAATTGGATACCCCTTACAAGAAAAACTCAAAACAAGCGTAAAATACATAATTTACAAGAAAAATAGCAAAGAAAGCATAAACAATAGATAGTAAATAGGATGTATTCTACACCCTATCAAGAGTGATGAGACCAGCAGTTCCTCGAATGAGCAAACTGCCTTAACCTTTAGCAAACAGATGCATTTCACGAGAGTTCTTTGATTTCGATAGATCATTTGTAAGACTCCGGCCTAAACTAAGACAATGGCCATTCCAGAGTCGATTCGGTCACAAAGAGGGATGATGGTCGATCTGTAGGAGGGAAGTGAGAAGTATGTGAGATCAATGATGATCAAGGATATTTTGGATGTGTTGTAGACTTCTGCAAGTTTGGTGCACTGTTGAGTTTGGATAATAAAATTTATGATTGATTAAATTTTATCGTGTTGAGAATTCATCTTGTTCAATCGTGGATTGATGAACTTATTTATATTTCAAGAGTAGTAGACATATTGATCCCAATAAGTGTGACGGTTGCTGAGGAGTGAAAGAATGAGGAAGTGGAAATCATGTTTGAACTAGTTACACATTGTGCGGAAGACTTGGTTGATTGTACATCCACTAGTTTGCTAAATCCTTCAACTGCTTGCATGAATTACTCACATTTCTCATCGTGGGTGTACACATGTGTCGTAGGCCGCCAGACCAAAACCCTAGTGAATATTCCCCCATGTGACATGATTGATGTCTCATGAAGTGGAGTCTGCATGGCAGACGTGTATTTAATTGGTCAATCGTTGGCTTGACTAGACATGAGTCTTAGCCTTGGTGAGTCGAGCATAATGGACAAATGTTATATGCACTGAGACTCGAAGTTGAACGTGAGATGTCTGTTGAGACAGAGTAATGCACAAACGTTGAATCTTGATGAATTGTGATATATTTTTACCAGTTGGGGTAATAATGATGTTCTGATAATTTGGATTGACGCACGTCCGATGAGATTGCTCGATCATGGACCTATTCTGATATGTCGAGCATTTGACAGGAAATCAGATATTGTTGAATTATACAGAATGCTCATTCCTGACCTAATATGTCATAAATTTTTAAATGACAAAGTAGGAATCAGAGTATTGGATTCGATGTGAATATTAAATGGTCGTCTGTTCGTACCATGTTGCTCGGTTGAGCAAAAAAATTAGTAGTAGGACCGAACATTAAATATAAACTAAAATATTGATTGCTAGATCAATATAAAATTTATCAACGAATTATCGTAAATTCGAAACCCTAATTTTGGAGAACTATAGATCCTGGAGATGGAGAGTTGTCCAATTTGGGTGAAGAAATATCGACCAACCAATGGGCATGAGAGCCGGCCATTGATGGTGGATGGACGTCCGAGCGTGCGGAGAAATGTCCCTGAACGAGGATTCATTATTGGAGAATCCTGAAAAATGGAGAGATGTTGGACCAGACTTCCATGATATCCAAGGGACCGTCCAGGTCCGGTCATGGTGGTGTACGACCACCATGTTCCTCACACGTCCATTCCTGAAAGTCTCAGGTATTTTGTTGGTCGTTTGAGCGATTTTCGGAAGAGTTTTATCCTGACTGAAACTCTCAACCTTGCACAAATGAGCAAGTAGGACTTTGCTCGTACGTCCAAAATTTTAAGAATATTAAAATATTGATAATTTAGTATTTGTCGTGAGAAGTCCGGACGGTCGTGGGACCATTTGATTTTTTTGGCTTTTTTGGAGATTTGAGCAATATTGGAGAAATATGGAAACCAAAAGTTTTCTCAAACGAGAAAGTTTCATGAGAAGAGAGAAGCAATAATAATAAAATAAGGTATTGGAGAGGCGTGGGACCGGCCATGGCCGTGGCATGGCCGACCGTCTGGTGGGATCTCGTGACGCTCTTCCCTATTTTTTGTTATTATTTTTCAACTTGTGTGGAGAAATATGGAAAACTATGAGTTTTTCTCAAACGAGAAAGTTTGCTCAAACAAGGGAGTTTCAAGAGATGAGGAAAATAATAAAATAAATTTAAAAGAAAAGATGGAGAGGTATGGGACCGGGCCACGATGGCATGGCCGACCATCTGGTGGGGCCGGTCATGCGCGCCTCTTAATTCTTTTATTTTTTATTTTTTATTTTCCTTTCCTATTTTGCGTAGGTCTCCATATTTCCTCGTTCGCCCATATTTTGGGTTCTTGTTCGTGCATTATTGATAAGTACACTCGCACCATTTTCTCGGTGGTGGCCCAAATGCCCCAAAAGTGAATATCTATTACTAATATGTGGAATTCAGCTGAGAAAAGCCATGAAACGGAGTAATGAGATATTGTGATAAAAATAGATTATTTTCTAGGAATTCAATTGATGAATATTGTGCTAGAATTAATTAATGAATGTTTATATACTAGCAGGCAATCTGTCTAGGAGCGTTATATTTATTCGAGGGTCGAGGTATTAGATAGTAGAAGCATCATACTCGCTTTGAATGTTTATTCTATATAGTCAGGGAACGTTGCGACATCCTGAAGACGTTCTTGCTCTATACTAGTGGTCAATCCATCTAGGAGCCGTCAAATCATTAAGATTCTATACATACGTATTCCATATAGTCAGGGAACATTGCGACCTCCTGAGATGTTATCGCTCTATACTAGTAGGCAATTTGTCTAGGAGTCGTCCAATCATTTTTCGATTATATATAGAAGTGAATATTAAAAATGTTCAGTTGATGAAATATGCTGAAATCTCAGTTGAGAGACTTTAATGACTGCATATTCATGTGTTCTTTGAGAGGTTTGGATGCTCAGTCAAAGATCGTGACATGAGCTTTCACGTTCTAAAAAATGAATTTCACATACGCGTCTGAAGCTAGGTCAGAAATATGCAAAATTATGATTTTGTGACACCATCAATATTAAGTCCCTTGCTTAGTGAGGGACATTCATATTTCTTAGTAAGCACTGGATGGTGATTTTTCTAATTATAAATGAAATAAGTAACACTAGTGGAAAATCAAAAAAAAAAAGTCTGTCAAAAAAAGCCTTACAAACGTTAAAAACAACTGTGGATGGGAGCACTAAATCTGCAATCTTATTTCTAAAAACGACTGTGCCTGGGAGCCCATAAATCGTTTCAGAAACGACTCCCTTGAACCGGTATTACTGATAAAAGCAGCCGTTTATATTGAACATATTTTATAAAAAAAATAAAATGAAATTGATTCAGCTGAATCTAAAATTAAAAGATGAATGACAATTAAACTAATATTTTCTTCAAAACTGTATTAATCAAAATTAAATTGATAATAACTTTATAACTAAAATTGTATTAAAAAAATACTAACAGTTTACAACATTTACTGTCTAACAGGGAGGTAGTCAATTGAGATTTATATGAACTTTCATAGATTTTTTATTTGAGTGACTCCCTGGGATTCTCTAGAAATATAGAGATTTCTAGTGATTCTCTGAGAGTATATTAGAGAGTCTCTGTGACTTTTAGAGACAAAAAATTGATATTCGTAAAGAGTCTGTGATTTATAGAAAAAAAAAAAGTACAAAATTTAATCAAAATTCAAAACATCTACCGGTTACTTTATTATGTACATTATAATCTAAATAAAAATACCATGAATACCTGGTAAAATATGTGTTCATTGCCAATATAAAACGCGTTGCCTTATGACAATGTTTTTTTTTCACTCATCCCACATTCATTTTATTTTCTATGCAATTTCGCCACTGGTTTACTCCGCAAACGTCCCGTTACTTTGTCATCAACTCAGAAAAAAAAAAAAAAAAAAACTGGTCATGCTCTCGAAAACAAATATTCTCCAAGTTTTCAAGTCTCCGGAAATATCACCTCTTGAGGAGAGATTTCTACCATGCCTATTTTCCTAAAAAAAGTCTCTCCAAATCTCTGAAAATAATAAATCAATTACTTTGAATTCTCATTCGAATAACAGGGACGTTGTAGTGACTCTTATGAAATCCTAATCCAATAACATGGAGTTTTGGAGAATTTAAATGACTTAAAAAAAGTCTCTAACCAATAACAAGAGACATTAGGAGACTCACCAAAAGTCTTAATGGACTAACAGTGGATTTGAGAACTCTCCGAAAGTCATTTGAAATCTCATTTGACTAACCCCTTGTAAATACACTTCCAAATGGACTTGAAATGCTAAATTTTGTGTCCCTGCTACAAGCTTAACAACCAGAAAGCTTCAACACTAAGTTGGAGTCAAGACTTCACCATCTATGCCTTTATTTACTGACAAACTAGCTCTAATCAGGTCCATTACCCGACAAGCTCAGCCCCTGCATGTGCCAGTCACATTTCTTCTCTTTCTTCTGCAATAATTCACAACAATGAGCATCAGTAAGAACTAACCACACTGGGTCACTGCCAAAACTTTGAGATAAAAGGATACAATTCAAGAGGAAAGCTTCTACGTTTCATAGATGAATCTCAATACATCAACTGCAGATTCATACTTTTTCCCTATTATTGCAACATCATTGGCACCTGGTAGACAGTAAAATGAATAACCACCTAAATGACCTCAAATATCGAATAACCTTAATGAACAAACTTATATTACAAATTTGGTGATCTGTATGAAACTCAAAGAAGCTTATACTTGCAATGGCAATTGTCATGTCATCTACATTTTTCTTTATTAAGGAAACTATTTCAGCTTTGTGTAGGGGACCAACACGAAGACACAAAAGCACATTACAGGGTCACCACCTCCAGTTCCAGTCAAATATACTTCACCACAAAATCCGTTCTGATACAAAAAATCTAACAATCACAAATCACCCTCTTTAAAGAGAATGTAAACCCTCAACAACAAAATTAAAAAAAAAAACGCAAAAAAAACTGAAATTAAAATCTCATACTTACAGGAGATCATATGCTTGATTTATTACCGGTCTGTTTTGGGGTATGTTAGCCTATAATCCATGACCATTACCTGTATACATCACATGAGAGAAAACATAAACAAATCAATCTCAGCATTCACACAAATCCGGCAAGTCCAAAACAAGAACATGACGACAAATAAATAAACAATACGGAATCCGTATTACGGATGAACATAATAATTGCAGCATATAAACAACAACTCCAAAGTAAACTAACAAATGAGCAAGCCAAAGTAAAGATACCTTGCGAAGAGAAACTAAACTAACCAAACCACGGAAGCTGGCAAGAAAAAAAATAATCCCAATTTAGACATAATTATGATCAACTTGAATGGTCATCAAAAGGGATATAGGTACAAACCATATGGTTGATAATGTTGCATTTTACTGTATTATACACATCCAAGGAAAGAAAAAAACAGGGAGTAATATAGCTTAAATGGTCACATTAGAATCTTGTGCACTTTAACATCAAAGCATAAATGGAACGTTTAAGTATACTATCATTATACCACGAACGACACACTTCAGTTATCATACCCATTTATCGGCATAGACTTGACTCAATCTCAAACATCATTCGAAAACGCATTTTGAGTAAAATTTGGGTGTGCATTGCTTTAACTCCAAAAAGTCTCTCAATTCTTCAGTCATATGCCTTGCACCACCGAGAAAACTATAACCATATACCTAGAACCAACCTAACACAAAATCACCACCACAACAACAAAAGCATACAAATAAGATGGAAGGAAAACCCCTCCCAAGCACAAATCTCATCCACTCATGAAAACCCATAACTGAAAACAAGTAGAGAAATTGAGAATCGATACAAAAATTGAATGATTACTAACAACCTAAAGAATTCAAATCAATCAAAAATACCCCAAATCCGCATATTTAATCCATAAATAAGCAAAAACAATTAAAAAGAAAGAAAACCTAATTTGAGAAATTGAAATCAAAAGAAGTAATAATGTTTTTATACCTCAGAAGTTGTTTCTCATGAAGTTGTTGAATTTGCTCATCCAAATCCTTTTCACCACCAGCCAAACCGTACTTTAATTTTTTGTATTCTCTTTACAGATAGAAAAGATATCCTTTAGACTACGAATGATAAAACAAAGAACCACACTTCAGTAAAAATCTACACAAAATTTAAAAAGAACAATTATGATTTTCATAACAAAATTAACGAGGAAAATAACCCACTTCTTAGATTTTTATAGGAAGAAATTCAAATGAGCATGCAGTGATATCTAAGAAATATAAGTTTCTCAGACCTGCATTAAAGAGAAGAATTACAGGCTTACTGTAATGATATAGACAAGTCATTCCAGGCTTACTTAATCTTCAAAACTTATATTCTCAAAAGAGAATCAAAACTGTGTCAAGAATAATTGCAAATTTTTATTATTGCAAATAATACGAGGGTCCGGAGGTGAAAACAGCCCGAGAGTAAAACTCAGGAAGAATTCAAGAGGGACGGTAGGAGAGAGTTTGGGCCCAATATGAAATTAGGTCAAATTGTGAAAATACGAGGGACCGGCTCCTTGCAAGCCAAAGAGCCAACCTTGGTCGGTCAAGGTAATATGCTCACGTCACCAAAGTGTTCGTGTCTTAGTCCTGAGAATTTTGATATTTTCACGGCGTGCGATTGAGCATCCATTCGAGAAAATATGACAAAATCGGGGTTTTCTTTAAAGCGAGGAAACTTCATGAGATAAAGGAAAATAATTATAAAATAAAGGAATGATGAGGCGTGGGACCGATGAGGCCAAGGCATGGCCGACCGGCCAGTGACCATGGTCCCCTGGTGCCTTTTCCTAATTTTATATTATTTTTCATGATTTTATGAAAATATCATGAAATCAAGGAGCTTAATTGATTGTACATCCACTACTTTGCTAAATCCTTCAACTGCTTGCACGAATTACTCACATTTCTCATCGTGGGTGTACACATGTGTCGTAGGCCGTCAGACCAAAACCCTAGTGAAGTTACTCAAATAAAAAATCTATGAAAGTTCATATAAATCTCAATTGACTACCTCCCTGTTATGACAAGAACACTCAGTTCTTCCATAATTTAGTCAAACTCAGAAATATGTACAACACCATCCATACGGTTAAAGATGAACAAGGCAATTGGTTGGAGTCCAGAGAACAAATTGTTGCTCTGTTTGAATCGCACTTTAAAAAGGTTTATCACTCTTCTTATACATGTTTTGCTGATATTCAAGAAGTCTTAAAAGATGTTCAGCCAATTATTACTAATGAAGTTAACCTATCTCTTGTGGCCATCCCTACGTCGGAGGAAATCCTGTCCACCATCAAAAATATGGAGCCATGGAACTCTCCTGGCCCCGATGGTTTCCCTGCCGGGTTTTTCCGAGATAATTAGGATATAGTTTTGGTCCAGGTAATTGAGCATATTAAAAAAAAAAAACTAAGTTCTTGCTGAAACAGTTGAATTGCACTTTTATAGCCTTAATTCCTAAAGTCTTCAATCCTTATTTGCCCAATGATTTCAGGCCTATTAGCTTAGCAAACTCTGTTTACAAAATTATCTCTAAGATTTTAATTAATAGGCTCAAACCTTTGCTAGATTCGCTTATTTCCCCTTTTCAGTCGGCTTTTGTATCTAATAGGCAAATTCAGGATAACATCGTTATAAGTCATGAGATTCTGGACTCCTTTAATAGAATGAAGAAAAGAACTAAAAAGGGTTATATGGATATTAAGCTTGATCTGTCAAAAGCTTTTGACATATTAGAATGACCATTTATTATTGCGGTTTTCCAGAAGCTTGGTTTTTCTAATGAATAGTGTCAACTGATGCTCCAGTGCATCAGTACAGTCTCCTACTCGATTCTTATAAATGGCTCTCCGGGAGAAGTTTTCTCTCCTTGTAGAGGTATTAGACAAGGATATTGTCTTTCTCCCTATATCTTTATCCTTTGTATGGAAGTCCTGTCTCATATGTTATTAAAGGAAGTCGAACAATCTAATTCAATGATTTAAACTTAGAGCCATTAGTCCTTCTATCTCCCATCTATTCTTCGCAGATGACTGTATGCTTTTCTGTAAAGCATCCATTCTGTATGCAATTTTTTTTTTGCATATCTTGAATAAGTTTGCAAAAGCTTCGGGTCAGGCTATTAACCTGGAAAAGTCGGGTTTTCTTTCAAGTGCTCATATGCATCACAAACACATTAAAATTATGTCTAGATCCTTAGGCATCAAGTTTCTGTCAAGCACAGAAAAATACTTAGGAACCCCTCTGGTGCTGGTAGAAATAAATCCTTTTAATTTCTTATTGATAAGTTCTATTCCAGACTTGGCAATATGAAGAAAACTAATCTCAATGGTGCTGGTAGAACTGTTGTTACTCGACATGTTTTGTCAAGTCTTGTTGTGTACCATATGTCTTGTTTCCCCCTTCCTAATAAGCTTACCTCAAAATTTGACTCTATTCAAAGAACTTTCTGGTGGGCTAAGAAAAATCCCCGTAAGGCTGTTTATTTTAGATCTTGGGCTGATATCGGTAAATCTAAAAAATGTGGTGGTCTGGGTATTAGAAATTCTTATGCTTTGAATAGGGTATTTATATCGAAAATTGCTTGGAGAATTACTCAGTTCCCTGAACACTTAATCTCAAAATTTCTAAAAGATAAATATTTTCCTAATCAAAACTTGCTCAAAATGGATAAGGCTGCTGACACTTCCTCCTGGATTTGGAAAGGCATTGTTAATAGTCTAAGCTTCCTAAGATCTAATATTGTTTGCAAAATTAACAATGGTAACTCTACTAGAATCTGGACTTCTATATGGTTACCCTGCTCTACTGCTCCTCCTTTATCTATTGATCCTAATTATAAGGATCACACTTTTGTTAGTGAGCTTATAGACCCTAATCATAATACTTGGAACCTAGATATTCTGAATTCTTTGTTTTGTCCTGAATATGTGACCAGAATACGTTCGATTCTCCTGAATACTTCTTGTGATGATAAGATTATGTGGGCACACACTAAAGATGGTAAGTTTACTATTAAGTCTGCTTACAAAGTGTATACAAATGAGTTTGCTACTACTGAAGAGTCTTCTTTTTGGACTAAAGTTTGATCGCTGAACTGTCTTCCAAAAAATTCAGTTTTTTATTTGGAAGGTTTTTGCTCTTATCTTGCCAGTAAATGCTACTATGAATGCTTATAACAACACTATTGATCAATATTGTCCTCTATGCAACAATGATTATGAAACTATCCTTCATCTCTTCTTTCAATGTCATGTTGCATCTCACATCTGGTTTGCATTATCACTTCAACATCTGATATCTTTTGATTTTCCGTGGCCTGATGATTACTTTCTAAAATGGTTTGATATTAGGCTAGGTCAGTCGCCTTTCCTTGTCGGTTTGCCTAGTGTAGGTGCGATTATTATGTGGTGTATTTGGAAGCTGAGATGTGAAGTAGTATTTCAGAAGGTTGAGATAAATCTAGACAGAGTTATACTCAACACTAAAAGAATGCTGAATATTTATATTCACCCTCCCCTTACGTCTGTTATTCGTGTGGATACAAAAACTCCCACTTTTGAGGTTGACCATATACTCTTCATGGATGGTTCTTTTAAAAACTTTAACATGCGTACTGGTTTGGTCTTATGTGATGTTGTAGAAAGAATAATATCTTGTAAATCGAACTTTGGGCTAGCTTATGATGCAATTTGTGCTGAAGCAATGGCGCTGTTTTTGGTTGTATCCTAGGCAATGAAGCTAAACTTGTCCAAAGTTCTTCTTGTTAGTGACTGCCTTCAAGTGGTAGATTTTATGAATGGAGTCAGTCACTCGGCCGGATGGAGATGCAGCGATATTCTTCATGACTGTTGCAGCCTCCTTTCTAGTAGTTTTGTCTTTAAGCTTGTATATATTAGGCGTACTAAGAATAAGTTTGCAGACCGGCTTGCACGTTGGGCTAGGAAGTTATGTATTAAGACATCTTGGGTTTCTTGTCCTCCTTTTTTGAACTATCTTGAGAGGGATCAGATTGTGAATGCTTGTAACTTTCTTCTTTGTCAATGAAAAAAAAAGAGGTAAATTATGTAAGTTAATTTTTCTATGGATAAAAGAGGAACAGACCTAATCTTTCTCCTCCACCTCTTTCTCTTCATCTTTTTCTTTTGGGAAAATTAGGATAAGGCCCAACCTATGGATAACCCATAATATGAGGCCCTTAATTAAAAGAAATTTAAATCTAGGCCCCAAATTATTAAAAGACCTTGATACCCTTATGCATATTGTCAAGCCCATAATTAAATAAAATTTAAATTTAGGCCCAAAATTATTAAAATATTATGTGATGATGTTCCAACCACCTCCGACCACCACAGCCACCGCCAACCACCTCTGACCGCCACCGCCACCAACCACCTCCGACCACCACCGCCATCCACCTCCGACCACCATCGTCAAACCACCTCCGACCACCGCCACCGCCACCGACGGCGGCGCCGCCACCAACCGCCACCACTGCCGACCACCACCAACATGATGTGTACACAAAACTTACACATGCATATGACATGTGTATCCAGAAGTTACACATTCATATAAAATGTGTAATGCAAAGTTACACTTGTACATAGATGTGTACTCTGTAGTTACACATGTGTACGCAGAAGTTACACATGCGTATGGCATGTGTATCTACAAGTTACACATCCATATGCATGTGTAACTTTTTATTACACATGCTATATGTAAGGTTATCTACAAGTTATTCATCATAAAATACATGTATTACTTTAATTTTCATTTACAATAATTTGTCTGTTCATCAATTACTACAATCATAGTAATTGGTTGTTTGAACACAATAAACGAATTAAAACACAAGATATGGAAAGCGAAATCCAAAAAATAATTTACAATAATTTGTCCGTTCACCATCACCTGCACTCCCTACCACATCCACCACACCTGTATCTTCCCAGCACCAGTACAACCAACCAGCTGCAAACTAAGAACCACAAGTACCTGCTATTGCACTTCCCTGTCCTAAACATGCATCTAAACCAGCAACTCCAACTGCATATGCACTTCACCAGGACCACTATGAGCACATGTAACTGCACATCATGTCCAACAGCACTGTGCACACCTTCAACAACATTTATCCTACCAGCTATAGCTACCACCATGGCTCGTATCATCATTCTCTACCTGCATCACTTCCTAGCAAATCCACTGCAAGCAACACACATTCGCAACTCTGCACCTGTTTATCCTAACATGCATCTAGCCTGCAATATTGAGTTCTCAGACTCAAGCCATAAATGACCACATATCAATTCCATAGGAAACCATGTCCTGCAACTGCAACCACCACCAAATGAGTACAAATCTCAGCACCAGCCAGCTTCATTTCCTCTATTCCATTACCACTGTCTTAACTCCAGCTGCACCAGTACATGTAATCATTCAACTGAACGCACTCCATCATACAAAAAACCAAGCAGAATGCAAGCAATAGTTATGTATGGGTAATCATTAGTTAAACCCCAAAATCAACAGTTATGCATGTGTAATCATTAGTTACACATATAATTAACACGTGTAAGCTAAAGTTACACATGCATATGGCTTGTGTAACCTGCAGTTACACAGCCACATGCCTTGTGTACTCATAGCATATTGTTCATTAACGCTAGAAAAAAGGACATCACACATAGCTACTTGCGATTCTTAAACAGTAAAATCTACTCAATAACACTTAATCAACTGAAAATTGCAACATAATAATTTGAAAGGTATATAACTAGTAGATGCTAGTGTAACTACTTTTACAGTCTACCAACCAATAAAGAAAGTTCTTAGGCATACCACAATATCTTCCAACTACTCTTTAGCCTCATCGACTCCTGCAATGTTAGCAAATGTGATACTTCACTATGTTTTTTGGACTGTTACTCCACCAGAACCCCTATTTTCACGACTCCTCGGCTACACAGTTGTATCATGTATGAATAACATAATTAACATGTGTAAATAGTAATTACACATCCATACTCTAAACACTACTAAAACAAGCATGTGTAATTAACTGGTACACATACAAAATGCATGTGTAATTTTGAGTTACACATGCACATGGCATGTGTAATCAACAATTACACATCCACACTCATGTATAATCAACATGATCCTGTTACTCAATAACAACAGATCGAACTAGTTAGCTTACAGTCAAATGCGTTTATATGTTATTAAATAGAGCTCGTACGTATAAGCACGTGCATACAAAATCTACCAAAATCATTTGAAACCAAAACAAAAACCTTCCTTAGATTCACAAGCTTAAAATTTAAACTGTATGCAATTATCAGTTCATAGTTTAATGGAAGTTAAACAAAAAAATTGACTATACTTACATTGTCCTGCACCACCACTGGATCCAAATCCTCCTATAAAACCTACACCTGCACCTCCACCACCAACACCTCTTACAATCACAAACTCAATAGGATAGTTACAACACTTTGCAATTTCACCTCATAAAATCACAAACTCAATCCGAAGGCATCTACTTAATTTTTGCATGCAACTAATAAACAGAACTTCTCATCATTTCTTCTTCACTCAAACTTTTACACATATAATTCGCATGTGTAACTCGCAGTTACACATATAATTAGCATGTGTAAGTAGTATCTACACATCCAATTATCATTGCGTACTCGTAAAGTCCGAAGGAATCATACTAAAAGCTAATAGTTTATAAGCGTTCACAACAAGTTGATCATTTCTATTGTTTCACTAGTTTCTCCTACACTTACTTCAACAAATGCTAAAAGCTATTTGGCATTTAAAACCAATAAATAGTCGACTACCAACATATAAAAAAGAACCAAATGAGTAGTATCAACTTACTATTGTTCATACATGTTCTAGCAAGATCATGACTACCAACATATAAAAAAAAGCCAATACAAGTAACATGAATGTAAAGTAGATCCAACTTATAGTGTCCATCCAACTCCACAAGCATGATGGAATGCCTACATGTGCTCCGTAATCCGTAGCAAACCTCTCGCTTCATACCAAAACACTACCACTAACTCCAAATCCGCAAACCTCAAGGTGGCCACACACCAAAGATGACCACCGTGGGCCCATTCATAGGCTCATCATTCAAAACACTACCACTAACTCGGATGATTTGAATGGCTTAAATCACGTTTTCATGGGAATTATCCTCCAAACTTGATGCACTACCACCCATGCCTCCTTATCCTCTTCCAAAACCTGCAGCTGCACCTCCACCATCAACACCACCACAAATTCTTTAATCAAACAACATATTTGTAGGCCAAGACTCAAGATAAGCAAACTAAAATCGAACCAGAATGAAAAGAATGCAACATTAATGGAAAGAATGCAACATTTTAAAGTAAATAGATGAACAAAGAGATTCGACTATTGTACGAGAGAGTGATTTAAATGATTACGTGAAAAATACACATTCGAAAAAAATACACATTCACCGGTATGTTTAAATAAAAGTTACACATATATTTAGCATGTGTAACTAGAAGTTACACATCCACTTTAGCTTGTGTAACTAGAAGATACACAACAATATGGATATTTCTGTAGAATTATGGTTACCAAGGAATCTTGTTTCCAGGCGTTTCCTCTTAGATTTACCGATGCAAGTGAACTTCCCTCTGCAAATAAGAGATAAGACAAGTTAAAGATCACCATTACTTCACATATCAATTTGTTTACTTTACAGTCAAACCACCTACATGTCTTTTTGAATGTGAGAGTTGAGAAATTATTTCAGAACTGCAATAATACACATATTTCAAAAACACAAACCTATAAAACACTAAAACAAATCATACTTTCAAATCCTAATCACATTAAAAAAAGTTTACACATATTTTATCTTCCTGTTCTACAAGTTTTATCCATCAATCACATGAACCGTAAAGAAGTTCAAAGAAACTTATCTAATTTCACTGAGTTTCTGTCGAAATCGTTGTTGAAATTGCTTAGAAACAACCGTACGCTTATAGGTATCTTCATTGATTAATATTTCATCTTCAGGACAAGGATTGAAATTCAAACAATCTGCCAAGAACAAAATCCACCGAAGATGAGCTCAAATCAGTTAGAAAATCAATACTCAATGAAATTCGCATCAAATAAATGGGTAAAACAGATAATGATTCACAGATTTCGAATCTGAAAACCGATTTTCGATCAAGATAAGAGATTAAAAGATAGATCGAATTTCGTTCAAGAACCCTAGAAATTTTTCTTTGAAATTCTTTGAAATTTTTCTCTCAAAAGTAAAATTGAGGTGAGATTGTAACAGATCTAACTCTGCTTATGATTTCAGTAACAGATTTGAACTGAAATCAAACTATTAAAGTTTCTCAAATGATTTTGTAGAAAATAAAAAACAAAATCTAAGAATTAAATCAACTGATTTAACTGAAACGCTACCTGGTCATTTGATTTCTAGGAGAATCTTCAGATTCAGTTGTTGTTGATGATGATTATCACTCATTTTCTATTAATTTTCACTGAATCTCCGACGAACAAGAGATCTTGATGTCAAATTTATGTTTATCTTTGGTTGTAAAGCTTAGATCTATGTTTTGAAATCATTTTCTAAATGAATATTTCGCTTAGAAATCGTCTCTTCTAGTTCTGTTTCTTCATCTGAGAGAGAGCCAAAGAAAATGAGAGAGAGAAAATGAAAACGAAAATGAAACTGAAAAGATAATCTCTAGGTAGGTTTATTACATATTTATACTAAAGGGTAATTTTGGTATTACTAATTTCCCTCAAACCCTAAACTTTATTACCAAGCCCTTAATTCTAAAGTTCTGGGCCTAGAAATATCAAAAACTGAAAGTATGGAGTTGATAGTGAAGGATCCATTTAGCGGGACTTCTATATATTGAACCCATATAGTAGGGGACTCTAGTATTTTTCACTTTTCTTTATCGTTTTTCAGGTGCCGCAAGGCTTGAAGTCAATCAAATGCGGTCGAGTGAATGGATTTTGTTAGAAATTGGGAACTTATATTTGATATATTTGGCAGAAACTAATCATTAATTGCTTTGATTCGACGGAGTTTATGGATTTGGAAAAAAAAAGTGTTGGTAGTAGTGGTAGAGGAGTTGCCGGCGGTGGCGACAATGACTTGTGGACTGAATATCTCTCCCACCTTTAACGAGAGCAAGCCTATTCAAAAGTCAAAGAAATAACTAATACTCTCAACTTTCAAACTCTAAACACTCAAATTGCTGAATCCATTAAGAATGTTGAAAGATCTCTTGAGCATTGGCAAAAAATCCAAGAAGATTTCCATGCCCAAAAATCCAGACAGGATTATATTAAGAGTCATGATAGAAATACCAACTATTACCATACTTATGCTAATAGAAGGAAACATTTCAATCACATTTCTGATCTTAAACTTAGTAATGGGCAATGGTCTAGTGACAGGAATAACCTTGAAGACCTTTTAATTTCTCATTTCAGTGGCATTAATACTACTACTAATCCACTGCCTAATAGAGATTTTTTGAATTGTATTGAACCTTGTATTAGTGATTTGGACAATGATCTCTTATTGAGTCCTATCACTATTGAGGAAGTGAAAAACACTATCAATCAAATGAATTCATGGAGTGCACCAGGGCCTGAAGGATTCCCACCAGGCTTTTATAAGCAGAATATGGATCTTTTGATAAAAGATGTGTGGCTAATGGTTAAGAATTTCTTTGAGTCCAAATATATCCTCAAAGAAATGAACCACACTTTCCTTAGTCTAATTCCTAAGACAAATAATCCTTCCACCCCTGCAGATTTTAGACCAATTTCTCTCTATAACACAAGTTACAAAATAATATCTAAAATCATTGTAAACAGGATGAAACCATTGCTAGGTAAAATCATTTCACCATTCCAGGCTACATATGTTCCTAATAGACATATTCATGACAATGTGGTGATTGCCCATGAGCTGGTTCATACAATGAAAAGAAAAAAGGGTAGAAATGGATATATGGGTCTTAAATTAGACATGTCGAAAGCCTTCGACAAAGTGGAGTGGTCCTTTTTGCTTAATGTCCTTAAAAGATTAGGTTTTTCTAATGCCTGGTGTGAGCTTATCCATCAATGCATTAGTACAACCAATATCTCCATTATGCTTAATGGTACTTCTTGTTCTTCTTTTAAACCTTCTAGAGGTTTGCGGCAAGGAGACCCTCTGTCTCCTTACCTTTTCATCATTTGTATGGAGTCCTTTTCTCGATACCTTTCTTATGCTGAATCTATTGGACTCATTCATGGGATTAAAGTCACTAAAGATGCTCCTAGCATCTCTCATCTATTTTTTGCAGATGATTGCCTTATATTTAGCAATGCATCCCATAATGAAGCTGATTGTTTATTATCCCTTATTAATGATTTCAGTGCTTGTTCTGGTTAGGTCATTAACCTACAAAAATCTGGATGCTTCTTTAGTAAGAATTGCAATCTAGATTTTTGTGTATCTCTCATTAGGCAGCTCAACATTAGGAAAATTGATCTTACTGAAAAATACCTTGGTATTCCGCTTTTTATTGGCAGATCAAAGAATGAAGCTTTCACTCACCTAGCTGATCACTTTGATAAACGAGCTGCTAAATGGAAAGGTAAAAATATGACACAATCTGGCAGATCAATTATGGTCAATCATGTGCTAAAAACCTCCCCTATTTACCAGATGAATACTTTTCTTCTTCCGGATGATGTTCTGTGTAAGATGGAAAAGTCTCAAAGAGACTTTTGGTGGGGTAAAAACCAACCAGGTGGTAGTTATCCGATTGCTTGGGACAATATTTGTTGTCACAAACTTCAAGGAGGTCTAGGTTTTAAAAACCTAAGTCAAGTCAATTTGGCTATGTTAGCCAAAACTGCTTGGAATCTCATCCACAACTCAAACGATTTGTGGGCTGTTATTCTTAACTGTAAGTATTTCAGGCATGTTCATGCTCTTCATCTCCCTGAACCCAAGGATTCATCTTTGGTTTGGAAATGTATTTGCAAAGGTTTAAAAGTGATTACGGATCTTTGCTTCTGGGAAGTTAAGAAAGGAGATAAAATTCTAGTATTTACTGATAATTGGATAGATAAAGCCAGTGAGCCTTTATGCCTTGTTTATCCTAACCCCAACCTCAAAGTCTCAGACCTTATCATAGATGACACTAAACAGTGGAATACCGAATTGATTCAGTGTTTTTTCACGCAGGAAAATTGTCAAAAAAATTAGAGATACTAGGTTACCTATGATAGGAGAGGATAGATTAAGTTGGCCTCACACAAAATCAGGAATTTTTACTGTGAAGACAGCTTATAGAATCATTTCTAGCCAGAATAGAGATCAACTTTCTACACAACAGACTAAAGTTTATAAAGATCTGTGGAATACTCCTGTTTTACCTAAAGTTCAATTGTTTCTGTGGAAATGCATCAGAAATATCCTCCCTACTAAATCTAGAGTGTTTAGGTTTACTACATAACAGGATAATATTTGTGATCTCTGTGATGACAATATAGTTGAAACTGCTGAACATCTCTTATTACATTGTGCATTTTCTAAAGCTGTTTGGGCTCTAATTCCTAATGGAAATTTGGTATTTCAAGACTCTAGTGCTGGTATAGATATTCACACTTGGATATGTAAGTGGATCTCATCTTGTAAAGACCTAACTATGATGTGCAAAATACTTACTACTGCATGGACTATTTGGAGAGACAGGTGCTTCAAAACTTTTCAAGGGAAATCTCTAAATGCTACTGCTATAGCTTCTTATGCAATAAAACTTGCAGAAGAAACAATTCAGTCAGCTGCCATTACCTCTAACCCCACAATTATCCAAGATCTTCATCCACAACTTAATTCTGTGGTTCTCCCTTCTAATTGTACTATGATGTATTGTGATGCTTCCTACACTCAGATCTCTAATAAGATTGGTATTGGAATCTACTTGGTTGATGAAACAGGGAACTATGGAGGATGCAAAACGATTACAGGGATAGCCAGAGACTCGGAAGAAGCAGAGAGTCTTACAATTCTTGCTGCTGCGGATTGGGCAAGGAATCTGAATCTTGAAGCAATATGCATCAATAGTGATGCGAAAAATCCAATTTCTTACTTTAAAAATAAAAAAAGCCAGACTATTTGGTTCGAGAATGATATCTTAGATGATAGTATTTTTATCTTAAACAATTTCAGCTTTTATGAAGTCAGACATGTTAGTCGTAATTCTGAATTTTTATCCTTTCTTGATGTTGCTGTCAAGCATTGTAGACAACACAATAGTTCAGGCGAATGGATGGGTATAGTTCCATCATTCCTATCGCGTCTGTAAAACTTCTTTTTGGGTTTAATAGATCCTCTTTTTCCTAGGAAAAAAAAAACTAATCTCAGCCGTTAGATCTCCTCTCTTTAAAACAGAACCGTTGGATGATGGAATATTCTATTCTATAATAGATTCTCGTCACACACTTTTCTTCGTTATTGGACGGGAATACCCCTCATCTTTACCGTCTCTCTTTCTAAAACGCAACTCTTTCGATTCACAATTTCCTCTTCAGTTCCATCACCACCCCATCGTTACTATCAGCAGCAGCGACCATCACCCCCGCCATTACCAGCAACACCACTGATTTTTTATTCGCCCAGTTTCACAAATTCAGTTTCTCCAATCATTCGAATTGGGTATCTGGGACTGGACAACATTCAGATTTCTTTTCCATATGTCATTTGGATTGGACATGGCAGGTTTATGGATTTAGATGAGTAGTAAATCAAGATATTAACCTTCGCCTCAAGTTTCTTCTTCTCCAACTTCGGTTGAAGTCCTCTAAACTCAGCTCCTCTGATTTTTGGTATTAGGTATGAGTTAAATCACATTCTCTGTTGTTGTATTAAAAGATTAGTTTGTGAACATAACATGTTTGTGTAAAGGCTTAAGAGAATACAATTGTTTAACTTTTGTTTCCGAACCCATTTTTATTATTTGTAAATGTAGGATCAGAATATCGCGACATCAATACTTCGCGAGATTAATAAATGACGACATTGCAAGGGAGTCGCAGGGAAGTAAAAAAATAAATGACGCAACGAATGACGACAGCCAGAACACGAGGAAGATATGAAAATATGGCGAAGTTTAAGAGTGTCGCGAGATTGTATACTTGTACACTTGCGATATCTCGCAAGCCATTCCCGAAAATAAAGGACAGCTTAGCTGTCATCCACTGTGTACTACCCTATATAAAGGGTTGAGTCAGTCTGTTGTAGGAGAGTTCTTTTTGAATTGTTAAGCAAGTCTTTAGGAGAGAGAAAGTTTTAAAGTGATTGTAATTCTATTACTCATTTCTATTTCATATTGTAAAGATTCAAGTATTCAATCAATAGAAATCATAATCATTCATCTTAAAATGACTTAATTGTGTATATTCTAGTGAGGGGTGTAGTGTAGGATTTCCTGTAACTACATAATGGCGCTAGAAACAGGGATTGAGTAGAGATCAACCTTGTGAATTGAAAGAATCAGGAGTAACAAGAAAGAAATTTCGTATAATTTTCAACAACTTACTGAAATTGAGAAATGGCTAGAAGAAGGAATGCATCAGAACAACCAACAAGCTGTTAGAAGAAGTAGGAAATTAAATGGAGAAAGGAGAAATGAAGTAGGTGAACCATCAAGAGTAAACACAAGAGATAGAGAAGAAGGTCAAATTCAACCACCAATTCAACCAGCACCGAATAGAGTAATAGATTATGATAGGGTGAGTGTGCATACATGGAGATCAGATTCTATGGAAGAAAGAGAAGAAGTGCAACAATTGATAAATAATTGACAAGAGGAGAGAAATCGAGAAGAGATGGGAGAAACAATTCATGGAAATGAAGAAATCGCAGCATTAGAAGCTTTGAGGCAAACAATACATGAAGAAAGGCGGTTAGAAGCGGAATAGCGTGCAAATTTAACAAGGCAAAACCATGAGCTAAGAATGGAAAATATGAGGTTGCAGAATAGAAGGTCGAGAAGTAATACCAGGTCAAGATCAGGATCGGTTAGAGATGATATGAGGAGAACATTACCTGTAGAAAATGTTAATGAAGAAAATCTAGAAAGAGAGCCAAATCTCGGTGAAGGATGTTGCGAAAGAAGGGAAGTGGTGTGTATTCCACGTCCTGAGATTTTCTGAGAATGGCCAAAATGACGGAAATCAAGAAAATAGGCAATGAGAATAATCCAATTGGTGAAGAAAATCAGGAAGAATGAAGAAGAATACTACATGGGAGAGAAACACGGAGGAAACAAAAGGAGATTGAAGATGACATCGAAAGACATTATATTGAACAAGCGCGTCTAGCTTGCGAAAGGGAAAGATTAAGAGTAGAAATGGAAGAACGAGAATTGGAGGAAGCAATTCGACAGAACAATCATGACAATCGAGAAAGAAGGCGCGAGCAAAATCGCAACAATGAAAATATCAATGAAGAATATGAAAGAATACAAAGGAGAACTGATAGACAACCAAGAAGAGAAAATGATAGATATAATGGTGTGCGAATTCGTGAACGAGATGAAGGAGAAAGTCGCGGAGAAAGGAGAGAAGAAAATCTTTGAACAAGAAAACCAAAGTAGGCATGAACGAGAAGGAGAGAGGCGAGCTAAAAAGACCAATAAATTCGAATCCTGATGTAAATGAACAAATCTTAAGAGAGTTGGCAGAGATGAGAGGAATGTTGAACAATAGAAGGGGAGGAGGAAGAAGACAATTGGATGAGGCCATCGAAGAAGCTGCGAAAACCCCCTTTACACTAGAGGTATAGTTAGGAGGAATAACCCCAAAGTGCAATTTACCCGCATTAACCAGCATTTTTGATGGAACAACTTGCGCAATACAACACATCAAAGCGTATGTGAGATGTATGCTACAATGGGAAAATCATGACGCCATATTGTGCAAATATTTTGCATCAAGTTTAACAAGAAGCACTGAAATGGTTTGAGGGTTTACCAAGAAACACAATCACGTCATTCAACCATTTACAAGCTATATTCTTAGGGGCATATATAAGTAACAACTCCTCGCGACCAGGTATTGAAGATGTATTTGGTCTGAAACAAAGAGTTGGTGAAAGTTTGAGACACTTAATTGTGAGGTGGAAGACAATGTGTAGCGAAATGGCTGGGCGAGTGGATGAAAGATATCTTATTCTATCATTCATAAACGCTATGTTCGCAACCAATTTGTTATATATTCAAATTTTTAGAGTCAAGAATACAATTACAATGACTGAGTTGCGAGAACTTCAGGAGGAATATATTGCTCTAGAAGAAAGGCAAAATGAGATGGAATCATACCCAGTTGCGAATACAAATTCAAATGCTGCGAATGCAAGATTATTACCCAAATTGATAAACACAGTAGCGAGCACTTCGCAAGGGCAACAAGAAAGGGTAATAGATGATGGACAGCCAAAGATAGTAGCTATGGGAAGCCGTGATCAGGAAGAATTTTAAAGAGAAAGGAACTACTACAACCGTGGCGGCAATAACAAAATTCAAAGACTTGATCATCCGCAAGAAACTTATGGAGGTCGAAGGAAGAATTATCATGGAGGGCAGCGAAGTCACAGAGTAGTATGGGAGGAAATCAAAATGCCACCACTAAATACTAGTGTGGAAAAAATATGGGAAGCTATACTCTTGATGGAAAACATACTTGCACCATGGAACATGGGGAATGAGCCACCACCAAGTGATAGAAGTCACGAGTTCTGTTCTTACCACCGCTTTCATGGACACCTAACAAATGACTGCAGAAATATAAAAAGAATCATCCTCAGAATGATTGACCAAGGAAAGCTGAATCATTTTCTAAAAAGTGAAGAGAAGGTTCAACCGTTACCACCACCGCCAGAAATGCATAGGACAAACTCAGCAAAGGGGAAAGAAACATTCGTAATAGAAGTTGGAACGAAAGCTAAAAATTTGTTTTGCAACTCCATTGTACATTCATACCGAGCAATTGAAGATTTTCATGATAATATTCTCAGTAGGGTTTTTGCGAGGGATGCTGATAATAGAGAAGTGATGAACATCGCGAAGACATCGCAGTTAAAAGAATGGCAAATGCAGATTATTTCTTTCACTGCAGAAGAGATTCCTGAAGGCAGGGAGACGCATGATAGCCCATTGGTCGTAAAATTGGAAATTAATCCAAAACCCGTAGATGGCGAAGATGATGAAGCGAGAAAATTCTGGGCGATCAATAGAATCTTAATTGATACGGGGAGCTCAGTAAACATTCTTTTTTACCATACTTACAAGACTATGGGTAGGAAGGATGAAGAGTTGATACCTTCGACATATAAAATATACGGTTTCAATGGCACAACGAATAAGCCTAAAGGAGAAGTTCATATGAGAATACCCTTGCAAGGATTATCAATCTGAAATTTTGTTCGTGTAGTCGATGTGGAATCCCCTTATAATGCATTGATCGGAAGGCCTTGGTTGCATGAAATTCTGGGTGTAGCGTCGACTTATCATCAATGTATAAAGTTTCCTCATCCTAGCGGTGTTGGAGTTATAAAGGGAGACTGGATGGAAGGACAAAAATGCTATGAGATTGATGTGGAGAGTTGCGAGGAAAGAATTTGCAAAAAGAAAATTTGGAAGCAAAATATAAAAGATGAACAAAGAAGAGAAAGGTTGATGGTGGATACCATAGATACAAGAGGTGAAGATACATCGCGAAGCAAGTGCATGAAAACAATGGAAAATCATGATGGAAAGGAATCATTAAGAGGTTTGAATGGTGCGAGAGGCGAGAGAGCAGGAGCAAAAAGTGTAAGAAATGAATAATCACTATTATCAAAATCAATGATAAAGGCATATCAAGAGTAAGAGGAAGAAACAGTAATTGAAGAAGAAATACGCGAGAATCTCGCCATCAAGAATGTATGAAAATTTGATTGAAGAATTGAAAACCAAAAATGAATAAACAATGCAAGATTGTGCGATAGCTTCGCAAACAAAATAACAAGAGAAAACCAAAAATGAATGATTGAATGAATTAACAAAAATGAAAGAGTGAGTGAATGGGATGAACCTTTATGGCGTACACCCTAGTTCTCGAATGATATTTCGCAAGAGGCAAATGTAAGACCTAAAGTGCGTCATATAAGGGGTTATCTCTTGACATGGATCAGGGAAAAGGTTACACCGCCCCTGGAACCCGAGTCATGGAAAATTTGGGGCCCATGAAAGCCTATCCGGGAGAGATACCTTGGATTTCCAACTATATATATAAGGTTATACCCTGGTTGGACGCCCGAGGGTCTCTTCCAAGGAGTCAGTGTATGCTCAAGGCGCCGAGGTACACGGTTGAGCCAAGAGTGCCTGGGACATTTGAAGTGTCTCGGCCATTCTTGGCAAGTCTTGGCACATCTTGCACTCGGCCCGAAGAAAACTCCACTTAGGGTGCAGTCTCGTAACCATAAACCCTATAGGTATAAGGGATAAGAGGCTGAAAAAACAATCGGTTGTTGTTAAGACCGGATGGGAGGAGCTAGTCTTGTATGGCCGATGTACGCCTCCTTGAAGGGGAAACCGGGGAGATGATAAGGCGGCACCCTCCATTAGGGAGTGATAAGTGTCACAAGACGGCAATGTCATGGGGCTTTATATTCGCAAGAACATTTAGGCCTGTCATATTGTCGCAAATGAAATATCCTGCAGAGGCAAAAATACTAAAGAAATGATAAGACAAGATCAATGGGTCATTACATGAAAGTGTAAGGACGTCCTGCGATTTTGTCGCAAGACGTCAATGTCATGGGACTTTATGTTCGCAAGAATTGTTAGGCCTGTCATATTGATGCAAAATGAGGGGTGGAAAAATAAGACCTTTAACTAGGAAGGCAAAATAAGACCACACAAAAACAATGATAAGACAAGATCAATGGGTCATTACATGAAAATGTAACGACGTCCTGCGATTTTGTCGCAAGGATGAATTTCAACATAAGTGATGATAAAATAAAAAAAGAAATCAAGTAAGCAAACTTGCGAATACGATTAAATTTCTTCATTTATTTGTGAAGAATCAGCAACAGCAGTTGCGAAATGAAGAAGTATCATTAATTAAAGATTATCGACTTGATTTATCTCATGTGAAAATAAATAACAGAGGCAAGTATGGGAATGATTAGAATAAAAATTTGTTATTTATTTTCACATGATAGATTTATAGTAAGAGATTACAAAATGGAAGGTTAGAAGGATAAATGTACAAGTATCACAAGAAGAGAAAGGAAAATGGAACAATCTAGCAACTTATTCTTCTTCATCAGATTCTTTATCAGATTCTTCTTCTTCGCTTACATCACTATCAGAGACATCTGAACAAGGCATATTTTCAGGAATTTCATCGAGAAGACAAGGATATGAAGAAAGAGGGATGTTGTGATCATTGCAAATCTGTTCAATAGTTTGGTTGCGAAAACGAACAGCATCATTATTGAAATTCGCCACAGTAGTTTGTAGTTGCTTCTTCATCTTAGAATACTTGTCATTGCGAAGAGAGAAGTCTTTTGCAAGTTGTGCTTTCTCAGATTCAAGCTCCTTGATCCTACATCTTTCTCAGATTCTAAGAAGAGGATGTTATACCGTAAAGTTGCTGATTAGCACTTTGAAGAGTAGATATTTTGTCCTTTTGGGAAGAAGACTCAACTTCCAACTGTTGAAATTTTTCATCCTTCTTGCGAGATGACGCAACTTCAATTTCTAGTTCTTTGATCTTCTCTTTAAGTTGAAGATTTTTCTTTTCAAGATTGTTGCGTCTTTTCTCGAGGTCTGAGGCAACAACAAAGGAAGCTCTCCCAGACTATAAAGAAAGGTAAAGAAATTGTTAAGATAAGGTTTATAATTGAAATTACAGAGAAATAAAGAGATATGAACATACCAAAGCACTGAGTGCATTTAAGAAGCTGGGAGTCATTATTCGGGAAATCCCGCGAAAAGAATCATTATCCATTAGCAGGGGAGCATCGCAAATATTAGCGAGAGCTTCGCAAGTAGCAGATAAATGATCATCTCCTAATCATTGCATAGAATCGGAGAAGACACTAGACAATTGCGCCATAGCAGACTCGATCGAATGATTCTCCTTTACAGAAGAAGTATCAACCTCATTTTCATCTTCGTCAAAACTCTCAGTTGGTTTGGGAACTAGAACGAGAAGAGGGATGGATTTTCCGTTTTTTAGAAGATGGAGCAGAAGATTTATCCTTGCGAAGAGTGATTTTATTCTTGCCCTTAACCTTCGCAGCTTCGGGAATGTTAATTTCTTCAACAACCTTCGCACACGAATGAAGATAAGAAACAGAGGCAATAATATTGTTAAAAATAACAAAAGAAAGTATTTCTTACTTCATCCGTGATTGATCGGAGTATCGCCAGAGTACTCGCCTTTGGACGTCTTTTATAAATCTTTTTCAATTTGGCAATCTGAAAATTTTACAAGTCTAATAAATATAAGAGGAAGGAAATATCGTAAAACAAACCTGAAATAGGAAATATACCTCTTTTGCCTTCTCGGGCCACTTAAATTCCCAAGGATGATAGTTTGCGAGATTCGCAGGGAGTGTGTGAGAGCCTGCAATATAAGGTCCTCTCAAAAATAGAGGAACAACCCACCATTTCTCATCTTTGGAGTACCGAGGAACATTATTTTTGCCCGAGTGCCAGTCAATATCTTGCATAAGCAACTTATCACTGGAAATATTATCTTTTCTCTTCAATCGAGCACCCCAAATGAGATTTATCATTTCTCATATTTATTACTTCATAATTTGCAAAAAAGTTTTCTACAGTATACTTCTCCGTGACTATTTCTAAATTTGCGAATCTAGGATCTTTGACATCATCAGGATATAAAGATCCCTTACCAGCGCCACGGTTGGCGAATTCAAGCATTAGACGGATGCAATCACCGCTTAGTTGATAAATAGCTCGCGAGAATTTCTCATGAGCAAGAATTTCATAGAATAAAGGCATCTCGGGATTGTAGAGAGGAATGGGAAGACTGCGAGGATTTGACCTAGCGAGATTATGATTTTCCGATCATCACACCGATGATCGAGAAAACAACTTTGCGAAAGTATAGATGAAGATTCTTGATCAGGAATGGTTGATAGGATGAAGCCCTTCTCTTGTAAATTCTTTTGAGCTTCATTAAAAAGGGGTTTATATGTACGACCAAGTGAAGCCATTCTTAGAGTATGGGAATGATTAGAGAATTGAAGATCAAAAGAGAGAAAGAAGGGAAGATTTACAGTAGCAGAAACGCAGGTTGCAGAGGAAGAAAGTTGAAGAAAAGTTGCAGAGAGAAAATAAAAGAGAAAAAGAGAAGGGTGAGAAAACTATATATAGAGAGAAGAATCCTCGAGAAAACAAATGCATTTAATGCGAGATGGGACGTGAATGGTCAAGAATAAACGGTTGAAAGAGACGTGTCAAGAAAAGAGTGGAAGAAGAAACATACGTAATAAATTAAAGTGTAAAAGTACGGAGAGAAACAGATAAAGATGAACAATTGCGGCATTTCAAAATATTGGTTCTCATGACATTCTCTTCTTCGCAGAGAAGACATGAGAAGAGGCAAGATGTAGGATCAGAATATCGCGACATCAATACTTCGCGAGATTAATAAATGACGACATTGCAAGGGAGTCGCAGGGAAGTAAAAAAATAAATGACGCAACGAATGACGACAGCCAGAACACGAGGAAGATATGAAAATATGGCGAAGTTTAAGAGTGTCGCGAGATTGTATACTTGTACACTTGCGATATCTCGCAAGCCATTCCCGAAAATAAAGGACATCTTAGCTATCATCCACTGTGTACTACCCTATATAAAGGGTTGAGTCAGTCTGTTGTAGAAGAGTTCTTTTTGAATTGTTAAGCAAGTCTTTAGGAGAGAGAAAGTTTTAAAGTGATTGTAATTCTATTACTCATTTCTATTTCATATTGTAAAGATTCAAGTATTCAATCAATAGAAATCATAATCATTCATCTTAAAATGACTTAATTGTGTATATTCTAGTGAGGGGTGTAGTGTAAGATTTCCTGCAACTACAGTAAAAATGCCATTATTTATTTATTTTTTTTTGGTTTTTAAGGGTTTTGATTGATTTATGTTTTTATGGCAAATGGTAGGTTTCGGTTGCTTGAAATTTTTATGGACTGTTCTATAAAAATTCTAGGTGACAAAAGTTTGATTCAAAGTTTGCAACACTTAGATTTCTGTATCTACTAGCTAGGCTTAATCCTCAATTTTCTATCAAGACAACTTTAATGTTTTTCTAAAAATAAATCATTATTCAGAACGATAAGAAACAAGTCATTTTATGTCTATTTCTGTGTGATTTGTTGTATGGTTAAGAATGTGTGGGTATAATAGCTTTTATATGTCGTAAACATTCATACTTGACCTCTGAATCCAGAGGGATCTTTAGAGTTTAACTACCATTGTGGCGCCCAGATTCCAGAATGTAATAATGAAGCTACCAATGCGCAATACTCCCGAGCCGCAGCCGTAATTTGTTTTGTATATCAATTATAGACGGCAGTTACATGTACGCTGTATTAGTATCTTTCACATTTTTATTATAAAGTTGATCCCGAATGTTACTCATCATGTCTGACTTTGCACCAACATGCAAAAAGATGAAACTCCGCGGCCAGACTTTATACCCATTCTTATTTTTGATTAACGTTTGTACTCTGCCTCCAACTCCTGCATATAGTCTTATTGGATAGTCATGATTCTTTATGTCCCTTGATTTAAAGTGTGAATACCATTGTCTTTGAGACTCTCCTCCTATAACATTTGAGTAGCATCCCTGTCACCGGGAGTAAAAGGGTAGATGGATATTCAAATTCCAAAAAGTCAAAATTCTCTGGGACTTGAATGTATTTTGTTTTCGTTCAATGTTATTACACACAAAAGTCAGTGTATTAAAATTTAAAAATTCAGCCAACCTCTGTGAGAAGTTGATAATGATGACATGGCAATTTCGTTTGACATCTAATTGAGCGTTAACATGATATTTGAGTGATATGATTTAATCTTTTGACTTTTTTGGTACTTAATTGAATTTTAATGGCAATTTCTTTGTATTTTCCTTTATAATCTGACTAATTTTCAACTCTCTTTATATGCAGGTTCAACAATATTCTTATTTTTGTTGAAGTACTGCTGCTGACAACTGAGGTTGATTATGTTAACTCCATCACATCGAGTTTAATCTCAGGTACACAGCATTATCGAGTTGCAATCTCAAATTGGCAGTAAACTTGGGAAGGTAGCGATTATAATTTGCAGCTGTTGCTCTGGAGACTGAAAGTTACAAAGATATTGGGTTAGTATAGCGGCTCTGTGCGATTTGTAATACCCAGTGCCGTCGACGTGCAACGCACGTGCACTCAACTTGTAATGTTAACGGTAATTTTGTGTTAGTGGTGTAGAAGGATAAAGAAGAAGAAAAAAGGTCACCCTCACTCTCTCCCATCTTCACCCACTAAAAGATAAAGGTCAAAATTTTCTCAAAAGAGAGAGAAACCATGAGCATATTTTAGTAGATCTTATCGTTCTCTCTACTCTACTCTCTAGTATTTTCATTTTTCTCTCTCTAAAGTTTATCCCGGGTAGAATACAGACGGAATCTGAGGAAATGAAACCGGGAGAAACAACAATTATCCGATCAACACTCGATAAACCCTTACAACAACTAACAGAAGATGATATTTCACAACTGACTCGTGAAGATTGCCGGAGATATCTCATAGAAAAAGGTCCCTTTTATTTTATATTTTATTCCTTTTCGGATTATATTATATATTTAGAACCTAAATTTCAGGAAAAGAAGAAGAAGAATAATTACTTAGTCGTGTTAGTTGTTCTATTTTGTCTGTACATGTATTGCACAGGTATGAGACGCCCTTCTTGGAACAAATCACAAGCTATAGAACAAGTTATCTCCTTAAAATCTTTGCTAGAAAGTACATTTGATGACACTTGCAGTAATAACAACACCTCTGTTCGTCCCCCATCTTCTATTCCAATTTCAAGTCCGGTACAAACCCAAGTAAGAGATACAAAATCTTTATTTCTTGAATTAATAATGATGAAAGATTAATTAATTTGTGGGGAGTTTTTAATGGAACTTTCGTATTGTATGCAGGACCCAAGCACTACAGCGAGTGCTGATTTCCAGGTATCATCTCCTAATAACAATGAATCGGTTTCACATAGGCGAAAAGATCACGGGTTATCAGGTGATTTGTCTTGTCGTTCACCAGTTTCCGACAATAACACCACTCCTCTTCCTCTTTCCAGGTTTATCTCTCTCGTGTACTGCTGTAACTTGAGCTGTGTTTTGATTATTATTAGTTAAACCTTTCTGTTCGATTTGGAGTTTAGGATTTGTTTTAGATAATTAATTAATTATAACTAACTCCACAGATATACTGAAAAAACAAGACCACACTATAGTAGTAATTGTTCAGTACCGGGCTTACCGGGCTTTAGAATGACCATACTAGAAAATGATTGAAAACTTGGGTTTCAGTGGGTTCTCTGTAGCTCAGACTCCACAGTTGGGCAAAAGATGAAGCATAGTGGGACTAAATGAAAGGGGATAATTTGATTTACAAGTTATTGAACAAGCTACTCTGCAAATGTGTATTGTGTTAAAGAAGAGATTGGGATGACCTCAGAGATGTTGGTGTCACTGCATATTATGATCTTTTGATGTATAAAATGGGTAACATGGTCTTTTTTGGTAATTGCTTTGCAGAAATATGGGTGCAGCAAATGAGTTAGAGAGTCAGATGACGATTTTCTATAGTGGCAAAGTGAATGTTTATGATGAGGTTTCTGTTGAGAAGGTATGTATTTTATTTTTTGGTTTTGCATTGTAGTTTAATTTTTGTAGATATTTAACGTATCTAGTAGAATTGAAGAATAAAACAGATAGTTTTTTCTTTCATCCACCCGCTGATGAATGTGCAGGCCCGAGTTATCATGCAATTTGCAGCGAGCCCATATCATTTTCTTGAGGACGATTTATCTGCTGGAACTTCAGTAGTTCCACCATGTCGATTACAAGCAGCATCTACCAGACCAGGTTCGAGTTGCAATAACTCCTACCTTGCAAATGAATAGACCTGATTCTTTGTTCATTTAGAAATTGTAATATGTTTTAGTATCAATTATCATCATAACATGTCAAACCAAATGATCCTTTTGTTCCAAGTCATGAAGATTATTAGTGAGAGTGTGAGACACAATGAACATGCAACCTTTGGTGCCTTGTGTAAATCACCCTCTAACTGCTGATTCATGGTATTGCTCATGCTTGATGGGGTAGTTGAATAGCTAATGTTGGCTTCTTTACCTTCTAACTGTGTTGGTAATTCCACAGCAAGTGCTGAAATTTCTTGGCAATATGGGGAGGAAGGAACAGTGTCTCGCGATGCTGAACCAGGTGAGATTTTTTTTTTTTGAGATCTTAGTAATGCCTCTGGAATTTCTGAACATTCTCTTTATGTTGTTATATATAAGTACAACTTTATCAATACTTAATGGAAGTGGGGGGCTTGAGTCCGATGTGATTATTGAGTTCCATTAGAATTCATACTAACAGTAATGTAAACTGAAGTAATACAAATTCTCAGAACAATTCAAACTGCTCAACAACTAGACGTGTTGTTTCTTATTTCAATCTGATGTGTCAAAACTCAAAGAGACTACTTTAATGTCGTAAAGCCTTATTACATATCACATTTTCTACGTGCCATTATTACATATCACATTGATGATCAAATTCTTGGTGTACTGAGTGCTTCTGTTATGCAGAAGGTCCAGCAAGCAGAAAAGCATCATTGCAAAGATACCTGGAGAAGCGCAAAGATAGGTATTGGTTTTGGATATACTGATTTCTCATTTTCCTATTTAATAATCATAAATAGGAAAGACTGTCATTGCTTCTTCAAATATTGCTTTCATTTATTACTAGGGGAAGATATAAGGTAAAGAAGAAACTTGGGGGGTCTTCTTCAAGCTTGGAGATGTAAGTGAATCCTCAAAGGAAGTGTCAGAACCCAAATGAGCAATTAAGTCAGAGTGGCACCTGCTCCCCTCCAAGGGATGGACATATGTGAGGCTAACTCAAGCTGTAGGTAGTCCCAGATTCATTTGTAGTGTTGATGGGCTTGTGTTTTGTTCTCAGCTTGTAAACAAGTTAGGAAGAAGATTTCTGACTCTTCTTCATTAATGGCACCAAATTGGTCACTAATCTCAGCCTTCCTTGATCCTAGTTGTTTTTTCCAACACGTTTTCCTGATCTAGTGTGGATTCATTCACCATTTTTTCAAGAGTGCTGGCAGACCATGGAAATGGAATCCTTTTGTGACCACGTCTTATAATGGGTTTCTGCCTTTTAGTACCGAATCCGGTAGGTATGTTAACTGAGCTCATTGAGCTCGGTGGTGTAATACACTAATACTCGAACTCATGTCCATAGGTTGGATCTTTCACACAGATTTTAGAACTTTCACGTATTTGCCAGTTTTGATACCAAATGAAAAATCCAGGGCCTTTTTTTAGCTACCTTATATTTGACAATCCTTGTTTGATCATATGGAGGACGAGAACATATATAAAGAGAAATACAAGGATATTAATTACCTGTGCTACCGACTCTCTTACTTCTATTATATTCTATAAAGGGAAGACCCTTTAGGCACTGTAGCAATGAAGCTGCAAATTAATTTGGACCATTTTACCCCTGTATCATATATTGATAAGAAATCCATAAAATTAAATTTAGGGTATACATGTAATTCAGTTTATTAATTAACAAAAAAAAAGAGAAAAGGTTCAACTTAATGGACTCGTGAACCCATTCTTTTTGCACGTGCGAACATTCTAGAATTCCAAAATTACCCTTATATAATGTCCACCTAATTTACGTGGTATAAATAAAAACGAGGGTATAATCGTAATTCAAGTTGTTTTTTTGAACACACCCTCACTCTTTCACCCGGACCAAGCTTGCACGTGCGTATGCACGTGCCGGACACTAGTAAAAATAAACAAAACAAATATCAACAAAACAATCCTCGGGACCTAGTCTTGAATACATATCATTTACACGTGACTATTTATCAACCTAATGTAACATACTCCTTTCGTTTCAAATAGAAAGGTTTGGTTTCCTTTTTTGGGTTTGTCAGAAAGATAGGCTGGTTCCTTTAATGGAAAGTCAAATATTGTGACTTTACTACTTAACCATAGGAACCATATCTCCATCTCTTAACAAATTTGGGGATCATTTCTCTTGAGTCCTGTTATTAGGAGGGAAAGAATGGATTTGAGGAGGGAATTAAAATTTTAAGGGAGGGATTGACTTCTTAAATGGAATATGAAATGTCCAACATAGCCTTGATAAACAAAAAAAAAAAATAATAATTACCTAGTTCCACGTGCGATCAAAACTAACTAAAAACCGAGGCAAACTTATAAAGTTATAAACCCTAAAATTTTCATCATCATTCTAGGCATGAAAAGAACCAATAACACTAAGAAAATGGCCAAGTCGACACCAATAATTTGAGTATTTTTTACTTTGTTGTAAATTTCGGCGAGGTTGGTTGCGGTATATAGCCAGAAGACTAGTAAAAGAGAACTTAGAGGAGGCTAAGAAGGCCATGGCTGCTCAACAAGAACAGTCTCCAATGGAGCCATTATATGTATCGAGAAATAATGTTTTTGTTCCTCTTCATCTAATCCATTATAATCTTGTCTCATAGTTGTTTTCCATGATTGTTAAAAGATGGATCAAAGTAGGAATACTCCAGCAAAATATGGTTTCTTTTAAATTTGAGATTTCACGGGAAGAAAAAAATTTAACAAAAGAGTTAGAGGCAATTAACTTTAGAAGAATGGTTTAATACGTTGTTTCTCTTTGTGATGGTTGCTAAATCTACAGGATCTTGACATAATGAAATTGGTGATTGTTTAAGCCGAAGATGCTAATCCAAAAAAAAAAAAAAATCAGAACACTGCAAATAAGGTGCTGGTTCACAATAAAAAGATTTACAGTAAAGGGAGGGTAGGGTTGGTATTTCAAAAATAATTCCTCCTTTTTAGTTCGTTTGATTAATATTTTGGAATAACAAATGATATCACAATGAAGGTATAAAAAATAATAATAATAATAATCAAATAAATTAAACAGAGCTTTTGGTTGGTAGCCTAATAACAAGCTGGGCTCCAATTGGGTAATGTTCGTTTGATATTGACCGGACATTGACCATAACTTAGATGATTTCTTTCCCTCCTCAAATCCATTCCTTCCCTCCTAATAACAAGACTTTCGTGTTTTTCTCTTTAAAGACGAGTAATGGAAATCGGAACACTACAAATAAGGTTGCTGGTTCACAATAAAAAGATTTACAGTAAAGGGAGGGTAGGGTTGGTATTGCAAAAATAATTCCTCCTTTTTAGTTCGTTTGATATTGACCGGACATTGACCATAACTTAGCTGATTTCTTTCCCTCCTCAAATCCATTCCTTCCCTCCTAATAACAAGACTTTCGTGTTTTTCTCTTTAAATAACAAGGGACCATTTTTTCTTCAAGGATAACTTTGGAAAAAACATGAAAGTGGCTTAAATGATTGGATTTCTTATTTTTTGTGCAAAATAAAACAATCTTATTTTTTTAAACAGAGGAATATATCGATCCGAACGAAGTTACCCAGTTCTAACAATACGTTTGGGCTTACATCCTTCAAGAAGACTTAAACAACATGGCTTCCAAGCTGTTTGTGGGTGAAAATGGAATCTGTTGATTTCGGTAATTTCGGTGTGTGGGTGAGAAACGAATTTAAACCCTAAACAATGTACTGCAAGGGAGTACTTTAGATTCGAGAGATCAATCTGTACAAATCCGGCCTAAACCAAGAAATAGCCGTTCCAGACTTGCTTCGGTCACAAAGTGGAGGAGAATGGGTTGGTTTTGGGGAGGAAGCAAGGAAAGTGATGAGACCGAGAATAGTTGATTCGGGAAGAGTAGTTGTGTTACGACTTGTATCGAGAAAGTGGGAAGCTAATGATAGGAAAGTTAGCAAACGTTTTCGCGAGTGGTGTATGCTCCCGATCGAACTTGTTGTTCGGTGGAAATAGGTAAGACCTATTTATACAAGTCGAAGTGAAACGTACTCTGGTCTCATTAAGGAATGGAAAAATGGGTGAATAAATGGGAGGAGGTGGTAACGTTAACGCATGGAATTGATGTTCCATAAAACCATTAACGCATGGAATTGATGTTCCATAAAACCGTTAACGCATGGAATTGATGTTCCATAAAACCGTTAACGCATGGAATTGATGTTCCATAAAAAGAACGTTTCACCATTAACTCCCTGTATTTACTAACCGCCTCATCCTTATGACACTTCCTTATGACGGGCGTAGTGTACGCCGCACGTTGTAAACCGCCAAACCAATACCCAAAGAGGATCCCCCAGTTTGTGATATGTGTTGATGTCTCGAACATGTAACATGTTGTTGTTGCTTGGAAAGTCGCGCTGGGGAGACTTGCTAATTTGGTGACCTTCGACGGTCGAGATTTTGCATCTCAAGAGGAAAGATAGCCGTTGATCGTTCCACGCTTTCATTTTGGTAGCCGCGTAGGGAAGGCCAGCATGGTGGCGCGGCTAGGTTGGCATGGCATGGTTTGGCGTGGCCAAACTTAGGTTTTAGGGCCAAAGGTTAACATGCGTCGTCTGGTAACCTTGGATGGCTAGGATTTGCTCCTGGGATTGAAGGGGGGACGTTGATCGTCGCATGCCTTCGTTTTTGTTAGCCGCGTAGGGAAGGCCAGCATGGTGGCGCGGCTAGGTTGGCATGGCATGGTTTGGCGTGGACAAACTTAGGTTTTCGGGCCAAAGGTTACCATGCGTCGTCTGGTAACCTTGGATGACTAGGATTTGCTCCTAGGATTGAAGGGGGACCGTTGATCGTCGCACGCCTTCGTTTTTGGTAGCCGCGTAGGGAAGGCCAACATGGTGGCGCGGCTAGGTTGGCATGCCGTTGGCATGCCATGGTTTGGCATGGCCAAGGCAAGGTGTGGTTCTTGGCATGGTGGGGCCAAAGGTTTGGCATGCCGTTGGCACATGGCGTGGCTAGCACGGCTAGGGCCAAGAAAAGGTGCGATTTGGCTTGGCATGGTGGAGCCAAGGGTTTGGTATGCCGTTGGCACATGGTGCGGCTAGCATGGCTAGGGCCAAGGGCTTGGCATGTCATGGTGTAGATGGTGGATTTTTGATAAAGGCTAAAATCGTAAACCCATACTTATATGTATTCCTGATCCAGCAATCAGATGAATATTGAGGCTCGTGTCTCTTATCAAAAGCATGCAAGATCATGATATGAGAATCTCTGACTGAGAATACTGTCTCTCGGAGTATATATAGATATGTAGTCTCTGGTGAGGCAACGACATATCTCATGAATCCGAGCAATTTCGGTAATTACTTCTATATAGAATCGAAAGATTAGACGGCTCCTAGACAGCTTGCCCGCTAGTATAGAGCAATAACGTCTTCAGGATGTAACAATATTTTCCCTGACTATATGAAAGAAGTATGACGCTTCAACAAGCTCATATCACTCAATTCCTGAATAATTAATGCTCCTAGACGATCGTACTAGTATAGAGCCATTAATTAATTATTTTCAAAATCAATAGATTCAAATCCCTGGAAAATATTCGATATTTTCATAATATTTCGTTACTTCAATTTATGGTTCTTCCCAAAGAGAATTCCATGGGTTAGTAATAAATATTCAACACACGGGCATCTGAGCTACCTTTGAGTAAGCCCCGACCAAAATGGTGTAAGTGTACTCAACGATGATGCACTAACAATCACCGCACGAACAAGTATTTCAAAATACGACGAGACGATGAACCTATACAAAATAGGAAGGAAAAATAATAAATAATTAAAAAATTGACCAAGGCGCTGGGAGCATGTGCCCACTGACCGGCCGGACGTGCCGTGGTCAATCCCACGCCAGTTTCATATTTGTATCATATTTTTATTATTTTCTTTGAGTTCATGAAAAACCTTTCACTTGAACAAATATCTTTTGTTTTGAGGAAACTCCTCAGTTTCATGGTGTTTCCCACACACCAAAGAAATAATATAAAATTAAGGAAAATACTGTGGGGCCGTGATTATTGGCCAACCGGCAATGCCCTGATCCCGGACGGCCCCACACCTCATGGTTCCTCATTATTTTATTATTATTTCCCTAATCTTATGAAAACTCCTTAATCTCATGATATTTCCTTGATCCCGTGAAAAATAATATAAAATTAGGGAAACCCGTGGGACCTGGCCATAGCCGGCCGGTCATGCCCTAGCTGGCCCCACACGACCTATTTTATTATTATTATATTTTTCATGTTTCCTTAATCCCATGAAATTCCTTGATTTCATGATGTTTTCTTCAAATTATGAAATTCCTTCAAATTATGGGAAAATACATAAAAATATATAAAATTAAGGAAACTTGTGGGACCGGGCCCAAGCGGCTTGGTCATGCCCTAGCCGGTCCCACAAATCCCTTATTTTATCATTATTATTTTTATATTTCCTTAATTTTATGAAATTCTTTGATTTCATGATATTTCCTTCAAATTATGAAAATTCTTTCAAAAATTATGAAAATTCTTTCAAATCATGAAATAATATATAAAATAAGGGAAAACCCACGGGACCGTGCCCTAGCCGGCCAACCATGCTCAAGCCGATCCCACACGCCCTTATTTTATTATTATTAATATTTTGTTTCCTTTATCACATGGAAACTCTTTGATTTCAACAAAAACTCCTTGGTTTTAACAAATTCCTTGGTTTTATCATATTTCCCTAAAATCATGAAAATATTATAAAAAATTGGAAAAACGTGTGGGACCAAGCTCCTTGGCCGACCGGCCATGCATTGGCCATGACCGGTCCCACACCTCATGATTCCTTCACCCTTTTATTATTTTTCCTTCATCTCATGAAGTTTTGACGGTTTCATCAAAAACCCGGATTTCTTCATATTTTCTCAAGTGATTGCTCAAATGCACACCATAAAATATCAAAATTCTCAAAATTGGCATACGGACACTTTGGTGATGTGAGCATGTTACCTTGACCGACCAAGGTTGGCTCTTTGGCTTACGAGAAGCCGGTCCCACGTATTCTCATGATTTAACCTAATTTGCACAATTGCACGCATTAGGTCCAAAACTCTTCCAAACAACTTGGAACTTGATGGAACGATCACCAATTGATCCCGTGAACACCCAGGGCCGGTTTCATGGTCCCTTGGTAGGTCCCTCATCTCTTCATAATTAATTAGGTTTTATCATCTAAGGCTCGGACGAGCATTTTTCGAATAAATGATTAAACCAGCATTTAATCATCCTTTCATCAACAAATTAACTGGTCTGCAGAGATCTTAATATTTGCTCACGTGAGCAGCTGGGCACTACATGGTTGACTCATAATCCCATGTAGCCGGTCCCTCCTTTTCTGTGGTTGATTCTCAATAAACCATCAATAAATCACCAATTAAATTAGGGTTTTGAGTCCAAGGTTAATGATTCCAGATTCAAACGCTAATAATTTTACGTTGATACCGTGATCAACATTTTATTTATCATACTCGGTTCAATTGCCGAAGATTCGATTTAATATTTTATTTGGTCATGCTACCATAATTCATCAAACGAGCAATATTTGCTCAGATGAGCAATACTTGCTCAAATCAAAGAATATTGGTTCAATTATCAATATTCAACAATTCATCAAATGAGCAATATTTGCTCACGTTAACTTACTCACACATCATATCTGTCTCAACAGACATGTTCAATTCATGAGTCTCAGAACATTTCCAAACCACGTTCGACCCAACAATACAAGGACTCATCGTCCCATGAAGTCAGTAACTGACTAACTAAATACACGTCTGCCTTGAAGATTCCACAATCACACGAGACATCAATCGTGTCGCATGGGGGGATATTAACTAGGGTTTTGGTCTGGCGGTCTACGACACGTGTGTTCATACACACGATGAGAATGTGAGCAAGTCGTGCAATCAGTTGAAGGAGTTAACAAAGTAGTGGATGGAAAATCAACCAAGTCTCCGCACGTTGAGCAACTGGTTTTAACACGATTTCCACTTTCCCATTTCTTTGATTCCATCAACTGTCACACTTCATGAGATCATGGTGTTTTCAATTCCAACAATATAAATTAAGTCTCTGAATCATGATTGAAACAAGGACAATCTCACGTCGAACAGACAACACGAGATTAACAATCCAACTCTCAACAGAGCAAATTCAATCATTCAGAATTTATCTTATTCTTAGAATACACAACACACCTACAATCTTCGATCACCATTGATCTCACACATTTCTCAGCTTCCCTCCTACAGATCGACCCATCCTCTCTTGTGATCGAATTTACTCTGGAATGGCCATTGTCTTGGTTTAGGACGGAGTACTACAGATTGATCTCTCGAATTCAAAGCACTCCCTTCTTGCAGTGCATCTGTGTGAGGTTAAACATTTCGCTCGGTTCAAGGAGTCTCCTCCGCACGATCAACTTCTCAATTCCGTAAAAACCAGCAAATCGTTTTTCCCCATCTACAGATTGGCGACCACAGTGGGAGATCATTCTCTCGGTTGCAAACTCACTTATCACAAAGATGGTTGGTCTTAGGTCCGGTTCAGTTACCAACCCGGATTCAACACCCGGTTCTAATATTTCAAGCTCTACGGTACTGCTAACACCGCTCCTCCGGTGCAACCTGCCACTACCACTCCTCTGGTACAACCTGCCACTACTACTCCTCCAAGCACTGGTGCTCCAGTGATCACCCCTGCAAGCGGAAATGCCGATGCCATCAATAATCCACTCTTTGGTCGGTCTCCCGAAGAAGTCAGAGAAAATCCACCTACCATAGGTGATCTCATGAAAGTACAAGAAACTCTTGCCAAAAATCAGACCGACATGGCTGCTACTCAGAAGGAACTATTCAACTATCTCAAGACTCTTACAGACAAGATGTCAGAAAAAACTCAAGAGAAAGGAAAATCTAAAGAAAAATCTTCAGATACTGATCCCGAAGTCACTCCAATCCATGTAGTAGATGATGAGGAAGTTCCCAAAGCTACAGATGATCCAAAAGAATCATCCAGTTTCATCACTCGTGAGGACCTGGAGCGCCTCTTGGAGGATCATGGAAAAGACAAAATGCCTTCTGAGCATCGTCACCAACCTCCATACCCTGCTACTACGCAAAGAATTCCTCTGCGAAAAGGTTACACCTCTCACACCTTCACGCTTTATGATGGAACAAGCAACGCTCGAGAACATGTTTCTCGGTTTCTGGAAGCACCGGGAGAACATGAGCACAACCATACTGTCCGTCTGAAGGAATTTTCGAAATCTCTGAAGGGTAGAGCATATACCTGGTACAACAACATCGCACCAGGAAGTATCAAAAATTGGGGATAAATGGTTAATGCTTTCTATAGGAAATACTTCTTCGTTTCAGAACAAATCACCCTCTCTGATCTCGGAAGGATGTTTCAAATGAGCAACGAACATCCTAACGATTATGTGAAAAGGTTCAGGGTTCAGGCCTTGGATTGCCATGATCCGAACGTCACAGAGCAACAACTCGTGGACTTATGCATCAATGGAATGATCCCAGTATATAGAGCTTTATTGGAAAATCTCAGTTTCCAGACTTTCTCAGAACTCCATGAAGCAGCCAAGAGATCGGCAACTACTGCACCTGCTTATTGGAGAGAGCTAAGAACACAAAAGCTGAAGAGCCAAGGGAGACCCGAGGTAGCAGACGTTTAATAAACAAACAATATAACCTTCAACCTTCCACAAATGTTGTTGCAGAAGGGAGTAAACGAAAAGCCGACCCACAACGCAAACATACTTCCTCAACCCCTTCAAAGGCGCAAAGGAAGGATAATGTGCAAGTTCCTGCTCAATACACGGAAGCTGATCCAGAGGCACCTGACTTCCCATGTTCCATTAAGGAAGTTATTGAACTTCTAGACGCCTGGATTCAAGACGGCGCTATCAAGCTCCCATATGTCAAGAAAGAACCAACTGAAGAAGCCATGGAAAATCCTCAAGTATCGCCGCTTTCATAGGTTTGTCAACCATCCCACAAGTGATCGCAGAACTTTGAAGCGCATATTCAAAGAAAAGGTCGAAACAGGAGAACTCAACATGGGGGATCGAAGGGGTACACAGAGATCCTCTCCCGGTTAGAACCTTCACTCCTTCTCGAACCACTGTCAAAGAAGCAGTTCAATCCTTAATTGAACATATCTGTGAATTGCTATACTTATCAAAAGCTCAGCGGGGAGACATGTTCGATGCACTGAACCACATCGTGTCAGGAAAGCGTTTGTTAATTCGAGAAGCATTCCCCGAGCCGCCCTCAACAAAGATGAAGACATGTGCGACTGGGGACTCCTCACCACAGTCCATCTCAAGGGAAACGAGTTCAAACGAGCATTGATTGATGTCGGCACCGCTGTTAATATTATCCCTCTGAAAACTCTCATAGCTGCTGGCATCACACGACAAGAAGCCATTCATGCTCCAGTAACAATCACATATCATGAAGGAACACCCAGAGATGCTTATGGTCACATCACCCTCAAGATAAACATAAACTCAGCCTGGACAGAAACAAAATTCTTCATAATTCGAGAAGATCCAGGATATGATATGATTCTTGGACGAACGTGGATTCACAATGGAAAGGCAACACCAGCACCTTCAGTTGCACATCTCTCTATTGAAGAAACCTCCGATTCGGAAGAAGAAAAAGAAGATACTTCACCATTCGAGTATTTGAAGGAGGTCAGAACCCTAGCAGAGCTAACACAAAAACCTGAAGAAGATGCAAATTCTTTCATCAAAAGGTTTCGCACTCAGGCAAGTCTTATTACTCCTCATGTGTCTATATCATCAGTTTTCAAATATGCTTATTTGGTCCGAGGACTTTACTCCACCAACAACTTAGCAATTGCAAAATGCTATGAATGGATAACCACGCCCCAACAATATTTCACCAAGTGGTTAAGTTCAGAGCTTCTTTTAACTGAGCATGTCATCAAAAGGTTTATTGTCAAGACATAGCCAAGCATGATAAACAAGACCTCAAATATTCTCCTCTCGCATGTATGTCCATACATACCACAGCCCGTGGAACTCCACCGCACGAAGAATTCCAAACCAAAGATAAAATATTCAGTGGCACGAATGATCAAGCCTAACAAATTCCGTGAAGGAGATTTAGTTCTCAAAGCAACTAAGCGTAACTCCCATTCTTCAAAGAATTCGAATCGGGAAGGACCCTACATGGTCTCTAAGTCTCACGCCGGTGGATACTAAAAGCTGATCAACATGGATAACAAGGAAAGCGTGGCCGTGATACATGAGAATTGGCTCAAGGCCTTTGATGTCTAAGGTTTTGGATATTCGAGGTATTGGATGTTCATGGCACGAACACTTAAAATATTTGGCATTTAGAGTTTTCTTTCATTGTATTTCAATTCCTCCAAAATGTTTGCAATACTTGCATTCAGTAATTTAAATCCAACAATTTATCAAAATTCAGTTTACTTAAAGAAAATCTCTATCAAACCCAAAGAAAATCCTCAATCATTTACCGATCCAAAACCGATCAAAACCAAAAAATAAAACCTCACATCTCTCAGAAGTTCAGAAATTCAAGAGATTATCAAAAGAAATTAAAGAAAATCAAGCAAAGAAGGACTTTTGCTCTCCGCATCCTTCAAGACTTGTAAGGTCGCTTTCTCCATGTTCGGCTCTTCGAGTCATCCTAGCAATCTTGTCTTCCTTCTCCATCACAAAGCATCATTGGGAAAGGGTATGTTATACTCACATGAGTCCTTAATAGCATTCATCTTCTTGCGAAGCCACTTCACGTTGAAGCCAAGTCTCTCAGAATTCTCCAAGTTGCACTCCCAATCAAAGAGTACATCTGGAGTCACAGTATTTCTAGCTCTAGTGCATATATCGCTTACAACACGCAAGATAAAACTTACTTGCATGGTTAAAGAATAAGCACGCTTTGGGTCCCTAATAATGATGATGTGACAGAATTTTTTCCATATTTTCTCATACAAGTCGGCATATCCAATGGGAACGCTGAATCCACCTACTAGTTCATGATACGGGAGTGAAGCATCAAAGGGAGGATCAAAAACAACTCCTGCACTTGGATACTCATGCAACACTATACGGTTCTCAATTACTGGGGCAACTTCTATAATCGGGGTAACAATTTCTTCAGTATTCTCTACTGGTGTTTCGGTTTCTTTTATCACTGAAGCAGCAACAATCTAGGTTTCCGTAACTTTAGTGACAACCTTCTCATAGCCTTGAAGTGCAGGGATGTTTGTCTCTTCATCAACAACTCTAGGGCGATTTGGATTATCCTTATTGGTTTCAACATCCTCAACTTCCGTATTTGACACCTAATACGAAGATTACATGAGGTTAGAGTCGTTTAGAGCATGAAACCAAGTGAGATTATAAAATACAGCATACAATCAATACCACATCATCAAATTTCATCATTATACACCCAAGGCACGAGCAAATGGCATGAAAATCACAAAAATACGTTTTACGGTGATCTCGTCTGAAAAAATGTACTCCACTCTGTACTAAAAGACGAACTGAGAGCAACCTACAAGGAATCTGAGGATAGGTCATATACTATTCTCTTCTTATAGATGTCCTCTACCACATTTCAAAATTTCATGACAATCCGATGAACAAGCAAAAAGATGTGGTTGAAACATCGGGCAACATGCAATCTGAAAAAATTCTGGAAGTTTCCTGGAAGTTTACTGTTTTGCCTTTTTCAGGTCCTAAACGCACTTGAAATCTAAAAATCTTCTGAGATAAAGCTTGTAAATTCTCTGGGCTTGAAGATACATATGCGGATCACGAAAATCTGACATCGGACGAAGATTCTATGGCACTTATGCTAAGAGGCCGAGTTCGAATTTTCCGGTAACGTGTTTTCGGCAAAGCTTTTCATATATTCACATGGATTCTCATTCATTCATGCTTCTATGAAGAGGTTATAAGATATGTTCTTACTTGGGGGGTCCTCGAAGTGTTCAAGGAGTTGGGATTGCCCGTGTCGATATCAAGGGGTTCATCATTTTCATTCGGTTCCGAATATTTGGGACTTCCTTCGCCTCTATTCTCGGGAGATGACCGAGTATTAGCACTCTCTACCTCCACGGCAACATCCTCCTGGACACATTCTCAAATAATTAGCATTTTCTCATGAGGCGTTCATGATTGGCTATGAGGGAGAATACTCACTATATTTTCTTCTTCAATGCTCAAGTCAGAGACCGTCTGCCCAGCAGCAGAGAACTGAAGACCGTCAATACTTGATGGAGTGAAATCCTGCAACGGAATAACAAAAAGTTGTTTTCAAGATCCCAATCACATGGATGAGAAGAAGTCATGATGAAACAGATATCGATAAACTCACCAAACAAATCACTGGGGACTTTATGGTGTTAGGTATCATCTTATAATTCTTACTCCTGCCTTCTCCACCATGAACAAGTCGTTGACTTTCCGAGAGGTTTACATCAATTCGCGGTCTTACATTACGACCGCCCTGTGGAAAAGAAAATTTTGATGCAATAGTCAAAATACAATCATCATAATCTTATGAAGACTTTATAAAATACTTACTTGTGAACATCCCGGAGACGTTTTCCATTTGTCGCTACCGTGGAAATGCTTCAATCTTGGTCGAGTAGCAATCATCTCGTAAGAAGGAGGCTCCTTCAATAAGGGTTGATTAACTCTTACAAAATCGAGAAGCGCTTGAGTTGTTGATCCCAAAAATCTATGTAACCGGAGTTACATATGAAATTCTTCCAGCCGGGAAACCAGTAATTCACTTCTTCCACATGTGTGCGGTCCAGACGGGTCATAAGTCGATCAACTAAGGGTTTTCTTCTTCGTAAAGTCGGAACACACCGATCCATACCCATTTGCCGATCCGCCCTATCAATATTGTATTCTTCCACTGAGAATTCACCATGCATTATGGATGTTAGATAACCGGGAGTACAACTTAGCATAAAAGCTCTCTCGTCTTCGTCCAAATCACCAGATTTCAAAGTCATGCTCTCTTCATCATTAAAAGTTCTCAACTGAGAGATGTAAAAGGGAACTGAGACTCATGGGCAAAGTTGAATTCAGATTCATAATCCAGAACATCAAAAGCGAGTCTTCGCCGAGGTTGCTTTGTGGACCAACGCATGATCCCCGGCATTAACTTTCTCGGAGAAAACATGACGAGCATCGTATTCAATCCTTGCAAAATGGTACAAGGGATAGGTGCATAATTCTTGAAATGCTCCCACATCAAAGCTTGAAGAAACATTGTGTTAGCATAACATTCAATCTTCATAAAACCATTCGAGACACTAGAGTCCATGATCAAGGAGTCCAAGTTGGAATACAAAGAACCCAGGAACAAGCTACCTATTGGGATTTGCTCACCCTGAGCCATCTTAATCGCAAACGGAATCACGAACGGCTTCAACAAGTTTCAAAGATCTTCAAATACGTCTCGGACAACCATAAACACAAGAAAGCAAAGAATAGATAACGCATCAGTCAACATGCCACTCCAGCAGTAGTATCTCTCGGCCACCAAGATATTAACCAATGATCATAACAACCTTCACGCCAGATGCTTTGTTAATCTCATCCATTGTGGTTGTCAAGATGTTAGAGATTGCAACTTCCTCTCGGTGAAGAAAGATTTTCGTGAAGATTTCCCGTCATCGGAAGATGCAACAAAGCAACTACATCTTCTAAAGTAATGGTAAACTCTCCCCATCTGCATATGAAAGAGTGATTTGGAATACACCATCGAGCAAGTAAAAGCTACAATACCTCTCGCATCATGAAAATGAATAAGTCTCCAAAAGCTTGAATAGCTCGATTACTCGTGCATCATACAACTTAGCTCGAACACGAGGAAAACCCAAGCATGTACCTCACCCATCCGTAAATTTTTTCCAAAGGCCGTCGAGAAAGCTTGAATTCAATGATTGATGCAGAAAAATATCCTCGTTCGAGACGTAACCGAATAGCTACCCGAGGAGTCACCGCTTTTTTCGAGTAACCTCTCCGGGATTTATCAGAAGACGAAATGCTGGAGTTTTGAGACGCTTTTCAGGCCCTTGATCTATGAAGAATGCATCCTCTATGTTCGGAACGTTCTTGATTCCAGGAGTTTCATCTTCACCAATGGAGGTCTCATCCATGCATGAATCATCCCTGGAGGCATCATTATCAATATGTGAGTCTTCCATGGAAGCATCATTGTCCACACACATATCATCTCTGAAAGCATCATTGACTTGAGAATCATACATCCTTGCAAAGTAGCTGTAATGTGCACACAATACTTCGCGATCAAAGATACCATTCTTACAAGATTCAAACGTCTACAAAATGGTAATTCTCAACTCTTACCTTTTACGATTCCACTAACAATAGTGATAGAAATGCTAGAGTTAACAACTCCAAAATCGTTCGTCTCTTTGAAACCTACAAAAAAACGAACGAAACTCAGACTTTCATAAAAACATAAATATTTCGATTGTGTGAACATTCACTACGAAATTATGAAAACTAAAAGCATTATTCATAAATAATTGTTCACTTCTAAATAATATTATTACACAAAACTCAAGTTTTGACTTAAAAGAAAATAATATATATTTTTACACATATATATATATATATCTAAGAAAACGTGATTCAATCACGTAAATAAAAAAAAAAAATATAATGTATATATTTTTGACGTGAGCAAGACTCACAAAAATGAATTTGTGGGCACTCCACGGTTTTAGCAAAAAAAAAAAATCCATGAATAGACCATGGTTTTATATAAAAAAAAAATCTTTTCCTTCGTATCGTCATACGTCTTCAAAACGAATATTTATTCTAATTTCGTGAAAAACTCACACATTATAAGATAAAATTTTGATTTACATGAAAGCTCATAAACAAAATTTTATCACTGGACGCAAGTTCATATATATAAAAAAAAAAAAAAAAACTCTTTCTTCATATCATCGTCATTCTTTAAAAGAAGAGTTTATTTCGGTTTTGTGAAAATTCACCTTTTCATGATGAAACTCTAGTTCACATGAAAGCTTATAAACTTAGTTTTATCACTGGACCTAAATCCTCATATACAAAGAAAAATCTCTACTAAGTCAGGGATTATTAATGGGTTCTCAAACTAACGATGAAGCGAACATACGTTTTCTAAAATAAGGGTTTTCAACAAAACTCACCATCATATATACACATGTATATAATTTCAATATGATCAAAGCATGAACTCAGCAAACTTAAAAAAAAAAAAAAAAAAAACGCGTACCTGTCAGTGTCGGCCGGAGTATGGCTGGACGGTGATCGGACAGTCGAACGGCGGTGAGCTCCGGCGAAAATTTTCTTCCTCTGGTTGCTGGCGCGATGAAGATGAAGAGGTGATGAAGGTGATGGCCGGTTGTCAGAAAAAAAAAAAAAAAAGGATTTACCCCTTTTATATCAAGCTTTATTTCCTAAACCTAATCACACAAGGATTTCCTTATTGGGCCCGGCCCGTGAATCCTAAAACGACCAAGGTCCCATCATAAAATCAGCGGTTCAACACCAATTTATGTCCACCAAACGACACTCTATCATGCCACCGGGATCTTCATTCAAGTCATGGTATGCTCGTTTATCGAAATCCGTAACATCTTAACTTACGACTAAATTCAATTACTTATATTGTTTATGACCGGAAAATCACCATTCAATGCTGACTGAGGAACATGGCTTTCCTCACTAAGCAGGGGACTTAATGTAGATGGTAGATTTTCGACAAAGGCTAAAATCATAAACCCATAATTATATGTATTCCCGATCCAAAGAATCGATGAATATTGATGCTCGTGTCTCTTATCGAAAGCATGAAAGATCATGCTATGAGAATCTCCGACCGAGAATACTTGTCTCTCGGAGTATATATAGATATGTAGTCTCTCGGGTGAGGCAACGGCATATCTCATGAATACTTCGAGCAATTTCAGTAATTACTTCTATATAGAATCGAAAGATTAGACGGCTCCTAGACAGGCTTGCCGCTAGTATAGAGCAATAACGTCTTCAGGATGTAACAATGTTTTCCCTGACTATATGAAAGAAGTATGACGCTTCAACAAGCTCATATCACTCAATTCCTGAATAATTAACGCTCCTAGACGATCGTACTTGTAGTTGCAGGAAATCCTACACTACACCCCTCACTCGAATTTGCTTAATCAATCCATTTGAAGATGAATAATAATGTGTTTTATTAATTGTTACTTGAAAGGTTTACAAAGTAATGTAGAACAGAGCTAAAGAAATTACAATCCCTCTTAATTTTCTCTCTCCTAATGACTTGCTTAACAATTCAAAAGGACATCTCCTTCAACAAACCGGCTCAACCCTTTATATAGGTAGTATATACGAGTGGATGACGCCTAATTTGTCCTTTATTTTCAGGGAACATCTCGCGAAGTGTCGCGAACGTTATAAACGTCTTTACTTGCGACACTCCTAAATATCGCCAAGTCTTCATACTTTTCTCATGTTCGACTTTCGTCATCCATTGCGACATTTATATTTCTTTCTTACGACGCCTTCGCGATGTAGTTGTTTATTAATCATAGAAAGTATTGATGTCGCGATATTCTGCTCCTACATCTTGCCTCTTCTCATGTCTTCTCTGCGAAGAAGAGAATGTCATGAGAACTAATTATTAAAGTGCCGCAACTGCTCATCTTTATCTCGCGATTGTTCATTTTTATTCGTACGGAATTTATTACGTGTGTGTTTCTTCTTCCACTCTTTTTTTGACACGTCTCTTTCAACCGTTTATTCTTGACCATTCACGTCCCATCTCGCATTAAATGCATTTGTTTTCTCGAGGATTCTCTTCTCTATATATAGCTTTCTTATCCTTCTCTTTTTCTCTTTTATTTTCCCTCTGCAACTTTCGTTTAACTTTCTTCTTCCGCAATTTGCGCTACTGCTATTGTAATTCCCCTCTTCAATTCTCTCAATCTTCCATTCCCATTCATTCCCATATTATATCAATGGCTTCATTGGGTCGTACATATAAACCCCTTTTTGAAGATACTCAAAACAAATTAAAAGAGAAGGGTTTCATCTTATCAACTATTCCCGAGCAAGAATCATCGTCTATTCTTTCTGCAAAACTGTTTTCTGATCATCAATGTGATGATCATAAAATCATAGTCTCGCTAGGTCAACTCCTCGTAGGACTTCCCATTCCTCTATATAATCCCGAGATACCATTATTCTATGAAATCCTTGCTCATAAAAAATTCTCGCGAGCTGTCTATCGTTGAGCGCGATCGCATCCGCTTGATGCTTGAATTCGCACACCGCGGCGCCGGCAAAGGATCTTTATATCCCGTTAATGTTAGAGATCCTAACTTTGCAAATTTGGAGATAGTCCCCGAGAAGTATACTCGTAGAAAATTTCTTTGCGAATTATGCGGTGATAAACATGAGAAATCATAAATCTCATTTGGGCGCTCGTGAAAAAGAATAGATAACGTTCCCGATGACAAGCCGTTTATGCATGATATCGATTGGCATTCGGGTAACAATAGTACTCCCTGCCACTCCAAAGATGAGAAGTGGTGGGTTGTTCCTTTATTCTTGAGTGGACCTTACATCGCAGTTCACATGTTCTCCCCGCACACCTCGCGAATTACCATCCTTGGGAATTTAAGTGGCCCGAGGAGAAAAAGAGGTATATTTCCTTCTTTCAATTTCGCTTGCGACATTTCCTTTCTCTTTTATTTATTAACTTTCAAGACATTTTAGATCGCTGTAATGAGAAAGAAGTATAAAGAAGATCCAAAGCCGAGTACCACGGCGATACTCCGATCGCTCACGGATGAAGTAAGAAACATCTTCTTTTATTTTAAACAATATTGTTGCCTCGTTTCTTATCTTCATGCGTATGCGAAGGTTGACTTTGAAGAGGCTGAAGCTGCGAAGGTTAAAGGCAAGGATAAAATTGCTTTTCGCAAAGACAAGTCTCCTGCTCCGCTTTCTAAAAAACGGAAAACCCTGCTCTCTTCTCAAACCAATGAAGATTCTCGATGAGGGTGAAGATGAGGTTGGTACTTCCTCCGCTGGAAGGGGATCGTTTGACTACTTCGTCATGGCACAATTGTCCAGTGTCTTCTCCGATTCTATGCAAGGATTAGGAGATGATCATCTAATCGCTACTTGCGGAGCTCTCGCTAAAATCTGCGATGCTCCACTATTAGAGGATAATGAGTCTCTTCGCGGGGTTTCCCAAACGTTGACTTCCAGTCATTTAAATGCCCTCAGTGCTTTGGTATGTTCACATTCCTTTGTTTCTCTGTAATTTCGATTATAAGCTCTTATCCTAACAATTTATTTTTCTCTTTATAGTCTGGGAGAGCTTCTTTTGTTGTTGCCTCAGATCTCGAGAAAAGATGCGACAACTTTTGCAAGAAAAATCTCAATCTTAAAGAAAAGATCCGAGAATTAGAAGCTGAGGTTGCGATATCTCGCAATAAAAATGAAAGAATTCAACAATTGGAGACTGAATCTGCTTCTCTGAAGACTAAGATGCCTACTCTTCAAAGCGCTAACCAGCAACTTTATGGTATAAATTTTTTTTTATTCTTCAAGTCATCTTTACTTTGTTAGCTATTATTCTTTGCCTGATTTATTATTTTCGCAGACATATATAATCTCTTTGAAGAAGCCATTCTTCTCCATTCATTTCCCGAGCCCATGGATAATGATGTTCTTCTCGCCCATCTCAACGAGTCTCTAAGTAACTCGTCAAACAAAATTGATTCCCTTTCATTAAATGAACTTCAAAATAAATGTCGCCTTTTAGAAATTGAGCATAGAGCTAGTTTAGGTTTAGCCAACCGATTTAAACAAATGTATCTTGATTCCCATAGAAAAATCGAGCTTCAAAGGAAGAAAATTAGTGGCCTTATTGATGAAAAAGACTGTACTGCTAATAGGGGTGCACAGGCATTAGCAACATTTCAAAAGTCTCTTCTCGAAGTACAAATTGAACGAGATGAATCCCTTCGCCAGAATGCCATACTTACTGAGCGAGAAGAACAAGTTCGTTCACTTCTTGTTATAAATAATGATGATGAGTTTGCTTGGGCTGCGAAGGTTCTAGATAATGCCAGGAATAATTTAGGTGTTGATGTTAGCCTTCATGCCGAGCATACTGCCTTGGTTAAGGATATGATATCTGACAGAGAAGGTTGTTTTATTATGCTTTACTGTTTTTTTATTTCCGTAGCATCGCTATTAAGTTGTTAATATATTGTCATATGTTCTGCAGAATCCGAGAAAAGACTTCAAACAAGGATTGAAGAACTTGAGTCTGAAAAAGTACAACTCGCACAAGACTTTTCTCTTCGCAACAACAAATATTCTAAGTTGAAGAAACAACTGCAAGCTACAGTGGCCAACTTTAATAATTATGCAGTTCGTTTTCGCAATCAAACTATTGAGATAGTTTGCAATGATCACAAGATTCCTCTTAGTTCATATCCTTGTCTTCGCGAGGATATTCCCGAAGATACACTTTTCTCGGATGTCTCGATAGTGATGCTAGCGAAGCGAAGAATCGGCGAAGAGAATGATGAAATCAAGAATCGACCAAGAAGATGATCCTTCAAAGAAATAACTTCTTTTTCTTCTTTTGCTACTTGTAATATATATACTCTTTCAATCTTCTTGGATTGTCAAATATGAATTCAATCTTAGCTTTCTTTACTTGCACATATTAATCAAGCAATTCTCTTTTATAATTCGACTACCAATATCATGAATGTATAAATTCCTCATATGGAAATGAATAACAAAACCTTATCCTATTCATTCCCATACTTGCCTCTCGTTATTCATTCCCAAATGAGAGATCTACCTCGTTGTCTGTTTTTCGTAAGCATATTGAAGCTCGCTATGGCGACAAGATCGTGAGAATGTCTCCATAAATGAAGAATTCCACTAATCTTGCCTTATCGTTTTTGTGTGGTCTTATTTTGCCTTCCTAATTAAAGGTCTTATTTCGCCAACCCTCGTTGCGACAAGATCGCAGGACGTCTTTACATTTTCATGTAATGACCCATTGACCTTGTCTTATCATTGAGTATTTTTGCCTCTGCAGGATATTTTATTCGCGACAATATGACAGGCTTAAACACTCTTGCGAGTGTAAAACCCCATGACATTATCGTCTCTGCGACGAAATCGCAGGACGTTTTTGCATTTCCATGCAATAACCCATTGATCTCGCCTTATCCTTGCGTCAGTATTATTGCCTCTACAGGATCATTGCACAAATATGACAAGCCTATATTTCCTTGCGAAAGTAAAGTCTCATGACATTTGCGTCTTTTGACACTTATCAGCTCCCTAATGGAGGGTGCCGCCCTTATCATCTCCCTGGTTTCCCCTTCAAGGAGGCGTACATCGGCCATACAAGACTAGCTCCTCCCATCCGGTCTTAACAACAACCAGTTGTTTTCGCAGCCTCTTATCCCTTATACCTATATGGTTTATGGTTACGAGGCTGCACCCTAAGTGGAGTTTTCATGGCCGAGTGCAGCATGTGCCAAGACTTGTCAAGAGTGGTAAGGAAGTTCCATGCTCCCCGCACTCTTGAATCAACCGTGTACCTCGGCGCCTTGGTCATACGCTGACTCCTTGGAAGAGACCCTCGGGCGTCCAACCAGGGTATAACCTTATATATATAGTTGGAAATCCAAGGTATCTCCCCGGATAGGCTTTCATGGGCCCAGATCTCCATGACTCAGTTCCAGGAGCGGTGTAACCTTTCCCCGAGCCATGTCAAGAGATACCCCTTATATGACGCACTTTAGGTCTTACATTTGCCTCTTGCGAAATATCATTCGCGAACTAAGGTGTACGCCATAAAGGTTCGTCCCATTCACTCACTCATTCATTTTTGTTAATTCATTCAAGCATTCATTCTGTTTGCGAAGCTATCGCACAATCTTACAAAGTATCATACTTTTTTTTTTTTTTTTTTTTTTTTTTTTTTTTTTTTTTTTTTAATGGCGAAATCTTCACATGTCTCTGCTTCAATTATTGTTTCTTCCTCTTAATCTGAACAATCTTTTGTTGTTGCTTTTTTGATGATTATTCACTTCTTACACTTTTTACTCCCGCTTCCTCTCGCCTCTGTATCATTATAACCTCTCGAATAATTCTTTTTCAAAGATGACTTTCAACCGCATTCATATCTTCACCTCGCAATGTGTATTCTCTTCTTATATTTATGCTATCTACCATCAATCTTTCTTTTCTTTGTTCCTCTTTAATATTCTCCTTCCACCCCTTCTTTTTTGCGGCTCTCTCTTCACAGCTCTCCACATCGATCTCATAACATTTTTCCCCTTCTATCCAATCTCCCTTTATAATTCCAACTCCACTAGGATGGGGAAACTTTATACACTGATGATACGTTGACGCCACACCCAGAATTTCATGAAACCATGGCCTTCCAATTAATGCATTATAAGGGGACTCCACCTCGACCACACAAAACAAAATATCAGTTGACAATCCTTGCAACGGTATTCTCATGTGTACTTTTCCTTTGGGCTTGTTCGCGGTACCATTGAAACCATATATTTTGTATGTTGAAGGGATCAACTCTTCATCCTTTCCTCCCATAGTCTTGTAAGTATGGTAAAAAATGATGTTGATCGAACTCCCAGATCGATTAATATTCTATTTATCGTTGACAATTTTCTCGCTTCATCATCTTCCCCATCAACAGGTTTTGGATTAATATCCAGTTTTACCACCAACGGGTTATCATGTATTTCTCTACCTTTGGGTATTTCTTCTGTCGAGAAAGAGATAATCTGTAATTGCCATTCTTTTAACTGCGATTTCCTCGCGATGTTCATTACCTCCTTATCATTAACATCCCTCGTAAAAACCCTACTGAGTAGGTTATCATGAAAATCTTCAATGGTGCGATATGAATGAACAATGGAGTTGCAAAACAAATTTTTAGCTTTCGCCCCAACTTCTATCATGTACGTTTCTTTTCCCTTCAATGGTGGCGGCGGTAAATGTTGAACCTTCTCTTCGCTTTTTAAAAAGTGATTCAACTTCCCCTGATCAATCATTCTAAGGATAATTCTTTTGATGTTTCGGCAGTCATTTGTCAGATGTCCATGAAAACGATGGTAAGATCAGAATTCGTGACTTCTATCACCTGGTGGCGGTTCACTCCCTATGTTCCATGGTGCAGGTATATTCTCCATCATGATTATAGCCTCCCATATCTTCTCCACAGTAGCGTTTAATGGTGTCATTTTGATTTCTTCCCATACGACTCTATGACTTCGCTGTCCTCTATGATAATTCTGCCTCCGGCCTCCATAAGTCTCTTGCGAATTATGCCTTTGACCTCCATAGGTTTCTTGCGGTTGATCAAGCCTTTGAATTTTATTATTTCCGCCATGGTTGTAGAAATTTCTTTCTCTTTCAAATTCTTCCTGATCGCGACTTCCCATAGCTACCAATTTTGGCTGTTCATCATCTACCACTCTCTCTTGTTGCCCTTGCGAGGTGCTCGCCACTGTTTGTATTAATCTGGGTAACAAACTTGCATTCGCAGCACTTGAACTTGTATTCGCAACTGGGTACGATTCTACTTCATTTTGTCTTTCCTCCAAAGCAATATATTCTTCTTGCAATTCTCTCAATTCGGTCATTGTGATTGTATTCTTGACTCTGAAAATTTGAACATATAATAAGTTGGTTGCGAACATAGCATTTATGAATGATAGTATGAGATATCTTTCATCCACCCGTCCAGCCATTTCGCTACACATTGTCTTCCATCTTACTGTCAGATGTCTCAAGCTCTCGCCAATTCTTTGTTTTAGCCCAAATACATCTTCAATGCCAGGTCGCGAAGAGTTGTTGCTTATATACTCCCCCAAAAATATAGCTTGTAAATGATTGAATGATGTGATTGTATTCCTTGGTAGACCCTCAAACCATTTCAACGCTTCTCCGTTAAACTCGACGCAAAGTATTTGCACAATATAGCATCATGGTTTTCCCACCGTAGCATACATCTCACGTAAGCCTTGATGTGTTGTACTTGCACAAGTTGACCCATCAAAAATGCTAGTTAATGCGGGTAAGTTGCATTTTGGGGGTATTCCTCCTAATCGCACTTCTAATGTAAAAGGATTTTTCGTGACCTCCGCGATAGCTTCATCTAACCGCCTTCTCCTCCTTCTCTTCGTTGTTCAATATTCCTCTCATCTCTCGCCAATTCTCGAGAATTTGTTCATTTGCCTTTAATTTGAATTTATCGGTCTCTTTAATTCTCTTCCCTCCTTCTTCGTTCGTGTCTACTTTTTTGTATTCTTTCATATTCTTCGTTGATATCTCCATTGTTGCGATTTCGCTCGCGCCTTCTCTCCCGATTGTCATGATTATTCTCGCCGAATCGCCTCTTCCAATTCCCGATTTTCCATTTCTCGCTCTCAATCTTTCTCTCTCGCGGGATAGACGCGCTTGTTCGGTATAATGCTTTTCAATGTCATCTTCAATTTCCTTTTGTTTCCTTTGTGTTTCTCTCCCATGTAGTGTTTTCCTTCCTTCTTCCTGATTTTCTTCATTAACTGGGTTATTCTGTCCTCGAGGTCGCCTATCTTCTTGATTTCCATCATCGTGATTATTCACCAAAATATAACGATTCTCTATTAATGCTCTCTCTTCGCGACCTCCTTCACCAAGATTTAACTCTCTTTCCAAATTTTCTTCATTAACGTTTTTCGCAGTAATGTTCTTCTCACATTTTCTCTCGCTCGATCCCGATCTCGATCTGTTACTACTTCTTGATCTTCTATTTTGCAGCCTCCTATTTTCCATCCTTAATTCGTGGTTTTTCCTTGTTAGATTTGCGCGTTCTTCTGCTTCTAACCGCCTTTGTTCGTGTATTGTCTGTCTCAGCGCTTCTAGTGCCGCAATTTCTTCATTTCCACGAATTGTTTCTCCCATCTCTTCTCGATTTCTCTCTTCCTGTCCACTATTCATCAATTGTTGCACTTCTTCTCTTTCTTCCATAGAATCTGATCTCCATGTATGCACGCTCACCCTATCATAATCGATTACTCTGTTTAGTGCTGGTTGAATTGGTGGTTGAATTGATGGTTGAATTGGTGGTTGAATTCGATCTTCTTCTCCATTTCTTGCATCTATCCTTGATGGTTCACCTACTTCATTTCTCCTTTCTCCCACTAATCTTCCACTTCTCCTTACGATCGTTGGTTGTTCTGATGCATTCTTTCTCCTAGCCATTTCTCAATTTTAGTAACTTGTTAAAAATTATTCAAGATTTCTTTCTTGTTACCCCTAATTCTTCCAATTCACAGGTTCGATCCCTGTTTCTAGCGCATATGTAGTTGCAGGAAATCCTACACTACACCCCTCACTCGAATTTGCTTAATCAATCCATTTGAAGATGAATAATAATGTGTTTTATTAATTGTTACTTGAAAGGTTTACAAAGTAATGTAGAACAGAGCTAAAGAAATTACAATCCCTCTTAATTTTCTCTCTCCTAATGACTTGCTTAACAATTCAAAAGGACCTCTCCTTCAACAAACTGGCTCAACCCTTTATATAGGGTAGTATACAGTGGATGACAGCTAAGCTGTCCTTTATTTTCGGGAACATCTCGCGAAGTGTCGCGAACGTTATAAACGTCTTTACTTGCGACACTCCTAAATATCGCCAAGTCTTCATACTTTTCTCATGTTCTGACTTTCGTCATCCATTGCGTCATTTATATTTCTTTCTTACGACGCCTTCGTGATGTAGTTGTTTATTAATCTCGCAAAGTATTGATGTCGCGATATTCTGCTCCTATAGTACTATACTAGTATAGAGCCATTAATTAATTATTTTCAAAATCAATAGATTCAAATCCTTGGAAAACATTCGATATTTTCATAATATTTCGTTACTTCAATTTATGGTTCTTCCCAGCAGAATTCCATGGGTTAGTAATAAATATTCAACACACGGGCATCTGAGCTACCTTTGAGTAAGCCCCGACCAAAATGGTGTAAGTGTACTCAACGATGATGCACTAACAATCACCGCACGAACAAGTATTTCAAAATACGACGAGACGATGAACCTATACAAAATAGGAAGGAAAAACAATAAATAATTAAAAAATTGACCAAGGCGCTGGGAGCATGGGCCCACTGACCGGCCGGACGTGCCGTGGTCAATCCCACGCCAGTTTCATATTTTTATTATTTTCTTTGAGTTCATGAAAACCTTTCACTTGAACAAATATCTTTTGTTTTGAGGAAACTCCTCAGTTTCATGGTGTTTCCCTCACACCAAAGAAATAATATAAAATTAAGGAAAATACTGTGGGGCCGTGATTATTGGCCAACCGGCCATGCCTCGATCCCGCCGCCCCACACCTCATGGTTCCTCATTATTTTATTATTATTTCCTAATCTTATGAAAATTCCTTAATCTCATGATATTTCCTTGATCCCATGAAAAATAATATAAAATTAGGGAAACCCGTGGGACCGGGCCATAGCCGGCCGGTCATGCCCTAGCTGGCCCCACACGCCCAATTTTATTATTATTATATTTTTCATGTTTCCTTAATCCCATGAAATTCCTTGATTTCATGATGTTTTCTTCAAATTATGAAATTCCTTCAAATTATGGGAAAATACATAAAAATATATAAAATTAAGGAAACTTGTGGGACCGGGCCCAAGCTGGCCGGTCATGCCCTATCCGGTCCCACAAACCCCTTATTTTATCATTATTATTTTTATATTTCCTTAATTTTATGAAATTCTTTGATTTCATGATATTTCCTTCAAATTATGAAAATTCTTTCAAATCATAAAATAATACATAAAATAAGGGAAAACCTACGGGACCGGGCCCTAGCCGGCCAACCATGCTCAATCCGGTCCCACACGCCCTTATTTTATTATTATTAATATTTTGTTTCCTTCATCACATGGAAACTCTTTGATTTCAACAAAAACTCTTTGGTTTTAACAAATTCCTTGGTTTTATCATATTTCCCTAAAATCATGAAAATATTATAAAAATTTGGAAAAACGTGTGGGACCAAGCTCCTTGGACCGGTCCCACACCTCATGATTCCTTCACCCTTTTATTATTTTTCCTTCATCTCATGAAGTTTTGACGGTTTCATCAAAAACCCGGATTTCTTCATATTTTCTCAAGTTATTGCTCAAATGCACACCAGAAAATATCAAAATTCTCAAAATTGGCATAAGGACACTTTGGTGACGTGAGCATGTTACCTTGACCGACCAAGGTTGGCTCTTTGGCTTACGAAAAGCCGATCCCACGTATTCTCATGATTTAACCTAATTTGCACAATTGCACGTATTAGGTCCAAAACTCTTCCAAACAACTTGGAACTTGATGGAACGATCATCAATTGATCCCATGAACACCCAGGGCCGGTTTCATGGTCCCTTGGTCGGTCCCTCATATCTTCATAATTAATTAGGTTTTATCATCTAAGGCTCGGACGAGCATTTTTCGAATAAATGATTAAACCAAAGATTTAATCATCCTTTCATCAACAAATTAACTGGTCTGCAGAGATCTTAATATTTGCTCACGTGAGCATCTGGGCACTACATGGACGACTCATAATCCCATGTATCCGGTCCCTCCTTTTCTGTGGTTGATTCTCAATAAACCATAAATAAATCACCAATTAAATTAGGGTTTTGAGTCCAAGGTTAATGATCGCTGTCGTATGCGTCAAAAATAATTTCACTTTCCTAAAGTATATGATAAGAAAGAGTTCGTATCCACAGAGAGGCGATTGTAGTTATTTCGTAATCAATTTCTTAAAGTAACCAATTGGGGGGATTTCTTATTTCTATTTAAACAATAAAAACAAATTAAAAGCAAAGTAAATTATAGAAAGTAATCAATGGAGAGAAATATTGGTCATGGAATTCATCTTCAATCTTAGACATGTGCTTGCTTATATGAATAGAATTACGATTTAATCTCTTGTGTTATCAAAAGCCTAGAGAATCAAGAAAGCAAGATAATCTATTAATTTCTCAAGTTCATCAACACACACATTAGGGCTGCGTATGTGAATCCTACCTAAAGAATAACCTAACGCCTTGCGCTAATCAAGTTCAATTCCTAGGAGCATTAAGTTTCAGAAATAGGCTAATCAATGCAATTGTCATGCGTTGCGCAAAACAATTCGGACAATGGTCAAACTCTACATATGATTACGAGAGTGTATCACTACAAACCGTAAACATATCATGCTACTCGTATTCAAGGTTATCGCTTGATGAAAAACCCTAAAATAGCTATGGACTAAGATGCAAGTTCAATTAATTGGCCACTTAACTAATCAAACACCATAATCCTATCACAATACTTCAATCATGTGATCATAAAAATAGTAGAGAATTGAACGATAATCAAGAGAGAAAACTAATACATAAAGCAAACACAAGTTTTAGAAATCGGACTACATCCTTAACCAATAATAGAGAATTTAGCTACTCATAGCTATGGAGTTCATCACAAAAAATATAAGTTGAATTAAAGAAGAAGATGAACAAAAGCAAACCCTAGTTGTGTAAACAAAAGTGGCTCTCCAAAGTTCCAAGAATAAGATATGAGATAAGATGATTTCCAAAAGTTGTAGAATTCCTCTTTTTATAGCCTTTCCTCCCTTCCAAAATTAGGTCAAGCCTTCAAAGTCCATTAGATAAAAATCCACCAAGCCCATAAGAGAGAGAAACCCATGTAGAAAATATGTCCAAAAAGTCGTCGCCGGAAAACTGGTATTGTGACCGGAAATCGGCCGGAGAAGTGTCCGGAAAACGGCTCTGGTGACCGGCAAAGTCCGCCCGGTCACCGGTCAACTGGGTCAAATCGGTCAACTTGTCAGCTCGGCGGGTCAACTCAGTCAAGCACCGAGTTGGGCCGAGTCAGGGAGAGTCAGCCAGATTGGCCAGGCCATTGCACAGGCCAAACACTGTGGTGCACAATCATTGAGCTTCAGCACTCTTTGGCCAGCCATGATGGCCCTGCTCCCTTGCATAATCCAGTCCATATTGCTCATAAGGCACCTGTTCACTGCCGCAATTGTGAGCCCTTTCCATTCTCCGTCTGCATCACAGTTCAAGTTCAATTTCGCCATAATCTCAGCTCTGGCCATTGTAACAATTAGCTGCAACTTTGCACCTGCAACTAGAGCCAGGGCACCATCACACCCAGACTCCCTTCTCAGGCTTAATTCCAGCTGCAACTTAACCTCCACAACCACCTGCAGTTTCAATCCACTGCCAATACCTAACATTCATCTAACACATTCCTCACCAGACCATGACCTGCAATTGTGGTTCACAAGCAAATCAACACCATTGTAACCAAGCCACAGCTGTATCTTGCCTGCAATTCAGCTTCTCAATATTCGTTTCTCTAACTGCACTCCTCAATCCAGTACTAGTAATGCACCCTGCTCAACTTCATTTCTGCAGCCCAAATTCCACTCAGCAGCATTCCCTTCAGTCCATTTGCCCTGAGCTTCTCCTTTGCCATTACTCAACTCTGCACTGCAACCCCTCAACATTGTCTTAGCTCCAACCTGCAGCCATTGCCAGAGCCTTCCATTCCATCTCTGATTTACCCATTAGCTCCATCTTCTCCAACAGTTCCAACTCAGTCTTCCCTGCTGTAACTCCATCGTCGCCTTGAGCTCCAACACGGACCCAAAGACTGCAATGGCCCTCTGCAGCTTCACCATTGCCTCGCACCGGCACCACTACCGCATTCCGCAGGCCTATTACGATTCTGCAGACTCCACCAGCCTCATCAACTTCCATCACCTGTACCTAGGCATGCATCTAATACACTCCATTCTCAGTGAGCTTCCAATAGCAGCTCCACCTGCAATTCATCCTAGGCCAAAACCAGCTCACTCCCTGTTCTCATTCGGTTGAAGCTGCAGGTTCAATCCAGCCCGCATCAAGCTCGGTCTTACAAACCAGTTGCCGCAACAACAAGGCCATTCCCCGTAATCTCAACTTGCAATTTCCATAATCACCGACTCCAAATGCTCACTACCTCCAACAAAGATCATCAAACCCCGGGCAGCTACCACCTTCTCCAGATTCAACAACAGCACAGAAACCCCATCTTCTTATTATCGATTTCGAGCTCAGTCAATCCGATTCATTCACACAAAATAATTTCATCAAAATCGATTCCAGATCCAACCCATTTCCCTGTCAATCAACAGCATCATTGCTTGCTCCAGCCTTCTTGCCCTGAGCCACCAACAAGCTCCACTGCATCCACCATCTCAGGCGATTCACTTGAATCTTGCATCTCAAAGATATCCCATTTCATGGCGTAACTCAACCAACACAGACCCCATCTTTAATTCATCACAAATTGCAAAGATTTCGATTCCAATCTCAACTCGGAGAAACCCTAACTCTCACATTAGATTCAATCACATACCCCGTAATTTCCATAAACAACTCAGTCAAGCCCTGATTCCTCTCACGGATTCATCACTCAACAACAAGATGTTCTGGGTTGAAATTTCCGTTCAACCATCAATTGTTCCTTCTCGATCTGCAACAGCAGCCTCGCCTCACACAAGATTCTTGCCGTTGACTCAGTTCTAAGTTTAACTCAACCCTAGCTCGAGTCCTCGCAGCCATTAAAGCTATCAATCAATCCTCCTTCTTCTCTGGTCCGAACGACAACACCTTCTTCACTTGAACTCAAACTGTAGTTGCAGGATTTCCCACACTACACCCCTCACTATATTTTGGTTAATTAGTCCATTGAAAGTTGTATAATTGAGAATGTTTATTGATTAATTTCATGAGTTGTCTACACAGGAAAAGTAGAATTACACTTAACAAGTAAAACACTCTTAAACTTTCTCTCTCCTAATGACTTGCGCAACAATTCCAAAAAGATCTCCCCCTTACAACAGACTCACTCAACCCTTTATATAGGGCGATACATAGTGGATGACAGCTAATCTATCCTTTTATTTCGGAAATGTTCCGCGAAGTGTCGCAGATGTACAAACATTTATTCTCGCGACACTTCTTAACCTCGCCCGGTTCCATGTCTTTCTCATTGTTTTGTGTGTCGTTATTCATCGCGTCACTTATTTTAGTGTCTCGCGATCGCCTCGCGACGTCGTTGTTTATTAACCCCGCGAGCCCCGCACGTTGCGATATTATGATCCTACATCTTGCCTCTTTTTCCTTGAATATTGCTTGAAGAGTGATTTTTAAGGAAAATCTGTTGTTGTAATAATCTTTGGTCTTCGTTGATGAAGGAACGAGCGGGAAGAATACCGTACTTGAAAAGTACGTACTTGCTTCTATTCTTTTGCGATGTTCGAAGTTTTGCGTCTCCTGTCTCTCCTCATACTTTTCTTGCGAAGGGAAGAATATCATGAGAGCGAGTCTTTTCATTTGCCGCGACCGCTTATCTTTATCTGTTTCAGCTCCGTACACAGTTTTTAACCATTAAAGCCCTTTTTCGACACGTCTCTTCCAACCGTTTATTCTTGACCGTTCATGTCTCTTCTCGCATTAAATGACCTCGTTTTTCTCGAGGATCTTTTTTCCTATATATAGTTTTCTTTTCCCCTCCTTTTCATTCTTTAGTTTCTCTCTGCAACTTCTTTGATTTTCTCCTTCCGCCATTTGCGCTCCTGCTACTGCAAATCTTCTCTTCGTCTTTTCTAGCATCGATCTTAACCTTTAACCTCTCATCCATTCCCATACTGATAATGGCTGCCATTAGTCGTGCATACAAAGCTTCTTTTGATGAAGTTCAACAAGTTGCTCGAGAAGGGTTTCACTCTATCGACCATTCCCGATCAAAACCCTCATCCATTCTTTCGCAAGGTTATTTTCTCGATCATCAATGTGATGATCAAAGGATTATCGTCTCGCTAGGTCAGCTTCTCGGGACTTCTCATTCCCTTATACGATCCGAGTTGCCTCTATTTTATGAAATCTTGGCCCATGAAAAATTCTCTCTCGGGCCGTTTATCGGTTGAGTGGCGATTGCATTCGCCTAATGCTTGAATTCGCGAATCGTGGCGCTGGCAAAGGATCTTTATACTCTACTACTCGTTAGACACCCCGATTTCAAAGACTTGGAAATAGTCAGCAGAGAAGTACACTCGTAGAAAACTTTTTGAAAATTATTCGGTGATAAAGATGGTTAATGCGAAGTCTCACTGGGGCATTCGCTCGAAAAAGAAGGATAATGTCCCCGAGGATAAATTGCTCATGCAGGATATTGATTGGCACCCGGTAATAATACTACTCCTCGCCACTCCAAAGATGAGAAATGGTGGGTTGTACCCTTGTTTTTAAATGGTCCTTATATCGCGGGCTCGCACGTTCTTCCTGCGAATCTCGCAGGGTATCATCCTTGGGAGTTCAAATGGCCTGATAAAGCAAATGAGGTATGTTTCCCATTTTAAACTTTGCCTTTGCAACTTTCTTTTTTCATATGTTGAGTTTGTATAATTTTTCAGATCGCCAAATTGAGAAGAAAGTACAAGGATAATCCGTTGGAGAGTACTCTGACCATACTTCGATCGCTACGAGTGAAGTAAGAAACACTTCTTTTTGTTATTTGAAACAATATTGTTGCCTCTGTTTCTTATCTTTAACCGTATGCGAAGGTTGGAGTTGAAGAAGCTGTAGCCGCGAAGGATAAAAGTAAGGGCAAAACTGTCGCTCGCAAGAATAAATCTTCTGCTCCACTAATTAAAAAGCGAAAGATTCAATCTTCTTCTCGCCTTAACTCAAACTCGAGTCTTCGATGAGGATGACCATGATTCGAATCGCTCTCTCGCTGCTGGGGACCCCGTTAACCGGTTCTTCTATGGGTCAGTTGTCTAGTATCTTCTCTGATTCTTTCCAAGGAATGGGAGATGCTCCCCTAGCCTCTCTCTGCGGAACTCTCGCAAACGTGTGCAATGCCACTCTATTGGAGGGCAATGATTCTTTCAATGGAGTCTCTAGAACTATGTCTCCTGACTTCTTGAATGCGCTTGGATCCTTGGTATGTATACAATCATATCTCCCCATTGACTTTATATTGTTGTATATGTATTAACAGCTTTTCTATCTTCTTTCATAGGTTGGAAGGTCTTCTTTTGTAGTTGCCTCAGATCTTGAGAGAAGACGCAACAATCTTGAGAAGAAGAATTCGCAATTGAGCAAGAAGATTCGAGAATTGGAGACCGAAGCTGCGTTATCTCGCGATAAAGACGAGACGATTCAAAAGTTAAATACCGAACTTGACTCCCAAAGGGATAAGGTGTCCACTCTTCAAAACGCTAATCAAGAACTTTATGGTATAAAATTTTACCTCCTTTTACTATTTTTTATTTAATCGGTCGCCTATTGCTACCTAACTTATTACTTTCGCAGATGTATATAATCTCTCCGATGAGGCTATTCTTCTCCATACATTTCCTGATCCTATGGATAATAACCTTCTTCTCGCTCACCTCAATAACTCTTTAAGTAGTTCATCAAACAAAATTAACTCCCTTTCATTAAATGAACTTCAGACCAAATATCGTCTTTTAGAAATTGAACATAGATCTGGTTTAAGTGCTGCCAACCAATTTAAACGAATGTTTCTCGAGTCTAATAAAGAAATCAAAATTTTGAGGAAGAAAATTAGTGACCTTATAGATGATAAAGATCGCATTACTAACAATGGTGCATGGCATTAGCAACATTTCAAAAATCTCTCCTTGAACTACAAATTGAACGGGATGAATTGCTTCGCGTAACTCCTTGCTTAGTGAGCGAGAAGATCAAATTCGTTCACTCCTCGTTATAAATAGTGACGATGAATTCGCCTGGGCTGCGAAAGTTTTAGATAATGCCAGGAATAACCTAGGTGTTGATGTTAGTCTTCACGCCGAGCATACTTCCTTGATTAAAGATATGATATCAGATAGAGAAGGTTATTTATTACACCTTACTACTTCTTACTTCTATAGTATTGCTTGTAAATTACTAACTTGTTTTGTTACTTATTTGCAGAATCTGAGAAGAGGCTTCAGGTTAGAATTAGAGAGCTTGAATCTGAGAAAGAACAACTCGCCAGGAATTTTCCAGCGAGAATTGAAGAACTTGAATCTGAAAAACAACAGCTCGCGAAGAGTCTCTCCCTCCGTAATAACAAGTATTCCAAGTTGAAGGAACAATTTGAAACGACAGTGAAAAACTTTAATAATGATGCCGTTCGTTTTCGCAATGGAGCCATGGAGTATGTTTGTAAGCACCGAGAACATCCCTCTCGCATACATATCCCCGGCTTCTTGAAAAGGTTCCTGAGAATCTACCTGTCTCTGAAGTTTCTGATAGTGAAGCTGGCGAGGAAGAAAATTCTGGCGATGAGAATAATAAAACTAATGAATCAGATGAAGAAGAAGAATCACCAAAGATGTAATTCTTTTTGTTTTCTTTTGCTGCGTGTAATATCTGTACATTGCTGTATCTTTGTTATAGTGAACTCTTTTTTCATGAATTCAATCTTCACTCCCCTTTTTTGTTAGTTCTTCCTTGTAATATACTTGGCTAACATTATTGATGTATAACTCTTTCATCAGAAGATGAATAACAATGTTCCATCTTTTCCATTCCCATACTTGCCTCTGGTATTTATCTTCTGATGGAAGAAGTTAGTTATCCTCATGTATTTGGATAATAATTTTAGTGTTATTGAAATGTATACCCGCGACGAGGTCGCAAATATCTTTATGAATTGAGAATTCTATCTCTTTTTGCTGCGACAAAGTCGCAGGCAGCCTCTACACTTTCATGCAAAGGCCCATTGACCTTGCCTTATCATTTTGTGTGGTCTTCCAAGTCAAACCTCCCTAATTAGAGGTCCTCCCCTGCCACCGTTCATTGCGACAAAATCGCAGGACGTCTTTACACTTGTATGTAAAGACCCATTGATCTTGCCTTATCATTTTTCAAGTATTTTTGCCTCTCAGGATGTTTTGGTTGTAACAATATGACAGGCCTAGATATCCTTGCGAATATAAAGCCCTATGACATTGCCGCCTTGCGACGAAATCGCAGGACGTCCGTACACTGCGTGCAAAGACCCATTGATCTCGCCTTACCCTCGCGTTAGTATTATTGCCTCTGCAGGATCATTGCACAAATATGACAAGCCTAAGTCTCCTTGCGAAAACAAAGCCTCATGACATTTGCGTCTGTTTTGGCACCCCCTAATGGAGAGCACCGCCCTTATCATCTCCCGGTTGCCCCTTCAAGGAGGCGAAACATCGGCCATACAAGACTAGCTCCTCCCATCCGGTCTTAACAACAACCAGTTGTTTTCGCAGTCTCTTATCCCTTATACCTATAGGGTTTATGGTTACGAGACCGCACCCTAAGTGGAGTTTTCTTGGCGAGTGCAACGCATGCCAAGACTTGCCAAGAATGGCCAGGGTAGGTTCATCCATCCCGGCACTCGCTCAACCGTGTACCTCGGCGCCTTGAGCATACACATCGACTCCTAGGAAGAGACCCTCGGTCGCCCAACCAGGGTATAACCTACATATATAGTTGGGAATCCAAGGTACCTCTTCCGGATAGGCTTTCATGGGCCCCAAATTTTCATGGTTCAAAGCTTCAGGAGCGGTGTAACCTTCCCCCTGAACCACGGCGAGAGATACCCCTTATATGACGCACTTTAGGTCTTACATTTGCCTCTTACGAAATGTTATTCGCGAACTAGGGTGTACGCCATAAAGGTTCGTCCCATTCATTTGCGCATTTATATTTGTTAAATCATTCAATCATTCATGTTTCATTATTTGCTGATATTTGTTTGCGAAGTATTCGCAAAGTTCTGTTTCACTTGTTGTATTTCACTTTTCTTTCTTAGTCGAATTCTCATTTTACTCTTCTGCGAGATTCTCGTATATCATTACTTCAACTGCTATTTTTCCTCCTGCTTTTGTTGATTATTCACTTCTTATGCCTTTTACTCCTCATATCTTTTGCTTCTTTATTACCATAATATTCGCCTGTCTCTAGGCATTCACCTCGCGAGGTATGTTCAGTCCTTATTTCTATGGCATCCACCATCAATTTTTCCTTTCTCTGCTCATTTCTCACATGTTGTTTCCAACCTTTTCTTTTGGCATTCCTTTCTTCGCAGCTTTCTACATCTACTTCATGACATTGTTGCGACTCCTTCCAATCTCCCTGTATAATACCAATGCCATTTGGATGTGGGAATTTAATACATTGATGATATGTTGACGCGACTCCTAAGATTTCATGAAGCCATGGCCTCCCAATCAGCGCATTGTATGGAGATTCCACGTCAACCACACAGAATAAAATATCACTTGATAATCCTTGTAGAGGTATTCTCATGTGAACCTCTCCCTTTGGTTTGTTTGCAGTGCCATTAAAGCCATATATCTTGTATGTCGAGGGAATTAAATCCTCATCTTTTCCGCCCATCGTCTTGTAAGTATGGTAGAAGAGAATATTCACCGAACTTAGGTGTCGATTAGAATTCGGTTGATCGCCCAACAAGCTTCTGCCTCATCATCTTCTCCATCAACTGGTTTCGGGTTAATCTCTAGTTTCACAACCAATGGGCTATCGTGTGTTTCTCTTCCTTTTGGTACTTCATCTCAGAGAGAAAGAAATAGTCTTCAATCGCCACTTTTCTAATCTGCGTCGTTCTCGCTGAGACTCATTATTTCTTTATCATTAGCATCTCTCGCAAAGACTCTACCGAGCACGTTGTCATGAAAATCTTCGATGGTGCGATAGGAGTGGACGATAGAGTTGCAGTTCAAATTCTTAGCTTTGGTTCCTACTTCTATCACAAATGTTTCCTTTCCTTTCGCCGACACCGTTTCGTGCATCTCTCGGTGGTGGTGGTAATGTCTCGACTGTTTCTTCTCCCTTTAGAAAGTGATTGACTTCCCCGATCAATCATCGAGAATAATTCTCTTTATGTTTCTACAATCGTTTGTTTGATGCCCATGGAAGCGATGGTAAGAACAAAACTCATGACTTCTATCGCCCGGCGGTGGTTCCATTCCAACATTCCAAGGTGCCGGTACATTTTCCATCACAAGTATAGCTTCCCGCATCTTTTCAACGCTAGCATTCAGTGGAGGCATCTTAATCTGTTCCCATACTGTTCTATGACTTCTCTGCCCTCCACGGTTATTTTGCCTTCGTCCACCATAAGTTTCTTGCATGTGATCTAGCCTCTGAATCTTATTATTGCCGTTACGATTGTAGTAGTTTCTCTCTCGCTCAAACTCTTCTTGATCGTGGCTTCCCATGGCTACTATCTTCTGCTGTCCCTCATCAGCTCTCCTTGCCTGCTGTCCTTGCGAGGTGCTCGCCACTGTATTTATGAATTGAGGTAACAAGCTTGCGTTCGCAGCATTCGAGTTTGTGTTCGCGACTGGGTAAGAATTCATTTCATTTTGTCTCTCTTCTAAGGCAATATATTCTTCCTGTAATTCTCAGTTCTGCCATCGTGATTGTATTTTTGATTCTAAAAATTTTAATATATAACAAGTTAGACGCGAAGAGAGCATTCACAAATGAGAGTATGAGATATCTCTCCTCAACCCGTCCCGCCATTTCGCTACACATGGTTCTCCATCTTATCTTGTCAAACTGTCTTAAGCTCTCGCCAATCCTTTGTTTCAACCCGAATACATCTTCAATACCGGGTCGCGAAGAGTTGTTACTTATGTATGCTCCCAGGAATGTGGCTTGTAAATGATTGAATGATGTGATTGTGTTCCTTGGCAGACCTCCAAACCATTTTAGTGCTTCTCCTATTAAGCTTGACGCGAAATATTTGCACAATATGGCATCATGATTCTCCCATTGTAACATACATCTCATGTAAGCCTTAATATGTTGTATCGCACAAGTTGTTCCATCAAAGATGTTGGTTAATGCGTGTAGATTGCATTTAGGAGGTATTCCTCCCATCTCGTACTTCTAGCGTGAAGGGATTCTTCGCGCTTCGCGATGGCTTCGTCCAGTTGTCTCCTTCCTCCTTCCCTTCTATTGTTCAAGTAATCCTCTCATTTCGCCTAGTTCTCTTAAGATTTGTTCATTTGCCTCGTAATTTGATTCTATCGGTCTTTTTAGCTCGCTTTCTCTCCTTCTTCGCTCGTGCCTATTTTGACCTTCCCGCTCGTTATTTTCTCCTCTTCTTTCCTCGCGACGCTCTTCTTCGTTTCTTTCGTCAATTCGCACGCCATTATATCGGTTGTTCTCTCTTCTTGGTTGCCTCTCCGCTCTCATCATCTCGCACCCTCTCATATTCTTCATTAATATTTCTATTAGTACGATTCTGTTCCCTTCTTCTTTCGCGGTTATCATGGTTATTTTGCCGGATTGCCTCTTCCATCTCTTGATTTTCCATTTCTTCTCTTAGCCTTTCTCTCTCGCGAGCTAGTCGCGCTTGTTCAATGTAGTGTCTCTCAATGTCATCCTCGATCTCTCGGTTTCTTCTCAATTCTTCTCTCCCGTGTAGGATTATTCTTCCTTCAGTAGCTGGGTCATTCGGCCCTTGGAGTTGCATGTTTTCTTGATTTTCCTATTTCGCTCATTTTGAAGATTTTGGGCCGAGGAATATAACGATCTTCTATTTCTCCTCTTCTCTCGCCATGCTCTGCGTTTGGATTTTGTGTTTCTTCCTCGGTACTTTCTGTTGGTAACACTCTCCTTCTTTCTTCTCTGTTCGATCTAGAACTTGATCTCACGCTACTTCTAGATCTCCTACTTTGCAATCTCATATTTTCCATCCTCAATTCATGATTTTGTCTTGTCAAGTTGGCTCGCTCCTCTGCTTCTAATCGTCTCTCTTCGTGTATTGTTTGTCTCAATCTTTCTAACGCTGCCATTTCTTCGTTTCCTGGATTCATTTCTCCATTCATCCCTTGCTCTCCTTGTCCATTGTTCACCGCCTTGCTCCTCTTCTCTCTCATCTTCGTAATCGATCTCCAAGTATGCACACTTACTCTATCATAATCCCACCGCGTTTGCTTTTGGGGAAATTGGTGGTTGGTTTTGACCTTCTCCATCATTTCTCATATTCATCCTTGATGATTCTCCTGTTTCATTCCTCCTTTCTCCAAAGAAGTCTCCCACTTCTTCTTACAATCGTTGGTTGCTCTTGTACATTTCTTCTTCTAGCCATCTTTCTTTTCAATGAATTCTTGAGTATCTTTTCCAAATCTCTTCTCTCGTTAATCCAAATTCTTTCCAATTTCTTCGTCAATCATTTGCTTTCGTCCCTGTTTCTAGCGCATATGTAGTTGCGGGATTTCCCACACTACACCCCTCACTATATTTTGGTTAATTAGTCCATTGAAAGTTGTATAATTGAGAATATTTATTGATTAATTTCATGAGTTGTCTACACAGGAAAAGTAGAATTACACTTAACAAGTAAAACACTCTTAAACTTTCTCTCTCCTAATGACTTGCGCAACAATTCCAAAAAGATCTCCCCCCTTACAACAGACTCACTCAACCCTTTATATAGGGCGATACATAGTGGATGACAGCTAATCTATCCTTTTATTTCGGAATGTTCCGCGAAGTGTCGCAGATGTACAAACATTTATTCTCGCGACACTTCTTAACCCTCGCCCTGGTTCCATGTCTTTCTGCTGTTTTGTGTGTCGTTATTCATCGCGTCACTTATTTTAGCTGTCTGCGACTGCCTCGCGACGTCGCTGTTTATTAACCCCGCGAGCCCTGCACGTTGCGATATTATGATCCTACACAAACATCCATTAACCCCTCTCGACCTCCACTTTGAATCCATGGCCGCTGCATCGATTTCTTTCTCAGATGCAAAATGAGATTTGGGGAAGAAAACGAGTTCCTTCACAAAACCAAGCTGATAAGGCTGCCTGTACGACCATATTTAGGCACCCAGATAATGGATATGGGCCCACCCAGTTTAGAGTTAGCTTGTCGGTTTCAGGGAACCGACAATTATTTGCTTCTTCTTCACCTCCTTCTTGTGCACTATAGCCCGCTCCAAATAGCAATTGCTTGCATGTGAATTGGTCTTTGTGCTCCTTTTCGCTCCAAATGACTAATTTCTTCTTGTTTTGCTCCCAAGGACTCCAGAGTACCTAATAACTCAAAAACACGCATATGATACATAATTCACACGAAAAATAGCAAAGAAAGCATAAACTCTAGATAGTAAATACGGTGTATTCTACACCTATCAGATTCCCCCACACTTAGACTTTGCTAGTCCTCGAGCAAATCAAACCAAAACAATAAAATACAACAACTCCGTGTTGTCGAGGCTACGGTCACTTTTAGCATAAATAACAAGCCTTTAAACCACTAAGTGTCCCTAATGGACGAGTTATAGTCTCGTGAGGGTTTACTAGAGATTTACCCACAAAATCTATTTTTCAAACTCCGTCTATTTGTGACAAATCAATGAATGACTCCAAAATGACTACAGGAGGAGGTACCTTGCAAATTCAATTCAATTATTAGTAAATAAACTCTGATTAGATAGTCGAACAAGCCACAATACTCGGAAACTAACAAACCACAATCACAATGAAAAGATTAAGAAGATGGATATAGATGTAGATGTTGGCGAATGTTCACAAGTGATCGATGTTTCCCATATCTGTCATCTCAAGGTCCTTTGCTAAGATGAACCTATTCTTATTGGATTGAGCTACTTGGTCTGAATTCTAGTGTCAACACACTGGCATATACAAGGGAACCAGGAGTGACTTTATTCACCAAATATAAAACTTCCTTTTCTTTTTCTTTTCTTTTTCACTTTTTTTTAGACGGCATGATTAGATCAAACTGGATCCAAGCGCATGCTTCTTGTCAACAAGTACATGATAGTTGCCTTGGATCCTGCATTCCACGCTTGTTTAGGCGACGGAGACAGGGACTACGTTTCACACATACTTCTATTCCCAAGTGTCTTTTTATTCCGTTTGGTCTAAATGGTCGGTCTCTTCTTTTTTTTCAATTATTTATTTATTTATTTTTTATTTTATTATTTATTATTTATTGTTTTTTTTTTCTTTTTCTAGTAACTCAATCACTCTATTTCATCCTAGAAGTAATAACAACTCGATTTTTAGTGACCCACCAAAGCACTTAAAGAACAATAGATAAATATGGAAAAATAAAAATAGAATGCGATATGGTGATATTCCGAGATATGGTAACAACTATCATGGTATTTATGATTTCTGAGCTATGTTCGTCCCCTTTTAGTTAAGTGGTTCCTCAACTCCTGCATTCAAAATGGTCCATCCACTAATGGTGTCATCCTAAAGGCACAAGTTTCTAGATTTCGGAGTTCAAAAAGCACAATTTTTTTTTTTCATGCATAAAACAAACTAAAACATATAAATGCTCCCCCACACTTAAACTTTACATTGTCCTCAATGTAAAATTGAATCGTCCAAAGAAAGTTCAAGGTGGGAAATTCCGCAAATGATATGCAAAAATAAAGAAAATAAAGATAAAAGCAAATGCATAAAAATAAAAAGATAAAGGTAAAGATACAAAACCGGTGGGTTGCCTCCCACTTAGCGCTTGTTTTAAAGTCGACGGCCCGACGTACTCCTTGTTTGCTAAGACTCCTCCAGAGGGAGCACTTCCACAAGGTTAACTCCTTCCACGATTTCCGAAGAGAAGTTCTCATAATACGGTTTCAACCGGTGCCCATTCACTTTAAGTTCATTTCCTATAGCCAAACTACGAATTTCAACTGCACCATGAGAAAACACATTAGTCACAATAAAAGGTCCAATCCAACGTGACCTTAATTTGCCCGGAAATAATTGCAAACGAGAATTAAACAAAAGCACTTTCTGCCCAATGCAAAATTGTTTATTAGAAATCATATTATCATGAAAAGCTTTCGTCTTTTCCTTGTAAATCCGTGAGCTTTCAAATGCATCATTGCGAATCTCCTCTAACTCTTGAAGTTGTAACTTCCTTTGCTTTCCAGCACCATCCAACTCCATGTTGCATTGCTTAATAGCCCAAAACGCCTTATGCTCAATTTCCATGGGTAAGTGACAAGGTTTACCATAAACAAGCCTAAAAGGAGACATCCCAATAGGTGTTTTATATGCGGTTCTATACGCCCACAAAGCATCATTAAGTCGCATGCTCCAATCTTTCCTTGTAGGATTCACCGTCTTTTCTAGAATTGATTTCACCTCTCGGTTGGAAACTTCGGCTTGTCCATTTGTTTGCGGATGGTAGGGAGTTGCAATCCTATGCGACACATTTTACTTCTTTAACAAGCTTTGCAAGAACCTGTTTTTGAAGTGTGAACCTCCATCACTAATTATAGCCCTTGGAATTCCAAACCTTGCAAAGATATTAGCTTGCACGAAATCTGAAACAACTTTAGAATCATTAGTTGGGGTGGCCTTAGCTTCCACCCATTTCGAGACATAATCCACAGCAAGCAAAATATAATAATTCCCATTAGAATTGACAAAAGGGCCCATAAAATCAATTCCCCATACATCAAAAACCTCCACAAATTGAATAATAGTTTGCGGCATTTGATTTCGAGCACCTAGATTGCCGGTTCTTTGACACCTATCACATGTGATACGAAATGCATGTGCATCCTTAAACAAAGTTGGCCAAAAGAAACCACATTCTAATACCTTAAGAGCGGTTCTCTTACTCCCAAAGTGTCCTCCACAAGCATATGAGTGGCAAAAAGACAAGATAGAGTTAAATTCAATTTCGGGAACACACCTACGTATTACTTGGTCACTACAATGCTTCCATAAGTATGGATCATCCCATATGTATTGGTTTCCTAACTTCTTAAGTTTGTCCCTCTCAAAGACGAGACAAGTTCTTTGGGATTTGTTTAGACACTAAGTAATTAACAATATCAGCGTACCATGGTTCCCCAAAGGCAATGGAGAATAGTTGCTCGTCCGGGAAACTTTCACGCAACGGGATAGTCTCCTTGTCCACAGCAAGTCGGCTCAAATGATCCGCAACGGTTTTCTCAATTCCTTTCTTGTCTTTGATTTCAAGATCAAACTCTTGCAAGAGTAAAATCCATCGTATGAGCCTCGGTTTCGCCTCTTTCTTTGTAAGCAAGTATCTAAGTGCTGCATGATCAGAAAAGACAACAACTTTTGTACCAATTAGATAAGAGCGAAACTTTTCTAAAGCAAAAACAATGGCTAATAACTCCTTTTCAGTGGTTGTGTAGTTTTGTTGAGCCTCATTTAACGTTCTAGAAGCATAATAAATAGCATGAGGAAGCTTCCCCACACGTTGCCCAAGCACCGCACCAACCGCATAGTCACTTGCATCACACATGAGTTCAAACGGCTTACTCCAATCCGGTGGTTTAATGATAGGGGCTGAAATCAAAAGTTCTTTCAAACGATTGAATGCCGCCATACATTTCTCATCAAAGTTAAAAACCACATCTTTTTGCAATAAGTTACAAAGTGGTGATGCTATCTTGGAAAAGTCCTTGATGAATCTACGATAAAAACCTGCATGACCAAGAAAAGAGCGTATCTCCCTCACCGTAGCGGGAGGGGTTAGAGCACGAATAAGGTCTATCTTAGATTTATCGACTTCCAAGCCTTTAGAAGATATAATATGGCCTAAAACTATGCCATGAGTTACCATGAAATGGCACTTCTCCCAATTTAGCACAAGATTTGTTTCAACACATCGTTCAAGGATTAGAGACAAATTGTTCAAGCAAAGGTCAAATGAATCACCAAAGACACTAAAGTCATCCATGAACACTTCGATTATGTTTTCAACATATTCCGAAAAGATACTTACCATACACCTTTGAAAAGTAGCTGGGGCATTGCATAAGCCAAAAGGCATCCTTCTATAAGCAAAAGTACCGAAAGGACAAGTGAAAGTAGTTTTCTCTTGGTCCTCCGGTGCTATCACAATCTGATTATAACCTGAATAGCCATCAAGAAAGCAATAGTAAGAATTTCCAGCTAAACGTTCAAGCATTTGATCAATAAAAGGTAATGGAAAGTGATCTTTTCTAGTGGTGGCATTCAATTTTCTATAATCAATACAAACCCTCCAACCGGTTTGCACATGAGTTGGGACAAGTTCATTCTTATCATTCTCCACCACCGTTACTCCCGATTTCTTTGGTACCACTTGTACCGGGCTTACCCACTTGCTATCGGATATGGGGTAGATAACACCCACGTCCAAAAGCTTGAGTATCTCCTTTTTCACAACTTCCATCATGGGAGGATTCAAACGAAGATGCGCTTCCCTTGTAGGCTTTGAATCATCCTCCACACGAATCTTATGCATACAAACGGCAGGGCTAATACCCTTGATATCGGCGATTGTCCATCCTATGGCCGTATTGTACGTCCTTAGCACCCTTAGAAGTTTTTGCTCCTGTAATTCATTAAGCTCGTTAGAAACAATCACGGGTAAATCTTCATTGTCACCCAAGTACAAGTACTTCAAGTGACTTGGAAGAGGTTTCAATTCTAAACTTGGAGATTTAACAATAGATGGCACAAGTTTCTCATTATTGCAAGGTAAAGACGCATATGAAATATTCTTAGTTGCTGATTTTTTCCGGTAATGAGTCAAGAGAACCAATGGTTTCTTTCATCTCATCACTATACGCATAACCATTGTCAATAGGTGTAGTGAGCACGGTTTCCAAAGTATCAACACCATTCAACTCAAACATTTGTTGCGCCAATGTGTCCATCACATCAATGGAGAAACAAGAGTGGACATCACTAGGATATCTCATCGTTTCGAAAATGTTGAAACGTATTATTTCTCCATCAAACTCCATAGTTAGCGTTCCCTTGTCAACATCAATAATGGTTTTCGCCGTTTTCATGAAGGGACGCCCAAGTAGCAATGGAAGAGACGAGTCCGGTGAACCTTCATCCATCTCTAACACGCAAAAGTCCGCTGGAAATACAAGTTCATTAACCTGCACAAGAACATCCTCAACAATACCCATTGGGTAGACATTAGAATGATCGGCTAATTGCAACACAATTCCAGCCTTTTTAAGAGGACCAAGATCAAGTGAATTGTACATAGACGCAGGCATGACATTAACTAAGCACCTAAGTCCAACATAGCTTTGTTAAATTTGGTGTTACCAATTGTGACGGGAATGTCGAAGCTACCGGGATCCTTGCACTTAAGTGGGAGTTTGTGTTGTAAGATTGCCAAGCATTCTCCCCCACACTAAGCACTTCATTACCTTTGAGCCTTTGCTTATTGGTACACAAGTCCTTCAACACCTTTGCATACTTTGGCACTTGCTTGATTGCATCTATGAGTGGTATGTTCACATGGATCTTCTTTAGAACGTCTAAAATCTCCTTTTCTAGTTCCGCCTTCTTAGAACTTGCAAATCTGAGGGAAAGGTAGAGGAGGAACATAAGTAGAAACCGGAGTTTTAGAGTTAGGAATAGGTACCTCGAAGTTTGGGGAGAATCCTCGATTTTCTCCTCCAAAACAGTTCCTTTGGTGTTTCCTTTGTGCCCGAATCAAGCAACTTCGGGTTGCACAAGTTGTGTACCACTTATCAATGTAATTGCATTAACATCCTCTTTTGGGTTGATAGGTTGAGAAGGGAGTTTCCCACCATTTTGTGCCTTCAATTGATTCAACTCCATAGCCATAGAACCAACTTGAGTTTGCAACTCCTTAACCGAACTCTCCGTTCGTTGCATAAAAGATTTCAGAAACTCCTCCATATTGGACCCCATTTGAGGTTGTTGTTGTTGTTGAAATTGTTGCCTAGGTTGGAATTGTTGTTGTTGAGGTTGAAATCCACTCGGGTTGTTGAAACTAGGTTGTTGAATCGCTCATTGCTTATTGGCATAGCTAAAATTGGGGTGATCTCTCCATCCGGATTGTAAGTGTTGGAGTAGGGATCATACCGTCTTTGTTGATTTGGAAAGATCGCATTAGCTTGCTCGTCTTCATAAGATTGAGAGGAACTTGGTATCACCGCGGCTGCAACTTGTTGAAGCATTGCGTTCATGTTACCCATTTGTTGACGAAGCTCTTCAACCTCGCTCACTTCACTCACCCTTCTTAGAATCACATCCGAACCACGACTCAAAAATTGTTGTGAGTTCGCTGCCATGTTTTCAATCAACTCTCTAGCTTGTGCCACCGTCTTGTTAACTAGTGCACCACCACCCGCAGCGTCGAGGAGATTCCTATCACTTGATTGGAGTCCTTCATAGAAATATTGAATGATCATAGCATCACTAAATTGGTGGTGAGGGCAGCTTGCCACCAATCTCTTATATCGTTCCCAACATTCATATAGAGATTCTCCCACATTTTGCTTCATCCCACAAATCTCCTTGCGAATTTGAGTAGCCTTTGATGCGGAAAATATCTCTCTAAAAAGAGTTTCTTCAACCCATTCCATGTTGTGACACTTCCGGAGGTAAATAGAACAACCAATCCTTAGCACTATCCATTAAAGAGAAACGGAAAACTTTCAACATTGCACCATCCGCCGCAACATCCATTTGGAAGCATGGCCGTGACAATGGTGTGGAAGTCCATAAGATGTTTGTTTGGATCTTCATTCACCATGCCATGGAACTTTGGTAATTCTCTAAGCAACCCCGGTTTAATTTCAAAAGTAGAGTCCGTTTGAATACACCCCGTTGTCTATCAAGCCTATGAGAAGCTAAGTCCTTGAGTGAACGATTTGCATCACCCATTGCTCCTTGTTCTTCCACGTGTGTTTCCTCTACGATTGGAACCTCTTTTCCTTCTTCTTGTTGTTGGAAAATCTCTTCTCCTACTTCCTCCTCGTGCTCGTCCGTTGTGTCTTGACTTGGTTGGAGTATTGTGCCTCGTCGAGTAGCTATCCCGCACCTTGGATAATTCCAATCCTTAGAAGCCGGAGATTAGTTACTGCAAACAATTCTCGCAAACAAGTGAGAAACAAGACAAGAAACAAAAAGCAAAGATGAAAGCAGAAATTGTAAAAGAAACTAAAAACTTAATAACTAGCCGTGTGCCTCCAAGCAACGGCGCCAAAATTTGATCATTTGTCGTATGCGTCAAAAATAATTTCACTTTCCTAAAGTATATGATAAGAAAGAGTTCGTATCCACAGAGAGGCGATTGTAGTTATTTCGTAATCAATTTCTTAAAGTAACCAATTGGGGGGATTTCTTATTTCTATTTAAACAATAAAAACAAATTAAAAGCAAAGTAAATTATAGAAAGTAATCAATGGAGAGAAATATTGGTCATGGAATTCATCTTCAATCTTAGACATGTGCTTGCTTATATGAATAGAATTACGATTTAATCTCTTGTGTTATCAAAAGCCTAGAGAATCAAGAAAGCAAGATAATCTATTAATTTCTCAAGTTCATCAACACACACATTAAGGCTGCGTATGTGAATCCTACCTAAAGAATAACCTAACGCCTTGCGCTAATCAAGTTCAATTCCTAGGAGCATTAAGTTTCAGAAATAGGCTAATCAATGCAATTGTCATGCGTTGCGCAAAACAATTCGGACAATGGTCAAACTCTACATATGATTACGAGAGTGTATCACTACAAACCGTAAACATATCATGCTACTCGTATTCAAGGTTATCGCTTGATGAAAAACCCTAAAATAGCTATGGACTAAGATGCAAGTTCAATTAATTGGCCACTTAACTAATCAAACACCATAATCCTATCACAATACTTCAATCATGTGATCATAAAAATAGTAGAGAATTGAACGATAATCAAGAGAGAAAACTAATACATAAAGCAAACACAAGTTTTAGAAATCGGACTACATCCTTAACCAATAATAGAGAATTTAGCTACTCATAGCTATGGAGTTCATCACAAAAATATAAGTTGAATTAAAGAAGAAGATGAACAAAAGCAAACCCTAGTTGTGTAAACAAAAGTGGCTCTCCAAAGTTCCAAGAATAAGATATGAGATAAGATGATTTCCAAAAGTTGTAGAATTCCTCTTTTTATAGCCTTTCCTCCCTTCCAAAATTAGGTCAAGCCTTCAAAGTCCATTAGATAAAAATCCACCAAGCCCATAAGAGAGAGAAACCCATGTAGAAAATATGTCCAAAAAGCCGTCGCCGGAAAACTGGTATTGTGGCCGGAAATCGGCCGGAGAAGTGCCCGGAAATCGGCTCCGGTGACCGGCAAAGTCCGCCCGGTCACCGGTCAACTGGGTCAAATCGGTCAACTTGTCAGCTCGGCGGGTCAACTCAGTCAAGCACCGAGTTGGGCCGAGTCAGGGAGAGTCAGCCAGATTGGCCAGGCCATTGCACAGGCCAAACACTGTGGTGCACAATCATTGAGCTTCAGCACTCTTTGGCCAGCCATGATGGCCCTGCTCCCTTGCATAATCCAGTCCATATTGCTCCTAAGGCACCTGTTCACTGCCGCAATTGTGAGCCCTTTCCATTCTCCGTCTGCATCACAGTTCAAGTTCAATTTCGCCATAATCTCAGCTCTGGCCATTGTAACAATTAGCCGCAACTTTGCACCTGCAACTAGAGCCAGGGCACCATCACACCCAGACTCCCTTCTCAGGCTTAATTCCAGCTGCAACTTAACCTCCACAACCACCTGCAGTTTCAATCCACTGCCAATACCTAACATTCATCTAACACATTCCTCACCAGACCATGACCTGCAATTGTGGTTCACAAGCAAATCAACACCATTGTAACCAAGCCACAGCTGTATCTTGCCTGCAATTCAGCTTCTCAATATTCGTTTCTTGAACTGCACTCCTCAATCCAGTACTAGTAATGCACCCTGCTCAACTTCATTTCTGCAGCCCAAATTCCACTCAGCAGCATTCCCTTCAGTCCATTTGCCCTGAGCTTCTCCTTTGCCATTACTCAACTCTGCACTGCAACCCCTCAACATTGTCTCAGCTCCAAACTGCAGCCATTGCCAGAGCCTTCCATTCCATCTCTGATTTACCCATTAGCTCCATCTTCTCCAATAGTTCCAACTCAGTCTTCCCTGCTGTAACTCCATTGCCTGCCTTGAGCTCCAACACAGACCCAGCACCTGCAATACAGCCTCTGCAGCTTCACCATTGCCTCAGTACCGCACCACTCTCGCATTCCGAGGCCTATTACAGATTCTGTGAGACTCCACCGACCTCATCAACTTCCATCACCTGTACCTAGGCATGCATCTAATACACTCCATTCTCAGTGAGCTTCCAATAGCAGCTCCACCTGCAATTCATCCTAGGCCAAAACCAGCTCACTCCCTGTTCTCATTTCAGTTGAACTGCAGCTTCAATCCAGGCCTGCATCAAGCTCAGTCTTACAAACCAGGTTGCTGCAACAACAAGGCCATTCCCTGTAATCTCAACTTGCAATTTCCATAATCACCAGCTCCAAATGCTCACTACCTCCAACAGCATCATCAAACCCTGGCAGCTACCACCTTCTCCAGATTCAACAACAGCACAGAAACCCCATCTTCTTATTATCGATTTCGAGCTCAGTCAATCCGATTCATTCACACAAAATAATTTCATCAAAATCGATTCCAGATCCAACCCATTTCCCTGTCAATCAATAGCATCATTGCTTGCTCCAGCCTTCTTGCCCTGAGCCACCAACAAGCTCCACTGCATCCACCATCTCAGGCCAGTTCACTTGAATCTTGCATCTCAGCATATCCCATTTCATGGCAGTAACTCAACCAACACAGACCCCATCTTTAATTCATCACAGCTGCAGCATTTCCAGATTCCAATCTCAACTCAGAGAAACCCTAACTCTCACATTAGATTCAATCACATACCCTGTAATTTCCATGAACAAATCAGTCAAGCCCTGATTCCTCTCACGGATTCATCACTCAACAACAAGATGTTCTGGGTTGAAATTTCCGTTCAACCATCAATTGTTCCTTCTCGATCTGCAACAGTGAGCCTCGCCTCACACAAGATTCTTGCCGTTGACTCAGTTCTAAGTTTAACTCAACCCTAGCTCGAGTCCTCAGCAGCCATTAAAGCTATCAATCAATCCTCCTTCTTCTCTGGTCCGAACGACAACACCTTCTTCACTTGAACTCAAACATCCATTAACCCCTCTCGACTTCCACTTTGAATCCATGGCCGCTGCATCGATTTCTTTCTCAGATGCAAAATGAGATTTGGGGAAGAAAACGAGTTCCTTCACAAAACCAAGCTGATAAGGCTGCTGTACGGCCATATTTAGGCACCCAGATAATGGATATGGGCCCACCCAGTTTAGAGTTAGCTTGTCGGTTTCAGGAACCGACAATTATTTGCTTCTTCTTCACTTCCTTCTTGTGCACTATAGCCCGCTCCAAATAGCAATTGCTTGCATGTGAATTGGTCTTTGTGCTCCTTTTCGCTCCAAATGACTAATTTCTTCTTCTTTTGCTCCCAAGGACTCCGGAGTACCTAATAACTCAAAAACACGCATATGATACATAATTCACACGAAAAATAGCAAAGAAAGCATAAACTCTAGATAGTAAATACGGTGTATTCTACACCTATCAGTTAATGATTCCAGATTCAAACGCTAATAATTTTACGTTGATCCCGTGATCAACATTTTATTTATCATACTCGGTTCAATTGCCAGTATTCTGATTTGATATTTTATTTGGTCATTCTACCATAATTCATCAAACGAGCAATATTTGCTCAGATGAGCAATACTTGCTCAAAACAAAGAATATTGGTTCAATTATCAATATTCAACAATTCATCAAATGAGCAATATTTGCTCACGTTAACTTACTCACACATCATATCTGTCTCAACAGACATGTTCAATTCATGAGTCTCAGAACATTTCCAAACCACGTTCGACTCAACAATACAAGGACTCATCGTCCCATGAAGTCATGAAGTCGATGAATCGACTAACTAAATACACGTCGCCTTGCGAGATTCCACAATCACACGAGACATCAATCGTGTCGCATGGGGGATATTAACTAGGGTTTTGGTCCGCGGTCTACGGCACGTGTGTTCATACACACGATGAGAATGTGAGCAAGTCGTGCAATCAGTTGAAGGAGTTAACAAAGTAGTGGATGGAAAATCAACCAAGTCTCCGCACGTTGAGCAATTGGTTTTAACACGATTTCCACTTCCCCATTTCTTTGATTCCATCAACTGTCACACTTCATGAGATCATGGTGTTTTCAATTCCAACAATATAAATAAGTCTCTGAATCATGATTGAAACAAGGACAATCTCACGTCGAACAGACAACACGAGATTAACAATCCAACTCTCAACAGAGCAAATTCAATCATTCAAAATTTATCTTATTCTCAGAATACACAACACACGTACAATCTTCGATCACCATTGATATCACATATTTCTCAGCTTCCCTCCTACAGATCGACCCATCCTCTCTTGTGACCGAATTTACTCTGGAACGGCCATTGTCTTGGTTTAGGCCGGAGTACTACAGATTGATCTCTCGAATTCGAAGCACTCCCTTCTTGCAGTGTATCTGTGTGAGATTAAATATTTCGCTCGGTTCAAGGAGTCTCCTCCGCACGATCATCTTCTCAATTCCGTAAAAACCAGCAAATCGTTTTGCCCCATCTACACATGGGCGCATGGCGCGGCCAGCATGGCTAGGGCCAAGGCAAAGTGCGGTTGGCTCGGCATGTGGGGCCAAGGGTTTGGCATGCCGTTGGCACATGGTGCGGCCAGCATGGCTAGGTCCAAGGCAAGGTGCGGTTTGGCTCTGCATGTGGGGCCAAGAGTTTGGTATGCCGTTGGCACATGGTGCGGCTAGCATGGCTGGCATGCCTTGGCATGGCAGGCACGGTTTGCCATTGCCACAGGGGTGCGGTTAACATGGTTGGCATGCCTTGGCGCGGTAGGTGTGGCTGGCACGGTTTACCATTGGCACAGGGGTGCGGCTAGCATGGTTGGCATGCCTTGGCGCGGTAGGTGTGGCTGGCACGGTTTTCCATTAGCACAGGGGTGCGGCTAGCATGGTTGGCATGCCTTGACGCGGCAGTGTGGTCGGCACGGTTTTCCATTGGCACATGTGGCGTGGGAATTAGGGTTCGGCCTATCAAAACCCTAATTAGTAATTAAAAAACAAGGTACCCACAGTAATTTTCTCGCAGAAATATTAAAGGGTTCAATAAATACGTTTAAGTCCCTGTGACGTCCTTTGTCTGGCTAGGGTTTTACGATTTTAACCCTAAGCTAAAAACCACCATCAACATTAAGTCCCATGCTTAGCTCGGAACAGGGGCGTTGTTGCGAGGTAAGCATAAGATGGTGACAGATAGGGTCAGCATCGAAACATAAATCATGCAAGATGGTCGGGAAGATCTGTCTAACCTTTTCGAGAGGTGAAGAGAGTTTGTGCTTCCCGTTTTGGCGGCCCTGCGTGAATTGTGCTGGGTATGCAGACCGTGGAGTGGTGAGACGAAAATTTCTGGCTTGGTCTGGCCGTACATCACCTTGACTAGGCTAGGGAACATCATGACGTTGACTTGGTGGATCTGTTGGTATTGGCAAGTCATGGCGCAGACGGCTTGGAGAGGCAAAACATGTGCGAACAGTTTGGAGAGGAAAAGCATGGTAGACGGTTTTGGAGAGGCAAAGTATGGCAGACGGTTTTGGCATGATGAGGCCACGACAATGGAACGGACAACTTGGCGTGGTGCGGTCATGGTACGGTGCGATTTGGTGAGGTGTGTACGAACGGCTCGGCGCGGTGGTGATTTGTCTTTGCGGGCCCGATTGCCTCTCTTATTGTGTAGCTTGAATTGTGTAGTTGCAGGAAATCCCACAATACACCCCCTATGATATCATGATAATAATTTCTAGATCTAAACTTATTTGATAGGAAAATGAAGATAAAAATGCTAAAAATTGTAAAATGGACACAATGATTTTTTACATGGTTCGATCAATGTGATCTACATCCATGGTTCTTCACTATGATTGTTGTAATTACATAAGTGTTACATTTAGAATCTCCATTAATGAGTATTTGGAGTTCTAGGTTGGTAGAGGAAGAAGAAGGAAATAATAATAATACAAATTCTAAACTTGTCTTCTCTCTCTCTTACAAAGTGTATCCCTCCCCAAAAAATGTATTCTCCCTTTTCTCTCTCCTGCTCTTCTCTTTATATAGGTGTTTACATAGTGGATGATAGCTCACATGTAGCGGAGTACAACTCATATTCCCCCATTTTCGGATCCCGTGCTACGTTCTCTCAGGCTCTTACTACAATTTCGCAGGCTCTGCTACCTTCTCGCAATCTCTGCTACCTTCTCGCAGGCTAAGGAAATGGATGAATCTCGCACACTAACAAATGTGTTGTGCGATATTTTTCTCCTACATTTTGCCTATTTTCCTTGAATATTGCTTGAAGAGCGATCTTTAAGGAAAAATCTACTTTGTTGTAGTTGTTGGAGGAACGAGCGAAAGAATATTGGACTTGAAAAGTACGTACTTGCCTTTATTCTTTTGTGAAGTTCCGAAGCTTTGCGAAGTAAATATGAAGTATCAACCTTTGAAGTATAAGAAGTATGAAGTATCCTTTGAGAAGTATAAGAAGTATGAAGTACTTTGAGAAGTATAAGAAGTATCCATCCTTGATTGCGAATAAGAAGTATGCGAGCGAATAAGAAGCATGCGAATGAAAATACTACTCCATGTTCTCTCGCCTCATGCTATCTTTGTAATGCAAATAAGAATTTAGATTAGTATTCAACATTTCTTTTATCAAAAATTTTCATTTAATTGCAAGTTCAAATCGTTTTTTCTTTGTTTTGATTTCCTTTGTATAACTTGTTTCGACTCATCCGATAAACATCTTTCATGGAAATGATCCTAATGAGGTCTTATGCACTGTTGATGGAAGGTCTTACTAGCTTTGTTGATGGAAGGTCTTATTTTGCCTCTTACTACTCTCCATATTAGATATCATTCTCATTTGAAACAAAGCAAATATTCAAGAGAAATATATAAATTTATCCTATGAGATTTTCTCGGTTTCTTTTGTAATTGTGGAATCTTTGTAATTCTGCGATTGTATCGCGTTTTGTAAACCAAATAAAAAATCTTTTATTTTCTGCAAAAGTAAAATGTTCAAGGAAAGTGGTACTTAGCTTTTGTGGTTTGCTGTTGTTGTCGTCTCGCGCGAAGTATATGGTTTGCTTGCGAAGCAGGCATCCTTGAAATGTATAAACATCGCACAAAGAAATGTAATTATCTCGCAGCAAAAAGAAGTGAGAGAAATGAGACTCGAACTCTTGACCTGCCTCTTGCGTATTCTCGCACCATACCAACTGTGATAACCCTCTCTTGCGAAATAATCAAAGATCATGCGAAGTAATCAAAAACCAACTGTGCGAGAAGCAGTTCTATATAAATTTTGCATAAAAAAAATAAACATGTGAGAAGCAAGAATTGATCCCGCGACCTGCTGCCTGCATTCATGCCTCCTGACCAACTGTGCAAGCTTCTTCTATGCGAAATATCTCTGTGAAATTATCATCAACTCTCTTCTGTGCGAAATAATCACGCGAAAAAATACGCATGTGTTTGGATTTGAACACGCGACCATGAACTCATTAACTTCGCACATGACCAACTATGTGGTAGGCTTGGGAATGTGCTTTCGCCTACGTATAACTGCAAGTGCACAGTGCCTGTGGAAGCAAGGGCAAGTACAGGTCGATCCTCAGGGAAATGGGTTGCTGTGGAGTTGTTCTCAGTGGCTTACTATCTGATTTCTAGACAAGTGACAAAGTTGTAACACAAAGGTGAACTGATTTTGGTGTCGATACGACTGAGTTGGAGTTGTGACTCTATTTCTAAGGTAACAAGTAATAAAAAGGTGTTGTGACAGATTGGAAGGTTATTAAGGTGATAGAATTCACCTCCTAATCCTATGCTAGATAGTTTCAATTCTCACTGTGTTCTAGTGCCTTCCCTTGAAGGCTTCCTATGGATAATTGTTTAATCTCAATCCCTTCACTAACCCCTAGTATCAATGGTCTTCTTACAGTACCATTGATCACGGGTGAGCTCGAGTTCAAAGGTTAACTATTCTCCTAAACATTGCAAACTACAAGAACACCTTGAGACTCAAATCAATTTGACATTGAATTTAGGGGTTTCATCTACACCCTAATTAAGTACTTAGAACATCATGCAGAAGGAAAACAGATTAAAATTAAATTACAGAACTCAAACCCTAAAAACTGACTGGTTTTTCTCACATGAGGAACAACCAAATTTATACCTCACAATCACTCGAGCAAATAATTAAACAATACCCAAACCTCTTTCCTCCTCTGAATCGACCATGCCTGGGTTGTTGGTGAAACCCTAGCTCTAACTTATCTCTAACCTAGCTTCTAAGGTATGGAGAAGCTATGATGGAGATAAGTTAAGATAGGGTGGCGGAGCAGACGGCTGTGGCTGCAGGTAACAGGGTAAGGAGATGATGGAGGTGGTCTGCAACTGGTTTTGTCAGGGAGAGGGAGAGGGTAAGGTGGTTCTCTGGAGTTGTTGGGGAGAAAAGAAAGAGAAGATGAAGATGAGAAATGGTTTTGGTCGATGGGGTGTAGGTATAGGAGATTTCGCTGTGGAGCGGGGACAGCGAGAGATGATGTGTAGGGTGCAGTGACCGTAGGATTTAGGGTAGTGGAAGATCTCACGGCTCGGGATTATAGGCGGTTTTGGTGTTGAGCGGGAGCGTGAGAAATGATGTGCATGGTGGAGCGGGCGTTGGATGCGAGATGGGCGAAATCTAACGGTTCGGAAGGGACGGACTCGGATCCGGGTCGGGGTCGGGTCTTGGACTGCTCAAGCCCATGTCTTGTAAATGGGTTGCTCCTTGTTGGGTTGCAACTGATGCGCGCGCGGGCTTTGGCTTTCTGCTCCATAGACTCTTGCCTCCAATTTTCTACTCTTTTGGCTCCTCAATTTCTCCGAGCTTTATTTACTACCTAAAAACACAAAACTAATTAGTACAAATATTTATTCTTGAAAACAAGAAAAATACAGAATTTGGGATAATATCTGATTTCTAAGCACAAAAGATGAGTTAAATGCTTATAAATAGATGTAGAAATATGCAATATTTGGCACTCATCAAATACCCCCAAACCTGAATTTTACTTGTCCTCAAGTGAAACAGAAATTAAGAAATCTTAACTATACCACTGTCGATGGTCTCTCGAATGCATTTAGCGTATACACTAAGCCTTTAAACCCCTAGGTGTCCCTAGTGGACGAGTTGTAGTCTCGTGAGGGTTTACCAGAGGTGTACCCACAAAACCTTCTCCAACTTCAGAGTGTAAAAGAGTCTCAAGCATCCAAGGAGCTATGAGGACATAGAGTTTCTGCATGCTAGTAACACGAAGTTAGAACTACCAAAGAATGCATTCTCATCCTTAAGTGCTGAACGAGAAGTAACCATACCATATGAAAGAATTCGGATTCGATTGTGATCATAAGCCTCGACTTCTGCCTCACCATTAGGGTTTTATGATAATTGCACTCAAAAAGATCGCTTTTAGTCTCTCATGTGTGCAGCGGGAATAAAGAGAGAAATCCGCACACGTTGAAGGTAAGAAGGATAACCTTCCGAAATAATTTCGGAGACTCCTGAAGTGTGGACAAAAAGAATCTTTTCCGATGATCTCTAAGAAAGGAAATCAACCATTAGCAAGGATGGGAGTACTCACTTACCTTCTCACCCGATCGGCAATTAATATCACTCTCTCAGCATCCATAGAAACGTCTTCAATCTTCGATCTTCGGTCTTCAACTGTTGATGATGAACTTCTGAACTTCACAAAAACTTGACAAACATTTTTTTTTTTTTTTTTTTTTAATATGACAACAATAACTTGGTGGTAACTAGACACAGAAAATAAACTACAATTTTTTTTTTTTTTTACTCAATACATGAAATGAAAATAACAATAAAACAATAAAACTCAATTTTTTTCACAACTTGTATTGTCTTGATTTTATAAACTTCACTAATTCTCATCCTATTTTCTTTTCTTTTCTTTGTTGCACGTGAACCTTGGACTATTTCAACTTTTCTTCAAATATTCGATGATGCTCCGCTTGCCGACGATGATGTGTTTCTATGAATGTGTTGATGTTGTTGAGAGGAGAGAGAGTGATGCTAACGCAAATCGATATTTAGAAGAAGTTTTCATCTTTAAACGTCACCCTCATGATTGACAAAATTAGCACTCAAGAGATCAAAAATAGTCTTTGAAAGTGGTGCGAAGTTGGGTAGCTCACCATTCCTACCCGGAATTGACGTACGGTGACACACACTCTAATGACTTTTCTAGAAAGTCACAAAGACTGAAGGTTGGTGCCTCGCTTGATGTAAAATGGGTAGTCTCCACTATGGGTGATCACAATTCTACTACCGAATATCTAAACAACACCTAATTCGCCCTCCGGTATGGTTAAATCCAACTTTAACGCTCTAATCAACTAAGAAACCCGATTGCGTTCTCCAATACTTCCAAGTTCTGTTATTTGGTCAGACTCTCTATGTAAACATAGCTAGAAGCAAGCTAGTGACTCTAAGATCTCTAAAAGTTGGAGGTTTTTATGCAAGTATTTACAAAGAGTTTTTTTTTTTTTTTTTTGAATGATAAAAGAAAGACTAAAAACTTTATATGCAAATGCAAATGCACCCCCAAACCTAAATCAAACATTGTCCTCAATGTGTCAACAGATGATAAGAATTTAAAAGTCACATACCAAGAGAACTATGCTGATAAGAGAAAAGAGAAGAGATTACCGGTATGTCGGCGGGAGCAAGGTTAGAGCTTCATTAGTCAAGGCTAGAATCCAACATTCTCGGCGGAGATCATATCGGATTAGCACAATAAAAATAAGACTCAACCGAATCAAGATAGAAAATTTAACAAGTCCTCTTTGGATTACATACAATGAAAATTCACCATACACCAACAATCTAAAGAGTTGAGGATCAACCCAAAAGAAAATATGCAGGGACATCAACAACCTTACACAAATATAACATGAGAATGCAAGTAAGGCTGCACAAGTGAATGATTTTCCCCCAAACCTAAACTTGTCAACATATGTGTTTGTGAGCACAAAATCTTGCAAATTTAAAGGTACATCATGCACAAGGTCTAACTCAAAATGAGTTTTGCTAAGAACAGGCAGACATACATATTCCAACTATGGCTCCTTAAAGGTGTTATACTTTGATGCAAAATAGTCCAAGAGGACTTGGGAAGCACAAAGCTCTAGGCCTAAATTAGGCATTTTCAGAAAAGTTGGTTTTGCAATTTTGTTACAAACTACACCTAGGTTTGGTGGAGGCGTTTCAATCTGTGCCTTAGGAGAGAGATTAGGTACATCATGTTCACTTGCATAAAACAATTCATCAATCTCAATGTCATAATCATCATTACCCAAAAGCTTTGTGTCATGCATATGCAAATCAGAGGAAACATCATGCTGTAACCTAGGCATGGAATCAGACACATCAAAATTGTTTTCATGCATAGTATCATTGGTGTCGACAAGAAATTCAGCATTTCCCAAGTCACAAACAAGTGGTATAGCATGCTCATTTTCACAGAACAATTGCACAGGTCCCAAATCAGCATCACATGTATGAATATTAGAAGAAGCATCATTCATAGGGTTCACAGAAGAGAAGCTAAATGTCTCTGAACCCAAAGGTTCCACCATATTTTCATAGTACACATGCTCTTCATATTCATCATCATCATCATCATCATAACAAACCGCATTTCCCTATTCAAAATCCGAGCATTTCAGTGTACTCATCTACCTCTAGATTAGGTTCATATTCGGTGTTAGTTGCATGAGTGGGAATAGAAACACTATTTTCAAAATTATCAGAGATAACAAACATCTTATCATGAACTTCCTTCCATTCTTCATTTTGTAATCGAGTAAGGTTCATTTGAAGGATCATAATGAGTTTACATTCAATTGAAGGGGAGCCTTCACGAGTGGGTATGCATGCTTCATATGGATACTCAAGTACATGTCTCGTGCACAAGGGTCACTAGAGAAGGGAAATTCAGACATTGTGCTATATGGATGATCATGCATTGCATTCAATTCAAACCTAGCATTGTTTTGCTCCATGATTTTGAGGTTCTCCATTATAGACTGTATGCAAGGGTTCACTGGCGGATAACATTGTTCAACCTCCCATGGTGGTTGATGATACATGTGCTCATAATGATTAGGGTATGAATATTCAAGGTCAGGGCCCTGAGAAGGTTCATAGTATTCCCTAAAATCACTATGGTCTGTGGGGGATTCATATTGTGGAGCATGCCCGTAAGCAAGTTCTCTGATGGATTTGTTTTCATCCCCAGTTGCAGACCAAAATCCTGACATGATCTAGCAACTCAATTTGAACTCAAAAAGAAGCAACCATAGCTTAGCACACATCAAATCATACCAACACAGAGAAGGAAAGATGATACAACAAAATGGCACCCAATTTCTAGAATTAAGCACACAGAGTCTTTGGGTGTTCTTTGCAAATGTGCAGCCCAAGTTATATGGGCTTCAGGTCAGGTTATGTAAAGACCAGGTCGTATGCAAATGCACAGCCCAGTGGTAATGCAAATCCCAGGGGTGTGGGTTCAGTTTTGTGCAGAGCCCAGGTCTTGTGCAGCCCAGTGGTGTGGGCTTCAGTTTGTCACAGCACAGTTTATGTGGTTGCACAACACAATGGTTGCACAACCCAGTTTTGAAATGATGCACCGATCAGCAGAGCATTGTGCAGATCAGGGGAACTAGGGTCTATGACAATAAGATTTCAGGGATTCAGACACACTGACTCAGGCTTAGCACATCGAACAATGAGTTCAGCTAACAGAGATTTCACTCAAGTGCCACAGATTGATGCACAAAGATACCCTGGCAACTAGTTCAGAATCAAGCACTAATGGCAATCAGCCAAGGCAGAGCAATAATCAAGATATTATCAGATAACCAAGCAACTCATACACAGGGAGCAATACATGTGAAATTCCAAGGCCAGAGATTGTGCACATAGATATGCAGATGTTAGCAGGGTTTTGAGTATGCTTTCAAGAGTTGCAGGGGAAACAGTTCAGCATAAGACCTAGCACTTAACAAGTGAAACTGGTAGCAGGTGAATATGAAATAGCCACTGGCAGATTATAGTTCATACAAGGTCTGTTAACAACTTGGCTCACAGATCACACAAGAGTGTAGATGGCTCAACAGGGTTAGTTGCATTAACTTACTCAGTTGACTTCACTTGGGCTTTCACAAGTTATTCTCAGAGTCGACAGAGTCAACTAGGTCAGTTGATATCAACTGACCTAGTTGATGTCAGGTATGGTTTGCAGCAAACTTAGTTAACCAAGTTGCAGCTCACACTTAACAGCTTCAGGGGCTGGGGTTGAGCACAAAACAGATGGAAGCTAAGGGGTTATAACACAGGCCTTGTAGAGGCCTAGATTTCACAGTACAAACCACACAAAACTGAGTGAAACTTCAGGTGTTAAGCACTATCTAGCAAGGGTTTTTCTCATGTACAGATGGTAACATGCAAATAAGCAAATGTGCTCAGCCAAATTTCAGTGTTGCATAGATTATGAGAACAGGTGGCAGGAGTGCATAAAGCAGCAGAGTAGCTAGCAAACACAAATTCAAAGTGCTATATGGATCAGCAACAGAACAAAGAGGCACAATCCATAATGGAAATATTCAGATGATTTTCAACAATTTCAGAGGCTCAGGGTTTGCAAAGCTCATGTCTATCATGCAATATGCAACTCCGGGGATTTACATGATACGGATTTACCAATCTTAAGCAAGCTCAGCACACAGTGGGAGTTGGCAGGCGAATAAGGTTTAGCAGTTGGTGCAGGTTATCAACAGGATTGGTCGACTTCCAAATCTCACAGATTATGCACAAAAATGCAGGGCAGATGCAGCAGATGGGTAGATTCAGCACTTTACAGCCGATTTAACATGCAACAAATTGTCAACTGGCTTTGTTGACCTCAATTTCACAGAAGCTTGCACAAAAAATTTCAGGGCAAATGTAGGCTAAGGGATTTCAAGCAAGAACACCCAATGGAAGCTAAGGGTAGATAGGAGCTAAACACGATTTTTCTCAAGTGACACGAGAATCATGCATATATGTGACAGGGCAGTTATGCACACACAAATACACTATGCTTGTTAGGTCAGCAGCATTCATGCAGATCTCAAGGTTCAGTGAACATACATGGTATTCATTTATCATAGCATCATGTTCATGAGATTCAAAAGCTAGTTGTTTATCATTATGCACACAAATTCAAAAATACTGCACTAATCAGTTGAGATGCACTTGCATAGTTCAGATAGCAAATGGGTTACTCAGCCTTGCAGGTCAGATGAAGTCAACAGGATCAGTTTATGTTGGTAGGCTAACCTCAAAATCTCAGCTCATTCACAGGGCAATACAAGGTTCAAAATTACAGCAGATATCAAGGTTCAGTTACAGCTCATTCACAGGCTAACCTCAAGTCCTGCGCTTTTCCTTGTCTTCCTTGGGTTGTCTCAGCTGCACCACAAGCACATTATAAGTCATGAGGGCTGCTCGGGCCTTGCAAAACTCAAGTTCCGCGCCTTTTTCTTCTCCTCCTTGGGCTTGCTCGGCCCAGAGGTTATGGGTACCTACTACTCAGAGGAGAAATTTAGTTCTCGAATATGCGAGTTCAAACAATATCAATATCAGTCTAAGCAACTGAGAGTAATGACAATGAGTTATGCCGTTTGGTTTTTCAGGGAAGTCGAGTGCAAGCAGCAAATGGGAAGGTTATAAAGTGCAGAAATTTAATCTTTGACAGGGGAAAAACTGAAAAGTTGTTATGCTTATTTTGACTAACACAATATGCAGCTAAGGATATGCAAAAATACTAGTATTTACAGGCTACTAGAGAATGCAAATGATGAATCTTGCAAATGAGAAGTTATAGCTAATAAAGCAACAATACAATGCAATGAAATATGCGCTAGATGATACAAGAATAGAAAACTAACAACTAAGTTACATTAATACAGGGCTAAAAGCAACAATTCAAAGTAAATATGTACAGGGTGCAATGAAAATCAGTGAAGTGCAAGCCAATAATCTCTACAGCGCACTACCAATTCCCAAGAATGGCGCCAAAAACTTGGTAGGCTTGGGAATGTGCTTTCGCCTACGTGTAATCGCAAGTGCACGGTGCTGTGGAAGCAAGGGCAAGTACGGAGTCGATCCTCGGGAAATGGGTTCTTTGTGGAGTTGATCTCGAGTGGCTTACTATCGATTTCTAGACAAGTGACAAAGTTGTAACACAAAGGTGAACTGATTTTGGTGTCGATACGACTGAGTTGGAGTTGTGACTCTATTTCTAAGGTAACAAGTAATAAAAAGGTGTTGTGACAGGTTGGAAGGTTATTAAGGTGATAGAATTCACCTCCTAATCCTATGCTAGATAGTTTCAATTCTCACTGTGTTCTAGTGCCTTCCCTTGAAGGCTTCCTATGGATAATTGTTTAATCTCAATCCCTTCACTAACCCCTAGTATCAATGGTCTTCTTACAGTACCATTGATCACATGTGAGCTCAGTTCAAAGGTTAACTATTCTCCTAAACATTGCAAACTACAAGAACACCTTGAGACTCAAATCAATTTGACATTGAATTTAGGGGTTTCATCTACACCCTAATTAAGTACTTAGAACATCATGCAGAAGGAAAACAGATTAAAATTAAATTACGTAACTCAAACCCTAAAACTCGATGGTTTTTCTCACATGAGGAACAACCAAATTTATACCTCACAATCACTCGAGCAAATAATTAAACAATACCCAAACCTCTTTCCTCCTCTGAATCGACCATGCCTGGGTGGTTGGTGAAACCCTAGCTCTAACTTATCTCTAACCTAGCTTCTAAGGTATGGAGAAGCTATGATGGAGATAAGTTAAGATAGGTGATGAGGAGAGACATGCCGTGGCTCAGCAGTAACAGTGGTAAGGAGATGATGGAGGTGGTCGCAAACGGTTTTGTCGGGGAGAGGGAGGGGGTAAGGTGGTTCTCTGGAGTTGTTGGGGAGAAAAGAAAGAGAAGATGAAGATGAGAAATGGTTTTGGTCGATGGGGTATAGGTATAGGAGATTTCGCTGTGGAGCGGGGACAGCGAGAGATGATGTGTAGGGTGCAGCGACCGTAGGATTTAGGGTAGTGGAAGATCTCACGGCTCAGGATTATAGGCGGTTTTGGTGTTGAGCGGGAGCAGCGAGAAATGATGTGCATGGTGGAGCGGGCGTTGGATGGAGATGGGCGAAATCTAACGGTTCGGAAGGGACGGACTCGGATCCGGGTCGTGGGTCGGGTCTTGGACTGCTCAAGCCCATGTCTTGTAAATGGGTTGCTCCTTGTTGGGTTGCAACTGATGCGCGCGCGGGCTTTGGCTTTCTGCTCCATAGACTCTTGCCTCCAATTTTCTGCTCTTTTGGCTCCTCAATTTCTCCGAGCTTTATTTACTACCTAAAAACACAAAATTAATTAGTACAAATATTTATTCTTGAAAACAGGAAAAATACAGAATTTGGGATAATATCTGATTTCTAAGCACAAAAGATGAGTTAAATGCCAATAAATAGATGTAGAAATATGCAATATTTGGCACTCATCACTGTGCTGCCTCTTGTTTGCGAAATAATGAAACAATATTGCGAAATTTTTCATTTTTTCGACCCCTGTAAAAAGAAGAAAACTATGCTCGCATGCGAATTCGAACTTGCGACCACAAACACACATGCTGTTTCTCTAGACCAACTGTTCAAGAACCTCTCTGCGAAATTAACGCATAACTTTTTTCCTTATTCTTTTATTCGCCACTGAAGATGAGAAGAAAATGCAAAATATGTATCTGTGTGAATTAGAACACGTGACCTATTTGTTGTTCGCTCAGCCTTGAACCATCTGTGCGAATTTCTGTTTGTGATAGAAATTGCAGCGTCTGCCTCTTATCCTCTCTTCGTTCTTCCTTAATTTCTTTCAACAATTTGCCTCTTGCTTTTTCTCCCGAACATGGAAATCTTCCATTGAAACCTTGGTTTTCTTCCCTGAAAGTGTAATTTCTTCCATGAAATTTCCATTTTGAACCTAAACTTTGTAGATCTAGAAAAATATGAACAGTAGCTAATCTTCATGGAAACTTCTTGAACCCACAAGTTACAGGAAGGATAAATCCTTTACTCCTCCCTGTTTCTAGCGCCAAAAATGTAGTTGCAGGAAATCCCACAACACACCCCCTATGATATCATGATAATAATTTCTAGATCTAAACTTATTTGATAGGAAAATGAAAATAAAAATGCTAAAAATTGTAAAATGGACACAAGGATTTTTTACATGGTTCGATCAATGTGATCTACATCCATGGTTCTTCACTATGATTGTTGTAATTACATAAGTGTTACATTTAGAATCTCCATTAATGAGTATTTGGAGTTCTAGGTTGGTAGAGGAAGAAGAAGGAAATAATAATAATACAAATTCTAAACTTGTCTTCTCTCCCTCTTACAAAGTGTATCCCTCCCCAAAAAATGTATTCTCCCTTTTCTCTCTCCTGCTCTTCTCTTTATATAGGTGTTTACATAGTGGATGATAGCTCACATGTAGCGGAGTACAGCTCATATTCCCCCATTTTCGGATCCCGTGCTACGTTCTCTCAGGCTCTTACTACAATTTCGCAGGCTCTGCTACCTTCTCGCAGGCTAAAGAAATGGATGAATCTCGCACACTAACAAATGTGTTGTGCGATATTTTGCTCCTACAAACTGGGAACTTTTTTTTTCTTTTCAAAACCGAGAGTGCTATGTCCATAAAAGGGGCGTTACTCCTTCTTCTCAGGTTACGTTATCGGTTTTGTTCCCGAATCTCGATGCTGGTGGTCATAAAAGAAAAATGCGAGCAAGCACGTCTCAAACACATACTTCCGCGTTTTCTCACCAAACCCTTATTATCTCGCATAGCCAAGCACGACACTTTCCCTTTTTATTTGCTTGGTAGAATAGGTTTTAATTAAGACCGGACATTACGCCTTAATTCTCAATTAGTAGAAAGCTTTCCTTTTCGGGATTGCATTATTCTGCCGATAAGAGATGATCTTGGATCCTTCATTCGCATAGTTTGTCTTGAAATCGTGCTCGCCCTCCTTGCAGGTATCGTCTCGTGTTTTCTGGTTTCCGTTTTGTCTTCTTCCTTATGTATGCTGCCGGTGTAAAATAGGGTAAAAACTTGCCTACTTTCTCTGGTTTTGTAGTGCACAATGAGATCTTCCGGAGGCAGCCGTACCTCTAACCTTTCGGAGGGAAGCTTTGGAATCGGCGAAAGTCAGTTTTCTTCTTATGAGGAGGCGTTAGATAGAATTGAATCTCTGTTCCATGAAGCTTGCAGAATTATTCAGGGCCTACCTTCCACCCATCTAGGTGAAGTGCGGGTGCGTGTTCAGACCTTCTTGGATTCAGTGAACATAGAGGAGGAATGGGAGAGTAACGAAGCGCCTTGTTGTGCCGAGAGACCTCGGTATAGTAAGACTTCTTCACGGCCCAATGCTAGGGCGATACGACCCGCTTCTGGGTTGAAATGACAGAAAACTGAGCCTGCGAAACTTTCAGGGGAAAGCCGACGTAACTTCTTTGTTCAGGGTGGTGTCACTATTCTCGATTCGGATGCGGATGAATCGGGAAATTCGCCTCATAAGGTTGCTGGGAAAACCCTCAAGGAATACACCTTTGATGAAACTGAGACAGCCTTCGGGGTAGGTGCCGAGACTGTTGTTGGCGACATCGGGCGGGTCATGGTGGCATATGCTGGACCGGTTGTTGATGCGAGCGTAGGGAAGGAGATGATTGTTGTTGCTGCTGAGGTGGCTTTCGGATGGGATGTTGAGGTTGTTACTGTTGATGCGGCCGTCGGATGGAACCTTTGTTGCCCGAGAGATTGTTGGGGAAAGTGCTTGAAAGGAGTTTTGACTGAGCCGACTCGTGTGTCAACTTTCGATGACTAGCTTCTCCTTTATTGTTTCTATCTGTTGTGTAGTCGTCCTGATGCTTTGCAGACTTGTGTTTACCTTCTTTGTATTCGTGGCGAAGTTAGGGCTTCGCCAATTAGCATCCCGTTTGCAATTTCTTATTTTCGAATGATTGAATAGGGTATTTCTGACACGGCTTTGGCTTTCTGGTCGTGATATGATGGTTAATGGCTTCTCAATGATTTTGGATTGGTTTGGTATATTTTTCTGAAATTTGGGAAAACCCACTCGGAAGGAAATGCATGTTTTTTTTTTTGAACGAAAAGCGAAACTCCGGAGAAGAATACAAACGGTGTATTCATCTAGGGGAAATACAAATATCAAGAGAAACTGTTGAAAGAAATACTAAAGAGAGAGTGGATGGGAAAAGTACAGCTTTTTAGGGATTGGAAAGCTTGAGCCATCGCGAGTGAACTATCACACCTTCCGGCTTGTCTGCGTTGATAAGCTTGCAGTATCCTCCTAAAAGAATGTCTGCCACCAGATAAGGTTCGTCTTCTTTTTCCTCAGGCAAACCAATCTGAATAGGTATCTTTACCGTCATCCTCCAACTTGAAACGAGTTCACTTTGACCACTATACCTCCGATTGAAAGCGGGTTTAGGTGTTGTGAAACCGTTTGAATATTGGTCTCGATAGCAGCTTCTAAATTCTTTGCAAAGCGTTTGAATGGCCCAGCGCCCCATTCACATCTCTTGACAGCGTCCGCGCTAGTAATCGCGCTGAGTCCCCATGACGGAACGGGGGAAGAAATGACTGGTTGTAGAGAAGATCGTTCGACCAGACTTACTTGCGTTTGGAATCCACGAGTTAGCGCTAACAGGTCTTCTCCAGGCGTCCGGGTTCCATCATCAATTCGTCGATGCGGCAGCAAGTGGGACGGTTTGTTGGAGATTCTTTCGGGCGTTGACATTGGTAGAGGGGATGTTCCCAATTTTGCCTTGTTGTCTAGTACCCACAAGTGCCCCAATATCAGGTCGTAGCCCAGTTCTTTGACAATGTGAAATTTTCCACGCGTTATAGCGTCTCCTATCTTGACCTCGAGGTTGATGTAGCCGTGCGCGTTCAAGGCTTCCCCTCCTGGGTTCTCAATCACAGATGGGGATCGGTAGCCTCTTGTTTCGTAAACCCCGTTGCCTTCAGAGTCTTGAAAGTGATAATATTGAAGTCAGAGGCCGCGTCGACAAGCGTGTTGTCGAATTCAATACCTCTTAAATAGGATGTAGTCAACAGTCCCCAGTTGTCCTTTTCGATCCCGTTTTCTGGGGGAGCGTGGGTTCCTGACTTGACTTCCATGGAGGGAAAAAGCCGTTTGCCTGACACGACGCGATTGAGAGCCGCAAAAATATCTTGGCGCTGCACCTTGGAAAGGTAGAGAATTTCGCATACGTGTTGCATCATGGACTGCACAGTCTCATGCACGGAGTCCCCAGAGACCCAACAATTCCTTACTGGAAGTGGGGCTCGATGTACTCCCTCGTTTCCTAGTTGGAGTTCCCCTACTTCTATCTTTTCTTTGAAGATATGTTTTAGCCTGTTCCAATCACTGGTTGGGTGGTGAACAAATCTGTGGTAGTGGCAGTATTTTGGGTTTTCCATCTCGGCCTCAGTCGGTGGGCGTCTAGGAGATGGTAGTCTGATAACATCGTCTTGAATCCATGCTTCTAAGAGATCGATCACCTCCTCTCGAGAAACGGGAAATCCAGGGTATTTCCTTCAGTTTCGTGATGACGCATGGGAGCTTTAGCGGCGGCCTTCCGTGGCGGAGTTCCCCGTCGTGCTGGTGCTTCACGTTTAGGCTGCTGGTCTGTAGCTAGGGCTTTCCTTTTCCCTCTTTCGTTTACTATGCTTACAGAGGAGGGGGCAGTGTTAAATTGTTTGATGACGAGATGTCTATTTCCGCGAGTTTCGCGCATGTCTTCGGTTCTGGTCGGTCTAGCCCTTTCCAATAACGCTGGTGCTGTCATTGCGGATCGCCTGGCAGCTTCATGGAGTTCGGAGAACATATGGAAACGAAGGTTCTCTAGCAAGGCGCGGTAGATGGGAGCCATACCGTTGATGCATGTATTCACCAGCTGTTGTTCGGTCACGTTTGGGTCATGACAGTCTAGTGCTTGAACCCTGAACCTCTTAACGAAATCATTCGGATGTTCGTTGTCCCGCTGGTACATTCTTCCTAAGTCCGAGAAGGTAACTTGTTCAGACACGAAGAAGTAATTCTTGTAAAATGTGGTAACCATGCTACCCCCGGTTGGGAATCTTTGTTTGGCGTGATGCTATTGTACCACGTGTACGCCCTTCCCAGTAAGAGATTTGAAAACTCCCTCGGACGGAGAACGTGATTGTATTCGTGTTCGCCCAGGGATTCTAGGAAGCAAAAGACGTGTTCACGTGCATTTCCAGTGCCATCATACAGGGTGAATTGAGGATAGGAGTATCCTCTTGGGAGAGGAATTCTTTGTATTTCAGATGGGTAAGGAGGTTGATGCTGATGCATGCCTATTTTATCATTCTTGACTCGATTCCGGAGAAGTTGCTCTAGATCCTCTCGTGTGACAAAATTGGATGGCTGACTGGGGGTCTGGAACGAGTCTCGTCGTCCGCGGAGACGCGTTCCACCGAGGCGCTAGCGTCGGGGGTGTTTGAGGCATTTGTAAATGGCTCTGGATGGCATGACTCACGCGGCAGCCGCTCTGTCAGGGCTTTGAGAAAGACGAGTACTTATTTCTGTGTCGAAACCATATCCGTCTGGGCTCTGGCGAGAACCTCCTGCCGTTCCATCAAATCAGCGATGGTAATATAGGGTCGGCTTCCTCTGGTTCCTCCGGTTTCTCGTCCCATTGGTGGGGTAGTTGGAGTCTTAGTGGCGGTTGGAGGCGTCATGCTTGATGAAGCGTTAGGAACGGTAGCGGCAGCTCTGGCCCTCGTGACTGGCGGCGTTATACCTGAAGGAGCGCCTTCAGTACTGCCAAGATTATCGAGTTGCGCAGGGACGTTAGAGGCGGCAGAGGCTCTGGCCCTGGTGATCGGCGGCTTTACACCCGAATGAGTGCTTTCGGTGCTACTGGGGTCATTAGATGGCATAGTGATGTTGTTGGAAGTAGCGTTAACACCGGGGACAGATTCTGCGTTGGTGTTCTCGGCAGTTGATCCGGATCTGAGTTCCACCATGTTGGAGTTGTAAGTGAAAGGTGATATCGGAAATTTGGAAATCGATATTGCAATCGATAGATTGATCTCCCACCGTGGTCGCCAATTGTTTGTGGGTGAAAATGGTTTCGCATTGATTTCGGTAATTTCGGTGTGTGGGTGAGAAACGAATTGAAACCCTAAACAATGTATGCTGAGGAGTACTTTAGATTCGAGAGATCAATCTGTACAAGTCCGACCTAAACCAAGAAATGGCCGTTCCAGACTTGCTTCGGTCACAAAGTGGAGGAGAATGGGTTGGTTTTTGGGAGGGAAGCAAGGAAAGTGTTGAGACCAGAATAGTTGATTCTGGAAGAGTAGTTGTGTTACGACTTGTATCAGGAGTGGGAAGCTAACAGATGGGAAAGTTAGCAAACGTTTTCTGAGTGGTGTATGCTCCTGACTGAACTTGTTCGGTGGAAATAGGTAAGACCTATTTATACAAGTCGAAGTGAAACGTACTCAAGTCTCATTAAGGAATGGAAAATGGGTGAATAAATGGGAGGAGATGCTAATGGTAACGCATGGAATTGATGTTCCATAAAACCATTAACGCATGGAATTGATGTTCCATAAAACCGTTAACGCATGGAATTGATGTTCCATAAAAAGAACGTTTCACCATTAACTCCCTGTATTTACTAACCGCCTCATCCTTATGACACTTCCCTATGACGGGCGTAGTGTACGCCGCACGCTGTAAACCGCCAAACCAATACCCAAAGAGGATCCCCCAGTTTGTGATATGTGTTGATGTCTCGAACATGTAACATGTTGTTTTTCGGCAAGTCGCTACTGGGAGACTTGATAGCTTAGTGACCTTCGACGGTCGAGATTTTGCATCTCAAGAGGAAAGATAGTCATTTGATCATTGCACGCTTTCGTTTTGGTAGGTAGCGTAGGGAAGGACAAAGACATGGTGGCGTCTGCTAGGTTGGCATGCCATTGGCATGGCATGGTTTGGCGTGGCCAAACTTAGGTTTTAGGGATAAAGGTTAACATGCGTCCTCACGGTAACCTTGGATGGCTAGGATTTGCTCCTGGGATTGAAGGGGGACCGTTGATCGTCGCACGCCTTCGTTTTTGGTAGCCGCGTAGGGAAGGCCAACATGGTGGCGCGGCTAGGTTGGCATGTCGTTGGCATGGCCAAACTTAGGTTTTCGGTCCAAAGGTTACCATGCGTCGTCTGGTAACCTTGGATGGCTAGGATTTGCTCCTGGGATTGAAGGGGAACTGTTGATCGTCACACGCCTTCGTTTTTGGTAGCCGCGTAGGGAAGGCCAGCATGGTGGCGCGGCTAGGTTGGCATGGCATGGTTTGGCGTGGCCAAACTTAGGTTTTCGGGCCAAAGGTTACCATGAGTCGTCTGGTAACCTTGGATGGCTAGGATTTGCTCCTGGGATTGAAGGGGGACCGTTGATCGTCGCACGCCTTCGTTTTTGGTAGCCGCGTAGGGAAGGCCAGCATGGTGGCGCGGCTAGGTTAGCATGCCATGGTTTGGCGTGGCCAAACTTAGGTTTTCGGGCCAAAGGTTATCATGCGTCGTCTGGTAACCTTGGATGGCTAGGATTTGCTCCTGGGATTGAAGGGGGACCGTTTATCGTTGCACGCCTTCGTTTTTGGTAGCCGCGTAGGGAAAGCCAGCATGGTGGCACGGATAGGTTGGCATGTCATTGGCATGGCATGATTTGGCATGGAAAAACTTAGGTTTTCGGGCCAAAGGTTACCATGCGTCGTCTGATAACCTTGGATGGCTAGGATTTGCTCTTGGGATTGAAGGGGGACCGTTGATCGTCGCACGCCTTCGTTTTTGGTAGCTGCGTAGGGAAGGCCAGCATGGTGGCGCGGCTAGGTTGGCATGCCATTAGCATGGCATGGTTTTGCGTGGCCAAGGCAAGGTGCGGTTTGGCTTGGCATGGTGGGGCCAAAGGTTTGGCATGCCGTTGGCACATGGCGCGGCTAGTACGGCTAGGGCCAAGGCAAGGTGCGATTTGTCTTGGCATGGTGGGGCCAAGGGTTTGGCATGTCGTTGGCACATGGTGCGACTAGCATGGCTTGGGCCAAGGGCTTGGCATACCATGGGCACATGGTGCAGCCAGCATGGCTAGGGCCAAGGCAAGGTGCGGTTTGGCTCGGCATGTGGGGCTAAGGGTTTGGCATGCCGTTGGTAGATGGTGCGGCCAGCATGGTTAGGGCAAAGGCAAGGTGCGGTTTGGCTCGACATGTGGGGCCAAGAGTTTGGCATGCCGTTGGCACATGGTGCGGCTAGCATGGCTGGCATGCCTTGGCGTGGTAGGTGTGCCTGGCACGGTTTGCCATTGGCACTGGGGTGCGGCTAGCATGGTTGGCATGCCATGGCGCGGCAGGTGTGGCTGGCACGGGTTGCCATTGGCACAGGGGTGCGGCTAGCATGGTTGGCATGCCTTGGCGCGGTAGGTGTGGTTGGCACGGTTTTCCATTGGCACAGGGGTGAGGCTAGCATGGTTGGAATGCCTTGGCGCGGTAGGTATGGCTGGCACGGTTTGCCATTGGCACAGGGGTTTGGCTAGCATGGTTGGCATGCCTTGGCGCGGCAGGTGTGGCTGGCACGGTTTGCCAGTGGCACATGTGGCGTGGGAATTAGGTTTTTGGCCTATCGAAACCCTAATTAGTAATTAAAAAAAGGTACCCTGGTAATTTTCTGCAGACATATTAAAGGGTTCAATAAATGCGTTTAAGTCCTGTGACGTCACTGTCTGGCTAGGGTTTTACGATTTTAGCCCTAAGCTAAAAACCACCATCAACACAAGCGTATCACTTTTTCCCTCCAAACGTATCCTCCGCCTAAACACGATTTGTAACTATGGAACTACCCAAATTCTTAAAAATCCCTAATATACTTAGTTTTACCAATTCAATTGGAATTAGTAAGTAATATAAATTAAGGCTCTTATGCTCGGTAGTTTTAGAGAAACCTTTCGATTATCATATTTTATACGGTGATCACGTATACTCGGGTACTAGCCATGATAAAGGTATTAACCTAGTGAACGCATGACTTTTGAGGTGCCAAAGTAGATTCACGGAGGTTAATAACAATGCTTTCTTGACCCACACCTGGGATCAGGGTGGTGGCACTTACATGCTCAAGTATGACCACTTGAGTCTTAAATACAACATACACTTTTTCCTTACAGATAGTACTTATGTCACCTCACTTCTAGTAAAGGTATCAAAATTTCTAAAACATGGTGCAACGCGTTTGGCTCCCAAAAATAATCTATTTCAGATAAAGGTATTGTGCCAAATTCGCAGGTTTCTACCGCCAAGATACGAGTTTAAGAAGCACACCATCATATAAGCAAATGATCTATCACACAATCGAGATGTACTATAGTAGGAAAACTATATATATTTAACCATGAACATCCATTCATAGAACAAAAAGGCATTGAAACGACGAGGGTACAATACACCACAATCTTTTAAATATCAACCCATAAATCCGGTATCTTAAGTGATCGTCTATGGACAGACTCGAGAAAATACAACTTAAGTCTTATACCTTGTGTGATTGTCTACGGACGAGGTCGAGACAATACGACAACAAGATATTTACTTAACAATAGTTATGGTAAAAACCGATTGACTATTAGGATCAATGTCAAGTAATTCAGATTAACGTACAAGTGTCATTTACTTTAAATTATAATAAACAAATTATAATTCGGAATAATAAAGTAAATGACACAGTAAGATTTTGTTAACGAGGAAACCGCAAATGTAGAAAAACCTCGGGACCTAGTCCAGTTTTGAATACTCTCATGATTAAGCCGTTGTACAAAATCTAATACCAACTTCGTATAGTTGAGACCAAGTAGACTACCCCCTAGCTACTTAGTTTCCTCAGTATCCCTGCACCTTCGACTTCTAGAGTCACACACGTGAATAGCTACTCCTTTGGATCGTATTCCAAACATCAAAGGAATGAATCTATTTGGTAACAACTCTAATAAATCTTTGGTAAAAGATATGTTGAGTTGTTGGCAAAGGCTCTTCCGTTTAAACTAATAAACTCCTTTGTATGGTTAGATCAATCTAAATCTTGATTACTGAAATAACCAATTTCTAGATTCGCAATCAATCAATATAGAACTCAAAGAGTAACTATAAAGTGATGCCGATCTCACACAACTAGACAATCAAGTGTATAAAAGATAAACACGATTCTAGTTGATCCCAGGATCAAGGTTTGTGCACTATATTCACAAGATACGAAAACTAATAAGAAAATCTTCTTCTTATTCAAATCTTCGATTGTCTTCTTAATAACCTGCATAACACAACTTGAATCCTCTTGTGATTAATCACATACAGAACGGAGTCTGTTAACAATGGATTATCACAAGATGTCTTTAGATCCGCAAATGGTTCTAAAGATCCTATTGAACTTTGATCTAGTTTGAGTGACCCTTATATAAGAAGAAAAGGCTCTCAAGAATAAACAAACTAGGTGCAATCAAAGTTTCAACAACCGTTAGTCAATCAAATCAATAATCACTACAAGATAATCTACCTATTACTACACTATATATTGTCACACCTTGAATATATATGTTGCAAAAGAAAAAATTTAGTCGCAATAGTTCTCAAGTGCAGCTAAAAGCTATAATTTAATGCTGCAAAATGAACCTTTTGCCATACAACAGTAGCAACAATATGTAAAGAGTGTGGCAAAAAAGTATGATCTCTTGCTGCAGTAATAGATAGCGGGTGCGGCAATAGACTTCTTGCTACGTAGGTTATCGCGACACTACTAGTGGTTTATGCCATAACCATTGGCTGCTACAATAGGTTAAGTTTCTTGTAATAAATCGAAAACTAAAATAACAACGCAATTATCTAGTTTCCCACCAACGGTACTCGTAGAGCTTTTTAATCCCACAGAAGTCTTTAAACGAGCGGTCGTAAGAGATTTCGCCTAATTAGGGTACTTTCCTCTCCGGATAGACGGCTCCACCAGAAACAACAAGAATGAAGTTTTCCTGGCTCTTAGGATAGTTTGCAAGAAATGCAAACTCAAGTATTTATAGACCAAGGTTGTTTGGACAACAAGGAAATTCCAAAACCGAAAATATTCTCAAGATATGCATTAAAGTACCTAATTTCGGTTTTTCTATTTCCAATTAATGACCAAACCATATTTCCGAAATCTCTCTTAGAAAACTTATATTATTAGTGTAGCATACTAACTAATAATATTTTCCAAAAGGATATGCTTTAATTGCTGGTAATTAGAACATATATCATGAAAATCATAATTAAATGCTTTTCAATATTTCAGTTTGGGATCAACTTGAGTATCAAGGAATATATTTGAACAATTAATGATAAGAGTTATGTAGATGTTAAAATAATGTCGGCATCTACAAGTTTCTCTCAGCAAACCCTAGTTCCAAGATCACAAAAAACATAAAGAGATATGTGAATATTGGAAACTCGGTTTTGCTCCTTGGGATCGGTTCTACCATGACTCACAATTTAAGTTGTGACCGGTTATACCAAGCTTCCCAATCTAGGTTGTGACCAGTTATACCATGCTTCCCAAAGTAGCTTGTGATCGATTACACCTTACTTCCCAAATTAGCTTGTGATCGGTTACACATTGGTTCCCAAAGTAGCTTGTGACCGATTACAACTAACTTCCCAATGTAGCTAGTGATCGGTTACACCTTGCTTCATAAAGTAAATTGTGACCGATTACAACATGCTACACAATATATGTTATGACAGGTTATACCTCAATGCTCAACATAAGTTAAGATAGGTTCTACCTTTTCATCTTGCATTGGTCATCCAAAAGATATTCAACAAAGAACTGGATCAATCATGATTTCCCTTTCGATTATGAAACAAGTTCATACATCTACTTCCTTAAACCAATGTCATAATACATAGTTTTCTACGATGAAATCACACATATATCTTACATATAATCAAGTACTAAATACAAAGATTATGTTGATGTCGTATTTATGAAGTTCCAAAAGATAAATGTTTATACTTCATAATTAAATAAATTCCTTGGCGCTTTGATCATAATGATATGACCAAGTATAACCACTAAAGTATTATATATATATACAGCTTCGCATATTATGTTTTCGATATAATACGACTTGAAAGCTAAGTTAGGAATGGAAACAAGATCAAGTCAATTTTACTAACCTCAAGAGGAATGATGATGTCTTCGTTGCAATCGTTACTTCTTCTCATTCTTCAGGTCTTCGGAGTAATACTTGTATGTCTCAACATTCCTAGACTTTCTAGTCTAACCTAAACGAAGTTAACTCTAGTATTTAATCAAGCGACTCTAGATGAGTTTTGACACTAAAATATGACAACCAAATTTGACATACCAACGCTTGGTGGGTTCAACCGAGCTATGCTCTAACAGGCATAGCCTTTATTCCATGGACAACAAAAATACCCTGGTTGAAAAACACAATGCTTCGAAGGATGGTGGAAATCGTGAGAATCAAAGAGAATATGAGAATGAAGTTAATTCAACAATGTACCTTATCACACAACAGTTTAGAAATCTTATAAGATCCAAAAACGAAAGACTCTCTTGAGAACCATCATCATCCATTAGTACTCATGATCGTTTAAAGTCCAAGAAAAAGATTGTTCAAGAATATGATGATGAATATGAGTCATAATGTTACAGGTGTAAAGGTTTTGGTTATATGTCCAAAATATAAGAAGATATACCGGTAGTAAAGCTTTAGCTGCAACACTAGATGAATTATCAGATATTGATTTATAATCCAAATTAAGAAACAAGTAATGCGCCTTATATTTCAGAAGTTGTTAATACATCTGGTAATTATAACAACCTAGGAAATCTAGTCCATAAACTCATCAAGGAGTTTGGACAACTTGATGGAAATATCACCAAATATACATTCAAGTTCTTAAGATCAAAGATCAAGATGAAATAGGAAATCGATTGCAATAAACATAAAATCCGGTACTTATGACTCCCGAAAAGCAGCCTAGATTATTATTCACCTCACAATAACTTAATTAATAGATAAAAAAAAGTTATTGTGGAATCACAAAGTCTGAGATGATGAACTTTGTGATTTATTTATCTAGTCTAGAATACAAAACAGAGTTTGGACAAGTTAGGCAAGATAAAGAGAGGTCCAGATTTGTCTAGGGAGAAGATAAATCAATGCCTCTGGTTTGTTCAACTTATATATTATTAGTGCTTTATTAATTGGTGTTTCACTAATTTCTCACAATAAATGATCTATTAAATTTTTTTATTATAAAGCTCACAATAAATAATTTATTAATCATTTCATTATAAATGTTTCATTAATTAGTTTAATAAATATGTATTCCCATTAATAAATAATTTGATAACAATAAGAATAATATCAATAGACGTTAGTGACGGTAGTGGGTGGTGGAAGCGGTGGAGGTTCTTAGAAAGTAGTGGAGACAGAAAGTTTAATGGTGGCCAGGGGCGGAGCCAAACCCAATTGTAATTATTTTTGGTATTTTTATCATAAAATGGGCTACTAAGTTCAATTTGCACCCGTATCCAACTTGCCAAGAATTTTTGTTCCCCCTTCCTCAAAATCCTGGATACGTCCCTTGTGGTGGTGGTGGAAGAAGAAGTGGCGGTGGTGCTGGTGAGTAGTGATGGAAATATTAGTTCTGTGTCGGTACAACACGGATAACATTGTATTGTGAAATATGTGATTGGTTATTTTGAGCACGATTGATAAATGCAGTAACCATATATTTCAGGGATGATATCAAATCATATATGACAAAAAACATTATGACCGTCTGCGTATCCGGTACTGTGGGTTTTTTATAGGTTTCATTTTTTTATAGGAAAGATAAATGAACAGTGGTGGTTTGTTCAACTTAAATACCATAATTGCTTTATTAATTAGTGTTTCACTAATTGCACATAATAAATAATCTATTCATTATAAAGTGTTTTATTAATTAGTGTTTCACTAATTAGTGGTGGTCCAGATTTGTCTAGAGAGAAGATAAATCTATGGTCATGGTTTGTTCAACTTAAATATTAATTAGTATAAGTGTTTTATTAATTGGTGTCTCATTAATTTCTCATTATAAGTAAATGATTTATTAATTTTACATCATAAATGTCCCTTAATTAATGTATTAATACATATATCCATCAATAAATAATTTTGACAAAAAATTATTTCAATAGATATTAGTGGTGGTGGTAGTAGAAGAAGTAGTATGTGGTGGAAGCCGTGGCGGGTGTTATTAAGTGGTGGAGGCGGTAACACTAGCCACTGCGGTCATAATGTTAGGCAAGATAAAGAGAGGTCCAGATTTGTCTAGGGAGAAGATAAATCAATGCCTCTGGTTTGTTCAACTTATATATTATTAGTGCTTTATTAATTGGTGTTTCACTAATTTCTCACAATAAATGATCTATTAAATTTTTTTATTATAAAGCTCACAATAAATAATTTATTAATCATTTCATTATTAATCATTTCATTAATTAGTTTAATAAATATGTATTCCCATTAATAAATAATTTGATAACAATAAGAATAATATCAATAGACGTTAGTGACGGTAGTGGGTGGTGGAAGCGGTGGAGGTTCTTAGAAAGTAGTGGAGACAGAAAGTTTAATGGTGGCCAGGGGCGGAGCCAAACCCAATTGTAATTATTTTTGGTATTTTTATCATAAAATGGGCTACTAAGTTCAATTTGCACCCGTATCCAACTTGCCAAGAATTTTTGTTCCCCCTTCCTCAAAATCCTGGATACGTCCCTTGTGGTGGTGGTGGAAGAAGAAGTGGCGGTGGTCTTTGGTGAGTAGTGATGGAAATATTAGTTACGTGGCCGATTACAACACGGATAACATTGTATTGTGAAGGATGTGATTGGTTATTTTGAGCACGATTGATAAATGCAGTAACCATATATTTCAGGGATGATATCAAATCATATATGACAAAAAAACATTATGACCGTTGGATCACCCAAATGGTACCCCTACTATCTTTGGAACCAGATCGTGTAAATCATGGTATTTAATGTAAAAATAAAATTGATTGTACAACCACAAAAAAAAAAAAAAAAAACATAACACGGAAAACAAACATAATAGAATAAATTAAATAGACGACCTAATTTTGCTCAATCTATACCTCATACATGGTGTCTGTGATTGAAAATTAGAATTACGCCCAACAACCTACCTTGAATAGGTCGCAGTGGTGGCGGCAGTGGCGCACGTAGTCAATAATTGAAATTGAGGGAGCTATTTTTTTATTTTAAAGAAACATGTAAACTTTGATGGACTAAACCCTGAATATAGCTAGATGGGCTAAGTACTATTTATAGTATAAAGTTAAAGATTTTTATGCAGTTCTTAGAATTTTAAAGGGGGTTAGAGCAATGTTAGTCAATCATTGGCTCTGCCACTGGGTGGTGGTGGAAAAGAAATGTATCATGCGGTTTTATGGTAGTGACGGGTATTGGTGAGGAATAATAGACTATGTTAATTTTGTAACGCACAAAACGTGTAACATTATAAAGTATAAAACGTGGTTGATCGTTTTAATGTTAAAATAAACTTGGTTAAAACGCATGACAATTAAAAAAATATACCAGAACTAATTGTCATGTTATTTAATAACGGCAAAAAAAAAATAAAAATGACACGAATTGAAATCAGAACATATGAAATTACTTATTATCGAGCCGTGCCGTTACTACACGGGCTATATTATAGTATCTTACATATCAGAGATAAACTCGAGATAACTCAGAAACGAGGTAAACTCAAAACGATAGAAGAGTAAGATCAGGATACACGAACTATCAAAGATAAAATAGACCTGGCTTCACGAATCCCAAGTGAAACCTTTAAGTCGTAAACCTAATTATGTTTCACAGAAAAATCTGGAAACCTAGGTTAAGAGAGAATCGACTCTAGTTTGCAACTAGAACACATGAAAGTGTCGGGATTAGTTTTTCCAGATGCAAGAGCTTCTCTTTATATATATTTTCAAGATAAGAGGTTGCTTACCATTTAAGCTAAGATATCTTTGTGATCAAGCAATCAACATTTAGATGAAATCCTGACTTGAGATTCAAGCTAAGATAGATTAGAAAATAAGCAATCGTATCTACCGTTATATGGTTTAGCTTGACTTTAACACAGGTGAGATATACAATCTTAGATAAGGATGAACCGTACCTAAACGTGTACAACAAGTAGGCTCAATAGCGGTTAACCAAAGTTAGCCATATGAACGTAATAAGCTTTTCGTCATTTATCGTAAAATACTTTAGATTAAACTTGATAATCAACCAAAACTTAATCGGTGATCAAATATGTATCTAACATGTGTTTCAGAGAGTTATTCAAATGTGTGGTATCTCATAGAAATATTTTCGAATGCATCTGAATCAATTCGACTAGGTAAGTATGCATACTGGGTATGTGTACCACATCCAGCTCGTGAGTTGTAATGCTAAGGTATGCATATTAGGTATGTGTACCCTCGCGGCAGTTACAGTCCAGGGACTCTCGTATGCACATTGAGTACGCATACTCCCCTGAGTTCACGAGCACAGACGTTATGTACGCATACTTAGTATGTGTACCAAGGTGTCTTTAGCTGAAGATAGACTGACTGGTACGTGTACTGAGTACCCATACTAAAGTTCCGGACCTTCCCTAGTCTCGCTGGTACGTGTACTGAGTATGCATACTACAGCTACGGACCCATCACAATTACGTCAGTATGTGAACTATGTACGCATACTGAAGTTACGGACCCAAACTAGTTTCGCTAGTACGTGTACTATGTACGCATACTGTCTTGTATCCAGAAGTCAGTATTTCTGTTAAACTCTCGATAGTCGATTTGAAACATCCTCGGAAGACGACAATGGTAATCTCACACAAACCACTTGTTCCAAGTAATTCTCAAATGATTACTTAATCAATACGAAACATCCCAAGTTAACATTAGATGATTGTCTCACACAGATCGTGTAAAATGTTCAAGGTTATTTTCACATGATTGAAATGAATCAAATCGAAACATTCCTGAGTAATGATAATCTCACACATTTCATTGTTCAATGCTATTTTCAATTGATCATCTTGAACAATAAATTGTTCGAATGACATATAACTTAACTCATATTTCGAGAAATATATTTTGAATAAACACATCTCGAAATTTTTATTGTGAAATAATTTAAAGTCTACATAGTCATACAACTTAGTCTCATTTTAGTAGATAGAATGAAATATATCTGAGTGAATAGATGGTTCAGTCTTCACATACCTTTTGTCGACGAAGTTCTCCAGAGTTCTTTAATTGATCTCCAATCAAAAGTCTTCAGTTGATCTTCTTCTTCAAATGGTGAAGGCAATGAAGTCTGATGCTCAACTACACACTTCTATCCTAAACCGAGACATGACTACGTAGTAGACTAGAAATCAAGATATAGTTTTGATCAACTAAATTTGACAACAAGCTTGAGATAGACTAATGAAGATTTGCAAGAATTTAGGGAAGCGGGAGCCACCCATGTATTGATATGTATGATTGTATGAATGTTTATTTAGGAGCACTACTAAATGATCATGAATACATATCAATAGCTAGACTAGGGTTTTGAGAGACGTTATTTTTGATGAACCTTATCATAAGTAGCATATTGTGATTACCAATTGTATTCAAAACCTTTGTGTGATTTCAAGTAGAAGCTTGACCTATGTTAAATAAATTACTTGTAGTATTTCTATGGTTAAATTATGTTTGGAAATCACATCCGGAGGTATATTTATGCTCAATACCATGGCTTGAAAATACATACATAAACTACCACGAGCTTTCCAATATACCATAGCTGGGTATTATCTAATTAGCGAATTCCGAATGTGTCCCAAAGAATCTGTCGCACGTATGTCGCGGTTCAATGTCCCATATAAATGAGGAAAGTACTGCATTTTACCATACTATTTCTCTCTCTTCAAATATTGGGAGAGTATCTCCCAATAGATCCTTCAAACCCTAGTTCTTTTGGTGCAAATTATACCGCGACATAGGTGCTTTCACCCATCAAGTTCATTAAACGTAAGCTAAATTCCATCCCTACCTCGACCGCAACTCTAATTTCAATGAATTTGGGTGTTTTCCTAACTTTTGTTTTTTATTTGGATTGTTTCTAGGGTTTTGGGTTTTCGGCACTGGTAAAATCTTTTCTTTAAACTTATTTAACACTCGCTCAAAATCTGAATCCATGGATTTTTTATGGCTATTTCAATTATGGAAGTAATAAATTACTAGTTATTTCGTTGTTTTATACTTATTTGTGTTGTTTATTTTAGAATTGGAGACACAATTCCATGGGTTTTTCATGGTTATTTCAATTCTGAAAATAATGGGAAAATCTTGGAGCCCAAAAAATGGCGATTTTTTCCTGTAACAAAGCTCAGCCTCTCAATCGTATCAATCCTTGGATTTGATTCAGTTTGAGAGTGTGCTAACTGATAAGCATGTAAATGCTACATTTTATACCCATATTTATATTAGCTAGGACTTGATATTTTGGCTAACATCACTATATTAATGCTTTTACAGAAAGTACACGTAATTCTAATTATCCGGAACATAAACAGCTAAAGCATTAGCTGAACGACGTTTGCGACGCAAATGTGAAATAGGGTTGGCCTGGTACCTCCATGTATCAGCAACCACAATGATCAAATATGCTGGCCTGGTATCTCCATATATCAGCAGCACTTATTATGCTGGCCTGGTATCTCCATACATCAGCAGCAATGAAATGGGCTGGCCTGGTATTTCTATATATCATCAGCTGGGTTGGCCTGGTATCTCCATGTATCAGCAACCACAATGATGAAATGAGGTTGGCCTGGTATTCCATATATCAGCAACCACAATGATCAAATATGCTGGCCTGGTATTTCTATATATCAGCAGCACTTATTGGGTTGGCCTGGTATTTCCATATACCAGCAACCATTCTAGTTACCATGTCAACATAAAGGAGCCGAGAAGCTGAAATGATCAAGTTGCTGCATCACATATTTCATGAGTCGAGCCACCAAATGACGAAGTTAAACAAAGAATTGTGTTTGCTTTGTTACAAACACTTGAACGCCACCAGTGTCATGAACATATAAATGAATGACGTGTCAAGCTACCTCACCTGACCTCTCGTCACAAAAGTCCGAGTAAGCTGTTTCATAACGAAGCACCAAAGCAACATTTCTGTTGTTTACTGAACGAGAGAGAGTCTCTCTATTTCTTTAAGCAGCAACGTCGTTGGAGCAGCTAACTTGGGCAGTGGTTATTTCTATGAACTGTTTGAACTGAAAGAGCCATTGTAACTGCGGAGAATTAGAAGATGGAGAACGATGGCTGGTAGGATCTTATAAGTGTATTTCCTACGTCTTATCTGCAAGTGCACAGAGCCTTTGGAGGCAGTGGCAAGCACAGGTCATTCCACATAGAACTAATGTGTGCAAAGTTGTTCTAAGGCTTCTTAACTGATTTCTATGGAAAGGGACACAATTTTATGAGTTTGTTTAATGTCTTTACGACAAGATGGAGTTGTGACAGTGAACTCAAGATAAACTAAAAGTGGTAAGGTTTAAGGCACTAGGATTATCAAATCCACCCTATCTCAGATTATGGGATTCAACTAGTTTGAATGCTATTGTTCCTGTGGCAAATAAGGATAGTATGTCAACTCTATCACTTACCTAGGAGGTTTCACCAGGGGATAAATCAATTACAGCTAATGTACTAACCTAGAGCACTAGTTGTCTAATCAAGCACAACTAGTCAAGAGAATTAGCAATAAAACATAAAGCTTGAGCTGAAACACACTCAATATAATGTTAACCTAACTACAATGAATACAAGGCATTCATTGTGAGAGCATGATATTGAGATGTTAGAATTGAGCTTCACTTATAATTTAAAGCATACAAAAACAATTCAATTCAAGTTGAACCACAGACACAGAGTTAGGGTTTCATTTTTAATCCTAGCAAAGTTGTTTAGAACATCATGAACATGATACAAAAGCAGAGTAAAATTGAAAATGTAAAACTAAACTATGAACCCTAAAACATGATGTTTTTCTCTTACATCCAAAAATAACCATTTATATCTCTCACCATTCCCTCAAACTTGATTACACACCAACCCAAACCTGATTTCTGCCTTGTCTTGCCTCTGAATCGCCCATGCGGGGTGGTTGGTGAAAACCCTAACTCCAATCATCTCAACCCTAGCTTCTAGGGTAAGTGAGAAGCTATGGATGGAGATGAGTGATGTGAGGGTGGCGGAGAAAGAGCTAGAGGAGTTGTTGGTGATAGCGTAGACAGGAGATGGAGTGGTGATGATGGAGGTGGCTCTGAAACAAGACATGGAGAAGAAGGAGAAGGGATGGGTTCTGCAGGTGCGGGAGAGGAAGAAAGAGAAGATGGAAGAGAAAATAGATTTGGTTCGATGGGGTTATAGGTGTAGGGAACTTTCTTTGTGAAGGGCACATCAAGTGTTGATGGGAAGGATGCAACGAGCGTAGGATGTGGCCGGAGAAGATCTCGAACGGTTGAGGAAGTATTGGGTTGATTTGGTGTTGAGCGGAGCATCGAGAAATAGATGTGAGCGAAGGAGCGACCGTATGATGCATCTGGGTGAGATCTCAACGGCTCGGGATGAGCGGGTTCGGATCCGGGTCACGGGTCGGGTCTAGCTCAAGCCCATGTCTTGTAGATGAGTTGCTACTTGTTGGGTTGCAAGCATTGCGCGTGGCTTTGGCTTTCTGCTCCATAGACGCTTGACTCCAAATCTTCGCTCTTTTGGCTCCTCAGTTTCCGAACTTTATTTATTACCTAAAAACACAAAATTAATTAGTACAACTATTTATTCTTGAAAACAAAGAAAATACGAATTTGGGATAATATCTCGATTTACGAGTACAAAAGATGAGTTAAATGCCAAAAAATAGATGTATAAATATGCAATATTTAGCACTCATCAAATACCCCCAAACCTGAATTTTACTTGTCCTCAAGTGAAACAGAAATTAAGAAATCCTAACTATACCCATGTCGCAGGTCTCTCGAATGCATTTAGCGTATGCACTAAGCCTTTAAACCCCTAGGTGTCCCTAGTGGACGAGTTGTAGTCTCGTGAGGGTTTACCAGAGGTGTACCCACAAAACCTTCTCCAACTTCAGAGTGTAAAAGAGTCTCAAGCATCTAAGAAGCTATGAGGACATAGAGTTTCTGCATGCTAGTAACACGAAGTTAGAACTACCAAAGAACGCATTCTCATCCTTAAGTCTTCGAGCGAGAAGTAACCATACCATATGAAAGAATTCGGATTCGATTGTGATCATAAGCCTCGACTTCTGCCTCACCATTAGGGTTTTATGATAATTGCACTCAAAAAGATCGCTTTTTTAGTCTCTCTCATGTGTGCAGCGGGAATAAAGAGAGAAATCCCGCACACGTTGTAGGTAAGAAGGATAACCTTCCGAAATAAAATCTGGAGACTCCATAGAAATGTGGACAAAAAGAATCTTTTCTGATGATCTCTAAGGAAGGAAATCAACCATTAGCAAGGGTGGGAGTACTCACTTACCTTCTCACCCGATCGGCAATTAATATCACTCTCTCAGCATTCATACAAACGTCTTCAATCTTCGGTCTTCAAATGTTGATGACGAACTTCTGAATTTCACAAAAACTTGACAAAATTTTTTTTTTTTTTTTTTTTTTTAAGTACATGAAATGAAAATAATAATACAACTCAATTTTTTTTTTTTTTTTTTTTTGAACATAACTTGGAATGAAAATAACAATAAGACTCAATTTTTCACACTTGTATTGTCTTGACTTTATAAACTTCATTAATTCTCATCCTATTCTCTTTTCTTTCCTTTGTTGCACGTAACCTTGGACTATATCAACTTTTCTTCAAATATTCTGATGATGCTCCGCTTGCTGACGATGATGTGTTTCTATGAATCTGTTGATTGAGAGGGAGAGAGTGATGCTAACTGCAAATCGGTATTTAGAAGAAGTTTTCATCTTTAGACGTCACCCTCATGATTGACGGAATTAGCACTCAAGAGATCAAAAATAGTGCTGAAAGTGGTGCGAAGTTGGGTAGCTCACCATTCCTACCCGGAATTGACGTACGGTGACACACACTCTAAAAGCTTTTCTAGAAAGTCACAAAGAGTGAAGGTCGGTACCTCGCTTGATGTAAAATGGGTAGTCTCCACTATGGGTGATCACAATTCTACTACCGAATATCTAAACAACACCTAATTCGCCCTCCGGTATGGTTAAATCCAACTTTAACGCTCTAATCAACTAAGGAACCCGATTGCGTTCTCCAGTACTTCCAAGTTCTTGTTATTTCGGTCAGACTCTCTATGTAAACATAGCTAGAAGCATGCTAGTGACTCTAAAATCTCTAAAAGTTGGAGGTTTTTATGCAAATTTTTGAGTTTTTTCGATTTTTTTTTTTTTTTTTTTTTTTTAAAGAAGTAAAACAAAAAGACTAAAAACTCTATATGCAAATCACACCCCCAAACCTAAATCAAACATTGTCTTCAATGTGTCGACGGATACAAAGAATTTAAACAGTCATATACCAAGAGAACTATGTTGAGAGGAGAAAAGGGAAGAGATTACCGGATGCAAGAGGGTGTTGCTAAACCATAGAAAGATGAATGCTTTGAAAGCAAACAATCACGAGCGCAAGACAAAAAGGTTGGTTAGCACACATCAAAAATATGCAAAAAGAAAAATAAAAGGGAAAGAGAATGGATTTTTAGTCCATATGTATGTACAAAAGTGAACTAGTCTAGTCCACATAGATGGGGTCTTCCAAGTCAACGGTCTCAACTTCTGGTGGAAGATGCTCCAGAAATGGTTTCAATCTCTGACCATTGACTTTGAAAATGTTCTTGTTTGCTGGGTTTTCAACTTCTACAGCTCCATGGGGAAAGATGGTACGTACCAAGAATGGTCCTGACCATCGAGAACGTAGCTTCCCTGGAAACAAATGCAATCTAGTGTTGTACAATAAAACTTTCTGTCCTGGGGTGAAAGACTTGCGCAGAATGCGCTTGTCGTGAAACACTTTCATCTTATGTTTGTACGTTTTGGCACTATCATATGCATCATTTCTCAATTCTTCTAACTCATTGAGTTGAAGTTTTCTACGGGTTCCAGCCTTATCAAGATCAAAATTCAACTTCTTTACAGACCCAATATGCACGGTGTTCTAACTCAACGAGTAAATGACATGCTTTCCGTACACAAGTCTGTAAGGAGACATCCCAATGGGAGTCTTGTATGCAGTCCTATAGGCCCATAAAGCATCGTTTAAGCGCAAAGACCAATCTTTCCTAGAAGGATTGACGGTCTTCTCAAGGATATGCTTAATTTCCCTATTAGAAACTTCTACTTGGCCACTGGTCTGAGGATGGTAAGGTGTTGCGACCTTGTGAGTGATTCCATACTTGCGCACTAGTGATTCAAAGGGTCTATTGCAAAAATGACTACCTCCATCACTCATTATTGCCCTAGGGGTTCCAAAACGGGAGAAAATGTTCTCCTTAAGAAAAGAAAGAACAACTTTATGGTCGTTGGTTTTGGATGCAATGGCCTCTACCCACTTAGAGACATAATCAACAGCAACAAGAATGTATAACTTACCTTCAGAGTTAGGAAATGGTCCCATGAAATCAATACCCCAAACATCAAACAGCTCAACAATCAAAATAGGTTGTAAGGGCATCATGTTTCTCTTAGAGATACTTCCTAATTTCTGGCATCGGTTACAAGCAACACAAAATGCATGGCAATCCTTAAACAGTGTTGGCCAATAGAAACCGCTTTGCAAGATCTTTGCAAAGTGATTTTCTTGGCACTAAAGTGGCCTCCACATGCATGGTCATGACAGAAAGAGATGACGTCCCTTTGTTCAGAATTGGGGACACATCTCCTAATGATTTGGTCTTGGCAGTACTTAAACAAATATGGGTCATCCCAAAGGAAGTGTTTAACTTCAACCAAGAACTTAGAACGGTCTTGTTTAGACCAATGCAAGGGCATTCTACCTGTAGCAAGGTAGTTCACGATATCAGCAAACCAAGGCATTTCAGACACAAGCATCAATTGCTCATCAGGGAATGATTCCCTAATTAGCACATACTCATCACCAGATTCAACATTCAACCTAGACAAGTGATCGACAATAACATTCTCTGACCCTTTCTTATCTCGAATTTCGAGGTTAAACTCTTGTAGCAAGAGTATCCATCGAATTAGACGAGCCTTAGCATCTTTCTTAGACAAAAGATATCTCAATGCAGCATGATCAGAATAAATGATGACCTTAGACCCTATCAAATAGGATCTAAACTTGTCTAATGCAAACACAATAGCTAGCAACTCTTTCTCGGTTGTGGAATAATTCATTGAGCATCATTAAGTGTTTTACTAGCATAGTAGATCACATAAGGGAGTTTGTCTACTCTTTGGCCCAAAACAGCTCTACTACAAAGATAGTCGACGCATCACACATAATCTCAAATGGTAATGACCAATCAGGTGGTCTGACTATAGGGGCAGATGTAAGGAGAGCCTTCAATTGCTCCCATGCTTCCTTACATGCATCATCAAAGACAAATGCAACATCTTTTGCAAGAAGATTGCACAAAGGTCGTGAAATTTTACTAAAGTCTTTGATGAATCGGCGGTAAAAACCCGCATGGCCTAGAAATGATCCGATGTCCCTCTGTAACGAGGTTGGGGCAAGTGTTGAATGAGATCTACCTTGGCTTTGTCTACTTCTATGCCTTTTTCCGAGATAATATGCCCTAGGACTATGCCTGAGTTAACCATGAAATGACATTTTTCCCAATTCAAGACCAAACTCTTTTCCTTACACCTAATCAGCACACAAGTGAGGTGATGCAGACACTCATCAAAAGAAGAACCAAACACAGAAAAATCATCCATAAAAATCTCAAGAAACTTATCTACCATGTCGGAAAATATGCTCATCATGCAACGTTGAAAAGTAGCGGGTGCATTGCACAGCCCAAAAGGCATACGACGATAAGCAAAAGTTCCATAAGGACATGTAAATGTGGTCTTTTGTTGGTCTTCGGGTGCTATGTGAATTTGGTTGTAGCCAGAATAGCCATATAAGAAGCAATAGTGACTATGTTTTGCTAACCTTTCCAGCATTTGGTCAATGAAGGGAAGGGGAAAATGGTCTTTCTTGGTGACTGTGTTCAGTTTTCTATAATCAATACAAACTCGCCACCCTGTGGTCACACGGGTGGGAACGAGTTCATTCATCTCATTTTGAACTACAGTGATGCCAGACTTCTTGGGTACTACCTGAATGGGGCTGACCCACGCTATCGGGACGGGGTAAATGATACCCGCATCAAGCAATTTCAGAATCTCACCCTTGACAACATCTCTCATGTTGGGGTTAAGTCTCCTTTGCATTTCCCTAGATGGTTTGGTGTTCTCTTCAAGGTTTATGTGATGCATGCAAATTGTGGGACTTATACCCTTAAGGTCGGAGATGGTCCAACCTAATGCTCCTTTATGTTCTTGAAGTACTTCTAAAAGTCGACTTTCCTGTTACGTGTCTAAACATGATGCAATAATCACAGGTAAAGTGTCAGAAGGACCTAAGAAAGCATACTTCAAGGTATCAGGTAATGGTTTCAAATCAAGCTTAGGTGGTGTATCAAGAGGTGGGGCAGATATGGTATCAGAGAGTGGAAGAGGTTCCACTGCATTCTGCCATTTAGCAATATCCATAGGTGGCACAGACTCTAGCAAAGAGTGGACTTCACCAATGTACTCAGACTCAAAGAGATCTAGGTCAAAGTTATCTAAACATGCTTGCACGGGGTCCACTGACAAAATGTCGGGCAATGAGTCTTGAATCGACTCTCAATCATGTTAACCTCGTGCAATTCATCATCATCACACTCTATGGGTTGTTGGTTCACACGAAAGACATTCAGTTCTACAGTCATGTTGCCAATAGACAAATTCAATATCCCGCTACGACAATTTATGATAGCGTTTGACGTTGCCAAGAAGGGACGTCCTAAGATAACGGGAATATGATTTTCAGGATTATGCACAGGTTGTGTATCTAACACAATGAAGTCCACAGGAAAATAAAATTTATCAACCTTGATTAGCACATCTTCAACGATTCCCCGAGGGACTTTCACAGATCTGTCCGCTAATTGTAGCGTGAAAGGGGTGGGTTGCAATTCCCAAGACCTAACCGCACATACACGAGAATATGGCAGTAGATTCACACTAGCTCCTAAGTACAATAAAGCTTTTCTGATTGTATGCTCACCTATAGTACAAGAGATAGTCGGGCTACTGGGTCTTTAAACTTAGGTGGGGTTTTGTTTTGAATAATTGAACTTACTTGCTCGGTGAGAAAGGCACGCTTATGCACATGAAGCTTTCGCTTTTGTGTGCACAGTCCTTCAAAAACTTAGCATAGGCGGTATTTGCACGATTGCTTCGAGAAATGGAATGTTTATGTTAACTCTTTTGAACAATTCCAACATCTCGTTGTATTGGGTACCCCCCTTCTGTTACACCAACCGTTGTGCAAATGGAGCAACAGGAACATGACTTGGCACAGGAACATCTATATTAGTAGGACTCTTGGTTTTCTCAATGGGCTCAGATTCTTTCTCTACAGTAGATGTTTCCGGTGGTGTTGTGTGTACTTGGGAGTCTGATGTAGACTCGCTTGAAGGTGGTACACCTACATGGTTCTCAACAATTCTACCACTACGGAGAGTGGTGACAAAGATTTGCTTGACTATGTGAAGTTTTATTGCGGGTAGAGGAGCCTGCTTGAAACACATTCTTTGGATTTTGTTGGGGTTGACTAGGGAATTTTCCTTTCTCTCTCTCATTCAATGCATCATGATTTGCCCTATCTTAAGATCTAGGTTTGTGAGACGTTGGTCGGTAGTTTTCTCAAGTTTTGAAAGACCTTGGGTTAGCGAGAACGACACGTCTTCCAAGCTAGTCTTTTTCTCTGAGGTGCGAGGGTGTGGTGGTACTTGGGGGTTTCTAGGATATGAGTATCCTTGGTTGTTATTTGTTGGTCCCCCTTGTACCGGTCCCTTGTACCGGTCCCTTGGACCATGAGAAGTTAGGGTGGTTCCTCCACCCTGGGTTGTAGGTTTGAGAATAAGGGTTGTTCTCTTGCCTCTGGTATAATGCATTGGCTTGCTCGGCTTTAGACTCTTGAAATGCATGTAAGTCCGGACAGAGTTGTCCACTAAGTGGTCGAGCTATGGCATGCGGCACAAGTGGCCATATCAATTTGGTCACGGAGAGTAGGGGCATTAGATTTTACATTCTTTTCCAACTCAAGCACTTCTATTCTCCGGGCCAAAGATGCCATTTTTGCATTTCCCTCAAAGTCAGACTCGATTCTATGAACATTTTGTGCAGGGGTAGTCCGTTTCGGTTCTCGATGGACTCCCATTGTTGAGTCTTTTCAGCGACTTCGATTAAGAAAGTCCAAGCGTCATCAGCACTCTTGTCAATAAATGCACCATTGCACATTGACTCGACTGTGGTACGGGTTCTAACATCTAGACCCTCATACAAGATTTGGACGAGTCTCCATTTTTCAAAACCATGGTGGGGACATTGGAGTAATAATTCATTGAATCTCTCCAAGTATTTTGCTAGAGTTTCGTCTTCTAATTGCACAAAACCATTTAGACTTTGGCGAATTGTCGCCGTCTTATGGTTGGGGAAAAACTTTTTGAAAAAACTCTTTTGTGAGGTCATCCCAGGTTCTAATGGACTGTGGTTGTAGGGCGTGAAGCCAAGACTTGGCCTTGTCTTTCAGAGAAAAAGGAAACAATCTCAATTTGAGGGACTCCTCTGGCATTTGGTTAAAACGCAGAGTCCCACAAATATCCTCAAAGTCTCTCACGTGATGGTAGGGGTTTTCAGCATCGACCCCTCTAAACACGGGTAGCATATGAATGGTGCTTGCTTTCAGTTCAAACTGACAAGCATCAGCTGGCAGAATGATGCAAGAGAGCTTGCTTGCACTAGTTGGGTACATGTAGTCCTTGAGACTACGGGGTGGGTTTGGTTCATCACCCATGGTCTCTGTTTCAGATAGGTCTGGGCTTGGGTTTTCGGTTGAAGAACTGGGTATGCTCACGATTTCGTCCGGGCGGATTCTAACTAGTCGATTTGTTTGGTCTCTAAAAGACACAATCATAGCCTAGCTAGCGCATCTAGCATGTTAACATACAATCAAGTTCAACACAGAAAAGCAAAAACTCAAAAATAACCTACTAAACAAAACTCAAGCCCAAAAGATGGCTTGTTGATGTTGTGAAGCCCAACTGAATAGGTGGGTAGTAGCCCAGAAAATGTGGGCTCAGTTTTTGTTTGTACGGCCCAGGTTATGTGGTTCTGGGTTTGTTAGATTCTGACCCAGGTTTGTGGGCTGAAAGTTCAGTGGTAAAGGCAGGCCTAGTTTTGGTCTCAGACTTAGTGAAACTGGTTCTAGCCTAGTTGATTTGGCACAGGGTTCTGATGGTGTAGAGATTGGCAGAGATTGGCAAGTTCAAGCACTGGCTGTGTGCACAGCCTGGTAAGGCACAGGTTGCAATTGAGCACATCACAGGCTTGAGTGCAACTTCAGCTTAGCAAGCTGGTGCAATTTGGCAAGGAATTACAAACACAGTACCACAAAATCTCAAAAGAAATGACAACTAATTTGTCAAACTTAAACACAAAGACAAGAAACTTATGAGCAACTCAAAGATAGTTGGTGACTACACGACACACGACTTAGGATGGTCAGTGCGTTGGAGAACAAAGAAAGTTAAAAGCTGTGTGGTGCACTGGGTTGAGGTTGTGCTCACTCAATGGTGAAGCATGTGCCAGGGTAGTGTGTTTGAAAAACAATCTAAATGTTAATGCTACTCAAACTTTGCTACTTAACATTCATTCAATCACCACAGAATCATACAACTTGCAGAAGCTATTGCAATGAATTGTCAAAGTTCAGGTACACAAGAGTGTAAATACTAGCAAGGTATATAAAAACTTTACAACATGCTCAGGTTAATCAGCAGACAAGTCAAGCTTGCACTTTACACATACCACAAGATCATACACAGATTGCAAAAATTGATGCTAACAGTTCATCACAACTGGGTCAGTTGAACTCAGTTGTTAGAGATCAAAATCACAAGGGTACAAATTAGCAGAGTGTATAAGTTTCACAGCATTAGCAGGTTATCAAATTAGCTTAGATGGAAGCATGGACTTTACGGATGTGGCAAGTGAGTCAGCTCATGAACAAAGGCTCGAAGAGTTTGTGGCATCAACTCGGTTAGTTGATGTCACGGTGCGAGTTGATGTCAAACTCACAAACTCGGGGGATGTTTATGCACCACTGAGAATACGGAGCTTACAAATGCTCGGATGCACAAGGTATGGGAACAAGTAGGCTCTGACTTCAAAATGGAGCTCGGGCGAGATGGTTGTGGTCGGGCACTACAAGGTTCAGCAGACAATAAGTGAAAATGACGGTGTAAGGGGCTGGATCGATGGTTACTTGTAAGCTCGAGATTAAGGCTTGCCGAGTAAGGCTTGCCAAATAGGTTATGCTCAGCTAACTTGGCTTTCCAAGTTGGAACTTAAAACTTGCGACTTAGGGGCTAGCAAGTTAATAAGTCTGTCATGCACTCAGTTTGTAATGGCTTACGGGGGTTTATGCACAAGGTGACCAAATGCTCATATTATAATTTTCATTCATTCATGCAAGGTTAGAGATACATTACCACCAGTGCAATACTGGGTTTAGGCAAATCCACCAGTTCTTTTCCTTTCTCCTCTCCTCCTTGGGTTATGTCTCAGCTTGCTCCAAAAGTACCTGTTACTCAACAATCAATTTCAGTTCCCAGAGTTACACAGTCAAAGCAAAAGAGCAAGAATGTTATGGCAGAGCTCAGAGCTATGCCTGAGCTAAAGATTGAGCCACAGTGTGGAATATCTTGGTGAACTGGTATGGGCTAAATGCAAAATTTATACACAGATGGTTAACTAAGCTATACTATAAGGTTGTATGCAATTGTAATTGAAGATATGCAAGGAAAGATGCAAGGAAGGAAACTACAGCTAATGAAAGTAAGCTACAACAGATTAAGTTACAGAGATGCAAATGTTGGCAAATATACAAGGTTAAAAATGAAAGTCAGTGAAGATGCAAAACAACAGAAGATAGCACAGATGGTTCAAAGCATAAATGTACAGGGATGTGTAGAAAACAGTAAAATGAAGCTTTAAAGAACTAATAGCACACTACCAGTTCCCCGGCAGCGGCGCCAAAAACTTGGTAGGAGCTTATAAGTGTATTTCCTACGTCTTATCTGCAAGTGCACAGAGCCTTTGGAGGCAGTGGCAAGCACAGGTCATTCCACAGAGAACTAATGTGTGCAAAGTTGTTCTAAGGCTTCTTAACCGATTTCTATGGAAAGGGACACAATTTTATGAGTTTGTTTAATGTCTTTACGACAAGATGGAGTTGTGACAGTGAACTCAAGATAAACTAAAAGTGGTAAGGTTTAAGGCACTAAGATTATCAAATCCACCCTATCTCAGATTATGGGATTCAACTAGTTTGAATGCTATTGTTCCTGTGGCAAATAAGGATAGTATGTCAACTCTATCACTTACCTAGGAGGTTTCACCAGGGGATAACTCAATTACATCTAATGTACTAACCTAGAGCACTAGTTGTCTAATCAAGCACAACTAGTCAAGAGAATTAGCAATAAAACATAAAGCTTGAGCTGAAACACACTCAATATAATGTTAACCTAACTACAATGAATACAAGGCATTCATTGTGAGAGCATGATATTGAGATGTTAGAATTGAGCTTCACTTATAATTTAAAGCATATAAAAACAATTCAATTCAAGTTGAACCACAGACACAGAGTTAGGGTTTCATTTTTAATCCTAGAAAAGTTGTTTAGAACATCATGAACATGATACAAAAGCAGAGTAAAATTGAAAATGTAAAACTAAACTATGAACCCTAAAACATGTTGTTTTTCTCTTACATCCAAAAATAGCCATTTATATCTCTCACCATTCCCTCAAACTTGATTACACACCAACCCAAACCTGATTTCTGCCTTGTCTTGCCTCTGAATCGCCCATGCGGGGTGGTTGGTGAAAACCCTAACTCCAATCATCTCAACCCTAGCTTCTAGGGTAAGTGAGAAGCTATGGATGGAGATGAGTGATGTGAGGGTGGCGGAGAAAGAGCTAGAGGAGTTGTTGGTGATAGCGTAGACAGGAGATAGAGTGGTGATGATGGAGGTGGCTCTGAAACAAGGCATGGAGAAGAAGGAGAAGGGATGGGTTCTGCAGGTGCGGGAGAGGAAGAAAGAGAAGATGGAAGAGAAAATAGATTTGGTTCGATGGGGGTATAGGTGTAGGGAACTTTGCTGTGAAGCAGGCACATCAAGTGTTGATGGGAAGGATGCAACGAGCGTAGGATGTGGCTGGAGAAGATCTGAATGGCTGAGGAAGTATTGGGTTGATTTGGTGTTGAGCGGAGCATCGAGAAATAGATGTGAGCGAAGGAGCGACCGTAGGATGCATCTGGGTGAGATCTCAACGGCTCGGGATGAGCGGGTTCGGATCCGGGTCACGGGTCGGGTCTAGCTCAAGCCCATGTCTTGTAGATGAGTTGCTACTTGTTGGGTTGCAAGATTTGCTTGCGCGCGGCTTTGGCTTTTCGCTCCATAGACGCTTGACTCCAAATCTTCGCTCTTTTGGCTCCTCGGTTACCGAACTTTATTTATTACCTAAAAACACAAAATTAATTAGTACAACTATTTATTCTTGAAAACAAAGAAAATACAGAATTTGGGATAATATCTGATTTCTGAGTACAAAAGATGAGTTAAATGCCAAAAAATAGATGTATAAATATGCAATATTTAGCACTCATCAATGGCACGGTGACGATGGTGTTTGAGTGGGTTTGGGATTATCGAACCGGTGGCTGCATGAAGTATCTGGTAACTGCATGCTAAAACCAATCATTATCAGCTCTTGTAGACCTCGAGAATGGAATGGAGAGTCAAGCAACAACATCAGATGTTAAGAAGAGAGATGACTCGAGTGTATTTGATTAATGATGTTGGCGGAGAAAACACCGTTTGCACTGGGTTGGGAGATGAACTGAGTTGAAGCCGAGAAGGGGAGAATAATCAGCAGTGTAGAGTCACGTGTGATGCTGGTATTGGTTGCATCAGTTTTTGTGTGAAGCTTTTGGTTCGAGATGAAACATTTGGAGGAAGAAATTGACACGGAAGGATTGCATGGACTGAAATAGAGTTTATTTGATTACACTACAACAGCTCATGATGGCGTGAAGAAGATGGCAAGTTCCACGAACTAAATGGTAGTTGGAGTTGCGATAAGGAGTTTAACAAGGAAGTGGAGATTTAGTTGGACAGATGTGGAGTTTGGCTGCGAATGGTTTCTACAGCAAAGCGAGTTACAAACGGAAGTGGTGATATATGTGTGACCGAGATGGAGAAGGAGAAAAGTGTTGGCTGTGTCTGTGGGTTTGAAATGGCCGAGATGAAGAAGAACTGGGTGACGGAGCTGTTGACATGGTGTTGTGACAGATTAATGGAGGGAGCTGTTCTTGAGAAAGAATTTACATGCGTTGTTGCTGCCAGTGATGAATGGATGAGTTCAAGTTACTTGTCTTCAATAATGAAGTGGAGGCGGAGATCAAGTTCTGTTTCTGAAATCCGAAGCATCAGCTCTTGAGGGTGAAAAAAGAGAGACAACTCAGTCCTGATCGAGAAGCAGGTCCAGTCGAAGAAAGAAATGTTGTTGCTGCCATGGCAGCGGAAACAGATGGGGGTTCGGGGAAGAATGGATCGACTGCAGTTGCCGATGATGACTTGGAGTTGGGTGTGGTGGCTATGAGTCCTTTAATGGCTGAGATAACTATGTTTGGCGCAACTGGAGTCGAGATGGTTTGGTGCGGTCCGAGCAGTGGTGACTACTCAGTGTATGCAATGGGGTTCGACTAAAATGATTTTTGGTTGCTGTGTCCGGAATCGAGTTAGACAAGGAATAGAATGTTGTCGTTAGAGTTCTGAAGGTGCTCAGAGTGACGGAATGGATAAATGGGTGTCTACAGAAGCAGACGATAGCCAGAAAGTGGTGGTCATGGTGGAGCCTAAACTTTGGAGTTGGGTTTTTTTTATTGGATCGGGCCTTGTAATGGGCTAGGTCGTATTTTTTTAGAGTTTCGTAAAAACTTCATGAGATGAAGGAAAAATAATAAAAATGAAGGAATCATGAAGTGTGGGACCGGCTAGGGCCAAGGCATTATCGGCCGGCCAAAGAGCCCGGTCCCACAGTATTTTCCTAATTTTATAATATTTTTTCATGATTTTAGGGAAATATCATAAAACCAAGGAGTTTTGTTGAAATCAAGGAGCTTACATGAGATGAGGAAAACATAAATAATAATAATAATAAAATAAGGGATGTGTGGGACCGGCTTGGGCATGGTCGGCCGGCTAAGGCCCGGTCCCGTGAGTTTTCCCTAATTTTATGTATTATTTCATGATTTGAAGGATTTTTCATAATTTGAAGGAAACATCATGAAATCAAGGAATTTCATGGGATTAAGGAAATATAAAAAATAATAATAATAAAATTAGGGAGTGTGGGGCTAGATAGGGCATGACCGGTCGGCTAGGGACCGGTCCCACAAGTTTCCCTAATTTATATTATTTTTTCATGATTTAAAGGAAATATCATGAGATTAAGGAATTTTCATGATATTAGGGAAATAATAATAAAATAATGAGGAATCATGAGGTGTGGGACCGGCCACAACTAGGGCATAGCCGGCCGGCTAGTAGACACGGTCCCATGACACATTTCCCAATTTTATAAACTGAGGAGTTTCCTTAAAACGAAGGATATTTGTTCAAATGAAAGAATTTTCATAAGATTCAAGGAAAATAATAAAAATATGATAAAATATAACATTGGACGTGTGATTGGTCACGGCACGACCGGCCGGCCGGTGGGCCCATTCCCTCAGTGCCTTGGTTAATATTTTATTATTTATTATTTTCTTTCCTATTTTGCATAGGTTCATCGTCTCGTCGTATTTTGAAATACTCGTCCGTGCATTCAGATGCTCGTTAGTGCATTATTGCTAAGTACACTTGCATCATTTTGGTCGGGGCTTACTCAAAGGTAGCTCAGATGCCCATGTGTTGAATATTTATTACTAATCCATGGAATTCTGCAGGGAAGAACCATAAATTGAAGTAACGAAATATTATAAAAATCGTTGGATCTTTTCCAGGGATTCAACTAATGAATTCAATGATTTCAGAATAATTAATTAATGGCACTACACTAGTACAATCGTCTAGGAGCATTAATTATTCAGGAATTGAGCGATATGAGCTTGTTGAAGCGTCATATTTCTTTTATACAATCAGGGAAAACATTGTTACATCCTGAAGACGTTATTGCTCTATACTAGCAGGCAAGTTGTCTAGGAGCCGTCCAATCTTTCGATTTTATATAGAAGTAATTTACTGAAATTGCTCAGTATTCTTGAGATATGCCGTTGCCTCAGCTGAGAGACTACATATCTACATATGCTCTGAGAGACAGTATTGTCAGTCAGAGATTCTTGTGGCATGAGCTTTCATGCTTTAGATAAGAGACATGAGCCTCAATATTCGTCTGATTGCTGGATCAGGAGTACATACAATTATGGGTTTATGATTTTATCCTTTGAAGAAAATCCACCATCTACAACAGTAATAGATAAATCCGTCTCCCACGAATATACCTACGAGTTTTGTTCCGTCTTTTGATAAATCAAGGTGAACAGGAACCAATTGATAAAACCAGACATATATTCCCGAAGAACAGCTCAGCATTATCAATCACCTCACAATAGTCTTAATCGACGCAGCGAAAAAAGATATTATGGAATCACAAACGATGAGACGAAGTGTTTGTGACTACTTTTATATCTTGCCTATCGGAGATAGAAATCTCAAGCCAATTATTACAATTGTACTCGTACGATAGAAACAGCAAGATCATATCACACAACTACAAGAAAAGTAGTATCGGTCTGGCTTCACAATCCCAATGAAGTCTTTAAGTCGTTAACCTGGTTTTAGAAGAATAAAACCAAAGGTTAAAGGAGAATCACTAGTACAGAAATGGCCTTTAGCCACGCCAAATATAAATTTCCCTGTCACGCCTTTTTGGTTTTGGCGTGTCTATAGGGTATACTTCTACCCTATAGACACGCCATGTTCAATGGGAGTGTTCATATAAGTGCTTTCAGCCACGCCAGGGCTACTAGCGTGTCAAAATTTCAACCGTTTAGTCACGTTAACTTCAAATTTTTGATTGGGCGTGTTTATATACCAGTCTATGGCCACATTAGGTATTGGGCGTGTTTATAGACCAGTCTATGGCCACATTAGGTAGTTAAGCGTGTCCAAAAGGTTAGTCACGCTATTTAAAGAGCGTGTCCCTAGTGTACGATTGATTGACACACCAAATTAAAAGTGTGGCCAAAAAGTTCTTCTTTGGACACGCCTATACCAGCGTGTCCATAGTGTACGATTTATAGACATGCCAGTATATGCGTGTCCATAGTGTATGACATATAGACACGCCAAATTGAAAGTGTGGCCAAAAATTTCTTCTTTGGACACGCTAGTATATGTGTGTCCATAGTGTGCGTTCTATAGACACGCCGGTTTTATAGCGTGGCTAAAAGTTCGTTTTAAAAAAATTAATAAAAATCTTTCGCCCATATTCGAACGCATGACCTCGAAGGATTTAAATAACGTACCAATCCACCAGGCTGCCCATCTTTAGATGTTTATGATTAGTGTTTTGAAAATACTAGACTGGTTAAACTACTCAACATTTAAATAAACACGCCAAGTTGAAAGTGTGGCCAAAAATTTGTTCTTTGGACACGCTAGTATATGTGTGTCCATAGTGTGTGTTCTATAGACACGCCGATTTTATAGCGTGGCTAAAAAGTTCGTTTTTAAAAAATTAATAAAAATCTTTCGCCCATATTCGAACGCATGACCTCCAAGGATTTAGATAACGTATCAATCCACCAAGCTGCCCATCTTTAGATGTTTATGATTAGTGTTTTGAAAATACTAGACTGGTTGAACTACTCAACATTTAAATAAACATGCCAAGTTGAAAGTGTGGCCAAAAATTTCTTCTTTGGACACGCTAGTATATGTGTGTCCATAGTGTGCGTTCTATAGACACGCCGGTTTTATAGCGTGGCTAAAAAGTTCGTTTTGAAAAAATTAATAAAAAGATATTGCCTATATTCGAACGCATGACCTCGAAGGAGTTAGGTAACGAATCAATCCACCAAGCTGCCAATCTTTAGATGTTTAAAATTAGTGTTTTGAAAAAACTAAACTGGTTCAACTACTCAACATTTTATAGACACGCCAAATTCAAAGTGTGGCCAAAAAGTTCCTTTTTTGGACACGCTATTATATGTGTGTCTATAGTGTGCGTTCTATAGACACGCCGGTTTTATTGCGTGGCTAAAATGTTCGTTTTGAAAAAATTAATAAAAAGCTCTTGCCCATATTCGAACGTATGATCTCGAAGGAGGTAGGTAACCAATCAATCCACCAAGCTGCCCATCTTTAGATGTTTAAAATTAGTGTTCTGAAAAAACTAAACTTGTTCAACGACTCTACATTTTAGTGCTTTAAATGCTTAAACTCTAATAATGTCAGCATACGCAAAATTTCCATATTAAAGACCAGAAAACTAACATTAAGATTAAACACCATCATTATGTTTACCAACGGTGGCTAAAAATAGGGTTTAGTAGAGTAATGATGGTACGTATCTAAAGGGTTGAAGATACTCTTTGATAGTCTGACATTAGACTTTGAAAATAGGGTTTAGTAGATTAATGATGGTATTGCGCATGGCATTGAAGTGGCGTGAATAGACAAGCGACAAGACTCTTAACCAAATGCCATAAACGACCATTTATGGCTAAACTACCACCATCATTATAAAGATAATAGAGAGATAAACAGATTATTAAACCAAAAATAGAAATCGGAGAAAAGAAAAAGAGAGGCGGTTAAGGAATAGTGAAATGGCCGATTCCCCTGCCATACAACATGCAAAGAGTGCGATTGAGGCTTTAACAAGCTTAGAGATGGAAAGTTTGATCGCTTTTATGAATCTGGAGATCACCAAGAAGAAAGACCAAGAAGAGAGAGAATAATTTCAATAATGTAATACTCTTTATCCAATAAAATTAATGAGATAGATATAAGTGGGAATTAAGTGTTTGGCCCTCCCCTCACTCTCTCTTACTCAAATGGCCTTTGGATTAAAACTCAATTTTAAAAGAATTACTAACTCATTTTATTGAAATAACCCTTAAAAAAGAAGGAGGGCCATTTGGATAAAGATGTTTCATGATGTTATCAAATGATAAACTATATCCTTTAGGGTATAATCGTCATGCCAACTTAAACATAACATGTCTCACAAATCATACGTAAGAATTCGACAAATTTTATATATTTGGAAAGCTTTTTGAAAGACCTACACAACGAGCATAAATACAACTATCAAATTTTCATTTCATGAAATTTTTTATTCTCTAAATAAATTTTAAAATTTTCTTCATATTTTATAGTGTGCAGATAATATGCACACTGATTTTATGTGCAGGAAATATACACACTGATTTCTGTACATAAGTTATTAAATTTTCTTCATATTTTATAGTGTGCAGGATATATGCACACTGATTTTTGTAAAAAAAATAAATAATTTTCTTCATATTTCATAGTGTGCAGACAATATGCACACTGATTTTATGTGCAGGCAATATGCACAACCTGCTTCCTATAATATTCCAGGGCCACTGGAATAATTAGCAAATTTATTAAATAACCCTGGGGCCAAAAGTGTAAGACCCATAATTTTCAGGGTCATAAGAATAAATTTTTCTAGATATAATATATATTTTCATTATTATATTTGAAGATAAATACTAAAATTACTCTAAATAAATAATAATACCAATTATAAAAAATAGTTTTATATGACTATGTCATAGTTCTTCGGGTTGGGCGGGTTACTTGGGTTAAAAATATTTGTGTCCATGCTTGCCCAAATTTAACTCGGGTTTATGAAATTTATGCCCAAACTTGCCCAAAGTTCTGAAATACGTTGCTCATGTCCGCCCAACATTCGGGTTGGGCATGGGTTGGGCGGGTCAACCCAACCCAAGTCCCACCCCTAATTAAATTAAATCTACTTTAATTAACCAAAATGCCATTTTACCTAGGTTTATCACGTCATTATGACATAGTGGGCTAGACTAGGGAACGTGTTTGATTAAGCCTTTATCTTGGGAACAGACGTGACCCTCCAAGAATTTATAGTTCCTGATAGAGTAGATAGAGTAGTTTATTAGGGGATTAACAGGGAAACCAGAGAGTTATAGAGAAAGAGCAAAAAATTTCGGAGTGAAATTTGTAGAGGGAAACTACTTTTTATTGAGTTTTTCTAAATCAAATCAATCAAAATGGCTGGTGATGATGATCAACACAGACGAAAGGGTAAAGCCCTCATGAATGAAGAGAAACTATTGAAAGTGTTGGAAGAGAAAGAAAAACGAGAAAGGTTATCAGCCACTATGCAGATGATTGGGCAGATGACCAAGGATGATCTGGAGAAGGAACAAAAGAGAGTAAGTGACTTGTTATATGATATTGAACTCCAACCTCTCTGGGAAGATATGCATGCCTTAATGGATGAAAACAAAGCAGAAGAGAAACCAGTTGAAAAACCGGTACAGATTTTGCCAAAGAAGCGTCATCATGATTTTTTCATAGATGAAGAAGAGGAGGAAAAATTCTGGGAAGTGCAGGGTAAAAAGATGAGGTTGGCTGAAATGGCAGTAATGAAGAAAGAATCTGGGCCGCATGACAGTGATGCTTAGAAGATGAAGAGCACTGCTATTTTTGTTGATCATAGAAGTGATACACATCTTTGTTTCGTCCTACAAGAGATAATTAAGGAATTTCGCCAAGATGAGAGATTTGGGATTAATGATTCATTGTTGGAACAAAAGACCGATTCGGAAGCGGACGATGCGAGATGAAGACGAGGAGGAAGAGGGGTTTGATGAGGAAGAGGGGTCGATGAGGAAGAAGAGGGTCGATGAGGAGGAAGAGGAGTCTGTTGAGGAGGAAGATGAATCGATGATTCGATTCCGAGTAATGGGTATGACAATGAGTAAGCCTTATCGACATTTGAATTCTTCGTAGAGAGATGGTGGATTTTTGGGTAAGTGCTCGAATGGAAATGATGACATAATGTTAAAAAATGGTTAAGAGATATATATTATCATCAAAGTACGAGAGAAGAATTCAAATGGAGAGGGGTCTAATGCAAATGGTAAGTCATTTTGAATTATGTGTTTCTTTTTGGTTCTGGAAATGAAGGCGAAAATGCGGGGGTAATGTTATGTTTATTTTGATTTTTTTCATTTTCTTTTTGGTATTTGGACGTTTTGTGGGTAAGATGGTGAAATACTTGTAAATGGGTATGTTTTAGTTTATGAACATGTAAGTGGATATGAAATGATAGTGTTCTTTGTTAAATGTTGCTCAAGAGTGAATGAGCAGGAGCAGTTGTAACTTTTTTAAATGCAATATGATGAAGTCGGCTTATTAATATTGTCCAACGATTGTGTGTCGATAATGTTGGAGATGCAGGATGTATTCCAGAAACTAAAACTACAATCAAAGAACTGGAACATGTACAAGACTAAAATGTATAGAAAACAAATGCATACTGAAAACAAGTCACTTTAGTGTTTCTCTATGCGATCGATTCACTTGGTGGAGAGGCATATACACACCTAGTCTTAATCTACAATCACTAAATAAGTCAAGCATATCAAGTAAACTCACACCTAGTCTCTGTCAAATACATGACTAACAAAAATTGGCTTGCGTTGGTTGCGTGTATTTGACTTGCACATAACTGACATGAACACTACTTGGTGGAGCCTTATGCACACCTAATTTGATTCTACAATCTGACGGTAAATACAAATCACAAAGATTCCTGAGATGCTGCTTCTCAAAACAGAATACAAGCTTTATTCACCAATGCTGACATCCTACAACCAAATACAATGTCTGAGTTTAACATCATCTGTCAACTGACATATAAAACTACTTGGTGGAAGCATAAATCATGCAATTGAGATGTTCATAATCACCAAAACATTCTAAAAACAGGATACAATTCACAGCAACATAATAAACCTAAAATCTGAAAGATAGAGATGTTCATAATCAACATCAGAAATTGTACCATTCAAAATCAGTAGTGTGTAACCTCCAATTTGTAAAATCATTAAACCCCCAAATGAATGAATGAGAAATACCTTAGATGAAGATGACCAAGATTTGCATTTCCAAAATTATGAATCACTATCAATACTTCTATGAGAGATCGATTAAACTTAAATCTAGGCCTGAATCGATCTTTCACAGAAGAATCAATTGATTCATTGTTGTTTATGAAGTTTTGTGCAGATGAAGTGTTGTGCGGCTCAAATGAATGGAATTAGATGAAATGATAATGAGTTATGTCTCAGGCGCTGTTGAAATAGTGTTGGTAGATTTTTGTGGCTCATTTGAGTCGTTGGTTAGGGACTAGGGTATTGAGATATGGCATTATGCCTGAGCCAAGCCATGCTGCAGTACAAGATATGGCCCATCTGTTTACTAATTAAAATTAAATGAATATACACGACCTATTATGTTTGACCATTTTTTGATTTTAATTGTTGGTCACTTGGTCAGGTACTTGAGACATGGCATGATACATGAGCTAAACTTGTGAACCCTGGTGAACCATAATGTTACAGTTATGGCATTCAAATTAGGTAACCGCCGTGTGCAATTAAGAGATGAGACAAGTCTGGAGAGGATAATAATGATGTACTCGGCCTATTTTGAAAAATTGCGTCTTGAGACTAAAGACGCGTGGTCTGCCAAGGGACTAGATGTTTAACCATGCGCCATAAATGGACATTTATGGTTAATCTAACCACTCTACAAAAGGATGAGAAACTGATATACTTGCAATTACTCTAAATCAAACCAAAAGAATAAAGAAAATTTGCAGAGAGAAGAAGATTAAGAGATGGCTGAAAATCAACCACCAGCATTAGAAAATGCAAAACAAGCAACTCATGCATTAACCAGTGAAGAGATGGCTGAAAATCAATCACCAGCATTAGAAAATGCAAAACAACAACATAAAAATAAACCTAAAATCTGAAACATAGAGATGTTCATACTTCATAATAACCATAATAATTTTGCAAAAATTCAATTATGATTGTAGTAATAATGTAGCGTCTGAAATTCAATAAGGAAGGAGTATTTTGTTAAATAAGGAAGGTAAAATTTTAATTTTAACAAGTGTTGACATGCATGCTTAACGTGTCAGGATATTTAGAGATATCTTTAGGGTTACGGCAAGATTATAGGCGTCTAATTAGAACTGACAATCAGTAGTCTAATCCTACAATCCTAATAAATGCAATATTTTTCTGCTCGGTCTCACAAAATCCGCAAAATCGCACTTTCCATATATCACCTTGATTTTCGTTTGTTATACATGGTAAACATAACCCACACACTATATTTAGATTTGCATACTAGATATGTATAGAAGAAAAAAAAAACACTATATTTAGCTATATTTGGAACCTATAAAAGAAATAAGGAATTGAGAGGATGAGTTCTAATGATAAATGTGTTGTTCCTACCAATGGTCTTATTAATAATGATCCTCCTCCTCCGAAGGGCTTTGCTTCATGGGATGACTTTGTGGAAAGCATTGGTGATATACTAGAAGATTTTGTCGATGAAGAATGGGAATTGGTTCATATTAATAAAATGATCCATGTTGAAAATGATCCTCCTCCTAAGGGTTTTGCTTCTTGGGAGGCATTTGAGAAAAGCTATGGTGAACATTTGGATAATGATTTTAATGAATAAGAACATGGGAAGCCACCAAGACGAGCAAATTTATGGCTGGGCACTCGGCATTGACTAAATTCAAGTTTTTTACATTATTTTTAGTATGCTAATTTTATTAATGTGTAAGAAAAATTATGTGGCACTCAAAGGCCTACTGTTCAATTGTGCTCTCAATTCGGATTTTTTTTTTTGGTTAAGTTTGTCAGATTTGGCATTGCAATTTATGAAAAATTTGGCTATATTTTTCAACTCTGTTACAAGACTCAATATACGGTCCCTATCATATTCATGATCCTATCACTTTAACAGCAAAGCCACAACAAAATCATGGTTAACCCTAACTCTTCAGTTCCAAATCTCTAAGCCAAGCCCCCCTTAAATACATTACTAGTTCATTCTGTTTTGTCAAAAGATTGATACTCCAACAGATGAACAATGGACAGAAATTAAACAACATATGCACTTGGAATCTAAACAAAATATTGCATCCGTAAATATTAAACATTCACAAAAAGTATACTTCCAAGCAGCTTTACAAACAGACTAATTAAACATCCAAAAAAAAAAACATAAGATAAACTAATAACACAAAAAAAAGACATATATATATATATATATATATATATAACTAAACAAAAGATGATGGATCAAGATGTGATTGAATACCATTCTTGCATAGCAGAACCAGGAAAACAGAGGACTAGATCAGTTAGAATCCCCTTCTTCTTCTTCACTGCTGTTGTTGACAATCGTAACCACATCTTTGTATGGCCAATCATCATCATCATCATCAACATCATCGTCTTCATCTTCATCCCCAGGCGCTGTCCCAAACCAAAAGAAGTGTTCTGGATCATCTAAATCATCATCATCATCATCCTCATAATCATACTTATCATCCTCTTCATCGTCCTCCTCTTCTTCATCGTCAACAGCATCATAATCATCCTCCTCTTCATCTCCAAAACAAGGAACAACCTTACAACCAAAATAACCAACGATCTCTTTTTCTTCATCAAGAAGAAGAAAACGGAAGGAGGTTTGTAGTTGCAGGATATCCCACAATACACCCCTCACAAGAATTTGCTCAATTAACTCATTTGAAGATGAATAATTATATATTTTTATTGATAATTTTCTTGAAATGTTTACAAGGATAGATAGAACAGAGCTAAAGAAATTACAATCACTCTAGATTTTCTCTCTCCTAATGACTTGCTTAACAATTCAAAAAGAACTCTCCCTACAACAGGCTAATTCAACCCTTTATATAGGGTAATACACAGTGGATGACAGCTAAGATGTCCTTTATTTTCGGGAATAACTCGTGAAGTGTCGCGAGTGTTATAAACATTTTTCCTTGCGACACTCCTAAGTCTCGCCAAGTCTTCACGCTTTTCTCACATTCCGGCTTTCGTCATCTAATGCGTCATTTAAATCACTTCCCTGCGATACCTTCGCAATACTGTCGTTTATTGATCTCGCAAGGTACTGATGTCGCGATATTCTGATCCTACATCTTGCCTATTTTTTCTTGAATATTGCTTGAAGAGCGATCTTTAAGAAAAAATCCGTTGTTGTAGTAGTCTTTGATTTTTGTTGATGAAGGAACGAGCGAAAGAATATTGGACTTGAAAAGTACGTACTTGCCTCTATTCTTTTGCGAGATTCCGAAGCTTTGGAAAGTGATTTTAAAAGTATCATCCCGAGGTATACGAAATATGAGGTATTCTTAAAGAAATATAAGAAACATTTAGTCCTCCAAATGTAAGAAGTATTGCAAATCCATCATGCGAAACCTTCGTTCCATGTTCTTTGCCTCATACTATGAGCTCTTACTCTCGCAGGTTCACTCTATAATTTCGCAAGTTGCTCATACTTTCCTTATGAATTATGCTGATATCATCTGCTACGTCATCCTTTTAGTGCTCCGCGAAGTCTTATTAGTCATAATTATGTCATGAGAATTAATATTTTAAAATGCCGCAATTACTCATCTTCTTCTCGCGATTGTTCACTTTTATCCTTTTTATTCATGTACGGAATTTATTACAGGTGTTTCTTCTTCCACTCTTTTCTTGACACGTCCTTTTCAACCACTTATTCTTGACCATTCACGTCCCATCTCGCATTAAATGCATTTGTTTTCTCGAGGATTCTCTTCTCTATATATAGTTTTCTTACCCTTCTCTTTTTCTCTTTTATTTTCCCTCTGCAACTTTTCTTCCTTCCTCTGCAATTTGCGTTTCTGCTACTGTAAATCCTTTTTTCCTTCTCTTGATTTTTGCTTTTCCCTTCATTCCCATACTCTAATAATGGCTTCACTTGGTCGTACATACGCACCCCTTTTCAATGATGTTCAAAAGAAGTTACAGGAAAAGGGTTTTATCTTATCAACCAATCCTGATCAAGAATCTTCATCTATACTTTCTGCGAAGTTGTTTTCTGATCATCAATGTGATGATCATAAAATCATAGTCTCGCTAGGTCAACTCCTCGCAGGACTCCCCATTCCTCTATATAATCCCGAGATACCATTATTCTATGAAATCCTTGCTCACGAAAAATTCTCGCGAGCTGTTTATCAGTTGAGTGGCGACTGCATCCGTTTAATGCTTGAATTCGCCAACCGCGGTGCTGGTAAAGGATCTTTATATCCTGATAATGTCAAAGATCCTAGATTTGTAAATTTAGAGATAGCCGTTGAGAAGTATCTTTGTAGAGAAATTCTTTGCGAATTATACGATTATAAATATGAGAAATGATAAATCTCATTTGGGGTGCTCGTTGAAGAAAAAAGATAATGTTGATCTTGATAAACTGCTCATGCAAGATATTGACTGGAATTCGGGCAACAATAGTACTCCTCGTCATTCCAAAGATGAGAAATGGTGGGTTGTTCCTTTATTTTTGTGTGGTCCTTACATCGCAGGTTCACATGTTCTTCCTGCACACCTCGCGAATTATCATCCTTGGGAGTTTAAGTGGCCTGAGAAGACAAAAGAGGTATATTTCTTTTATTTTTTTCTTTTTTTTTTTTTTTTTTTTTTTTTTTTTTTGCTTTGCGACATTTTCTTCCTTTTTTACTTATTAAACTTTCCAAAAAATTTAGATTGCCAGAATGAGAAAGAAGTATAAAGAAGATCCAAAGGCGAGTTCCACGGCGATACTCCGATCGCTCACGGATGAAGTAAGAAACATTTTCTTTTGTTATTTTAAACAATATTGTTGCCCTCTGTTTCTTATCTTCATGCGTGTGCGAAGGTTGATGTTGAAGAATTTGAAGCTTGCTAAGGTTAAAGGCAAGGATAAAATCACTTTTCGCAAGGACAAGTCTTCTGCTCCGCTTTCTAAAAAACGGAAAACCCATTCCTCTTCTCATTGTAATTCTCAATCCAATGAGAGTTCTAATCAGGATGAAAATGTGGTTGGTATTTCCTCCACGAAAGAGAATCACTCGACTACTTCTGCTATGGCGCAATTGTCTAGTGTTTTTTCTGATTCCATGCAAGGAATGGGAGATGATCACTTATACGCAACTTGCAAAGCTCTCGCGAATATTTGCGATGCCCGCTATTGGAGGATAATGAATCTTTTCGCGGAGTTTCCCGAACATTGACTTCCATCCACTTGAATGCTCTCAATGCTTTGGTATATTCATATTTCTTTGCTTCTCTGTAATTTCTATTATAAGCTTTATCTTAACAATTTCTTTATTTTCCTTTATAGTCTGGGAGAGCTTCCTTTGTTGTTGCCTCAGATCTCGAGAAAAGACGCAACAACCTTGAAAAGAAAAATCTCCAACTTAAAGAGAAGATCCGAGAACTAGAAATTGAGGTTGCGATGTCTCGCAAAAAAGATGAAAGAATTCAACAATTGGAAACTGAATCTGCTTCTCAAAAGACTAAGATGTCTACTCTTCAAAGCGCAAACCAGCAACTTTATGGTATAAAACTCTTACTCCTCAAGTCATCTTTACTTTGTCAGCTACTATTCTTTGCCTGATTTATTATTTTCGCAGACATATATAATCTCTCTGAAGAAGCCATTCTTCTCCATTCATTTCCCGAGCCTATGGATAATGATGTTCTTCTCACCCATCTCAACGAGTCTTTAAGTAATTCGTCAAACAAAATTGATTCCCTTTCATTAACTGAACTTGAACCAAATGTCGCCTCTTAGAGATTGAGCATAGAGCTAGTTTAGGTTTAGCCAACCGATTTAAACAAATGTATCTTGATTCCCATAGAAAAATCGAACTTTTAAGGAAGAAAATTAGTGGCCTTATAGATGAAAAAGATCGTATTGCTAATAAGGGTGCACAGGCATTAGCAACATTTCAAAAGTCTCTTCTCGAAGTACAAATTGAACGAGATGAATCTCTTCGTCAGAATGCTATACTTAATGAGCGAGAAGATCAAATCCGTTCGCTTCTTGTTATAAATAATGATGACGAATTTGCTTGGGCTGCGAAGGTTCTAGATAATGCCAGGAATAACTTAGGTGTTGATGTTAGTCTTCATGTCGAGAATACTGCCTTGGTTAAAGACATGATATCTGACAGAGAAGGTTGTTTATTATACTTTAATGCTCTTTATCTCGTAGTCTTTGTTATTGTGTTGTTAATTCATTATCATATGTTTTGCGAGAATCCGAGAAGAGATTTCAAACAAGGATTGAAGAACTTGAGTGTGAAAAAGGAGAACTCATGAAGGCCTTTCTCTTCGTAATAATAAGTATTCTAAGTTGAAGAAACAACGCAAGCTACAGTGGCGAATTTCAACAATACTGCTGTTCGTTTTCGTAATCAAACTATTGAAATGGTTTGCAATGATCACCGCATTCCTCTTAGTTCATATCCTTGTCTTCGCGATGTTATTCCTGAAGATACGCCTTTCTCGGATGTCTCTGATAGTGAGGCTAGCGAAGAAGAAGATTCTGGCGAAAGGAATGATGGAACTGAAGAGTCTGACCAAGAAGAAGAATCCTCAAAGAAATAATTTCTTTTTCTTCTTTTGCTTCTTGTAATACACATACTCTTTCAATCTTCTTGGATTGTCAAATATGAATTCAATCTTCGTTTTCTTTACTTGCGCGTATTCGTCAAGCAATTCTTCTTTATAATTCAACTGACCATCATTATGAATACATAAATCCATCATGTGGAAATGAATAACAAGATTTTATCCTATTCATCCCCATACTTGCCTCTGTTATTCATTTTCAAATGAATGATTTGACCAATTATATCTGAGTAATGAAATCTCTGACTTCATCCTTTATTACTTGTAACTATATGATGGAACATAATCGTTTTCGCAAGCTTACTCGCTTCCTCAATCGTATATATGTCTGTATGTTTAGTTATGTTGAAGTTCATTATTGCGACAAGATCGCAGGATGTCTTTATGGATGAAGAAACCCATTGATCTTGTCTTATCATTCTTGTGTGGTCTTATTTTTCCTTCCTAATTAAAGGTCTTATTTTGCCACCCCTCGTTGCGACAAAATCGCAGGACGTCATTACATTTTCATGTAATAACCCATTGACCTTGTCTTATCACTTGTTATGTATTTTTGCCTCTGCAGGATATTTTATCTGCGACAATATGACAGGCTTAAATACTCTTGCGAGTGTAAAATCCCATGACATTGCCGTCTTTGCGACGAAATCGCAGGACGTTTTCGCATTTTCATGCAAAAACCCATTGATCTCGCCTTATCCTTGCGTCAGTACTATTGCCTCTACAGGATCATTGCACAAATATGACAAGCCTAAATTTCCTTGCGAAAATAAAGTCTCATGACATTTGCGTCTTTTGACACTTATCAGCTCCCTAATGGAGGGTGCCGCCCTTATCTTCTCCCTGGTTGCCCCTTCAAGGAGGCGTACATCGGCCATACAAGACTAGCTCCTCCCATCCGGTCTTAACAACAACCAATTGTTTTCGCAGCCTCTTATCCCTTATGCCTATATGGTTTATGGTTACGAGACTGCACCCTAAGTGGAGTTTTCTTCGGGCCGAGTGCAGCATATACCAAGACTTGCCAAGAATGGCCGAGACACTTCAAATGCCCCAGGCACTCTTGGCTCAACCGTGTACCCCGGCGCCTTGAGCATACACTGACTCCTTGGAAGAGACCCTCGGGCGTCCAACTAGGGTATAACCTTATATATATAATTGGAAATCCAAGGTATCTCCCCCGGATAGGCTTTCATGGGCCCCAAATCTCCATGACTCAGGTTCCAGGAGCGGTGTAACCTTTCCCCTGAGCCATGTCAAGAGATACCCCCTTATATGACGCACTTTAGGTCTTACATTTGCCTCTTGCGAAATATCATTCGCGAACTAAGGTGTACGCCATAAAGGTTCGTCCCATTCACTCACTCTTTCATTTTTGTTAATTCATTCAATCATTCATTTTGTTTGCGAAACTATCGCACAATCTTACATTGTTTAATCATTTTTGTTTTTCAATTCTTCAATCAAATTGTCATACATTCTTAATGGCGAGATCCTCGCATATTTCTTCTTCAATTATTATTTCTTCCTCTTACTCTGAACAATCTTTTGTTGTTGCTTTTTGAAGATTATTCACTTCTTACACTTTTTGCTCTTGCTACTCTCTGCCTCTGCACCATTCAAAACAAATTTTTAGCTTTCGATCCAACTTCTATTATGAACGTTTCTTTCCCCTTTGATGGTGGTGGCGGCAATTGTTGAACTTTCTCTTCACTTTTTAGAAAGTGATTCAGCTTCCCTTGATCAATCATTCTAAGGATGATTCTTTTTATGTTTCTGCAGTCATTTGTCAGATGTCCATGAAAACGGTGGTAAGAGCAGAATTCATGACTTCTATCACTTGGTGGTGGTTCATTCCCCATGTTCCATGGTGCAGGTATGTTTTCCATCAGGAGTATAGCTTCCCAGATTTTTTACACACTAGTATTCATTGGTGGCATCTTAATTTCTTCCCATACTACTCTATGACGTCATTTGCCCTCCATGATAATTCTGTTTTTGACTTCCATAGGTTTCTTGCGAGTGATCAAGTCTCTGAATTTTGTTATTGCCGCCACGGTTGTAATAATTTCTTTCTCTTTCAAACTCTTCTTGATCTCGGCTTCCCATGGCTACTAACTTTGGCTGTCCATCATCTATCACTCTCTCTTGTTGCCCTTGCGAGGTACTGCCACTTGTGTGTATTAACACGGGTAACAAACTTGCATTCGTAGCATTTGAACTTGTATTCGCAACCGGGTACGACTCCACCTCATTTTGCCTTTCTTCCAAGGCAATATATTCCTCTTGCAATTCTCGCAGCTCCGTCATCGTGATTGTGTTCTTGACTCTAAAAATTTGGATATATAGCAGATTGGTTGCGAACATAGCGTTTATAAATGATAAAATGAGATATCTTTCATCTACTCTTCCAGCCATCTCGCTACACATCGTCTTCCATCTCACAGTTAGGTGTCCTAAACTTTCGCCAACCCTTTGTTTTAGCCCAAATACATCTTCAATTCCTGGTCGCAAGGAGTTGTTACTTATGTATGCCCCTAAGAATATAGCTTGTAGATGGTTGAATGACGTGATGGTGTTTTTTGGTAAACCTTCAAACCACTTCAGTGCTTCTCCTGTTAAACTTGATGCGAAATATTTACACAATATAGCGTCATGACTTTCCCACTGTAACATACATCTTACATACGCTTTGATGTGTTGTATTGCGCAAGTTGTTCCATCAAAAATGCTGGTTAATGCAGGTAAATTGCATTTTGGGGGTATCCCACAATACACCCCTCACAAGAATTTGCTCAATTAACTCATTTGAAGATGAATAATTATATATTTTTATTGATAATCTTCTTGAAATGTTTACAAGGATAGATAGAATAGAGCTAAAGAAATTACAATCACTCTAGATTTTCTCTCTCCTAATGACTTGCTTAACAATTCAAAAAGAACTCTCCCTACAACAGGCTAATTCAACCCTTTATATAGGGTAATACACAGTGGATGACAGCTAAGCTGTCCTTTATTTTCGGGAATAACTCGCGAAGTATCGCGAGTGTTATAAACATTTTTCCTTGCGACACTCCTAAGTCTCGCCAAGTCTTCACGCTTTTCTCACATTCCGGCTTTCATCATCTAATGCGTCATTTAAATCACTTCCCTGCGATACCTTCGCAATAATGTCGTTTATTGATCTCGCAAGGTACTGATGTCGCGATATTCTGATCCTACAAGGTTACAACTAGAGCAGTCATTTTGTCTGGTTTGATACTAAAACTTTCAGTTTTTGATACTGAAACCCTAGGTTCAGTTTAGAGAGAGACTTGACGGAGATAAATCCGAGTAGTACTCTCCTAGTCTCCCTTGCTCGTGTTTTATACCGTGACACATGTTTTCACCTTAATATTCAACCTCTAGCTTAGCCACGTACAAGCATGATAACTTGGCTAGTGAACAAGTATAGCTTTGGAAAATAAATAAATACAGTATAATATAAAACACTTAATGAACACTAAAAATATTACAATACAAAATATTACAATATAAAATAAAAAAATTGGGTGGAAAATTAACATCAAGGAATTTAACTTGGAAGAAATATAAATTGGTTTACAAGCTCGTCCAGGAGTGACATTGGTAAAAATGGAAAATTAGCATTAAGAAATTTGTCTCCGTGGAAATACTCCCCGGAAACTTAGATTTGAACGAAAAATTCTTGCTAAGATCGTGACATCGAAATAAATAAAAATTGGTTTAGAAGCTCGTCCAAGAGTGACATCAGTAAAAATTGAAATTACCATAGATCGTGACATCGAAATATAAATTGGTTTACAAGCTCGTCCATGAGTGACATCGGAAAAAATGGAAAATTAGCATTAAGCAATTTATCTTGGTGGAATACTCCCCGGAAACTTAGATTTGGACGAAAAATTCTTGCTAAGATCGTGACATCGAAATAAATAAAAATTGGTTTAGAAGCTCGTCCAAGAGTGACATCGGTAAAAATTGAAAATTACCATAGATCGTGACATCGAAATATAAATTGGTTTACAAGCTCGTCCATGAGTGACATCAGTAAAAATGGAAAATTAGCATTAAGCAATTTGTCTCGGTGCAATACTCCCCGGAAACTTATATTTGGACGAAAAATTCTTGCTAAGATCGTGACATCGAAATAAAAATTGGTTTACAAGCTCGTTCAAGAGTGACATCGGTAAAAATGGAAAATTACCATCAATCAATTTATCTTGGTGGAGATATTCCCCGTAATAGATTTGGACGATAAATTATACTTGTTAAGATCGTGACATCGAAATATAAATTGGTTTACAAGCTCGTCCATGACTGACATCGGTAAAAATAGAAAATTAAACCAATTTATCTTGGTGATCTCTGGAAACTTATATTTGGATGAAATATACTTGCTAAGATATCTTGACATCGAAATAAAAATCAGGGGTTTAGAAGCTCGTCCAAGAGTGACATCGATAAAAATGGAAAATTACCATCAATCAATTTATGTTGGTGGAAATACTCTCGGAAACTTAGATTTGGATGAACTATACTCTCTAAGATCGTGACATCGAAATAAAAATTGGTTTAGCTGAATAAGCCATGTCCTAGAGTGACATTGGTCAAAAAATTGGATATCGAGTCTTGTCGACGAAGCCAATCATAGTCGTTCGTGAATTCATAATGCCGACCAATCAAATAAACTAGTTACACCTGATAACCTAACATCCCCAAACATCCTTGCCAATATTATCGGTTGATCGGTCCGATACGACCAATAATGCGATATTGCACCAAAAAGCATTTATGATCTTAGGGGTATATCTAGTGGGACCCTGTCCTAAATACCAGCCTCATCACTAAATACTAGGAGTATATATTGTAGGAGCAGAATATCGCAGCAACCTTCACTTGCGAATTATTAACGACGCAACTTAGTAATGACGCAGAAGAAATATTAGAAACGACGCAACAAATGACATTAGCTTAAATATGAGAAAGGTGTGACGATTCTGCGAAGAGTCAAGAAGACTTGCGAAGACTAACATTTGTAGACCTGCGAAATGTCGCAAGATAAATCCGAAATTAAGGGAAATATTAGTTGTACATGAGCTGTCATCCACTATGTAATATCCTATATAAAGAGGAGAGCAGGAGAGAGAAAAGGGAGGACACATTTTGTTAAGAGAGAGATATTATTTAAGAGAGAGATATTTTTAGAGAGGGATTTATTTTCTTTATCATCTTCTTCCCCCAAATAATTAGATCTAGAGCTCTACCAAATATCCATTAATGGAGATTGTAAATGAAATACTAATGTAATCTCAATAATCATAGTGAAGAACCATGGATGTAGATCACATTGATCGAACCATGTAAAAAATCCTTGTGTCCATTTTATAATTTTAGCACTTTAATCTTTATTTTGATTATGAAATAGATTTAGATCTACAAAATATTATAGGGGGTGTGTTGTGGGATTTCCTGTAACTACATTTGGCGCTAGAAACAGGGACAGAGTAATGGATTTTGTCCTTCCTGTAACTTGTTGGATCAAGAAATTTCCATGAAAATTAGTTACTGTTCATACTTTTTATTTAGATCTATAAAGTTTAGGTTCAAAAATGGAAATTTTATGGAAGAAATCACATTTTCAGGGAGCAGACATCATCAATAATTCAAAGACATGAAAAGAGCGAGAGAAAAGATTAGTTGTTGTGGTGAAATTTAAGGAAAAAATGGAAGTTTTAGTTGAAGATTTCCATGTTAAGGTGAAAACAAGAGGCAATTTGTGAAGAAACAAAGGAAGGACGAAGAAGAGAGAAGAGGCAGATATTTGTAATTTTCTGTCACGAACAGAAATTCGCAAAGATGGTTCAAGGTTGAATGAACAACAAAGAGGTCGCAAGTTCGAATTTGCCTGCGAACATAGTTTTCTTCTTTTTTACAAAGAGGATTAAATAAGAATAAGTTCTGCGAAGCTTACCACACCAACACAAATAGTTGTTCGCACAGATGGTCACCAGCGAAAAGAAGAAGCTTGATGTCGCAAGATCGATTCTCGCCGCAGTCATATTTTTTCACATTTTTTCTACAGCCTAGAGAGGAAAAAAGAATAAGAGGTGGCTACATGCTATCTTCGCAAACAAAAGCTAGCAGAGATGGTCAGAGTTGGAGCAAACAAACCTGTGGTCATGTGTTCGAATTCGCAGCCGCACAATGTTTCAAATATTTTTGAACTTTCAAATGCGAAGAAATGGAATAAAATTGCGGCATTGTGTGTTTCCTTCGCAAGTAGCCCAGATGGTCAGAGAAGAAGTATGCAAACTAGAGGACTTGGGTTCGAATCTCCCTCCTCGAAAAGAATTTTTTGCTTCACAAAGGTTTATATCATAAGCATTTCTTTCGCAGACACTTTCCTTGCAAACGTTAGCAGCATGAACAAATACTTCACAGATGTTCGATTACTTCATAGAGATGATTACTTCACAAAGAAGAAAGAAGATACAGAAATTTCCGCACAGCCAGCGAGAAAAGCATCATGGAATAAAAAGTTACAGTCGTAGAAATGAACCCATCGTTTTGGAATTTGAGACAAGATGCAGACGAAGCTCACCATCAGCTCAGTTATCAGTTCGCAAATTTTAATACCTGCGACATTAATAATTCCTGCTAAGAGCAAGAGGCTAACAAAGATCCACAAAACAAGCGAACTTCAAAACCTACAAAGACGCACGGGGCATATGAATATGCACAGCTTAGTCATAATATAAGAAAGGAAAGCAAAGTTAGAGAAGCAACTAAGAGTTGCTAGCGAAGAACTGAAATGGAAGACGTACATATTCGCAAAATAACCAACTAGGAGAAGACCAAAATTTTGTCAAGAAAAGATAACAACAGGATGATGTGCCAGCAAAGCAAGGTGGAACATTTTTTCAGACGTGAGGGAAAGAGAAAGGCGAACAAATGAAAGAAATGAACAAAGACCAATGAAGATGAGAGATGGAGATATTGATGAGCAGAAGGAAGATCAACGAAAGGCAGTGAAAAATGAAATCCAAACCAAGTTGCATCAACAATCTGCTATAAAAGGACGAATTTCCATCCTTCCCAGCGAACCAGTTCACCCTCATATCACCAGGAAGTGCTAGGAGAAATACTACTTCGCAAAATCCAGCGAGCAAGGCAAACGAAAGGGAAGTACCCTATTCCTCCTATCTCTGATTTTAATGATCCTAAAGATAGAAATAAGCACTGATAGAGTTGGTTATTATAAATTGAAGCGGTGATGCTATTGTATACTTTTTTACTTTCGTCATGCAACAGTTAACTAATAACTAAAATTCACAGGGGCATGTATAATAGCGAAGAATACTAACAATGCGAAGAACGCTAATAGCAAAAGAAAAGTTTCACTCGTGCAGTCATCCAATAAGCAACAAAAAGAGAGCTAGCAGACTCACATACAAACAAATCAAAGCAACTGTACTTTGTCACCTATCCAACTTAGAGCAGCAACCACTTCAGCGAATAAAATCAACTCCAAACCGTTAGAGCTACTTGCATAGAACATTCATTCTCAGTTCATCATCAAAGACCAATCAACTTGAGCAGGACAAACAAAAGGAGATCATATAATCATTGATAATAATCACCAAGATTCGACGAAGCCTTATCGATGACGAAGAGAATGCGTACTTAGAGCAAATATGATCGAAAAGGAATTATGAGAGATCGATGAGCAACGAAGAGAATGCGTACTTAGAGCAAATATGATTGAAAAGGAATTATGAGAGATCGATGAGCAACTACTCCCACCGTCGCATCACCAGCGAAACAAGAAGAGAAATATAGTACCATTTACTTTGTTAAAAACACAATGAAGAATTAGAAAATAGAAGAGCAGCGATGTCTTCGTCAGCGCACACAGAAGCTAAAGCAGTTTGTATCGTCATCTTCAATTCGCAAGGAGCTATGAAACTTAGTTTGTACTTCATCGCAGCAACAATGAAGTCACGACAATTCAGACCATAACCATACGAAATAAGACTGAGAGTACCTTTTAGTATGCACAGATACATGCGAAGTGTTTCAACCGAGAAGAGTTAATATAACTTTGACACCAGACCTAATGACGAGCAAAGAAAACAACAAATCCAACAGGACATAAACGAGCAAGAGACGATTGATCAAGATTGACGAACAGATGACGTCGAAGCCACAAAACTGGACCTCCAGCGAAGCAAAGAATCCAAAAAGGCATGCAGATCAATACCAAACATCTGAAGAAGTAATACTTCTCGCCGAGATGTATACAAAATGACACTCAAAGGTCAAAGCCATCAAAAATAGAAAGTACTAGACAGCAAAAGAGACGCAACCCATCTGCCGATTAACGAATGTAAAAGACACACAAAGAATCTAAGAATACGAACAAACTTCAAAAGGGAAGACTGCAACTAAGGAGAAGAAAAATTCATTGCTCGTCAACAGCATCAACTTAGGCGAAGAAAACTCAGTGGAAAAAGGAGGAAGAAAGACTAATGAGTTATTCACGAAGCATATTTTATCAACAGCGCGAAGAAATGTTAATGAGTCATTTGGACTTATACTTCTGCGAAGCTATCTCATGTTTAGAATTTTGAGAAGCTATCCCGTGCATGAATTTACCATCTCGTGGAAGAACAAATAAATATGAGTTTCTGCGGAGTAGAAGGATGGTATTTACTTTGCGAACATTTGCTGCACGAACATACACTTCACAGATGTTTGCTTCGCAAACATTTACTTCGCAAGGACTTTCTTCACGTGAAGTATTCTTCCCAAATGCTTGCACGAACAAGCAAATAAGAATCTTGTCAAAGCCCAGTTCGTCCAAGCCCGCTAAAGTCCACCCAACAGTAAACAAAATATCAAGGCTTAAGTTTGCACAGAAGTTGTACAGTTGCGAACCTCTAATACAATTAGTTGGTCAGAGGCATGAATTTGGTATTTCATTACTTCAAAATATCTTTGATTATTTCGCAAAGAAGAGAATTGATGATTATCTCGCAAAGAATGAAGAAAAGAATGATTATTTCGCAAAGAATGATTAAAAGAATTGACAGAAATGAAAGAATGAATGAATGGGACGAACCTTTATGGCGTACACCCTAGTTCGCGGATAAAATTTCGCAAGAGGCAAATGTAAGACCTAAAGTGCGTCATATAAGGGGGTATCTCTTTGCATGGCTCAGGGAAAAGGTTACACCGCCCTTGGAACCTGAGTCATGGAGATTTGGGGTCAATAAAGCCCATCCAGGAGAGATACCTTGGATTTCTAACTATATATATAAGGTTATACCCTGGTTGGACAACCGAGGGTCTCTTCTAAGGAGTCAGCGTATGCTCAAGGCTCCGAGGTACACGGTTGAGCCAAGAGTGCTTGGGGCATTTGAAGTGTCTCGGCCATTCTTGGCAAGTCTTGGCACACGCTCGACTCGGCCCGAAGAAAACTCCACTTAGGGTGCAGTCTCGTAACCATAAGACCTATAGGTATAAGGGATAAGAGGCTGCGAAAACAACTGGTTGTTGTTAAGACCGGATGGGAGGATCTAGTCTTGTATGGCCGATGTACGCCTCCTTGAAGGGGCAACCAGGGAGAAGATAAGGGCGGCACCCTCCATTAGGGAGATGATAAGTGCCTTAAGACGCAAATGTCATGAGGCTCTATTTTCGCAAGAAAATTTAGGCTTGTCATATTTAGGCGATGATCCTGAAGAGGCAATAATACAAAACACGAAGGTAAGACAAGATCAATGGGTCAGTACATGAAAGTGTAAGGACGTCCTGCAATTTCGTCGCAAGACGGCAATGTCATGGGGCTTTATTTTCGTAAGAATGTTTAGGCCTGCCATATTGTCGCAATAAAATTATCCTGCAGAGGCAACAATACTAAAGAATTGATAAGGCAAGATCAATGGGTCATTACATGAAAATGTAAAGACGTCCTGCGATTTTGTCGCAATGACAAGAGGTGGCAAAATAAGACCTTTAATTAGGAAGGCAAAATAAGACCACATAATAAAGTGAGTAAGTAAATAAGCTTGCGAAAATGATTATATGTAAACAAATAAGTTTGCGAATATATACATGGAAATGAGTCTGAGACAACGAAAATGACAAAGAAATATTATTCAGAATCTCTCAGCAGCACAATTTAGAATCTCTCAGAAGTATTATTCAGAATCTCTCAGCAGCACAATTTAGAATCTCTCAGAAGTATTATTCAGAATCTCTCAGCAGCACAATTTAGAATCTCTCAGGAGTGTTATTCAGAATCTCCCAGCAGTACTATTTAGAATCTCTCAGGAGTGTTATTCAGAATCTCTCAGCAGTATTATTTAGAATCTCTCAAGAGTGTTATTTAGAATCTCTCAACAATATTATTTAGAATCTCTCAGGAGTGTTATTCAGAATCTCTCAGGGTATTATTCAGAATTTCGCATAGGTACTCATAATTTCGCAGAATGAGTCAAAATTTCTCAGAATGTAATTATTTTGCAAAAGATGGTTATTTCACACAATTATTTCGCAAAATCATAAGCAACTTGAAGAGATTATACTATCGCATGAGCACAAAGCATGAGACATAAGCAAGATAAGAATGAAGAAATAACTCGCTCATTCAACATTTTTTCAACGATTCTACCCTCGTAGATAAAGAACAGAGGCAACTATGGATTATCGAGAAAACATTTTATGTTCTTTATCTTCACGGCAAGAATCATTTCCAAAATGGACAAGAATTCTCACCAAAAATGAAGTAATAATTTAGCATGAATAGAGGCAATACTTACGACTTTCATTCAAGGACGGATACTTCTTATACTTCAAGGATACTTTATACTTCTTATACTTCAAGGATGCTTCATACTTCTTATACTTCAATGGTGGATGCTTCTTATTTATTTCGCAAAGCTTCGGAACTTCGCAAAAGAATAGAGGCAAGTACGTACTTTTCAAGTCCAGTATTCTTTCGCTCGTTCCTTCATCAACAAAGATCAAAGACTACTACAACAACGGATTTTTTCTTAAAGATCGCTCTTCAAGCAATATTCAAGAAAAAAGAGGCAAGATGTATGAGCAGAATATCGCAGCAACCTTCACTTGCGAATTATTAACGACGCAACTTAGTAATGTCGCAAAAGAAATATTAGAAACGACGCAACAAATGACATTAGCTTAAATATGAGAAAGGTGTGACGATTCTGCGAAGAGTCAAGAAGACTTGCGAAGACTAACATTTGTAGACCTGCGAAATGTCGCAAGATAAATCCGAAATTAAGGGAAATATTAGTTGTACATGAGCTGTCATCCACTATGTAATATCCTATATAAAGAGGAGAGCAGGAGAGAGAAAAGGGAGGACACATTTAGTTAAGAGAGAGATATTATTTAAGAGAGAGATATTTTTAGAGAGGGATTTATTTTCTTTATCATCTTCTTCCCCCAAATAATTAGATCTAAAGCTCTACCAAATATCCATTAATGGAGATTGTAAACCATGTAAAAAATCCTTGTGTCCATTTTATAATTTTAGCACTTTAATCTTTATTTTGGTTATGAAATAGATTTAGATCTACAAAATATTATAGGGGGTGTGTTGTAGGATTTCCTGCAACTACATATATATGGAACATTCCTATGATTGGTTTTTGGATTTTAGGGGTACATTCGTATGGTAGTTGTACTTTGGGACTTCTTGTTATGTGTGACTGAAAGAGTAGTATAATTGTATTATAACAAGAGCCTTTATTGTATACCCCACAAGATCTGATAACTTTTGGTCTTATCAAAAACAATAAAAAGTTGGTATAGCCACACTTATTTCTTAATTTAATTTTTTTGGTAACAAGATATAGTAGAGAAAGAAAACAACATAACTATATGCTTCTCAATTCTCACACTCTTGGCTTACCTAAATAAGTATTATTCTTAAATGTAGCAGTATCTTTTTTTTTTTTATTATTAATTGTGTAATAAACATTTTCCTTTTTTTTTTTTTTTTTTGTTTGAATTTGTTAACATTTTATTTTTGGTAAAACTTGGGACCATATTATTTGGATATATATTACCTTAGATACTGATAGGGTTATGGGATGTTATCAAACCTTCTAGAGTATTCTCTCCTTCAAAAGCAGTATTTGTCAATCACCACGCTACTGCTTTCTTGGGTACATGCAAAAGAAAAGATAGATCTCTTCAAGCACTCCCTCTTCTTCTGTTTTGCCAAATAATATAGAGAAGATTATTTTTTGTTTCTAAAATGTCTGCCACATTTTTTTGGCTTGACCCAAATTTGGCATTGGTGCCAAGATCCCTTGTGATCCAGTCTTTCCATATATTATTGCTATATTTCTTCCATTTGGTCGAGTCTAAATTAAAATTAAAATCTGATAACTATCATAAGGGCTTATGTTTATATAAGGTATATTATGGAAAACTGGATTGTGTTGACTCAACAAGTTAATTAACAAACAAATATCAAGCAAAGAATTTAAAGAACCAATATTTTTATAAAACTAAACGAAGCAAAATAATACCAACATCCTCAACATTTAAAAAAATAAATAATAATAATCAAAATAAACAATTTCTAAAAACAAAAACCACATTATTCGAAAGTTTCTTTGATTATCTGCTCAGCTAAAACCATAGCATCCGGTACTCGTGTTGCAGCGTTAGCAGTTTCCATATCGATAAATATATGGTCATATACGCGAACAACACCACATTGATTTTAGTATATATATATATGATTTATCTAAATACGGAAAAATAGGGAGGCATTTTTGTATTCCAGTTGTATTTATGGTTATAAATTATGCGAATCTATAGGGAGACTTTTATGTGTTCATTAAAGTAAATCCGAGAGAGAAAAATAAAAATGTAAAAAGAAGTGAGAATTTGAGATGCAAAAGGTATAAGTGATTGATAGACAAATCAATGATGATATTCTTGAAAATGCACACGAATGAAAAAGATTTTTGAGAAGTCGAAAAAAAAAATGTTGATTACGTGACTAATCGGGATTCTTTTTGTAGACGAAAGCCAGGAAGACCCCTTCCCCTTGATGGACCTAGTCTTATAGAATCCATGTAATTTCAGCAATCCTTTGTGATTTCAATACAATGTCAAATTTGTGTAATATTGTGTAATAAAATTAGGCGTGATTTTTCCAAGTTTTCAACATAGTACTTGTGCTTTCTATATACTCATATCCAGTTCTTTGGTCATAGATTGAGTTTGACAATGCAACCAACAACTCCAACACCATTCAATCATACACAAGAAAACAGTCATTAAACAAGAAGATTAATCCATTAGACAGTCATTAAACAATCATTAATTAACCAACTCCAACACCATTCAGTCATTAACATTACAAAAAAACATGAAAATAAATCCTAAATCCAAAACATAAACTCCAAAAAACAGAACAAGAATCAGTCATCCACAGTCCACAATTTCCCATTAGACCACTCTTAATTCCAATTTTTCTCTGTACTTTGATGATACCTATTTCTTCAAAATAGTAACTTGTATAACCATTAGCAAAATTTGTATCATCATTTCCATTAAAGAAACTTAACCCAAAAAATTCACCAGCTATAAGAAAATTGGAATCGGTAGAGCCTTACCTGTTGCTGGCCATCACTCGAAGTCGTAATCCGACTTTTCCCTATCCGATCGCATATCAGTTTCAGAATCAGTCATTATGTTGAGTATGACCTCATTTTCATGTGTTGTTTGTGATAGGTACGCCTGATACTCATCCTCTACATTGATTTCATTCACATGGTGGTCTGTATAATCCTTATATCTTCCAGCATAATTGATCCTCTTCTAGCCCTAATCCTTCTCATTAAAAACACACCTTGTCTCCTTTCCCTTTTCTGCAACAATTGCAAAAATTCTTCTGGGTATTCTTCATCTTTTACTTTCTCTATGCTTCTCTTCTTTGTCTCTTCATTTTCTGCCTCACATACTGAATTTTCATGATCAAACTCATTTCACAACAGATCCATATCATCATCTTGGTTATTGTTCTGCAAACCTACTTCTTCCTCTTCTCTCATATTCCTTGCCTCTTCTTTCTTCTTCTTTTTATTCAATATTATTGCTTTCGATATATGGTACTTAGCTTTCTCTAGTTGCTCCAAATTCATTTCACATACTGCTAATTTGAACCTCATCATCACTTCCTTTCTCTTTAAGCACTCTTCCTTATCAACTTCTTCCGATGTCATTGGGGTCTTGCCTTTTGATGGTTTGGAACCACTCCCTTTTTCTGGGTTATTCGTAGCCATTGTTATCTCTGAAACTTTTTTTCTTCTTCTCCTCTCTTGGCTTAATTTTCTCTCTAGAAAATGAATATAATCCCTAATTCCTCTTTCACATTAATAATCTTTTTTTTTTCTTTTTTCTTCTGAGACCTATTCCCAAGAGACGCATGCAGCGGTTGAATTCAAAGAAATAATAACACCCTACTAAAATGTCATGTCCTTTCAGACCTACTTCATGACGTAATGGTTATCCTTTAGATTTTGTTCCCTTAAATCCAGTTATAGATTTTGTTCCCTTTTAACCGCTTATAAGATAAAACGGGCAAATATGCGTTACTTGCCTGCTCATTAAGGACGCGACCATTCAAATAATGCCTGCTCATCATGGACGCGACCATTCGCCAACAGGTGTATTGGATGTCTATATAAGCTTTACTCATACCTGCTTGAAGCATTCTACAATATTAAGAAAATCCTAAAAGCTTGTAAAAAAAATTTTTTTTGATAATCTTTCATCAGTATAATAGTGATGGATATGTTGTCGGATTTAACTATCAAGATACTACAGCACCTCCAAACTGCTGAAAGCATTTTAGAAAGCAAATGTGTTTCCAAAGAGTGGAATACTATCCTCGGGGACAAAAGAATTGGACTCCTTTTTGGTGTCACACCAAGAATAGGGAAAGAAGTTACTCAACTCTTTTATAGAGAGGAAGATTTCAGCCCGATCGTAACAGCCAACAATCACGATGCCCAGAATGATGGAACCCATGAAGATTTGAGTAAGTTGCACCCAATAGTTGGATCCTGCAATGGTATGGTATGTTTTTATGTTTCACACCACGGCATACAAGATCCCGTATACGTTATGAATCCGTAAACCGGTGAGCACCTACATCTTCCACAACTATGCATCCCAATTGCACGAGATCAAGTACTTTCGTGGTATCCACGATACAATGTAATTGGGGGTTTCGGCTACTGTCAACGTACCAATGAGTACAAGGTTGTTCGAATTCACATGGATGGTAAAGTTCAAATACACACTCTAGGAGACAAGAGGGGATGGAGGAACATAGCAGAGGAGATTCCTTATACTTTTCGGAGTTCAGGTGTGTACGCACATGGTTGTATTTTTTGGAAGGATTGTTGTCAGCAGGATATTGGCATAATATCTTTCAATTTACACACTGAGACGTTCCATCAACATTCTCCACACCCGCATCATATTCCTGATAGTGAATTCCCAGAACTTAGGATGGTTATGTTCGGAGTTCGCCTTTTCTTTTACTACATCCATGAGGACTATGATGAGGGGATTAATCAGCCCCGAATAGATTTCTGGGCACCCATTTCCAAAAAAAATATTCATACATGGGCACCTGGCGGGGAATGGAATTGGAATCATGAGAGCATTTTCTTGGAAAAGGATGAGATAAGGTGGCATTTTCTTTTAGAAAAAACAAGGACCTCCTATTGAAAAGGACAATGCACTCACCAGAACTTGGAAGGAAATTTGGGGGAAACTATTGTGGGAAACAAGCAGGATTGCAATTATTCCTCATATGAGGAACACTGTCTCGTTGAAGAATTTTGGTGGACAATCGGAAACGTGTACTCATGATGTCCATGCCATTAACACATTCCTTGGGTTATCTATGTAGCTTTTTTTTTTTCTTGTAGTTGTGTTGTTTTTTTTTGTTTTTTTTTTTGGTATTTGGATTTTATTCTATGTACAATTTATTCCTTGGGTTATCTATGTAGTTTTTTTTTTTCTTCTTGATTTTTTAATTAATTTTTTTTTTTTTTTTTTTTTTGGTGTTTGGATTATTTTCTATGTTGAAATGTACAATTTAATTAGTTTGGATCATTGTTTAACTAACCAACCTTTGGTTTTTTCCGTTTTTTGCGTCGTTTATTTTACACCTATGGTCCGGCCGATATTATGATCTACAAAATGTACAATTTAATTAGTTTGGCGCCCACCCCAACCGACCTAGGTAATTAGTCGAAAAGTAGAAAATTATTTGGGTATTTCCTAAGAGATCATGATTTATTTTAGTTTGTTATGTTCGGAATGTATATTTGATTAAAAAGGAAATTAGATAAACATGAAAATATTCATTCTATATTTCATTATATTGCTACAATATCTCATTTTTTAGTAATATGGAAATTGAAATATTCGGTGTAAATACCAAAGAATAGTGATTTAAGATGGAAAACCTAAAAAAATTAGCCAACATGTGTATTGGAGGATGTCTATATATATATCCAATAGAGGGTCAAGCTTTTTGATTTTCATGACATGTAGGATTTTAGACCCCCAATTAACATAAATCCATCTCCAATGGTGGGATCCTACAAACTAGGATGGATGTGAAAATAAAGTCTTATTTACACCTTCACTTGCACCCCCACGTCATATTTTCAATTATTTTATTTTTTTTAGAAATTAGTAAAAGTAAAGATAAACGGTTAAGATTTTATCATATAAAATATTCTAAAGATTAAACCTTTCACTATTGAAGATAATTTTTTAACCATAGGATCCCATATTTACTATATGTGTATAATCTCTTAAATAAAAGTCTTAAATAGACTTCCATGTAGAATTTTTTACACCCACTGTTGGAGATGCTCTAAGCTTTACTCGTATCTGCTTGTAGCATTCTACAATAAGAAAATCCTAAAAGCTTGTAAATTTTTTTTTTTGATAATCTTTCATCAGTATAATAGTGATGAATATGTTGCCGAAATTAACTACCGAGATACTTCAGCGCATCCAAACTGCAGAAAGCGTTTTAGAAAGCAAATGTGTATGCAAAGAATGGAATACTATCCTTGGGGACAAAAGAATTGGATTCCTTTTTGGTGTCACATCAAGAATGAAGAAAGATAAAGTTACCCAACTCTTTTATAGAGAGGAAGATTTCAAGGATCGTAATGACCCAACAATCACGACGCCACGAATGATGGAACCCATGTTGATTGGACTATGTTGCACCCAATAGTTGGATCTTGCAATGGTCTCGGGTATGTTTTTATGTTTCACACCACGGCATACAAGATCCCGCATATATTATGAATCCAGAAACTGGTGAGCACCTCCATCTGCCACAACTATGCATCCCAATTGCACCGTATCCAGAAAATTCGTGGTATCCACGATACAACATAATTGGGGGTTTCGGCTACTGTCAACGTACCAATGAGTACAAGGTAGTTTGAATTCACATGGATGCATGGTAAAGTTCAAATACTAAGAGACAAAAGGGATGGAAGAACATAGCAACGAAGATTCCTTATACTTTTCGGAGTTCAGGTGTGTACGCACATGGTTGTATTTTTTGGAAGGATTGTTGTCAGCAGGATATTGGCATAATATCTTTCAATTTACACACTGAGACGTTCCATCAACATTCTCCACCCCGCATCATATTCATCGGGAGTGAATTTTGGATAAATACTAACCCATCACTTGGGATGGTCATGTTCGAGTTCGCATTTTATTTTACTACATCCATGAGGGGATTGATAGGGCCCTGATAGATTTTTGGGCTCCCATTTCCGAAGAAAATATTCATACATGGGCACCTGGAGGGGAATGGAATTGGAATTATAAGATAAGCATTTACTTTGAAGAGGATGAATGGCCGACTTATACCCGATAGCCTTTGTAAATAACAAGGACCTCTTATTTTGGCAAAATACGCGTTTATTGCGTTACAATACACTCACCAGAACTTGGACGGAAATTTGGGGGGCACTACCGTGGGAAACAAGGGTTGCAATTATTCCTCACATGAGGAGCGTTGTCTCGTTGAAGAATTTTGGTGGACAATCGGAAACGTGTACTCACGATGTCCATGCCGCTAACACATTCCTAGGCTTATCTATGTAGCTTTTTTTCTTGCAGTTGTGTTTTTTTTTTTTTTGGTATTTGGATTTTTTTCTATGCTGAAATGTACAATTTATTCATTGGGTTATTTATGTTGCTTTTTTTTTCCTTGTATTTTTTTGTTTTTTGTTTTGGTGTTTGGATTTTTTTCTATGTTGAAATGTTCAATTTCGTGCATCAACATGAAAGTGTTGCCGCTAAATGTTGGGTCATTGTTTAACTAGCCAACATTTGGTTTTTTCCTTTTTTTGCGTTACACCTATGGTCCATCCGGCCGGGCCACCCCAACCGACCTAGGTAATTAAATTAAAAAGGAAATTAGATAAATATGAAAATATTCATTCCATATATCTCATGAGATCATAATTTATTTTAGTTTGTTATGTTCATTATGTATATTAGATTAAAAAGAAAATTAGATAAACATGAAAATATTCATTCCATATCTCCTTATATTGCTACAATATTCGATGTAAATACCAAAGAATAGGTGATTTAAGATAATGATGGAAAACCTAAGAAATTAGGGTTTTCCTTAGAAATATATATAAATTACACCAAGCATAGAAAAAAAATAACATAGAGTATTAAGAGGAAAATGAGTTCGCTAAGAGGGACCGTAGAGATGAAATCGAAGAGAGGATCCAAAAATGTCCTCGATCGATGGTCTGGTCCTCGTAAATTGAGGATTATCATTATCGTGGACGGAATAACTACATTTCTCGGTGTTCCTCTCAACACCGTAATTAGTTTTGTTGTCGTAGTGTTGACAATGATGATGTTCCTATTTATGCCGATGTTATTCCCGGTGTTCCTCTCGGACGCGTAATGTCAGCGATGAGGATGCTGATGTTCTTGCTTATGCTGATGTTCCTACTGTGAATGATGATGCTCCTGCTTCTATTATTGAAATTATTGATGAAGATCGTCCCGATGTTCCGGATATGGCAGATAATCCAAAAGTTAACAAGCATGTGGAGCCTGATGAAGAAGAAAATGACAAATCTGAGGATGACAAGGCGCCCAAGCTCGCCGGGTTGGAGTGATCGTGTCACCTCAAAGCATTGCAAGAAGAATTGTTTGAAGATGGGGATGGTTCATTTGATAGGGTTTTTTTTTTTTTTTTTTTTTTTTGATGATATGGTTTGATTTATCGATTTCATTTTGTGGACGCTTTGAAAGTTGTTTTCGTTTCTTGTTTCGTTTGCTAATTTTGTCATTTAGAAGAAGGTGATGTTTATGAATTCTTTTATTATTTAGGTATTGGAATCATGAAATAAATCAGATAATTATTTACAAGTTCATATACTTTACAGAATGCAATATACTCTTGCAAATTTATTTATTTATTTATGAGGTGTGCATTCTTTTGGAAAAATAAATATAATTAGCTGAAAGAATGAAAGAAATGTAGAAAAATACAGTTTTCCCCCCTGTAAACAATAAGAATCAATTTATCACTTTAGGTCTGATCTTATTATCTCCTTGCAAATACTTTGAACAAAAATACGAGTTTGAACAAGTAAAGTGCTATTGAAAGTAAAGTACTGCTATACGACGATGTTAATGATAATGATCTTTGCGTGGAATTGGATGAGAATGAGAAACCAGACTAATCTGACAAAGAACCAGGTTTTTGATGACCATTTTGTTTCGGTGGTGGTTTTATTTATTTTTTAATCTTTGCACTAGATGGAGGCTTTTACGCTGATAGATAGGTTGACATTTATGTGATGAATGATTCACGTTGAACTTTTATGTTTTCTGGAAATGATGAACATGAAAATGGATGGGTTTAGTTTATTTATCTTTATTAGCTTACTGTATGCGTTTCCTACATAGGTGCCACTAATAATTCATACGTTTCCTCCCTAAACCAAGAATAATACAGGAGACAACCCATCTTAAAATTATTAAGGTAAATATTATTCGAAATAGGAAAGTAATTTTTTTCTATAGCCTCTTCTCGAGTTGGTTAGAGATCGGAAACAAAATTTCGAAAATTTTGGGAAACAATTTTATCATAACTGTCTACGATATATATTCTCTCATAAAATAAGGAAACTAACCATATTGGTTACACATCAAAAATTTGTAAATAAAAAAAGAAAAACACCAAAAATCTTTTGTTTGGCGGGTGATGAAAATGGATTTTACCGGGCGGGATGATTTCAAAAGGAAAATCAATTCCCGCCTGATGGTTTGGTTAAATTCCAAAAAGAAAAATAAAGATGAGTTCGATCTACTTTTTCGCTTTTTATTACTCGATTCATTCTCTATATGAAATCATAATTCTACTACTATCTCTAATCTTTACAAGGAACCTACCTCTTGGACTCGATCTTTGTTGTTGGTATTATTTCTACAACCCATTATCGAATGAATATTAAATTGATGTTAGATTTTTTTTTTCGATCTCATGGAATCAGATGTTAGATCTTATAGGTTTAGTAGTTAAAGCATAATTATGGTTTTTATTCTATCACTTCTTATAGGTTTACTAGTTAAAGCATGAGTAGGGTTTTTATTCTATTACTATCTCTAATCTTTACAAGGAATCTACCTCTTTAAACTCGATCTTTGTTGTTGGTATTATTTCTACAACCCATTATCGAATGAATATTAATTTATGTTAGATTTTTTGTTTGATCTCATGGAATCAGATGTTAGATCTTATAGGTTTACTAGTTAAAGCATGATTAGGGTTTTTATTCGGCTGTATCAAAGAACAAGTTAATGACAATCACGGGTTGTACGATGAGATGTGATTTCATTTTGTTACAACAATAATATTTTAGGCTTAAGTTACATGCATGAACTATTATAAGATTTAGGTAAGGATTTTTCTTTCATGTTACTTAGTTAGGCTTTACTAGTTAGTTAGGTTTTACAAAATAAAATAAAATAAAAAACTTAACGATGCTAATTTTTTTCTAGGTTTTTGTTATTGTTTGGGTCGGATTTTGATTGAGAGTTAATAACTCTACTTTGATCGACGATGTTGTGTCAATCATATTTATATACAAGGCTTCTCAAGATTTAATCATTTGAGTCTCTGTTACATGGTAAGCCTGTAATGTCTGCATTTTAAGTTGCCACTTTTAATAATACCATGTTGCTGGTTGGCCAATTTGACTATATCTTCAAGCTAAAAATGGATAATCATTATCTGGTGCTTTAGTGCTCTTGGATTTTGTAACAAAAAGCTATATAAGACCGTTTAACCGGTACCTTTCGCTTTGTGGATAACACAATAATCATGAGGAGATTTTGTGTGTTGCAGTGATGTTTTAGCCTCAAGTTACATGCATCAATGAGTTCATGTTTGTTTTCTTTTCATATAATAGAAAATAGGTGTAACACATGTTGCCTATCCTGTTAGGTTTAGCTAATATTTTCCAAAATAAGCTCAAATTCCTGACTAAGATGCACGTACCTACACAACTTTTGTCATGGGAGAAGATGATGATTACGACCAATGGAGGGAATCAGATGATGAGGTGGATTCTGATGAAGAAACGATGGATTTAGATGAGAGTCATGATGACATTGTACAATCAGATGACGATGATGGTGAACATATGCTCCACACTGCTAGATTTGAAGACTTAACAAGTAATGTGTGAAACCTTGTTCTTACTTGTTTCTACTTAAACATCACATGGTTTCATATGTTGCCTCGGTTATTTCCAGAGTCAGAATATTCTGAAAATGATGATTTGGAGGTATTAGAATAAAAAGAATTGAAAAATGCTCCAGAAGCAGAAAAGAAGCCACAACAAGAAGACTCTACAGAAGTGATCATAAAAGAGAGGGGAATGACAAGAATGTTGAAGCTGCATAGATACTTCTCGGATAAAAATTCCAAAAGAATGGATATTGAATTTGACAAAATGTTCCGGCCTATTGGTGACCATAAAATTGAATTCAGTAGTTACCTAGGCTATTTGGTCCGTGATATGGTTGGCATAAAACATTTATGTTGGAAGGAAGTCCCTTCAACAACAAAAGAAAATATATGGGAGAAAATTCTGGTATGCATATGCGGTTACCAATTCGTCGTTTTTGTTGTCTAACTGTGAGTCTGTGATTAACATACATTAGATGTTATTGCAGCTTCATTATGAGGTGCCCCATGAGTCAAGCGAGTGGTCATGAAGCGTCTACTGCTCAGTGCGGGACTTCAGAAGGAAATTGTACAACAATCATGTAAAACCCTTCCTGGAAAGGCCGCACAAACTAAGAACTTTCCTCAAAAAGTACGAAACGGTAATGGACCAAGAAAACTGGGACAATTACCTTAATCATGTACTAAAATCGCCTATATTTAAGGTATGGAATACACATTGCTTTTCTAATTTGTGTTTCGTTCTTATTGTCTATCCCAGCATACTAATGAAATTATTTTTATTTCCTATGCAAGAAAAATTCGGAGAGGGGAAAAGAGGAAATATCACAATCCAAGTTCCCACATCGGACGGGACGAGGAGGATACTCGGGATTAAAACTAAAATTAGTAAGTCTCGTTGTCTTATTTATTATACACCGCACAAGAAAACCGGCCATATCTGTTTTGTATGTCGTGTTGCGTGTCTCATATATGCAGAAACTTAAAGCGGTATAGGGATGTATCCTCTTACACCACTCTGTAATTTTGTCACATTAGATGCTTTGGAATAGGTTTTCTGTTTTACACAGATAATATCTGTGCGGATGTAAATCCTTACTTGTTTCTGGTAACTACTAGGTCCAAAGGGGAAATGTTGCCGAAGAAGATCTTGAAGACCGGTGCTTCATGTGGGCAAGAGCACGCGAAAACAAAGACGGAATTGTTCCAGACGAGTTTGTCGGAAGAAGACATCGAAGTTGTGAGAAAAACAAACTTTACAAATCCTCATGTTTTTAACCAAGTAAGTGCAAAGTAATTGCGCAAGGTTTAAATCAGAATTTAACACATTATTTGAACAGGAAGAGAAGCGGAAGATGATTTAAGAGGGAACTCTAATGGTTGGTCATAACGAGGATGCCCTAACAGTTGCGATCGGCCCGGATAAGGGTGGACGTGTCAAGGGGACTGGCTTTTGAGTGACGGCAACCCTTTACTTTCCAAATGGAAGAAAACCAAGACACTTGAAAGAGAATGATGAACTGCGTGAAAAGCTGAAAGCTAAGGAGAGAATTAGAGTCTACTAAAAATGCGTATCAGAGATTGAAAGATAACTTGTTATCTCAAGGAGTCGACATTGCGAAAATTGTGGGCAACATTATCAGCCAGTCTGGAGGAGAGGTAAGTGAACCGAGTTTTGATTAGATTGTGTAATTTTTTGAAAAAATTGCAGACAAGATTCGATTTTTTCAAACAATGTGTTCAACTACAGTCACAAGATGCAGGACCTAGCAACGCCTCCAATCGATCTAAGAATAACATAGGTCCAGATTTAGTTAAGCAACTTCCAAAAAAACATGGGAAATCCGGTCCGCAAAAGTCATCTGAAAGCACCAAAGGGTCCGCGAAGCGGGTCTCTCCTTGTACTAAAACGCCGACTGTTTCTACTGAATCCCCGACGTCTTTAGTATCAAAGAAGAAGTCTTTGTCTCCTCCATCCACTGGGGAGTCTCAGAATGTGCCATCTGAAAAAGTTACGATTGTTGTATGGTTTTCTAACGCGTTTAAATTTTTAATCTTCCATTTACTATCTCTTATGCGCCTTGTGTTTCCGCAGGGCAGAGGATGCAAACTTTGGTTTGGAGAAAAGGACAACATTGTTGCCATTGGTAGAGCTTACTCTTCAAAGAAGGTATCTTATAAAATGAAGTCAGGAATGACGGGTGAGATTACATGCTATAGCGTCCAGGTTAGTGAAGTACTAAATGAAACCATCAAATTACCCTTTGACACATCTTCTGGGATAAAAACTTTAAAAGATGTTGGTGATGCTGAAATTAGTTGGCCATCAAATCAAACCATCTTGGATCAAAAGGTTGGTTGATATGCTTGTTTGCTTTATTAACTCATTGGATATGTTTTTCCACAAACCAGTTATATATATATATATATATCTTGTTTGATATAAGAGACGAATATGTTATCAGCTATATGAATCACGGACGTTAGTGTATATTTTAGAGAACCTTATAGAACGAGATATGTGGTTATCTATTTGATTGTGAGTCAGTTGTGCATTTTGCTTAAATGGTTTCAATTTTCTGATGCAGGTGTAGTTGCAGGAAATCCCACAACACACCCCTTGTGATATTATGATAATATTTTCTAGATCTAAACTTATTTGATAATTAAAATAAAGATAAAAGTGCTAGAAATTTAAATAGACACACGAGATTTTTTACATGGTTCGATCAATATGATCTACATCCATGGTTCTTCACTATGATTATTGAAATTACATTTGGGTTACATTTTTTACACCCCTCTGTCTCTTGTTTTGTGCTCACTTTCATGTAATGACCCATTGATCTTATCTTATCATTTCTTTAGTATTATTGCCTCTGCAAGATATTTTTCTTGCGACAATATGACAGGCCTAAATATTCTTGCGAACATAAAGCCCCATGACATTGCCGTCTTGCGACGAAATCCCAGGACGTCTTTACACTTGCATGCAATGACCCATTGATCTCGTCTTATCTACTCTTTTGTATTATTGCCTCTTCAGGATTGTTGCACAAATATGACAAGCCTAAATATTCTTACGAACATAAAGCCTCATGACATTTACGTCTTTTTTGACACTGTCAGCTCCCTAATGGAGGCTGTCGCCCTTATCTTCCCCCTGGTTGCCCCTTCAAGGAGGCGTACTTCTGCCATACAAGGCTAGCTCCTCTCATCCGGTCTTAACAACAACCAGTTGTTTTCGCAGCCTCTTATCCCTTTTGCCTATAGGGCTTATGGTTACGAGACTGCACCCTAAGTGGAGTTTTCTTCGGCCGAAAAGATAAGTCAAGACTTTCCAAGAATGGCCGAGACACTTCAAATGCCCCAGGCACTCTTGGCTCAACCGTGTACCTCGGCGCCTTATCAAATGCTAACTCCTTAGAAGAGACCCTTGGTCGTCCAACCTAAGTCATAAGTTTAGATTGAAAATCCAAGGTACATCTCCTGGATGGGTTTTATTGACCCCCAATCTCCATGACTCAGGTTCTAGGGGCGGTGTAACCTTTTCCCTGAGCCACGCTACAGATACCCCCTTATATGACGTACTTTAGGTACTTTTTCCTCTCACGAAATTTTATTCGCGAACTAGGGTGTACGCCATAAAGGTTCGTCCCATTCTGATTATTTTGTCAATTCTTCTTTATATGTAATAGGTACCCCCTACTATGACGCACTGTAGGTACATTTGCCTCTTGCGAAATTTTATTCGCGAACTAGGGTGTACGCCATACAAGGTTTGCCTCTATCTGATTGTTTTGTTGATTCTTCTGCATATAAGCTCTTTTGTAATTTCGCTGATCTTTGATAATCTCTTGTCATTTTTTGTGCGAAATTTTCGCATGTCTTCATTCTTTCATTCATTCTTCCATTCTCATATCTTCATGTTAAATATCATATCATTTGAAGCAAAACAAATATTCAAGATAAATATATAAATTGATCTGCGAGATTTTTTTCGAATCTTTGTAATTTTGAAATCTTTAAGATCTTGAAATCTTTGAGATCTTTGAAAACTTGAAATCTTTTGTAATTTTGAAATCTTTGTAATTTTGAAATATTTTTTTTTTTTTTTTTTTTTTTGAAATCTTAGTAATAGTGCGAATGTATCGCTTTCTTTTAAATCAAATCAAGAATCTTTTTATTATTTGTAAAAGAGATATTCTAGAGAAATATATAAATTGAATTTTCTTGATTTTCTGTAATTTTGAAATCTCGAAATCTTTGTAATTTTGAAGTCTTTGTACTCTTGAAATCTTAGTAATCTTTATAATCTTGCGATTGAATCGCTTTTTGTAAATCAAATCAAAAATCTTTTTATTCGTTCTTAGTATAAATTAAAGTGTTCAAAGAAGTGGTACTTAGCTTTCATGTGATTGTCTGTTGCTGTCGTCTCGCGCGAAGTATATGGTTTGCTTGCGAAACTGGCATCCTTGAAATGTATAAACGTCGCACAAAGAAATGTAATTATCGCGCAACAAAAAAAAAAGTGTGAGAAATGAGATTTGAACCCTTGACCTGCCTCTTGCATATTCTCGCACCATACCAACTATTCTAACCCTCTCTTGCGAAATAATCATCAACTTTCTTCAGTGCGAAATAATCAAAGTCCGTGCGAAATTTCGCGTAACAAAAATAAATGTGCGAGAAGCAAGAATTGATCCCGCGACCTGCTACTTGCATTCACGCTCCCCGACCAACTGTGCAAGCTTCTTCTTATGCGAAATTATCGCACACTTGTTAAAACTTGTCTTTCTCTGGTAGTCCAAAAAAGATGCGAAAATTCGCGGGAGGTGGGAATTGAACCTGCGACCTCAAGCTCATTGTCTTATCCTTTAACCAACTTTGCTGGCTTCTGTTTGCGAATTATCTCTGCGAAATAATAACCTACTTTCTTCTGTGCGAAATACCCTTGCAAAATATCCATGCAAAAAGTACACATTTGTTGGGATTTGAACACGCGACCATGAACTCATTAACTTCGCAGATGACCAACTGTGATGCCTCTTGTTTGCGAAATAATGAAACAATATTGTGAAATTATTCATTTTTTCACCCTCTATAAAAAGAAGAAAACTATGCTCGCAGGCGAATTCGAACTTGCGACCACAAACTCACATACTGTTTTCTTTACCAACTGTTCAAGAACCTCTCTGCGAAATTAACGCATAAATTTTTTCCTTATTCTTTTATTCGCCAATGAAAATGAGAAGAAAATGAAAAATATGTGTCTCTACGAATTCGACCCCGTGACCTATTTGTTGTTCGCTCACTGGTGCGTGTCGTAGGTGCAATCAAATTAATATCTTATTTCCACTCAATTAAAAATAATATAATGGAAGTCAAGTTCGTTCCCACGAGGAGCAAGAGATTCTAGTTGTAAAAATTGTGACAAAAGGGGGGTGTAAAAAGCAAGAAAAAATAAACAAAGCAATTAAAAGATAAAGTTGAAATCAATAAGAGAGACAAGATCAAGGAATCCTTCTTTGTTGCAAAACAATGAATCAATTTATGTTCTTTTCTACTTGTTATTAGTCACAGATTATCACCAACCGTAGGATAGCAGGGTCCGCTTAGCTAGCCCCAAAATCCCTTATTTCACCGAGTAACAAGTCCGCTTAGTTATCGATTCTATCCAAAAGAACCACCTTGAGGTTCGCTTACAAGATGTAATTCCTCGAATGCATTAAGATTTATGAATTTAGGTTTAGTACTAGTAGTTAAACTCGGTTCGCTTGGTCCACTTTCTAGCGTTGTTTTTACACACAATCGCTCCACGGAATCCCTCCGCAAGGTCTCGTATTTTCTACTTGTGTAAAGTGTCGAGAACGATTACTTATTCCCTAACTTATACTAGAATTAGGTTGAATTAACAAATTAATTTAGCGTGCACTCTAAACAATCTATCAATCATGAATGAATGAATAAATATTCCTATTAGTAAAAACAAACGATAATCATGTGAAAAACTTCAAGATAGAATTGAAACAAAACTCAAATCATATATTAAGAACTAGGAATTCATCCTTAATCAATAAGAAAATTAGCTACTCATGTTTTTGAAATTCACACAAATAATTATTAAAAGGAGAATTTTCAAGTTCACACAAATAATTAAGAAGAAGAATTGAAAGCAAAAACACAAGTGTTGTGTGTGTAGAGATGTGTGTAAAAAGATGTAGAAAACTTCTCTATTTATAGGCTTCAATATTCTCCAAATCTTCCAAGGAATAGAATCCTTTTCCTTTAGCAATTCAATTTCCAAATCCAAGCCTTTCTCAACTCTTCCATCTTCTCTTTCCAAATTTGAGCCCAATTCTCCATCCAATTCCTAGTCCAAGTCTTCACACCCATGAGAGAAGTCCTCAGAAAATTCTGGAATTTTTGGCTCGCCGGAAAACTGGTATTATGGCCGGAATTTGACCGAATCCACCACCCGGCCACCGAAAATTTCACCGTCATCGGTATATTCGACGGAATATTCCACCCACCGTTAGGACTAACGGTCAAAAGGTCAAACCGTCAGTCAACGGTCAAGGAAGAAGAGGGAGTTAGCTACCGAGTCAGCAGCGAGTCAGCTGCCTAGTTAGTCAATAGTCTTACTCAACTGAGTTGGATCAAGGTTCTTCGGATCGGCCAAGATCGAGTTGACTCGCCTCGTAGGAAAATCCGACGAGTTCTCGCCTCACATAGACATCCCGCCAATTCTCGTGCCTTCCTTTCTTCACCGTTAAGAACCTAACATACATCTATTCAAATCAAGCATCCATTCAATCATATGCGACTCCATTTTATAACACCTTGTTCTTCACCTCGCTTCATACCCTTTCTAGCTCAATTAAACTCATTCACAATTCACAAGTCCACCTTCATAGTCCCATTCTATCACCGTCGCGACTCAAAATCATGGCTTGCAATAGCTCGCAATGCCTCCCTTAAATAAACCGAACTCGTGCAACACCCCTAGTTCGCTCCATTATGCTCATTACCTTCCATCGATCCCCTCGCTATCATTCATCCCATCACCAGCCTTCACCGGAAATCGCCATCGGCTTAATAGTCCCATTAATCCATTCCCGCACTCGAGCTTTAACCCATCCACCATTGCCCTTCCTAACTTTCTTGCCTCGCAATATCTCCATTACAACCAGCAACAAAGTGCCCTCTCCAGAGCTTTACTATCTCGGGGCCGTTGCACCACCGTTCTCTCTCAAAACCATTACCACCACCTGACAGCTGCACTTGTAACACCACAACCCAGCTTACCATCTCTTAAACAGAGCATACTCGATTCAAAACCAGCACAATAACTTCAATTAGCCACAGCTCTTCCTTTAACAGCATACCCATTTCTCTTATTCAATCTCTGTCTATTTAAAGCTCCATTCGTATTCATCATCTCCGTGTAATCTCTCGTAGCAGTTTCCGATGAACTCGGAGGACCCAAACTAATTTTCAACCCTAATTTAATCACTGCACCTATCTCCCCGATCTTCCATGGCTTTATCTTCTAACCCATTTCACCGAGCTTCAAACAGCTGCCACCATTATCGATTCTTCTCATCAATTTGAGATAAATTTCAACAATTACCACAAACCCATCCTCAGTGCAACTCAAATCCATTCCTCTCTGCATCTTAATCATCCATGGAAACAACCAACAGAACTCTCAAATTTAATCCCTGAAATCTTCGAACCCATCTGATTTCTTCATCATCTCACCTCTGTCGAACTTCCACCAAACCCTTTCTGTCGATTTCGTATCCATTTCTCATGAACTAACAGCTTCAATTCAGTCTTCTTCTTCATCCCATTTCTCTGACCTTCTGTACTTCTTGAATCCATCAATTCCACCATCTTCTTCCTCTATCGATTCATCTTCAGAAACATCACAAACCCTAATTCCACTTTTGGGGAAGAACTGGAAGAAACCCTTATTCAATATCTGATTTCTTCTATCTCTCTCGATTCTGCTCTTTCACTTTCACTCTCCATTTCTCTGGCATAGTTTCTCGATCTCTTACAAGGACCTTCAATTTCTCTCGATTCTGCTTATGGTTGCGCCTCTTTCTGTGTCTTGATTTCAAGCACAAAATGATTGAGAAATAATCTTCTCGATTTAGGGTAGGAGTATGAGAATGGATAACAAGACTCTTCTACGCAGTGCTAGGGGACACCCTGGGGATATCCAATAACATGTGGCCACCCCTTAACATCACCGGCTTGTTTTTATATTTCTCTACATAGAGTTGCCCTTAACCTTAATGGGCTCCATAAATCAATCGCCTGTAAATGACCTTTTTGCCCTTTTGGCTCAAATTGGGTGATTTCTTCTTCTTTTCCTCCGTGCGACTCCAAAGTAGCTATAAAACTCAAAACAAGCGTAAAATACATAATTTACAAGAAAAATAGCAAAGAAAGCATAAACAATAGATAGTAAATAGGATGTATTCTACACCCTATCAAATTCCCCCACACTTAGACTTTGCTAGTCCTCGAGCAAATCAAACTAAAAACTCACAACTTCAAAGCGTTTAAGCGTCCCGAGCATCCAAAGAGCTATGAGGACATAGAGTTTTGCATGCTAGTAATAAGAAGTTAGAAATACTAAAGAACATATTCTCATTCTTAAATGTTGAGTGAGAAATAACCACACCATAATGAGAGAACGCGTGTTTGAGAAACGATCAATAAGCATTTCGCCTCGACTTCTGCCTCACCAAAAAGGATTTTATGATAATTGCACTCAAAAAGACGGCTTTTTTATGGGTCTCACATGTGTGCAGGTAGGAATGAAGAGAGAAATCCTGCAACACGTTGAATGGTGGGAAGGACAACTTCCGAAATATTTTTAAAAACCCACATCTTTTAATCATTTTTGAAAAATCATTTTTCTGACGATCTCTACGAAAGGAAATCAACCATTATTATCGAGGATGAGATTACTTACTCACCTTCACATCCGATCGCCAATTATGATAACACCACTCTCACGGCATCCAATAGAAACGTCTTCCGCTCCTCGTCTTGATCTTCTTGGTCTTCGTCTTCGGTTTCAACTTTTGATGATAAACTCTCGAATTTCATAAATCCTTAACAATTTATAACTCTCTTTTTTTTTTTCTTTACCTTAAATCCTTGTCGCTTGAAACTTCCTTATAGATTTTCCTTCCCCACGGCTTATTAACAAAACAAATATTTCTCTCTTTTTTTTTTTTTTTTTTTTTTTTTTTTTTTTTTTTTTTTTGAAACAAAACAAGAGAAATTAAATACAAAATAAACCATGGCCGTGGAAGAAGTATTTTACCGCTTGATTCTTCACAACTTGTATCGCCTCAAAATCATAAACTTCAACAATTCTCACCTTTTGATTTTCTTCGCTTTTATAAATAAGTCTTCATACTTGGATATGAAATTACCTCATTGTAGTGTAAGTCCTCAACATATATGTAAAATCCACTCATTTGTATGTTGCTTTACTTGAATATGAAATTTGCTCTTTTTCTCGTTCCGTTGCTTGTAAACCTTGAACTTTTCCAACTTTCCTTGTAGATTTTGATGTCGCTCCTTGTTGATGATGAGAATGTTTCTATGGATCCGTTGTTGTTGCGAGAGAGAATGGTGCTAACTGCAAATCGAACTACAAGAAGGAGGCTTTCATCTATAGACGTCACCCTTCATGATTGACAAAATTAGCACTCAAGAGATCAAAGAGTAGTGCTTCTATTGGTGGGAGGTTGGGTAGCTCACCATTCTACCCGGAATTAACGTATGGTCACACACACTCAAAAGAAAGCTCTTTAGTAGATGGAAAAATTTCTGGTCGGTGCCTCACATGATATGAATACGGGTAGTCTCCACTAATGATTGATCAGCAACTCTAATAATGCATTTCTCCTCGCACCAAATTCGCATCACCGGCATGATTAAATCCATTATTTAACACTCAAACAAGCAAGAAATCCGAATGTAGTTCTCTAACATTTCCAAGTTCAATTATGTCGGTCAAAATCTCTATGTAAACATACCTAGAAGTATGCTAGTGACTCTAAAATCTCTAAAAGTTGGAGGTTTTAAGTAAAACTTTTTTTAAAATTTTTTAATTTTTTTTTTAAAATTCATGCTTAACCACTCCCCCACACTTAAACCTTACATTGTCCTCAATGTAATTGAATCGTCCTAGTAAAGTCAAGGTGGGAAATTTTAACATGATATGGAACATGTAGGATCAGAATATCGCGACAACAACTCTACGCGAAGACGATGGATAACAACATCGCGAGTGAGTCGCAGAGGGTTAAACATGAATGACGCACTGGGTGACGGTAGGAAGATATGAAATCTGGCGAAAGGTAAGAAGTGTCGCGAATACGAATACTTGTACGCCTGCGACACTTCGCGAGTCATTCCCGAAAATAAAGGACAGTTTTAAGTTTGTCATTCACTATGTATTACCCTATATAAAGGGACGAGTGAATCTGTTGTAGGGAGAGATCTTTTTGGAGGAGAGAGTAAGTCATTAGGAGAGAGAAAGAGAGAAAATATTTGTAAGTTCTTAAATATAATTCCATTTTCCTGTGTAAAGATTGAAGAAAGTTATTAATAAATATTCATAATTGTTCATCTATTATCTTTTAAATGGATTAGCTAAACAAAATATAGTGAGGGGTGTATTGTGGGATTTCCTGCAACTACAGAACAAGAAAAAGAAATAACAAAAAGCAAAAGGATAAGAAATACAAAACCTATGGGTTGCCTCCCATTAAGCGCTTGTTTTAAAGTCGACGGCCCGACTTAGCTTTTGCAAGATTCATTAGCCCAGATCAATCTCTTTCACGGGAAAACATGACTTCACATCACTAGGGTATCTCTTTGTCTCAAAGATATTGAAGTGGATGAGTGTACCATCAAACTCCATAGTCAAGGTGCCATTTTGGACATCAATCTTTGTTCCTAAGTGGTGCTTAAGAATGGTCTACCCAATAGCAAAGGTGTAGACTTGGAAGAATTCTCATCATTCATGTCTAAGACATAGAAATCAGCCGGAAATACAAGCTCATTAACCTGCACCAAAACATTCTCAACAATCCCTTTCGGGTAAACATTAGATCGGTTAGCAAGTTCAAGAACTACCCCGGTCTCCTTAAGAGGACCAAGATTCAAAGAATCATAAATCGAGGAAGGCATAACATTAACCGATGCTCCCAAATCTAGCAAAGCTCGAGTAAACCTTGTTTTACCAATTGTGCAAGGTATATTGAAACTACCGGGGTCCTTTAATTTTGGTGGGAGTTTCTTGAGAATAAATGCCGAAGCATTTTCCCCCACACTCATGACTTCGTTCCCTTTTAACCTTTTCTTCTTCATGCACAACTCCTTTAAGAACTTTGCACAACGAGGAATTTGACGAATAGCTTCAATGAGTGGAATATTGACTTGTACTTTCTCAAGGATGTCCCACATATCCTTGTATTCCAAGTCTTTCTTTGATTTAGCAAATCGGCTAGGAAACGGGGGTGGAGTTGTGAAAGTAGGAACCGTCTCCTCGGGTTGGTTGGTTGGGGATGTATTCTCCTTTGGTGCGATTTCAATTTCCTCTTTCTCATCATACACCTTATCTTGTTGATTTGGTTGCTCCACTTGTTTCCCACTCCTCAAAGTAATCGCATTAACGCTCTCTCTTGGATTAACAAATGGTTGTGAAGGAAGCTTTGTGGATGCTTGAGCTTTCAATAAGTTCACATCGGACGCTAATTGCCCCACTTGAATTTGTAAATCCTTGATTGCCGAATCGGTCTTTTGTTGTTGTTGTTGGACCAAAGCGGTAATACCTTGCATACCTTGTATCAATGTATTGAGCTTGTCATCAATTGAAGAATCACGTTCCTTGACTTGTTGTGGTTGAAATTGTTGTTGAGGTTGGAAACGTGATTGTTGGAAACCACCTTGTTGCTCATACGGATTGGGAACCGCCGCTTGCTTATTTGCATAACTAAAGTTGGGATGATCCTTCCAACCGGGATTGTAAGTATTCGAGTATGGATCGTACCTCGGCCTTTGATTTGGATATATAGCATTTACTTGTTCGGTCTCACCATCCGGAATAATAACCGCGGCCATCATTTGAATCATTTTCTCCATGTTACCCATTCTTTGATCAAGATGTGACGATGAATCACTAACTTCATGCACTCGCCTAACCATTGGTTCATCCCTTGTGTAGAATTGTTGCGAGTTTGCCGCCATACTTTCAATCAACTCGGTCGCTTGGGTCACCGTCTTGTTCACTAGTGCACCACCACCCGCGGCGTCAAGAAGAGACCTATCACTTGGGTTGAGAGCTTCGTAGAAGTATTGGAGTATCATAACGTCACTAAATTGATGGTGTGGACAGCTTGCCACCAACCTCTTGTATCGCTCCCAACATTCATACAATGACTCTCCCACATGTTGTTTCAATCCACAAATCTCCTTGCGAATTTGAGTAGCTTTGGATGCGGGAAAATATCTCTCGAGGAAAAGTTTCTTCATCCCATTCCATGTTGTGATACTTCGGAAGGTAAATAATATAACCATTCCTTAGCATTGCCCGCCAAAGAAAACGGAAAGCTTTCAACATTGCTCCATCCGCATTGGTCTCCGGTGGAAGCATGGCCATAACTATGGTATAGAAGTCCATAAGATGTTTGTTTGGGTCTTCATTCACCATGCCATGGAACTTTGGTAACTCTCTAATCAACCCCGGCTTGATCTCGAAAGTTGAGTTAGTTTGGATACACCATTGTTGTGTGTCAAGCTTGTGAGAAGCTAGGTCCTTGAGTGTACGATCAGCCATTGGTTCTTCCTCTTTGTCCGAATCTGTGAATTCACTTGATGAAGAAGGAGGAAGTGGAGTGTTAACCGCTCGAATGAAATCCTTTAGTTGAGTGCCGGATCGAAGACGTATTGGACTCGGCCTGCCCTCTTTAAGCATTCACCAAAGGTATAGCACCTGAAACAAGATTCTTGAAAACTAAGTTAGATACGGTAAAGAATCTAACAAAGCAAGAATAAAGCAAAAAGAAAAATAAAAACAACTAAAACCGTCCGTTGCTCCCCGGCAACGGTGCCAAAATTTGATGCGTGTCGTAGGTGCAATCAAATTAATATCTTATTTCCACTCAATTAAAAATAATATAATGGAAGTCAAGTTCGTTCCCACGAGGAGCAAGAGATTCTAGTTTTAAAAATTGTCACAAAAGGGGGGTGTAAAAAGCAAGAAAAAATAAACAAAGCAATTAAAAGATAAAGTTGAAATCAATAAGAGAGACAAGATCAAGGAATCCTTCTTTGTTGCAAAAAAATGAATCAAGTTATGTTCTTTTCTACTTGTTATTAGTCACAGATTATCACCAACCGTAGGATAGCAGGTCCGCTTAGCTAGCCCCAAAATCCCTTATTTCACTGAGTAACAAGTCCGCTTAGTTATCAGATTGTATCCAAAAGAACCACCTTGAGGTTCGCTTACAAGATGTAATTCCCTGAATGCATTAAGATTTATGAATTTAGGTTTAGTACTAGTAGTTAAACTCGGTTCGCTTGGTCCACTTTCTAGCGTTGTTTTTACACACAATCGCTCCACGGAATCCCTCCGCAAGGTCTCGTGTTTTCTACTTGCGTAAAGTGTCGAGAACGATTACTTATTCCCTAACTTATACTAGAATTAGGTTGAATTAACAAATCAATTTAGCGTGCACTCTAAACAATCTATCAATTAATCATGAATGAATAAATATTCCTATTAGTAAAAACAAACGATAATCATGTGAAAAACTTCAAGATAGAATTGAAACAAAACTCAAATCATATATTAAGAACTAGGAATTCATCCTCAATCAATAAGAAAATTAGCTACTCATGTTTTTGAAATTCACACAAATAATTATTAAAAGGAGAATTTTCAAGTTCACACAAATAATTAAGAAGAAGAATTGAAAGCAAAAACACAAGTGTTGTGTGTGTAGAGATGTGTGTAAAAGATGTAGAAAACTTCTCTATTTATAGGCTTCAATATTCTCCAAATCTTCCAAGGAATAGAATCCTTTTCCTTTAGCAATTCAATTTCCAAATCCAAGCCCTTCTCAACTCTTCCATCTTCTCTTTCCAAATTTGAGCCCAATTCTCCATCCAATTCCTAGTCCAAGTCTTCACACCCATGAGAGAAGTCCTCTTTAAAATTCTCGGAATTTTTGGCTCACGGAAAATCGGTATTATGGACGGAATTTAACCTAATCCGTCACCGCGGCCACCTGAAAATTTCACCGTCATCGGGGTATATTCGACGGAATATTCCGTCGACCCACCGTTAGGACTAACGGTCAAAGGTCAAACCGTCACCAACGGTCAAGGCAGAAGAGGGAGTTAGCTACCGAGTCGCAGCGAGTCACCGCCTAGTTAGTCGAATAGTCTTACTCATTGAGTTGGATCGGGTTCTCGGATCGCCAAGATGAGTTGACTTCGCTCGTAGGAAAATCTGACAGAGTTCTGCCTGTTACAGGACATCCCGGCCAATTTTCAGGCCTTCCTTTCTTCACCTGTTAAGAACCTAACATACATCTATTCAAATCAAGCATCCATTCAATCATATGCAGCTCCATTTTATAACACCTTGTTCTTCAGCCCTGCTTCATACCCTTTCTAGCTCAATTAAACTCATTCACAATTCACAAGTACACCTTCATAGTCCCATTCTATCACCGCTCGCGACTCAAAATCATGGCTTGCAATAGCTCGCAATGCCTCCCTTAAATAAATCGAACTCGTGCAACACCCCTAGTTCACCTCCATTATGCTCATTACCTTCCATCGATCCCTCGCTATCATTCATCCCATCACCGGCTTCACCGAAATCGCCATCGGCTTAATAGTCCCATTAATCCATTCATGCACTCGAGCTTTAACCCATCCACCATTGCCCTTCCTAACTTTCTTGCCTCGCAATATCTCCATTACAACTCCAGTAACAAGTGCCCAGCCTCCGTAGCTTTACTATCTGCCGCACCACCGCTTCTCTCTCAAAACCATTACCACCACCCGACAAACCTGCACTTGTAACACCACAACCCAGCTCACCATCTCTTAAACAGAGCATACTCGATTCAAAACCAAAGACATCAACTTCAATTAGCCACAACTCTTCCTTTAACAAAGATACCCATTTCTCTTATTCAATCTCTCGTCTATTTAAAGCTCCATTCGATTCATCATCTCCCGTGTAATCTCTCAGGTAGCAGTTTCCTGATGAACTCAGAGGACCCAATCTAATTTTCAACCCTAATTTAATCACAGACCTATCTCCCTGAGCTTCCATGGCTTTATCTTCTAACCCATTTCACCGAGCTTCAAACAGCTGCCACCATTATCGATTCTTCTCATCAATTTGAGATAAATTTCAACAATTACCACAAACCCATCCTCAGTGCAACTCAAATCCATTCCTCTCTGCATCTTGATCATCCATGGAAACAACCAATAGAACTCTCAAATTTAATCCCTGAAATCTTCGAACCCATCTGATTTCTTCATCATCTCACCTCTGTCGAACTTCCACCAAACCCTTTCTGTCGATTTCGTATCCATTTCTCATGAACTAACAGCTTCAATTCAGTCTTCTTCTTCATCCCATTTCTCTGACCTTCTGTACTTCTTGAATCCATCAATTACACCATCTTCTTCCTCTATCGATTCATCTTCAGAAACATCACAAACCCTAATTCCACTTTTGGGGAAGAATCGGAAGAAACCCTTATTCAATATCTCGATTTCTTCTATCTCTCTCGATTCTCGCTCTTTCACTTTCACTCTCCATTTCTCTCGGCATAGTTTCTCGATCTCTTACAAGGACCTTCAATTTCTCTCGATTCTGCTTATGGTTGCGCCTCTTTCTGTGTCTTGATTTCAAGCACAAAATGATTGAGAAATAATCTTCTCGATTTAGGGTAGGAGTATGAGAATGGATAACAGTATCCTTCTACACAGGCTAGGGGACACCCCAGGGGATATCCAATAACATGTGGCCACCCCTTAACATCACCGGCTTGTTTTTATATTTCTCTACATAGAGTTGCCCCTTAACCTTAACTGGGCTCCATATATCAATCGCCTGTAAAATGACCTTTTTGCCCTTTTGGATCAAATTGGGTGATTTCTTCTTCTTTTCCTCCGTGCGACTCCAAAGTAGCTATAAAACTCAAAACAAGCGTAAAATACATAATTTACAAGAAAAATAGCAAAGAAAGCATAAACAATAGATAGTAAATAGGATGTATTCTACACCCTATCATCAGCCTTGAACCATCTGTGCGAATTTCTATTTGTGATAGAAATTGCAGTGTCTGCTTCTTATCTTATCTTCGCTTTTCTTTATTTCCTTCAACAATTTGCCTTTTGCTTTTTATCTTGAACATGGAAATCTTCCATTGAAACTTTAGTTTTCTTCCCTGAATTTCACCACAGCAACTAATTTTTCTCTTACTCTTTTCATGTCTTTGAATTGTTAATGATGTTTACTCCCTGAAAGTGTGATTTCTCCCATGAAATTTCCATTTTTGAACCTAAACTTTGTAAATCTATAAAAATATGAACAATAATTAATCTTCATGGAAATTTCTTGAACCAACAAATTACAGGAAGGATAAATCCTTTACTCCTCCCTGTTTCTAGAGCCAAAAATGTAGTTGCAGGAAATCCCACAACACACCCCTTGTGATATTATGATAATATTTTCTAGATCTAAACTTATTTGATAATTAAAATAAAGATAAAAGTGCTAGAAATTTAAATAGACACACGAGATTTTTTACATGGTTCGATCAATATGATCTACATCCATGGTTCTTCACTATGATTTTTAGAATTACATAAATATTACATTTAGGATCTCCATTAATGAGTATTTGGAGCTTTCTAGATCTAGTTTTTGGGGAAGAAGATGATAAAGAAAATAAACTCTCTCTCCTGATTGTGTATCCACTCTCTCTTACAAAATTGTGTCTCTACTCTAAAAAGATCTCTCTCTTTCTCTCTCCTGCCTTTCTCTTTATATAGGTGTTTACATAGTGGATGACAGCTCATACATAGTGGAGTACAGCTCATAATTTCGCAGGCTCTCTTTCTATAATTTCGCAAGCTCTGCTACATTTTCTCAATCTAAGAAAATAATTAAATCTCGCATACTAATAAAATGTGTTGTGCGATATTTGGATCCTACAGCAGGTAAGTCAACCAAAACATTCAGAGGCTGTGAAATCACCGGATCTACTCAACGGACGCCAATCTCGTATCGCAATATCTGAAAAAGTTCCGAAGGTATGTGTTTTAAACCAGTTACATGATCTTAAGACCATATGAGTCTGAAATATGCTATCAACTACTATATGAATCACGGATGCTAGGGTGTATTTTGGAGAACCTTGTATATTTGTTACCTATTCATCCGTGTCTTCGTATTCATGGTGGAATTTGGCATATTTGTCACCCGAATATGGAATATTACTCTACTGCTGCAGGTAAGTCAACAAAATTTGGGGAAACATACTCTGGATGTGACATCAAAAGATCCACCTAGTCGGAGCCAATCTGAGATCACGACAACTAAAGCGATTTCTCTAAGATTCTGTTTTTATTTTTACATGCATTTAAATCTCAATTTGTTTTGAAGTTTTCGCTTGAAGATGTTCATATGCCATATATTTCCGCAGGGTAGAAGGTGCAACATTTTTGACGAGATGTCTAAGGCAAACGTCCTTGCTAGAGGTAGTGTAGTTGCAGGAAATCCTACACTACACCCCTCACTAGAATTTACATTAAGTCATTTTAAGATGAATGATTATGATTTCTATTGATTGAATACTTGAATCTTTACAATAGGAAATAGAAATGAGTAAAAGAATTACAATCACTCTAAAAATTTCTCTCTCCTAAAGACTTGCTTAACAATTCAAAAGAACCTCTTCCACAACAGACTGACTCAACCCTTTATATAGGGTAGTACACAGTGGATGACAGCTAAGCTGTCCTTTATTTTCGGGAATTGCTTGCGAGATATCGCAAGTGTACAAGTATACAATCTCGCGACACTCCTAAATTTCGCTGAATCTTCACATCTTTCTCATGTTTTGGCTGTTCGTCATTCATTGCGTCATTTATTTTACTTCCCTGCGACTCCCTCGCGATGTCGTCATTTATTAATCTCGCGAAGTATCGATGTCGCGATATTCTGATCCTACATCTTGCCTCTTCTCATGTCTTCTCTTAGAAGGAGAGAATGTCATGAGAACCAATATTTTAAAATGCCGCAATTGCTCATCTTTATCTCGCAATTGTTCATCTTTATCTGTTTCACTCCCGTACAGAATTTATTACAGGTGTTTCTTAATCCACTCTTTTCTTGACACGTCTCTTTCAACCGTTTATTCTTGACCATTCACGTCCCATCTCGGATTAAATGCATTTGTTTTCTCTAGGATTCTTCCCTCTATATATAGTTTTCTCACCCTTCTCTTCTTCTCTTTTATTTTCCCTCTGCAACCTCTTTTCCTCCGCAATCTGCGTTTCTGCTGCTGTAAATCTTCCCTTCTTTCTTTCTTTCTTTTGATCTTCAACTTTCTAATCATTCCCATACTCTAAAAAATGGCTTCACTTGGTCGTACATATAAACCCCTTTTTAATGAAGCTCAAAAGAATTTGCAAGAGAAGGGCTTCATCCTATCAACCATTCCTGATCAAGAATCTTCATCTATACTTTCTGCAAAGTTGTTTTCTGATCATCAATGTAATGATCAGAAGATTATAATCTCGCTAGGTCAAATCCTCACAGGCCTTCCCATTCCTCTCTACAACCCCGAAATACCTTTATTCTATGAAATTCTTGCTCATGAGAAGTTCTCGCGAGCTATTTATTAACTAAGTGGTGATTGCATCCGTCTAATGCTTGAATTCGCCAATCGTGGCGCCGGTAAGGGATCTTTATATCCCGATGATGTCAAAGACCCTAGATTCGCGGATTTAGAAATAGACGCTGAGAAATATACTGTGGAAAACTTTTTTGAAAATTATGAAGTAATAAATATGAGAAATGATAAATCTCGCTGGGGTGCTCGATTGAAGAGAAAAGATAATATTTCCAGTGATAAGCTGCTCATGCAAGATATTGATTGGCACTCGGGCAAAAATAACGTTCCTCGATATTCCAAAGATGAGAAGTGGTGGGTTGTTCCTCTGTTTTTGAGCGGACCTTATATTGCAGGTTCTCATACTCTCCCTGCAAATCTCGCAAACTACCATCCTTGGGAATTTAAGTGGCCCGAGAAGGCAAAAGAGGTATACTTCCTATTTCAAGTTTGCTTTGCGATATTTCCTTCCTCTTATATTTACTAGACTTGTAAAATTTTCAGATTACCAAATTGAAAAAGAGTTATAGTAGACGTCCAAAGGCGAGTACTCTGGCGATACTCCGATCGATCACGGATGAAGTAAGAAATACTTTCTTTTATTATTTTTAACAATATTGTTGCCTCTGTTTCTTATCTTCATTTATGTGCGAAGGTTGTTGAATAAATAGACATTCCCGAGGCTGCGAAGGTTAAGGGCAAGAATAAAATCACTCTTCGCAAGGATAAATCTTCTGCTCCATCTTCTAAAAAGCGGAAAATCCATCCCTCCTCTCGTTCTAGTTCTCAAACCAGCGAGAGTTCCGACGAAGATGAAGATGGGGTTGGTACTTCCTCTGCGAAGGAGAATCACTCGATCACTTCTGTTATGGCGCAATTGTCTAGTGTCTTCTCCGATTCTATGCAAGGATTGGGAGATGATCATTTATCTGCTACTTGTGAAGCTCTCGCTAAAATTTGCGATGCTCCCCTGTTAGAGGATAATGAATCTTTTCGCGGAGTTTCCCGGACAATGACTCCCAGTCTCTTAAATGCACTCAGTGCCTTGGTATGCTCATATTTCTCTATTTCTCTGTTACTTCGATTATAAACCTTATCTTAACAATTTCTTTATCTTTCTTTATAGTCTGGGAGAGCTTCCTTTGTTGTTGCCTCGGACCTTGAGAAAAGACGCAACAATCTTGAAAAGAAAAATCTTCAACTTAAGGAGAAGAACAAAGAGCTAGAAATTGAAGTTGCGACATCTCGCAAGAAGGATGCTAAAATTCAATAGTTGGAAGTTGAGTCTTCTTCCCAGAAAGACAAAATATCTACACTTCAAAGTGCTAATCAACAACTTTATGGTATAACACCCTCCTTCTTTCTCTATTTATACTTTGCCGTTTATTTCCTTTGCCTGACTTATTATTTTCGCAGACATTTATAATCTTTCTGACGAAGCCATCCTTCTCCATTCATTCCCTGAACCTATGGATGATGATGCTCTTCTCGCTCATTTCAATGAATCTTTAAGTAGTTCTTCAAACAAGACTAATTCTCTCTCATTAAATGAACTTCGAACCAAATTTCATCTTTTAGAAATTGAACATAGATCTAGTTTAGGTTTAGCCAACCGATTTAAACGTTTATATCTTGACTCCCAGGAGAGTAGTAGTATTCTAAGGAAAGAGATTAGCAGCCTCATAGATGATAAGGATCGCATTGCTAATCAAGGTGCACAAGCATTACCAAAATTCCAAAAAACTATTCTTGAAGTCCAAATTGAACGAGATGAATCCCTTCGCCAAAATGCCATACTTAATGAGCGAGAAAATCAAATTCGTTCACTTCTTGTTATAAATAATGATGATGAATTCGCTTGGGCTGTGAAGGTTCTAGATAATGCCGTAAATAACTTAGGTGTTAACGTCAGTCTTCATGCTAAGCATAATGCCTTGGTTAAAGATATGATTTCTGACAGAGAAGGTTGTTTTACTATTCTTCATTATTATTCCACTTCTTTTTTACGAAACCGTTGTTAGGCTGCTAATTCAATGTCCTTTGTTCGCAGAATCTGAGAGGAGATTTCAAACTAGATTCAAGGAACTTGAATCTGAGAAAGCACAACTCGCCAAAGACTTCTCTCTTCGCAATGACAAATATTCTAAGATGAAGAAGCAACTACAAACTACCGTGGCGAATTTCAATAATGATGCAGTTCGTTTTCGCAACCAAACTATTGAACAAATTTGCAATGATCACAACATTCCTCTTTCTTCATATCCTTGTCTTCGTGAAGAAATTCCTGATAATATGCCTTGTTCAGATGTCTCTGATAGTGATGTAAGCGAAGAAGAAGAATCTGATAAAGAAGAATAAGTTGCTAGATTGTTCCATTTTCCTTTCTCTTCTTGTGATATTTGTATATTTATCCTTTTAACCTTCCATTTGTAACCTCTTATTGTAAATTTCTCATGTGAAAATAAATAACAAATTTTTATTCTAATCATTCCCATACTTGCCTCTGTTATTTATTTTCACATGACATAAATCAAGTCGATAATCTTTAAGTAATGATACTTCTTTAATTTCGCAACTGCTGTTGCTGATTCTTCACAGATAAATGAAGAAATATAATCGTACTCGCAAGCTTGTTTTCTTACTCGATTTCTTGTGTTATTTTATCATCATTTATGTTAAAATTCATCATTGCGACAAAATCGCAGGACGTCTTTACATTTTCATGTAATGACCCATTGATCTTGTCTTATCATCGTTTTTGTGTGGTCTTATTTTGCCTTCCTAGGTAAAGGTCTTATTTTGCCACCCCTCATTTTGCATCAATATGACAGGTCTAAATATTCTTGTGAATATAAAATCCCATGACATTGACGTCTTGCGACAAGATCGCAGGACGTCCTTACACTTTCATGTAATGACCCATTGATCTTGTCTTATCATTTCTTTAGTATTTTTGCCTCTGCAGGATATTTCATTTGCGACAATATGACAGGCCTAAATGTTCTTGCGAATATAAAGCCCCATGACATTGCCGTCTTATGACACTTATTAGCTCCCTAATGGAGGGTGCCGCCCTTATCATCTCCCTGGTTTCCCCTTCAAGGAGGCGTACATCGGCCATACAAGACTAGCTCCTCCCATCCGGTCTTAACAACAACCAATTGTTTTCGCAGCCACTTATCCCTTATACCTATAGGGTTTATGGTTACGAGACTGCACCCTAAGTGGAGTTTTCTTCGGGCCGAGTGCAACATATGCCAAGACTTTCCAAGAATGGCCGAGACACTTCAAATGCCCTGTGCACTCTTGGCTCAACCGTGTACCCCGGCGCCTTGAGCATACATCGACTCCTTGGAAGAGACCCTCGGGCGTCCAACCAGGGTATAACCTTATATATATAGTTGGAAATCCAAGGTATCTCTCCCGGATAGGCTTTCATGGGCCCCAAATCTCCATGACTCAGTTCCGTGAGCGGTGTAACCTTTTCACTGAGCCATGTCAAGAGATACCCCCTTATATGACGCACTTTAGGTCTTACATTTGCCTCTTGCGAAATATCATTCGCGAACTAGGGTGTACGCCATAAAGGTTTGTCCCATTCACTCACTCTTTCATTTTTGTTAATTCATTCAATCATTCATTTTTGGTTTTCTCTTGTTACTTTGTTTGCGAAGCTATCGCACAATTTTGCATTGTTTATTCATTTTTGTTTTTCAATTCTTCAATCAGATTTTCATACATTCTTGATGGCGAGATTCTCGCGTATTTCTTCTTCAATTATTGTTTATTCATTTCTTACACTTTTTGCTCTTGCTGCTCTCTGCCTCTGCACCATTCAAATCTCTTAATGATTCCTTTCCATCACAATTTTCAACTGTTTTCATGCACTTGCTTCGCGATGTATCTTCACCTCTTGTATCTATGGTATCCACCATCAATCTTTCTCTTCTTTGTTCATCTTTTATATTTTGCTTCCAGCCCTTTCTTTTTGCAGCTCTTTCCTCGCAACTCTCCACATCAATATCATAGCATTTTTGTCCTTCCATCCAGTCTCCCTTTATAACTCCAACACCGCTAGGATGAGGAAACTTTATACACTGATAATAAGTTGACGCAACGCCCAGAATTTCGTGCAACCATGGCCTTCCGATCAATGCATTATAAGGGGACTCCACATCGACTATACAGAACAAAATTTCAGTTGATAATCCTTGCAAAGGTATTCTCATATGAACTTCTCCTTTAGGCTTATTCGTTGTGCCATTGAAACCATATATTTTATACGTCGAAGGTATCAATTCTTCATCCTTCCCACCCATAGTCTTGTAAGTATGGTAGAAAAGAATGTTTACTGAGCTCCCCGTATCAATTAAGATTCTATTGATCGCCTAGGAATTCTCTGCTTCATCGTCTTCGCCATCTACAGGTTTTGGATTAATTTCCAATTTTACAACCAATAGACTATCATGCGTCTCCCTCGCCTTCTTTAGAATCTCTTCTCACGGTGAAAGAAATAATGCATTTGCCATTCTTTTAATCTGCGATGTCTTCGCGATGTTCATCACTTCTTTATTATCGCATCCCTCGCGAAAACCCTACTGAGAACATTATCATGAAAATCTTCAATTGTTCGGTATGAGTGTACAATGGAGTTGCAAAACAAATTTTTAGCTTTCGATCCAACTTCTATTACGAATGTTTCTTTCCCCTTTGCTGAATTTGTTCTGTGCATTACTGGCGGTGGTGGTAATGGTTGAACCTTCTCTTCACTTTTTAGAAAATGACTCGCCTTTCCTTGGTCAATCATTCTCGAGGATGATTCTTTTTATATTTCTGCAGTCATTTGTTAAGTGTCCATAAAAGCGGTGGTAAGAATGTAACTCGTGACTTCTATCACTTGGTGGTGGCTCATTCCCCATGTTCCATGGCGTGTATGTTTTCCATCAAGAGTATAGCTTCCCATATTTTTTCAACACTAGTATTTAATGGTGGCATTTTGATTTCCTCCCACACTACTCTGTGACTTCGCTGCCCTCCATGATAATTCTGCCTTCGACTTCCATAAGTTTCTTGTGGATGATCAAGTCTTTGAATTTTGTTATTGCCGCCACGGTTGTAGTAGTTCCTTTCTCTTTCAAACTCTTCGTGATCACGGCTTCCCATAGCTACTATCTTTGGTTGTCCATCATCTATTACCTTTTCTTGTTGCCCTTGCGAAGTGCTCGCCACTGTGTTTATCAACTTGGGTAATAAGCTTGCATTCGCAGCGTTTGAATTTGTATTCGCAACTGGGTATGATTCCATCTCGGTTTGCCTTTCCTCTAAAGCAATATATTCCTCCTGAAGTTCTCGCAACTCAGTCATTGTAATTGTATTCTTGACTCTAAAGATTTGAATATATAACAAATTGGTTGCGAACATGGCGTTTATGAATGATAAAATAAGATATCTTTCATCCACTCGTCCAGCCATCTCGCTAAAATTGTCTTCCATCTCACAGTTAAGTGTCTTAAACTTTCGCCAACTCTTTGTTTCAGCCCAAATACATCTTCAATTCCTGGTCGCGAGGAGTTGTTACTTATATATGCCCCTAAGAATATAGATTGTAAATGATTGAATGACGTGATTGTGTTTCTTGGTAAACCTTCAAACCATTTCAGTGCTTCTCCTGTTAAACTTGATGCGAAATATTTGCACAATATGGCGTCATGATTTTCCCACTGTAGCATACATCTCACATATGCTTTGATGTGTTGTATTGCGCAAGTTGTTCCATCAAAAATGCTGGTTAACGCGGGTAAATTGCATTTTGGGGGTATTCCTCCTAACTGCACCTCTAGTGTAAAGGGGGTTTTCGCAGCTTCTTCGATGGCCTCATCCAATTGTCTTCTTCCTCCTCCCCTTCTATTGTTCAAAGATTCCCCTCATTTTCGCCAACTCTCTTAAGATTTGTTCGTTTACATCGGGATTCGAATTCATTGGTCTTTTTAGCTCTGCCTCTCTCCTTCTGCGTTCGTGTCTACCTTGATTTTCTTGTTCAGCATTTTCTTCTCTTATTTCTCTGCGACTTTCTCCTTCATCTCGTTCACGAATTCGCACACCATATTATCTATCATTTTCTCTTCTTGGTTGTCTATCAGTTCTCCTTTGTATTCTTTCATATTCTTCATTGATATTTCCATTGTTGCGATTTTGCTCGCGCCTTGTTTCTCGATTGTCATGATTGTTCTGCCGAATTGCTTCCTGCAATTCCCGTTCTTCCATTTCTACTCTTAATCTTTCCCTTTCGCAAGCTAGACGCGCTTGTTCAATATAATGCTTTTCGATGTCATCTTCAATCTCCTTTTGTTTCCTCTTTGTTTCTCTCCCATGCAGTATTCTTCTTCCTTCTTCCTGATTTTCTTCATCAATTGGACTATTCTCCTGCCTATTTCCTTGATTTCCGTCATTTTGGCCATTCTGTAAAATCTCAGGACGTGAAACACACACCACTTCCCTTCTTTCGCAGCATTCTTCACCGAGATTTAGCTCTCTTTCTAGATTTTCTTCATTAACATTTTCTACAGGTAATATCCTCCTCATGTCATCTCTAACCGATCCTGATCTTGACCTGGTATTACTTCTCGACCTCCTATTCTGTAACCTCATATTTTCCATTCTTAACTCATGGTTTTGCCTTGTTAGATTTGCACGTTCTTCCGCTTCTAATCGCCTTTCTTCATATATTGTTTGCCTCAATGTTTCTAATGCTGTGACTTCTTCATTTCTATGAGTTGTTTCTCCCATCTCTTCTCGATTTCTCTCCTCTTGTCCATTATTTATCAATTGTTGCACTTATTCTCTCTCTTCCATAGAATCTGATCTCCATGTATGCACACTCACCCTATTATAATCTGTTACTCTATTCGGTGCTGGTTGAATTGGTGGTTGAATTTGACCTTCTTCTCTATTTCTTGCGTTTATTCTTGATGGTTCACCTACTTCATTTCTCCTTTCTCCAGCTAATCTCCCGCTTCTCCTTACAATTGTTGGTTGTTCTGATGCATTCTTTCTTCTAGCCATTTCTCAATTTTAGTAAGTTGTTGAAAATTATACGAAATTTATTTCTTGTTACTCCTTATTCTTTCAATTCACAAGGTTGATCTCTACTCAATCATTTTTGTTTCTAGTTGCACTTGCTTTTTTCTCTCAGGTCTTCCATAATCCTTGTGCTCTTCTTTATCCATCTCTCCTGATCTCCATGTATGCACACTCACCCTATTATAATCGAAGGTTTGTGGATTTACCAATATCTCTTTTATTCATGTGATGGTTGAATTGGTGGTTGAATTTGACCTTCTTCTCTATTTCTTCGAGGCAATGTCAACCTTCCGTTTATTCTTGATGCTTCACCTACTTCATTTCTCCCATTATGTAGCCATTTCTCAATTTTAGTAAGTTGTTGAAAATTATACGAAAAAATTTCTTTCTTGTTACTAAACTGTAGTATCTTCACGGTGATGGTTGAAGGTTGCATCCCTCTTTTTCAATTGTTGGTTGTTAGCGAGTTGATCTCTACTCAATCCCTGTTTCTAGGAAATGCAGGAATCCTACACTACACCCCTCACTATAATTTACACAATTAAGTCATTTTAAGATGAATGATTATGATTTCTATTGATTGAATACTTGAATCTTTACAATAGGAAATAGAAATGAGTAAAAGAATTACAATCACTCTAAAACTTTCTCTCTCCTAAAGACTTGCTTAAAAATTCAAAAGAACTCTTCCACAACAGACTGACTCAACCCTTTATATAGGGTAGTACACAGTGGATGACAGCTAAGCTGTCCTTTATTTTCGGGAATGGCTTGCGAGATATCGCAAGTGTACAAGTATACAATCTCGCGACACTCCTAAATTTTGCTGAATCTTCACATCTTTCTCATGTTTTGGTTGTTCGTCATTCATTGCGTCATTTATTTTACTTCCCTGCGACTCCCTCGCGATGTCGTCATTTATTAATCTCTCGAAGTATCAATGTCGCGATATTCTGATCCTACAGGTAGAGCTTTTCTTTTAACAGGAAAACAACAATTACATGGAAAGGATGGGTTGGAGGTTGATTGCCACAAAATCCTGACTGAGGAAGTAATAAAACCGAATTTCTGTCTATCCGTACGATTTGCTGGTATGGAAACATTAGGGAAAACTCTTGGAAAAGCGATTCCTTGGCCAAAGTATGGTGTTCAGTTTACCGAGCCTGCTAAGAAGGTTAGTTGCTTGGCTTGTTTGATTTGTAAGTCGAATATACATAAACCAGTCTATCAATTATATGAATTACCGATCCAAGTGTAAATTAGAGAACCTAGAAAAATAGAAACATGTGTAACTTTCAAAAGTAACTAATAACTCTTTTAATCTTATGCATAACCCTACCAGTAATTCACAACCAACTACTTCTCTGCGGAAGTCTCTTTCACGTAGCAACTCTTCTGATGGATCTAAGAAGCAGTCTCCTAATCTTATGCAGAACTCTACCAGTAATTCCCAACCAAATCCTTCAATATCTCTAGAGAAGTCGTGAACATCTACGGCAGAACATCTGGATAAGACATCTAATGGAGTATTTTTTTTTTCTTTGTAAATCGATATTGCTAATTATAGCATCTTCTTTTTATATGATGGTCATATGCCATATCTCCGCAGAAAGCAAAATACGACTTTTGGAATGGATCTAGGGGAAACGTCGTTGCTAGAGGCAATATTTTACCTATGGTGCCTAACCAGAAAATACATGGACAAGATCTTCCTAGTAACTGTTATGCTGTCAATATTCAGGAGGTTATAGTTCTATCGTTCGTGTTAACCGAACCAAGTGGTGAGTTTAAGTTATTAGGGGAAGCTAGAGATGGTTTTGTGGCATGGCCGAAAGATAACTGTTTCATCTCTGATGACAAGGCTAGTTTCTTAGCTCTTTTGCTTTGTTAATCAAGTATGTAAATAGTTTTACATAAATTGTGTATTCAGTTTCTTAGCTCTTTTGCTTTGAGAATTCACATGACAGACGAATTCACCTTGGATTTAGAATATATATATATATATAATACATTTAATCTATTGTTGCAGGAAACTCCACAACATGGAAAACCTCATAAGCAACCAGAACCAGTTTTAGATTATGAGAAGAAATTGGACAGTGACCTAAGAACAACAAGCATCCTTGCAGAAGATAAACTAAATGAGGAGCACCTAGCAGTCAATCCACATTCGGGGAGTCATGCAGCCTCTAACAAGCTTCCAAAGAAGATTAAAAAGGCGCAGAGAAAGTTATATGTACAAAGTGTAGATCAGGCATACCAACTTCCAGATGGGAAACAGAGGATGACAAGGTTTGCCGCGTCGAGAATGTCACAACCTGATCAATTGCTTGAAGAGACACCACCATCAAAAAGTTGAAGAAAAACTGATGATTTTTGGATAAATGCTCTTTAATATTTTCTTTTGCAAACTGTTAGACCAAAGCTCAACATTTTTTACTGTGTTATTAATAATAATATAAATTTTTGGCATATATGAATTTCAGATTTAACCACAATTTATAAAGTATAAGAGAATTTGGATAGTGCCAGGTGGATGGTTTAGATGCCTCATATCTGAACGGCTTAGAGGCAACACACGCGTAATACACACGCTTCGAGATTAATTGGCGTGGCTAAACATAACATAAAGACACATTATACAGATATAAATTGGCGTGGCTAAATATCACATAAAGCCACACTATATGGCGTGTCTATAGGTTCTCCGATGAACGGCTCCCAACGTTACATGTGGACGGTCAACGTTACATCTGAACGGTCAATATTGCATCATCTTAAACGAGATCCAATGGTTCCTAATACAGCCACGTGGATGAAGGTAATTGTAAATTGGCGTGGCAAAATATCACATATAGCCACGCTATATGGTGTGTCTATAGGTTCTTCAATGAACGGCTCAAAACGTTACATGTGGACGGTGAAGGATGCATATAATTTAAAGGTCAATATTGCATCATCTTAAATGAGATCCAACGATTCCTAATACGGCCACGTGGATCAAGGTAACTGGAAATTGGCGTGGCTAAATATCACATTAGCCACGCTCTATGGGGCGTGTCTATAGGATATCCAACGAACGGCTCACAACGTTACATGTGGACGGTGAAGGATGCATATAATTGAACGGTCAATATTGCATCATCTTAAATGAGATCCAACGAATCCTGATACGGCCACGTGGATCAAGGTAATTGTAAATTGGCGTGGCTAAATATCACATATAGCCACGCTGTATGGGGCGTGTCTAAAGGATATCCAATGAACGACTCACAACATTACATGTGGACGGTGAAGGATGCATATAATTTAACTGTCAATATTGCATCATCTTAAATGAGATCCAACGTTCCTAATACGTCCACGTGGATCAAGGTAATTAGAAATTGGCGTGGCTAAATATCACATATAGCCACACTCTATGGGGCGTGTCTATAGGTTATCCAATGAACGGCTCACAACGTTACATGAGGATGGTATTCAACGGTTCCTAATACACCACGTGGATGAAGGCAAGTGAAATTGGCGTGGCTAAAACATAACATATAAACACGTTAAACCTATATGGCGTGTCTATCGGATAACCAATGACTACGCCAAAAAGCAATTTGCGTGTCTAAAGTGAACCAAATAGCCACTCCTAAAAGGAATTTGCGTGTCTAAAGTGAACCAAATAGCCATGCCAAAAAGCAATTTGGGTGTCTATAGTGAATCAAATAGCCACGCCAAAAAACAATTTGCGTGTCTAAAGTGAACCAAATAGCCACGCCAAAAAGCAATTTGGGTGTCTATAGTGAATCAAATAGCCACGCCAAAAGCACTTAGCGTGTCTATATGGAACCAAATAGCCACGCCAAAACAATAAATCATGTGTCTATAGAGTACCAAGATACTTAAGTTTTGGGACACTATATAGCAATGCCTATATGAGCTACGGGGGCGTGTCTATTTCATGCAGAAATAGACACGCAAGGCAAGCGTGGCTATAAGCTACCTAAAACCACGCCGTGTTACCTAAAACCACACAAGCAGAAGCCATGCCAAGTCCAAACCAAATAGGCGTGTCAAAACCCCTATGGACACGCCAATTTGGCGTGGAAAAAGGCTCATCCTATACTAGTGAATCGACTCTAGCTTAGCACAACTATTATCACACAGAATGTGTGGGGATTAGGTTTCCCATTTGCTAGAGTTCTCCCTTATATAGTCTTTCAAATCAGGGTTTGCAATCAATGTTAGCTTAGTAACAAAGCATTCAATATTCACCGTTAGATGAAAACCTGATTATATTCAAGCTAATATTTATCAACCGTTAGATCGAAAACATAGCTTGTTACACACACATGTAATGCACGTTTCAAGGCTTGTGTAACCTACCCAAACTTGTACATTAGTTGGTTCAACAATAGTTAACCAAATGGTTAGCCATATGATATCTTTCATATCAACCATATTCTTCTTCACCATAACTAGTCCAAATAACTCAAATGAACTAGTTAGAGAGTTGTTTAATTGCTTAGATCTTTACGTACTACACAAGATACAATCGAAGCAAAAACGATGTGATTCACTCGAATCAATTCATGAACTATAAAGCCACGGTTTGCAATAGCATTCCTTAGTTTATTAAGATAAGTTCACAAACATCGTTTTTAGACATAACCTACTCAAGTTCGTGGATTGGGTTCGCGGACTTAAGTTCCGGATGGAGTTCCCAAACTCCAGCAAAAATTCTCGGTGGAGAACTTCCGCCAGTTCGTGGACTGAAGCTCACGTACTTCTCCGGTTTCACTTGATCAACAAAGTTCGCAAACTTTGGTTCAAGCAATAAGGACTTATACATATAAATGTGTTTCCACAACAATGCTTATATCCTCCAATGCTTATATTGTCTAAACTCTCATTTCAATCATTGAAACATTCTCAGAGGGCGTTATATAGTTGTTATTCACAAACTATTTTTCGTCAGAGCAATTTCCAAAGTGATTGAAACATAACATGACTTTCGTCACTAGGTAAAGATGAACTTGGCTAAAGCGAAAGCTTTACCAACACATATTTCGAGAAATAGATAAGCGAGATATACTCAGTTCGAAATACCACATGTGTATAATCTTAATCTATATAGTAATACGACTTTTGTCTCAAGATAGGAGATAGAGTAGATAGACTTTTGAGTGATAGATAAGTTCAAGTCTCCACATACCTTTTAGTCGATGAAGATCCACTGGTTCCTTGAGTAGTCCTTCGTCTTGTATGATGATCGCCATGGAGTTCTTGAGCTCAACTACACTTTCTATCCTAGTCCGAGACCTTAGCTATAGTAGACTAGAAATCAAGACTTTATAGTTTTGATCACTAACATTGACAAACTTGTTTGAGATAGCAACGCATGCGAGTTCGACCGAGCAGTGCTCTAACAATCTCCCCCTTTGTCAATTTTAGTGGCAAAACTATTAATACATATGGAATACAAAAATATATAAATAAACTTTGTAGCTCCTATTCCACATGCCGTCTAATCTTCAACATTATTCGAAATCTTCGTCACTTCCAAGTACTCCAATGATCCCCAAAGGTTGTAAGTTTAGCATCATCGTTGTTGAAAATCCATAGCTATAACAACGAGAAAACAAGAGTTCTCAATCATTGTTATAACAGTGGCATAGTATCATTACACAGCATCAAAGTCCAATTGCATCAAAACTTTAACAACAATAGTATGGTGATATGTCACTCCCCCTTAGTCAATACTCCATCTCACATGGAAACCACTCCCTCTTACATAATGATCCGAAAACCATATGTATTTGTAGTGTGAACTACATATTAATTCTCCCCCTTTTCGTCAATAAAATTGGCAAAGGTACAAGAACGGGATCCTAATAAAATTTTCGTAAGAGACATTTCATGACCAAAGGTAAATGTATATCATCTTGTTTAGATGCAATCATAAAGCCAAAGCTAAATGCATTCATCAAGAAGTTTATAAAGATACAAGATAACCCCTACAATATTCCACAGCCGCACTCCCTACAAAGATTTGGCAATTAAGCACAAGTTCAAAAAGAACTCTCCCCCAAAAAATGTCATTCCCAAAGGAACAACAAGAGCGGCCTTAATTTCAAAAGAAAAGAAGGATTTCTTTGGACTCAACAAATCACATACAAGTATGAATTTGAAATCCATAAAGAAATATTTAATCAAATTAACCGTAAGCGAACCTAAGATTAATGACTTAAGAAATAAATTAGATTAATCACAAGAGAACCCACAATTAATCTAATCGAAGTACACATCTAAACTAATCACAAAAGTAATCAATTTAATTGGATATGCTCAACACAAAATACCTTACGGAACAACAACTAAGCTAATCATAAAATAATTAACTTTGGTTATTCTTGTGCTCAACATAAGAAACTTTATGGAAAAACACAGTATTTACACAAAAATTGTGGATCAGAGATCGACCTTATATCGTGGAATAATCAAGGATTCATTCTATTTCCCATCACCATTTGCAAAATGATATACAATAGACATAATCCTTGAATCACAAAAGATTTTAACTTATCTTACATCAATAATTAACAATATAGGCTTAACTTTTGTGTTTGTCAAAATTTTATTCATTCTTTTATCAATACTTGCATATCAATTCATGAACGACTTTACTTTTGACAAAGTATGGGACAATCAAGTTCATGGACGTAAACACACATATCCCATAACAATATTGCAATATATAAAACCATAAAGATTAATACTGCAAAAATCATCTTCCAAACAAGTTTAGAATTTAAAACAATAAATCTAAAAACAAGAAGATGAAAACTTTGGACATAGCTATGTGTAATCACAATAATGGCTATTCCAAACACTAGTTATTCTTCTAAACAAAACAAGAAAAATAGAAAATTTACTAGATAATAAGACCTTTGAAGAATTCTTTATCGTCCCCGAACTCCTTGTCGTCAAAAGCCATTGGAACATAAGGTTCATTAAGATAGGAGTTTATATCGATAAACATTCTAGGTTGTTGTTGTCAAACCAGGGCCTTCTGAATCTCATGAGTCTTATACACAAAAGCCTTTATTTGTTGAATCTCCTTTCGCATCTCCTTCAACCCATCAAGAACATTAGAAAACTTCTAAGAATTTGAAGGAACGGCTCTTGGCTTCCTCATATTCCTTCTTTTTCTTTTCAAAGTTGGAGCTAATGGAGACTTTTCTTTTTTCTTCATGATTGATGGCTTAACAATCAAATTAACATCCTTTCCTTCAGAAGACATCATGCTTGGAGTATCCATAAACGTATGGATTTGTGAGAGGAAATCACAATTTGCTCAACAAGTGGTCTTGAGATAAAAGGAGGTTACAGAGAAGGAAAAAAGAATGTAGGGTTCGAAACCTTTAAACAAGTTCGTACACGACCAACTATCAACCCTATGAAGAGTAGAATTGTCGATAATACCCTTTCTTTTATTTGATAGACAAAAAGAAAAAAGAGAAGAACTTTTCCTAAAGCCTGAAGAATACAAAATCATTGTCTCTTTTGATCAGGCACATGAGATAAGATTTCAAAAACAACACAATCAAGTTGCGTTGTGGTGAACAACAATTTGTCCACCATTTTCCTCTTGAGAGGAATCCACAGACCTTTGTCTATCAAAACCATTTGACCATATTTTCTTTTGTAATGGTCGTAGTTTATCCTTGGAAACTAACTTCTTAGACGAAGATAAAATCTTACATACCTCAGCGGTCTTCTGAGCCAGTTTAAGCTTTCTTGCTAAATGATTTGCTCTTCGTTGAAGTTTGTTGACATGCCTTTGTTGGTGTTTGAACTTATAACACTTTGAAAGTTCATGACCCTTTAATGAACAATATGAGCACGTCAAACTTGGATAAAAAAAAACAGGCTTCTGAGATGTGCAAGCAGCTAGGCACATGGTGGAACCTGAACCATTATAAACCGAGTTTCCAAAGAATGGGTCAACTTTGTCTTCCAGAATAGTTGGATTATCTTCTGAAAGAATATCAAGATTGATGTATGTATTGCTACAATTATCAAACTCAATATTTTCACCAAGAAGTGCAACACTTGATTTCTCGTCTTCAATAGAATCATAGTCGTCAGACATTTCATCAAGAGTTGCAGCAAGACCTTTGTTCCCAGTGTATTTTCTACGATTTGGACACTCGTTTGCAAAATGACCAAATCCCTTACACTTAAAGCACTGAAGCATATCCTGATCATCAGTTTTATCAATATCCCTATTTTTAGGAGGAACACGATTATGAGGTTTGACTGATGCCTTAGGCTTATCTCTGGTGAACCGTTTACTTCTCTTTAGTAGAAGATCCCTAAAATGTCTTGTGATCATCGAGACTGATTTTTCAAGATCTTCATCTGATGAATCTGTCTCAGAGTGATCATCTTCAGAGATATACACTTTTTTACTTTTATCAAGTAATTTAGTGTCCTTTAGTGCTTTGAACGCAACATCCTTAGATTTGGATGAATGTTCATGATCAAAGATCTTAAGCTTTCCAACCAGCATATTTCTGGAGAGTGTATCAAGGTTATTTCCCTCAACGATGGCATGCTTCTTAGCATCGTATCTAGATGGAAACGATCTGAGAATTTTCATCCCAATGTCCTTTTCAGGAATAGTCTTACCCAACGCAAAAGATGCATTAACAATTTCAGACACTTTGTGATTAAACTCATCAAATGTTTCTTCATCTGCCATACGAAGGTTTTCCCAATCGGAATTAAGGTTTTGAAGCCTAGCTTCCTTTTCACTGGTATTTCCTTCAAATACGGTTGCTAAGATATCCCAAGCTTCTTGCGACTTAGTGCAATTAGACACATGGTGCTGAAGATTTGGGATAATGGCATGTATGATGGCATTCAAACCGTCGGAGTTTTTCTTCGCAACAAGAATCCCAGCAGGGGTGTATTCACCAATATTCTTTGGAATGCTTACACCACCAACTGTCTCAACGGGAGCATCATAGCCATTAACAACATATACCCATGATTGAAAATCACGTGCATTTTCCACCATAAGTAATTATAGCATCGAAGACTGGTGGTACGTTAATGGAGATAGCACCTCTGTCCATAGAGTCAGATCGCTACAAACACAGACTTGTAAGGTCTTGAACGTGTTTGCCTGCTATAGTACCAATTGAAAGAGCGGGGCTCTAACAACCACACCTAATATTTCGAATTAGCAATCTATATGGACAAACTCCAATATACTTTTCTAGAGAATCAACTAGACAGTCAGACTCGATCAATAGAAAATATATCAAAGAGTTTATTATCTCAATCTCTCAATTTGATCTTTACTCAAGTAAATAAAAATCTACGAGTCCTTATCAAAGAGAGATAACTTTAGATGGTACCAAAGACCAATATCCAAGTGTCAATCAATTTAATCAACAACCAACAAGGTCGGATATTCTAATTGATTGAACAACGCACAACCTGTATTATTTCAATTATATAACAAAATATAATGCGAAAAAGAAATAACACAGACACCAGAATTTTGTTAACGAGGAAACCGCAAATGCAGAAAAACCCCGGGACCTAGTCCAGATTAAACATACATTGTATTAAGCCGCTACAGACACTAGCCTACTCCAAGCTAACTTCGGTCTGGACTGTAGTTGAACCCCAATCAATCTCACACTGATCCAAGGTACAGTTATGCTCCTACGTCTCTAATCCCAGCAGGATACTACGTACTTGATTCCCTTAGATGATCTCACCCACAACTAAGAGTTGCTACGACCTGTATCACACAGAAAAGTCTACAGTAATAGATAAATCCGTCTCCCACGTATATACCTATGAGTTTTGTTCCGTCTTTTGATAAATCAAGGTGAACAGGAACCAATTGATAAAACCAGACTTATATTCCCGAAGAATAACTCAGCTTTATCAATCACCTTACAATAGTCTTAATCGACGCAGCGAAAAAAGATATTTTGGAATCACAAACGATGAGACGAAGTGTTTGTGACTACTTCTATATCTTTCCTATCGGAGATAGAAATCTCAAGCCAATTATTACAATTGTACTCAAATGCGATAGAAACTTGACAAGATCATATCACACAACTACAAGAAAAGTAATATCGGTCTGGCTTCACAATCCCAATGAACTCTTTAAGTCGTTAACCTGGTTTTAAAAGAAGAAAACCAAAGGTTAAAGGAGAATCGACTCTAGCTTAGCACAACTAGTATCACACAGAATGTGTGGGGATTAGGTTTCCCAGTTGTTAGAGTTATCCCTTATATAGTCTCTCAAATCAGGGTTTGCAATCAATGTTAGCTTAGTAACAAAGCATTCAATATTCACCGTTAGATGAAAACCTGATTAGGTTCAAGCTAATATTTATCAACCGTTAGATCGAAAACATAGCTTGTTACACACACATGCAATGCACGTTTCTAGGCTTGTTTAACCGTACCCAAACTTGTACATTAGTTGGTTCAACAATAGTTAACCAAATGGTTAGCCATATGATATCTTTCATATCAACCATATTCTTCTTCACCATAACTAGTCCAAATGACTCAAATGAACTAGTTAGAGAGTTGTTCAATTGCTTAGATCTTTATGTACTACACAAGACACAATCGAAGCAAAAACGATGTGATTCACTCGAATCGAATCATGAACTATAAAGCCACGGTTTGCAATAACATTCCTTACTTTATTAGGATAAGTTCACAAACATCGTCTTTAGACATAACCTACTCAAGTTCGCGGACTGGGTTCGCGGACTTAAGTTCCGGATGGAGTTCACAAACTCCAGCAGAAATTCTCGGTCGAGAACTTCTGCCAGTTCGCGGACTGAAGCTCACGTACTTCTCCGGTTTCACTTGATCAACAAAGTTCGCAAACTTTGGTTCAAGCAACAAGGACTTATACATATATATGTTTCCACAACAATGCTTATATCCTCCAATGGTTATATTGTCTAAACTCTCATTTCAATCATTGAAACATTCTCAGAGGGCGTTATATAGTTGTTATTCACAAACTATTTTTCGTCAGAGCAATTTCCAAAGTGATTGAAACATAACATGACTTTCGTCACTAGGTAAAGATGAACTTGGCTAAAGCTAAAGCTTTACCAACACATATTTCGAGAAATAGATAAGCGAGATATACTCAGCTCGAAATACCACATAATCTTAGTCTATATAGTAATACGACTTTTGTCTCAAGATAGGAGATAGAGTAGATAGACTTTTGAGTGATAGATAAGTTCAAGTCTCCACATACCTTTTAGTCGATGAAGATCCATTGGTTCCTTGAGTAGTCCTTCGTCTTGTATGATGATCTCCATGGAGTTCTTGAGCTCAACTACACTTTCCATCCTAGTCCGAGACCTTAGCTATAGTAGACTAGAAATCAAGACTTTATAGTTTTGATCACTAACATTGACAAACATGCTTGAGATAGCAACGCATGCGAGTTCGACCGAGCAGTGCTCTAACAAATACAAAATCACTGACCTCATTCATTTCAGAGGCTATATTCTTAAGTGGATACATGAATTAGGAAGAGTAAAGAAACCCGAAAAAATGACTTCCCCTAAAGTTAAAGAACAAAAGAGCAAAAATGTAAAAATATAACATGACTTTATATTGCTCAAAAATATCATGACTTTATATCATTCAAAAATATCAATGACAACTGCTGAACTCTGCAAAATCAGTTCAATGGATTGTTTGGGTCGATTTTGTACTCTATTACTTTCATACATGTCATCCTAGATTCTACAACTACTACTAATAGTCATATTCTAGGCTTAAATACACATGATGCATTGGTCATACAGTCTAACAAAATCAATCAATCGATTTTCTCCTAGTTTTACTAAGTCTAAGTTTGATATACAAAAATGATACACAAATGAGGAGAAAATGCAATAAATTTTCTTAAGCAGGTGAATATTTCGTCCAAATCTTATTTTATTAGGTATCTATGACTATATTTTTATGTATCTGCTAATTTTCATTAGGAAAGATTCAACTAAATGCCAAAATAAATACCACATTTGCACGCGATGCTATACAAATTTTACAAAGGATATTTAACAACTAAATATATATATATATATATATATATATATATATACCTACCACTGCAAACCCATCTGCATTTTTCTCTTTAGGTGATGTCGTTTTCACATTTAGCTATTCACAGAAATTATTAAATTCATCTAGCGGGACTAACCAGATTATGATAAAAATTATTAAATTCAATCTAAATTGTAATTTCTCACGGAATAACTAAAACTAAACTAAAATATTAATTATCCAAGTGTGATGCATAAGTTCAGTGAAAGGATGAAAAACTACACTTTGCTGATTCCGACTAATGATAATAAACCGTGCTTTTGTTGGAAAAAAAAATGCAACAACAGAAAGTAAAAAAAAAAAAAAAAAAAAAGCAGCGTTGCCACACACACCAAGCTTGGTCAGCATGCATAATAATCATTTCTCCCTAAACTTCTACTTATTACAAATGACATTAATGCTAGAAGCTGACACACTCGCAATAAGTATACAATCCCATCTAAAACCATTAAAAGAAGTTTCATAGATATCAAAGCTTCAATTGATCAAACCAACAAATAAAGATTAAGTTGGTGTAAAAATTATATAAAAAAATAAAACAGCCCAACTCTTGGATGTAGTGTTTCTCCTTCTCCTTCTCACATTATTCCTCAATCCCCACATTTTACAATCTATCTTTGATTCTTTGTCATTAACCTCCAGAAAAATTCTCATGTTCATTTATCTATAGGTAGAAACAAAAACTTGAAAGTTACATTGCTAACAGACACTATATAGTACCCTTAAAGGTTACATTGCTTACAGACACTATATATTACTAAAATAAAATAAAATAAAATCATAAAATGTTCAAATGAGGCTGAAATTAGCAGGATATTTCTCCGTGAGGTTGTAAACATACACCGATTTTCAAAATTCATATATTTAAAACAAAAAATTGAAAGTTACATTGCTAATTAACAGACACTATATAGTACCCTTAAAGGATTAATTAGCAGGATTTTTCTCCACCGAACAAAATCATTCCTTGAGTATTAATTAGGCATATTCGATGTGGTAAATTCTTATATTGATTTTTCAAAAAAAATTCAAAAGAATGAGAAAATTAAATCTCCTCCTTCACATTTACGACAAAAACAAAGAAAATTTTCCTATGATATTGGACATCTTGATGTGTATATCTAATGTATTCCTAACCAACGATGCTAACAACGAATGAATGACACAAAAAAGGATTAATAAAGTTCACATGGATTATTATCTAAAGTGTTTTCTAATAAAATCTGGAAAAGATTCGGTTACCATGTTTATGTGAATTACAGATTATTCGTAGGCATCAATTATCATTATATGTTTTAATGAGGTTGAAATTGGCAGGATCTTTCTCCATGACAAAGAAAAAAATTCTTACTTGCATACTAACAGGTCCAGCTGCAGGATGGGGACTCTTGCAAATTGAAATATGAAGTGAACAAAGATGAGTATGAAATAGCTACGTTATAAATATGAATCCTATTATAGGGGCTCCAAGGATTTGTTTTTGAGGGCTTCTATGGATTCAACTATCTTAAATGTGGATGAGGGGGAACTAATTTATTATCAAAAATACAAATCAAAAATACAAAAATATCCTTTGATAACCAAAATAATTACCAAACCTAAATCTAATTAAATCAAAAACTAAACTTAAACCCAAAAAGAACAAAAACCCGTCTTTTCTTCTTCCTCTCTTCTTCAACTCAATAGCCTTTTCTTCCTCTTCTTCCATTTTTTGTCTTCAACGACGATGAATCGTCGATTCTCAGCCAATAATAACTTTAATTGGGTAAGAACCGGAAACTCAACCTTTTGTTATTGCTTTTAATCCCATCAATAAGTTAGATTTGATTAAATTAGATATTGAAAAATTATTTCCCCTACTGAATACAGTTGGGAAATATTGATTTCCCAACCGTAGGAATGATTTACTGTGGAAAAATATTGATTTCCTCACCGTACAAATTTTCTATGGTTGGGAAAATATGAACTCCCAACCGTATACAATACTTACTGTTAGGTTTTTCTTTGGATATTAAACTTTAAAAAAAGTTAAAATCAGAATTTTTCCAACCGTAAGCGGTTATTATTCACAATTTTCCCAACCGTAAGTTACCTAACTTTGTATACGGTTGGAAAAACCAACCGTAAGTTACCCTAACTTCGTATACGGTTGGGAAAATATGAACTCCCAACCATATGTAAGAAAAATACAGAAAAAAATTTGTCGGAATTTTTTATTTTGATTTTAAAGTTAACTATAAATCAAATGATTAGTCTAATCTTATCAATAATTTTGCTTAATTTAGTTAAACTAATCATTAACATCAATTAATCATTGGGATAAGGGATTTTGTAGATTACTATTTGATGACCCCATTTTTTTTGTCATCTTGTGAGCCCTCAAAACCAAAATCTTGGAGGCCGATAGGTGTAGAATACACCTAATTTACTATATAAGAGTTTATGCTTTCTTTGCTATTTTTCTTGTAAATTATGTATTTTACGCTTGTTTTGAGTTTTAATAGGTACTCTAGAGTCGCACAGAGGAAAAGAAGAAGAAAGCACCCAATTTGAGCCAAAAGGGCAAAAAGGTCATTTTACAGGGCGAAGACTATTTGGAGCCCAGAGGTGGTTAAGGGGCTCTCATTCAGGGTACCCCTTATCACTCAGCAGTGGGTGTTACTAACACCGGGTAGCCCTTATCCAGAGGATGGTTATGCTGGGTAGCATCCAATTGGGTCGGTCCTATCCATGGTTTATATCCGGATCCAAACCCGACCCGGATCCGTGTAATTATAACTGAACCTAAAATTGATTTCTCAATCATTTGCGTCGAGAGTGAAAAGAAGAGAAAGGAAAGCGACCATGGTCTTTGTTAAAATCGATAGAGCAGATAAATCAGGAGAACAGATCGAGAGACCAAATCGAGAGCAAAGAGATGAAGAGATCGATGCTGCAATTGATTCAGATTGAGAGAAATTAATGGGTTTGCTGAAATCAATTGAGATCGAGAAGCAGGGAAGAAATGGGTTCGATATTGCGACGTTGCTGCTGAGAGAAGAATGAGAAATTGAATCTGTTAAGGAGCGAATCGGTGGTGATTATGAAGCTACAGCAGATGAAGAAGTTCATGGGAAATGTTGGGGTTTGATGATGAGTTTAAGATCGAGAAATTGTTGTGTATTTAAGCTGAAAATGAGATGTGGGTTAAGTTGAAATTCGATCTCAAATGAGTTCTCTGAAGCTGAGAAGTTCTATGAGTTTAATTGAGCTGATTGGGGGTTTTTACTTTCGGTTCTGGAATGATGAAAATGGGTCAGTTTGATTCGATTGTTGTTGAAGTCTGTGGCCGAGAAGGTGATTACTAAGCAAGGAAGAGGTGCTGTTAAGATGGAACAGAAGTTGATAGATTGCTGCCGCTGTTGAGGATTGGCGAGAAGAGAAATTGCCGCTGCAAGAGTGGTGGTGCAATGGCTAGGACAGAATGGAGTTAGAAGATGAACCTGATGATGGAGCAATTGAAGCCGAGAATGCAGCTGCTGGAGTATGAATTGGGTCTGCTCTTGATTCAGAGTGTCGAGATGGAATTTGTGCTAAGACAGAAATGGGTCTGTGGTTGAAGACCAGTTCAGGTGGTTGAAATTGAACCAAACATGGGATGGCGATGTCGATAAGATGCCGCTGTGAATTGTGAACCAGATGAATGCAGTGAAGATGGAATTGAAGATGGGTATTCGGAGCTGCCAGGAGTAGGTTGGAATGTGCTGCAACTGTGGTGGTGTTACAGGTGTTATATGAAGTTGCAGTGGTGAAAGCATTGCCATCTTGGCTGGAGTTGAATGAAAAATCGCAGCAGCATGTGGTCCTGAGTTATGGCTTGAGGCTCAACGGGGTTTTTGAGGTTATCTTTGTGGCAATGGAACTGAAAGTACAAGGAAGGCGGGTACAAGGAGGTAATGCAATTGAGTTGTTGATTTGGTCGAGACAAGAAAAGGAAGAGCAGTGAGCATGTAGATGTATGCTAGGACTCTGGCAATGGGTGGCAAGGAAGAAGTGCAAAGGAGGTAATGAATTGAGGTGATTTGGTGGCTAGGCGGTGTAGATGAACCTTAGGACTCATATGCAGGTGGAGGTGAATGGCTAGGCAAGTATGAACCGAGGGGGTAAAGGCGGGTGAGATGCACTGGAACTAACATGATGACCGGGGAATGGATGAAGTGGAGAGTTACTGAGTCTTTGTTGAAGTTCGATTTCCGCAAAGAATGATGTTGATGATGGGATTTGATGTCACAGAGGTTGCACTAATGGTTTGTGGTTGTGAGAATGTGGTGCTGTATGTGTTATTGGAAATGCAGTAGTGGAATGGTTCGTACAGAGCCGTGATGAGTGTGATCGATTTGTGCTAAAATGCTGTGAAGAAGTCTTGTAAGGTGATAGCCATCATGGCTGGGAGAGATGCAGCTTGCAGCAGCCTTTGCCAAAACCAGTCAGTAGGAGTTAGCTAGTGACTCGGTTCGACTCGAGTGATTCCCTTGACCTTTGACTAACGGTGGACTGACGATGGACCTTTTTGACCGTTAGTCCTAACGGTGGACTGACGGAATATTCCGTCGCATATTCCCTCGACGGACAGAATTTTCAGGTGGCCAGCGGCGACAATTCCGGCCGGATTCCGGCCATAATCCCAGTTTTCCGGCGAGCCAAAATTCCAGAATTTTCTATGGACTTCTCTCATGGGTGTGAAGACTTGGACTAGGAATTGGATGGAGAATTTGGCTCAAATTTGGAAAGAGAAGATGAAGAGTTGAGAAAGACTTGAATTTGGAAATTGAATGGCTAAAGGAAAAGGATTCTAATCCTTGGAAGAGTTGGAGAATATTGAAGCCTATAAATAGAGAAGTTTTCTATATCTTTTACACATCTCTACACACACAACAATTCTTTTCTTTTCTTATTCTTTGTGTGAACTCTTTAACATGAGTAGTTAATTTTATTGACTGAGGATGAATTCCTAGTTCTTAATATGATTTGAGTTTTTGTTTTCAATTCTATCTTGAAGTTTTTCACATGATTATCGTTTGTTTTTACTAATAGGAATGATCTTAATGACATTCATGATTGATTGATAGATTGTTTAGAATGCATGCTAAATTGATTTGTTAGTTTAATCTAAATCTAGTATAAGTTAGGGAATAAGTAATCGTCTCGACACTTTACACAAGTAGAAAACACAAGACCTTGCGGAGGGATTCCGTGGAGCAATTGTGTGTAGAAACAACGCTAGAAAGTGAACCAAGCGAACCGAGTTTAACTACTAGTACTAAACCTAAATTCATAGATCTTAATGCATTCAGGGAATTACATCTTGTAAGCGAACCTCAGGGTGGTTCTTTTGAATAGAATCGATAACTAAAGCGGACTGTTACTCGGTGAAATTAGGGATTTTGGGGCTAGCTAAGCGCACTGCTATCCTACGGTTGGTGATAATCTGTGACTAATAACAAGTAGAAGAGAACATAACTTTAATCATTGTTTCGTAACGAAGAAGGATTCCTTGATCTTGTCTCTCTTATTGCTTTCAACTTTCGATTTTAATTGCTTTGTTTATTTTCTTTTGCTTTTTACACCCCCCTTTCGTGACAATTTTTACAACTAGAATCTCTTGCTCCTCGTGGGATCGACCTTGACTACCCTATATTACTTGTTAATTAGGTAGTAAAGTATTAATTAATTTGTTGTGGTTACGACACGCATCAAATTTTGGCGCCGTTCTTAGGGAGCAATGGATGATTTTAGTTGTTTTTATTTTTCTTTTGGTTTATTCTTGCTTTGTTGGATTCTATACAGTATCTAACTTAAGTTTTTGAATCTTATTTCAGGTATCGGTTTTCCATGTATGGTGGACAAGAGCAAGCATATTACAACAATCAATACGGTTTTCAACCTCAACATTATGACAACTTCCAACCATCCATAGGATACAATCAAAACCAATCTTTTGGCTATGATCAAATTCCTGAGAACCTTATGGATATTCTCATACATATCAACAACCTTATGACGGGTATGTAAGTGGACAATCACAAGGATGGGAGGATAGTTTTGTTTATGATCGAAATTCTTTAGTTTTGCGGATAAGATGTCTGCCATGATTGGGGATCTTCAACAAAAGTTTCAAGAATCACATCGAGAAATTCAAAGGAATTCGGAGAAAATATACGAACAAATTAACCAACCTTTGGAGACTTTTGATGACGCTAGTGTAGATTACTTGAGCCTTGATCTTAATAATGATCAATCACCTATTCAAAAGGTAGAGCTTGAGGAAGATGCACTTATTGCTTGGAAAAAATTTCTTAGGGAAAGATGGGAGTCCGCGGAAGTGTATGAACGTTGCAACGATGAGGAAGTTATTCCAACTCCGGATCATAATAACGATCCTTCACCTATTCAAAAGGAGGAGTTTGGATATCACTTGCCTATTGTTGTAAACGAAGTAACACCCGCACAAGAAGATTTTACAATCTATACCGATGAAAATCATTTTAGTGAATGGCCCGATTCCGATGATGAGAATGTTGAAGAGATGATACTAGAGGATGAAACCACATTCATTGATTTTGTGGAAGACCCAATTGAACTTGCGAATGATTTTAATGATGCTTGAGACTTTGGTTAAGGTAGAAAACGACGAAGAATGGTTGCAAGGTTTAATAGAGGACCACGATATACAAGAGGTAAGTAATTCACTTGAATTTTTTAAGGATGAAGAGGATTCTATAATACAAGAAATTGTGCAAGGTTTGTCTAACCCTTTGCATATTGATTCTTCTCCTTTACCTCTTATTGGTTTGAATGTATGTGCTTCGAAAGTATTTTTGGATGATTTTGTTTCTAGATATCCACCATTGAAAACACTTGATGCTAACACTATGCAGGTTTGCCAAGAGGAATACATGGAAGTTCCCAAATTCTATGTTCTTTATGCACTTCCGAGTGTGGACGAGAATAAGTGTGGGGGAAATTTCTATCGAGCGATAATTTCACTATTGTTTTCTTGTGCTAATATTTGTATGGAGTTATTGTTTTCAAAAATGTATTATGGGTGGATCCTCAAATTTTCGATTGTTAGTATATGGGGAATGAATCTTGCAAGAGCTAAGTCGGGCCGTCGACTTTAAAACAAGCGCTTCATGGGAGGCAACCCATCGGTTTTATATTTCTTATCCTTTTGCTCTTTGTTATTTGTTTTTCTTATTCCATATCATGTTAAAATTTCCCACCTTGACTTTACTAGGAGGATTCAATTACATTGAGGACAATGTAAGGTTTAAGTGTGGGGGAGTGGTTAAGCATGTTTTTAAAACAAAAATTACAAAAAAATTAAAAAATTTAAGAAAAAAAAAAAAAAAGGTTTTACTTAAAACTTTCAACTTTTAAAGATTTTAGAGTCACTAGCATACTTCTAGGTATGTTTACATAGAGATTTTGACCGACATAATTGAACTTGGAAATGTTAGAGAACTACATTCGGATTTCTTGTTTGTTAGAGTGTTAAATAATGGATTTAATCATGCCGGTGATGCGAATTTGGTGCAGGGAGAAATGCGTTATTAGAGTTGCTGATCAATCATTAGTGGAGACTACCCGTATTCATATCATGTGAGGCACCAACCAGAAATTTTCCGTCTACTAAAGAGCTTCTTGTGAGTGTGTGTCACCGTACGTTAATTCCGGGTAGAATGGTGAGCTACCCAACCTCCCACCAATAGAAGCACTACTCTTTGATCTCTTGAGTGCTAATTTTGTCAATCATGAAGGGTGACGTCTATAGATGAAAGCCTCCTTCTTGTAGTTCGATTTGCAGTTAGCACCATTCTCTCTCGCGACAACAACGGATCCATAGAAACACTTTCATCATCAACAAGGAGCGACATCAAAATTTACAAGGAAAGTTGGAAAAGTTTAAGGTTTACAAGCAACGGAACGAAAAAAAAAAAAAAAAGCAAATTTCAAATACAAGTAAAGCAACATACAAAGAGCAGATTTTTACATATATGTTGAGGACTTACAATACAATGAGGTAATTTTATATCCAAGTATGAAGACTTATTCATGAAAGCTAAGAAAATTAAAAGGTGAGAATTTTTGAAAGTTTATGATTTCAAAGACGATACAAGTTGTGAAGAATCAAGTGGTAAAATACTTCTTCCACGGCCATGGTTTATTTTGTATTTAATTTCTCTTGTTTTCAAAAAAAAAAAAAAAAAAAAAAAAAAAAAAAAAAAAAAAAAAAAAGAGAGAGAAAAACAAGAGAAATATTTGTTCTTATTTTTATTTAATGAGCCGTGGGGAAGGAAAATCTATAAGGAAATTTCAAGCGACAAGGATTTAAGGTAAAAAGGTTACAAATTGTCAAGGATTTGTGAAATTCAAGAGTTTATCATCAATAGTTGAAACCGAAGACGAAGACCAAGGAGATCAAGACGAGGAGCGGAAGACGTTTCTATTGGATGCCGTGAGAGTGGTGTTATCATAATTGGCGATCGGATGTGAAGGTGAGTAAGTAATCTCATCCTCGATAATATGGTTGATTTCCTTTCTTAGAGATCGTCAGAAAAATGGTTTTTCAAAATATAAAAGATGTGGGTTTTTAAAAATATTTCTAAGTTTTCCTTCCCACCATTCAACGTGTCGCAGAATTCTCTCTTCATTCCTACTGCACACATGTGAGAACCATAAAAAAAGCCGTCTTTTTGAGTGCAATTATCATAAAATCCTTTTTGGTGAGGCGAAGTCGAGGCGAAATGCTTATTGATCGTTTCTCAAACACGCGTTCTCTCATTATGGTGTGGTTATTTCTCACTCAACATTTAAGAATGAGAATATGTTCTTTAGTATTTCTAACTTCTTATTACTAGCATGCAGAAATTCTATGTCCTCATAGCTTTTTGGATGCTTGGGACGCTTGAACGCTTTAAAGTTGTGAGTTTTTAGTTTGATTTGCTCGAGGACTAGCAAAGTCTAAGTGTGGGGGAATTTGATAGGTGTAGAATACACCTAATTTACTATATAAGAGTTTATGCTTTCTTTGCTATTTTTCTTGTAAATTATGTATTTTACGCTTGTTTTGAGTTTTAATAGGTACTCTAGAGTCGCACAGAGGAAAAGAAGAAGAAAGCACCCAATTTGAGCCAAAAGGGCAAAAAGGTCATTTTACAGGGCGAAGACTATTTGGAGCCCAGAGGTGGTTAAGGGGCTCTCATTCGGGGTACCCCTTATCACTCGCCATGGGTGTTACTAACACCGGGTAGCCCTTATCCAGAGGATGGTTATCTTTGGGTAGCATCCAATTGGGTCTGGTCCTATCCATGGTTTATATCCGGATCCAAACCCGACCCGGATCCGTGTAATTATAACTGAACCTAAAATTGATTTCTCAATCATTTGCGTCTGAGAGTGAAAAGAAGAGAAAGGAAAGCAGCCATGGCTGCTGTTAAAATCGATAGAGCAGATAAATCAGGAGAACAGATCGAGAGACCAAATCGAGAGCAAAGAGATGAAGAGATCGATGCTGCAATTGATTCAGATTGAGAGAAATTAATGGGTTTGCGAAATCAATTGAGATCGAGAAGCAGGGAAGAAATGGGTTCGATATTGCGACGTTGCTGCTGAGAGAAGAATGAGAAATTGAATATGTTAAGGAGCGAATCGGTGGTGATTATGAAGCTACAGCAGATGAAGAAGTTCATGGGAAATGTTGGGGTTTGATGATGAGTTTAAGATCGAGAAATTGCTGTGTATTTAAGCTGAAAATGAGATGTGGGTTAAGTTGAAATTCGATCTCAAATGAGTTCTCAAGTGAGAAGTTCTATGAGTTTAATTGAATGATTGGGGGTTTTTACTTTGAGTTGGAATGATGAAAATGGGTCGGTTGATTCGATTGTTGTTGAAGTCTGTGGCCGAGAAGGTGATTACTAAGCAAGGAAGAGGTGCTGTTAAGATGGAACAGAAGTTGATAGATTGCTGCCGTTGTTGAGGTTTGGCGAGAAGAGAAATTGCCGCTGCAAGAGTGGTGGTGCAATGGCTAGGACAGAATGGAGTTAGAAGATGAACCTGATGATGGAGCAATTGAAGCCGAGAATGCATTCTTTGGAGTATGAATTGGTCTGCTCTTGATTCAGAGTGTCGAGATGGAATTTGTGCTAAGACAGAAATGGGTCTGTGGTTGAAGACCAGTTCAGGTGGTTGAAATTGAACCAAACATGGGATGAAACTGATGTTGATAAGATGCCGCTGTGAATTGTGAACCAGATGAATGCAGTGAAGATGGAATTGAAGATGGGTATTCGGAGCTGCCAGGAGTAGGTTGGAATGTGCTGCAACTGTGGTGGTGTTGCAGGTGTTATATGAAGTTGCGTGGTGAAAGCATTGCCATCTTGGATGGAGTTGAATGAAAATCGCAGCAAAGATGTGGTCCTGAGTTATGGCTTGAGGCTCAATAGGGTTTTTGAGGTTATGCTGTGGCAATGGAACTGAGTACAAGGAAGCTGGTACAAGGAGGTAATGCAATTGAGTTGTTGATTTGACTGAGACAAGAAAAGGAAGAGCAGTGAGCTGTAGATGTATGCTAGGACTCTGCGGGTGGCTCGTGAGTGAGCAATTTGGTGGTGGCTAGGCAAAGATGAACCGAGGTGAATCTGCAGGGGTAAAGGCAGGGCTGAGATGCAGCTGGAACTAACATGATGACCAGGGAATGGATGAAGTGGAGAGTTACAGGTGCTGTTGAAGTTCTGATTCTGCAAAGAATGATGTTGATGATGGGATTTGATGTCACAGAGGTTGCACTAATGGTTTGTGGTTGTGAGAATGTGGTGTTGTATGTGTTATTGGAAATGCAGTAGTGGAATGGTTCAGCAGAGCTGTGACAGAGCTGTGACTGATTTGTGCTAAAATGCTGTGAAGAAGTCTTGCAAGGTGATAGCCATCATGGCTGGGAGAGATGCAGCTTGCAGCAGCCTTTGCCAAAACCAGTCAGCCGAGTTAGCTAGCTGACTCGGTTCTGACTCAGTGATTCCCCTTGACCTTTGACTAACGGTGGACTGACGATGGACCTTTTTGACCGTTAGTCCTAACGGTGGACTGACGGAATATTCCGTCGCATATTCCCTCGACGGACAGAATTTCCAGGTGGCCGGCGGCGACAATTCCGGCCGGATTCCGGCCATAATCCCAGTTTTCCGGCGAGCCAAAATTCCAGAATTTTCTATGGACTTCTCTCATGGGTGTGAAGACTTGGACTAGGAATTGGATGGAGAATTTGGCTCAAATTTGGAAAGAGAAGATGAAGAGTTGAGAAAGACTTGAATTTGGAAATTGAATGGCTAAAGGAAAAGGATTCTAATCCTTGGAAGAGTTGGAGAATATTGAAGCCTATAAATAGAGAAGTTTTCTATATCTTTTACACATCTCTACACACACAACAATTCTTTTCTTTTCTTATTCTTTGTGTGAACTCTTTAACATGAGTAGTTAATTTTATTGACTGAGGATGAATTCCTAGTTCTTAATATGATTTGAGTTTTTGTTTTCAATTCTATCTTGAAGTTTTTCACATGATTATCGTTTGTTTTTACTAATAGGAATGATCTTAATGACATTCATGATTGATTGATAGATTGTTTAGAATGCATGCTAAATTGATTTGTTAGTTTAATCTAAATCTAGTATAAGTTAGGGAATAAGTAATCGTTCTCGACACTTTACACAAGTAGAAAACACAAGACCTTGCGGAGGGATTCCGTGGAGCAATTGTGTGTAGAAACAACGCTAGAAAGTGAACCAAGCGAACCGAGTTTAACTACTAGTACTAAACCTAAATTCATAGATCTTAATGCATTCGGGGAATTACATCTTGTAAGCGAACCTCGGGGTGGTTCTTTTGAATAGAATCGATAACTAAGCGGACTGTTACTCGGTGAAATTAGGGATTTTGGGGCTAGCTAAGCGTGCACTGCTATCCTACGGTTGGTGATAATCTGTGACTAATAACAAGTAGAAGAGAACATAACTTTAATCATTGTTTCGTAACGAAGAAGGATTCCTTGATCTTGTCTCTCTTATTGCTTTCAACTTTCGATTTTAATTGCTTTGTTTATTTTCTTTTGCTTTTTACACCCCCCTTTCGTGACAATTTTTACAACTAGAATCTCTTGCTCCTCGTGGGATCGACCTTGACTACCCTATATTACTTGTTAATTAGGTAGTAAAGTATTAATTAATTTGTTGTGGTTACGACACGCATCAGAGGCCCTATAATAGGTTTCATAAATATACCCGTGAAGCAAACTTCTTAACATAATTTGCACATCTGACGTAACTAATTTATGTTATCATATCATGTAAGCCTCATTCTATAGAACATGAATCTTGCAGAACACTAAATTATGCGTTGTAAAGAAATAATAGCGTATATAAACTTTTGCTTACACATAAAGATCCAAAAGCTATCAAAATGAAATCCACAATTAAATCCAGAACCCACCAAATATGGTTCAAGAATCGAATCCGAGAACGACATTAGCCCGGTACCTAGAAATCAAGAGAGTTGAATCAATTTTTAATCTTAAGAGATAAACAAAAAATTATGTGTGAGATCTTGAAAGTGTTTCCCAATAATTCTTGCATGACAGAAATAAAATGCAAGCGACATATCATAAGGTTCCCCGTCACAGAATGAACGTCTGCCTTATATCTGAAAATGAATAATTTCCTATCTACCATAGAGTTTGAGAACAAAGTAAACCAAGGGAAAGAAAATGAAACAACGGGAAATCTTACTCATGGTGCTACATCCGCTCGCATATCCAACTGAATTTGTATCTACAGTAGTCAGTAAATGTAACAAAGTAAACTTGTGATACCCAAGTGTTAAGAAAGAGAAAAGCATCAAACTGAATTAACACTTGTTTTGAGCGAAAACGTGATCATTTTAATTCATACGACCAGCATCGATAAGCTCTTAAAATAAAGTTTGAGAACAAAGCAAGTTCAATTTGATAATTTTCTTTGTTCGGATTGGTAGAATCTGCTGCGGATACAAAACAGTGATAACAATGTTAGGTTGTTAGTTAATGTAGGAATGTTTCATATCAAACGAATATAACATCTATTTTTCTTTTTCCTAATCAATCTTTATTACCTCTAATTTTATCTTTACACTTTCGAAGCTGGATAGTCGGACAGGCAAACAAACCATTACTTTTTGTAATATGGATACACCATAGATAAGGAGACAGAAATTTACCAATATCCTCCATACATCAACCTGTTGACTCTTACTGAAAAATATATCTGCATTGCCAGTTAAGACCTACGGAACAAACAACAAACACTGATCAGAAAAAAAAAAAAAGTTGAAAAAAAAAATAAAATAAAATGAAATCCACATACAAACGTTGATCACATTTTCAACAAAATATCCTAAAATCTTAACCCTAAGAAAAGAAGAAAAAAATCCAAGTCATTTTTGGAGCAGAATCGGTATCAAATGAATGAGGCTTCGCTTGTGCACTTATATTCAGAGTGATATAAATAATTTCTAAAATTACATTTTCTTTTTTTATGTATACCAATAACAATCCAAAAAGATTATTTTGTTTTCTTTTTTTTATGTATACCAATAACAATCCAAAAAGACTATTTTGTTTCCGTATTTAGAATGAAACCGACGGTGCTACACATTCAATGAATTTTTCATTGGGATATAAATTTTAGCCAAATAATTTCTTCCCATATATAATTAATAAAATATATCTTTTCATTAAAAAAATTAAGTTTCTTTTATATTTTTGATGAATAAATAATTATCTTTTTTCCATATTTACATCAAAACATTTATATAATTTTTATATTTTTGGATTGATGTGTATTTTTGGATAGCTATAATTACAGATTCTTTTATTTTTTATTTTTATATTCGTTTTACATATTTCACGTCCAAAAATAAGTTCAAAAAAATATTCGGCTTTTATTGTCTTTATCCTTTATTACTCCATGTCCAAATATTGATCTTTACAGTTAAAAAGAACAAAGATTTTTACGGTTTCTAAAATAATTTCAAGGATTTTTTACCCTTTTTAAATTCGAGAATTTAGACCTACCAATATTTTACCTATATTAATTAATTGAAGATCTTTTTACCAATTTTCTTAAGAAGAGGTTAATGTTAGCTACAATCCTTTTTGCAAATAAATATCTTATATTTTCGACTGTTCACCTGTATAATATATAGCATCATTTTTTCTGGTACCAACATTCTCGAGAGCAAGAAAACTGAATATCTCATGGGGGAATGTTGGAGTCCTGTTAATGGGAGGGAAAGAATGAATGTGAGGAGGGAAGAAAATTCACCAAATATAAAGTCAATCCTTGGTCAAATAAAAATAGAATGTAATACATCAACATTTATGAAATTCCTACCTTACCCTCACTAACTTAACCCGTTTAAACAACTTTCCTCACGAGACCAACCATTGTTCATCTTCTTCCACCCAAAACCCGAACTTCATTATAGAAACAAGATTGAACAAACTTCTTTATTGATCCCAAAAAAAATTATTTGCTTTATCTTGATAAATCATGGAAAACGATTAACAAGGCAAGGAAGATTTCCTACCTGGGAACATATCATGACAGTTGAAAAATGTTTCTTCCTGAAGTAAAATTGATTTCGAATATTCAAAAAAAACAAGACAACAACCTTGATGATTAATCTATTAGTTGTCCCTCGTGTTCCAGTAGCCGTGGGATTACTAATTTAAACATATATGTCTTGCTTTTGAGCTGTTTGATCCATTTTTGAATCTTTTTTTAGTTGACCATAGATGCAAAAGTATAGAATGAAAGATAAAACAATGGTTACGTATTAGGGATTTCCATTAACTTTATATTTACGAGTTCAAACTATAAACCATATTGTATACTTCTACTTTCTCACGTATGATCATGATTTTGCTCTAGCTCAGCCTTGTTGTTAGCATGAAAAAATAATGTTAATGGATTCTGTGTTGAGTTTGTCTTTGAATTCTCTTGCATAATTATTTGGTTAGTACATTTATTTTTATTTATGCTAAGGATTTTTGTAGTAGCAGGTTTTCCCACACTACACCCCTCACTATATTTTGGTTAATTAGTCCATTGAAAGTTGTATAATTGAGAATGTTTATTGATTAATTTCATGAGTTGTCTATACAGGAAAAGTAGAATTACACTTAGCAAGTAAAACACTCTTAAACTTTCTCTCTCCTAATGACTTGCCCAACAATTCCAAAAAGATCTCTCCTACAACAGACTCACTTAACCCTTTATATAGGGTAATACACAGTGGATGACAGCTAATCTATCCTTTTATTTCGGAAATGTTCCGCGAAGTGTCGTAGATGTACAAACATTTATTCTCGCGACACTTCTTAACCCTCGCCAAAGTTCCATGTCTTTCGCTGTTTTGTGTGTCGTTATTCATCGCGTCATTTATTTTAGCTTCTGCGATCGCCTCGCGACGTTGTTGTTTATTAACTCGCGAGCCCCCGCACGTTGCGATATTATGATCCTACATCTTGCCTCTTTTTCCTTGAATATTGCTTGAAGAGCGATTTTTAAGGAAAAATCTGTTGTTGTAGTAATCTTTGGTCTTCGCTGATGAAGGAACGAGCAGAAGAATACTGTACTTGAAAAGTACGTACTTGCCTCTATTCTTTTGCGATGTTCCGAAGTTTTGCGTCTCCTGTCTCTCCTCATACTTTTCTTGCGAAGGGAAGAATATCATGAGAGCGATGCTTTTTATTCGCATGATCGTTTATCTTTATCTCTGCTTTCAGCTCCGTACACAGTTTTTAACCATTAAAGCCGTTTTTCGACACGTCTCTTCCAACCGTTTATTCTTGACCGTTCATGTCTCTTCTCGCATTAAATGACCTCGTTTTTCTCGAGGATCTTTTTTCCTATATATAGTTTTCTTTTCCCCTCCTTTTCATTCTTTAGTTTCTCTCTGCAACTTCTTTGATTTTCTCCTTCCGCAATTTGCGCTCCTGCTACTGCAAATCTTCTCTTCGTCTTTTCTAGCATCGATCTTAATCTTTAACCTCCCATCCATTCCCATACCGATAATGGCTGCCATTAGTCGTGCATACAAAGTTTCTTTTGATGAAGTTCAACGAAGTTGCTCGAGAAGGGTTTCACTCTATCGACCATTCCCGATCAAGAACCTTCATCTATTCTTTTTCTGCAAGCTTTTCTCGATCATCAATGTGATGATCAAAAGATTATAGTCTCGCTTCTGTCGCCTTCTCGGGACTTCCTATTCCCTTGTACAATCCGAGTTGCCTTTATTTTATGAAATTTTGGCCCATGAAAAATTCTCTGGCCGTTTATCAATTAAGTGGCGATTGTATTCGCCTGATGCTTGAGTTCGCGAACCGCGGTGCAGGCAAAGGATCTTTATACTCTAACTTGTCGAAATCCCAAATTCGCAGACTTGGAAATAAATGTTGAGAAATACACCGTGGAAAACTTTTTGAAAATTACTCGGTGATAACTATGGTGAATGCGAAATCACATGGGGCCATCAAGAAAAAGGATAATGTCTCGAGGATAAATTGCTCATGCAGGATATTGATTGGCACCCGGGTAATAATACTACTCCTCGCCACTCCAAAGATGAGAAATGGTGGGTTGTACCCCTTGATTTTAAATGGTCCTTATATCGCGGGCCCAAGACGTTCTTCCCCGCGAATCTCGCAGGTATCATCCTTGGGAATTCAAATGGCCTCGAGAAGAAGAAAGAGGTATGTTTCCGACTTCAAATTTGGCTTTCGTAACTTTCTTTCTATAATTGCCGAGTTTGTGAAATCTCTCGGATAGCCAAAGTTGAGAAGAAGCTACAAAAAGGATCCGTTTGAGGATACTCGACATTGCTCCGATCGCTTACGAGTGAAGTAAGAATCACTTCCTTTCTTCTTATTTAAAACAATATTGTTGCCTCTGTTTCTTATCTTTACGTATGCGAAGGTTGGAGTTGAAGAAACTATTCTTTGAAAGATTAAAAGTAAGGGTAAAAGTCCCGCCGCGTGGTAAATCCTCCGCCCCTTAACTAAGAAGAGAAAGGTCCAATCCTCTTCTCGCCTTAGCTCAAGCTCAATCTTCCGACGAGGATAACCATGAATCAAATTCCTCTCTCGCCAAGAAGATTCCATTGACCAGTTCTTCCATGGATCGGTTATCCAACATCTTCTCGAGTGTTTCCAAGGAATGGGAGATGCTCCCTAGCTTCTCTTTGCGGGGCTCTCGCAAACGTGTGTAATGTCGCTTTATCGAAGGCAATAATTCATTCAATGGAGTCTCTAGAGTTGTGTCTCCCGACCTTTTGAATGCACTTGGGTCTCTGGTATGTGTACAACCATACTTCCTCGCTAACTTTAAATTGTTTAAGTATATATATATGTTTTAATGATTTTTCTATCTTCTTTTATAGGTTGGAAGAACTTCCTTTGTAGTTGCCTCGAGACCTTGAGAGAAGACGCAACAATCTTGAGAAGAAGAATTCGCAATTGAGCAAGAAGATTCGAGAATTGGAGACGAAGGCTGCGTTATCTGATAAAAAAGACGAGACGATTCAAAAGTTAAATACCGAACTTGACTCCCAAAGGGATAAGGTGTCCACTCTTCAAAACGCTAATCAGCAACTTTATGGTATAAAATTTTACCTCCTTTTACTATTTTTTATTTAATCGGTCGCCTATTGCTACCTAACTTATTACTTTCGCAGATGTATATAATCTCTCCGATGAGGCTATTCTTCTCCATACATTTCCTGATCCTATGGATAATAACCTTCTTCTCGCTCACCTCAACAACTCTTTAAGTAGTTCATCAAACAAAATTAACTCCTTTCATTAAATGAACTTCAGACCAAATATCGTCTTTTAGAAATTGAACATAGATCTGGTTTAAGTGCTGCCAACCAATTTAAACGAATGTTTCTCGAGTCCAATAAAGAAATCAAAATTTTGAGGAAGAAAATTAGTGACCTTATAGATGATAAAGATCGCATTGCTAACAATGGTGCACAGCATTAGCAACATTTCAAAATCTCTCCTTGAACTACAAATTGAACGGGATGAATTGCTTCGCGTAACTCCTTGCTTAGTGAGCGAGAAGATCAAATTCGTTCCCTCCTTGTTATAAATAGTGACGATGAATTCCGCTCTGGGCTGCGAAAGTTTTAGATAATGCCAGGAATAACCTAGGTGTTGATGTTAGTCTTCACGCCGAGCATACTTCCTTGATTAAAGATATGATATCTGATAGAGAAGGTTATTTATTACACCTTACTACTTCTTACTTCTGTAGTATTGCTTGTAAATTATTAACTTGTTGTTACTTATTTTAATCCGAGAAGAGGCTTCGGTTAGAATTAGAGAGCTTGAATCTCGAGAAAGAACAACTCGCCAGAATTTTCCAAATGAGAATTGAAGAACTTGAATCAAAAACAACAGCTTGAAGAGTCTCTCCTCCGTAATAACAAGTATTCCAAGTCAAGGAACAATTTGAAACGACAATGAAAAACTTTAATAATGATGCCGTTCGTTTTCGCAATGGAGCCATGGAGTATGTTTGTAAACACTGAACATCCTCTCGCATACATATCCTCGGCTTCTTGAAAAGGTTCCCGAGAATCTACCTCGTCTCTCGATGTTTCGATAGCGAAGTCGGCGAAGAAGAAAATTTCGCGATGAGAATAATAAAATCGGAGAATCGAGATGAAGGAGAAAAATCACCCGAGAGATAACTCTTTTTGTTTCTTTTATTTTGTAATATCGTATATTTCGTATCTTTATTGTAGTGTGCTTCTTGGATTTTTCCCCCCTGAATTCAACCTTCACTCCCTTTTTTGGCAATTCTTCCTTGTAATATAATTGGCTATCTTTATTGATGTATAACTCTTTCATTGGAAGATGAATAACAATATTCCATCTTTTCCATTCCCATACTTGCCTCTGGTATTTATCTTCTGATGGAAGAAGTTAGTTATCCTCATGTATTTTGTTGGATAATAATTTTAGTGTTATTGAAATGTATAGCCGCGACGAGGTCGCAGATATCTTTATGAATTGAGAATTCTATCTCTTTTTGCTGCGACAAGGTCGCAGGCCGCCTACACTTTCATGCAAAGGCCCATTGACCTTGCCTTATCATTTTGTGTGGTCTTCCAAGTCAGACCTCCCTAATTAGAGGTCCTCCCCAGCCACTGTTCATTGCGACAAAATCGCAGGACGTCTTTACACTTGTATGTAAAGACCCATTGATCTTGCCTTATCATTTTTTCAAGTATTTTTGCCTCTGCAGGATGTTTTGGTTGCAACAATATGACAGGCCTAGATATCCTTGCGAATATAAAGTCCTATGACATTGCCGTCTTGCGATGAAATCGCAGGACGTCCGTACACTTTCGTGCAAAGCACCCATTGATCTCGCCTTACCCTCGCGTTAGTATTATTGCCTCGCAGGATCATTGCACAAATATGACAAGCCTAAGTCTCCTTGCGAAAACAAAGCCTCATGACATTTGCGTCTGCTTTGGCACTCCCCCAATGGAGAGCACCGCCCTTATCATCTCCCAGGTTGCCCTTCAAGGAGGCGAAACATCGGCCATACAAGACTAGCTCCTCCCATCCGGTCTTAACAACAACCGGTTGTTTTCGCATCTCTTATCCCTTATACCTATAGGGTTTATGGTTACGAGACCGCACCCTAAGTGGAGTTTTCTTCGGGCGAGTGCAACGCATGCCAAGACTTGCCAAGAATGGCTGTGGTAGGTTCATCCATCCCGGGCACTCGCTCAACCGTGTACCTCGGCGCCTTGAGCATACATCGACTCCTAGGAAGAGACCCTCGGTCGCCCAACCAGGGTATAACCTACATATATAGTTGGGAATCCAAGGTACCTCTTCCGGATAAGCTTTCATGGGCCCTAAATTTTCATGGTTCAGCTTGAGCGGTGTAACCTTTCCCCGAACCACATGAGAGATACCCCTTATATGACGCACTTTAGGTCTTACATTTGCCTCTTACGAAATGTTATTCGCGAACTAGGTGTACGCCATAAAGGTTCGTCCCATTCATTTGCGCATTTATATTTGTTAAATCATTCAATCATTCATGTTTCATTATTTGTCGATACTTGTTTGCGAAGTATTCGCAAAGTTCTGTTTTCACTTGTTGTATTTCACTTTTCTTTCTTAGTCGAATTCTCATTTTACTCTTTGGTCGCGAGATTCTCGTACATCATTACTTCATTTGTTACTTTGCATCCGCTTTTATTGATTATTCACTTCTTATGCCTTTTGTTCCTCATATCTTTTGCTTCTTCATTGTTATAATATTGGTCTGTCTCCAAGCATTCACCTCAAGAGGTATGTTCAGCCCTCACTTCTATAGCATCTACCATCGCTTTTTCCTTTCTCTCGTTCACTTCTCACATGTTGCTTCCAACCCTTTCTTTTGGCATTTCTTTCTTCGGCAGCTTTCTATATCGACCTCATGGCACTGTTGCGACTCCTTCCAATCTCCCTGTATGATACCAATGCCACTTGGGTGTGGAAATTTTATGCATTGATGGTATGTTGAGGCGACCCCTAAGATTTCATGAAGCCATGGCCTCCCAATTAGTGCATTATACGGGGATTCCACATCAACCACACATAATAAGACATCAGTTGATAATCCTTGTAGAGGTATGCTCATGTGAACTTCTCCCTTTGGTTTGTTTGCAGTGCCATTAAAGCCATATATCTTGTATGTCGAGGGAATTAAATCCTCATCTTTTCCGCCCATCGTCTTGTAAGTATGGTAGAAGAGAATATTCACCGAACTTAGGTGTCGATTAGAATTCGGTTGATCGCCCAACAAGCTTCGCTCATCATCTTCTCCATCAACTGGTTTCGGGTTAATCTCTAGTTTCACAACCAACGGGCTATCGTGTGTTTCTCTTCCTTTTGGTACTTCATCTCCAGAGAAAGAAATAGTCTTCAAGCGCCACTTTTCTAATCAAGCGTTGTTCTCGCTGCACTCATTATTTCTTTATCATTAGCATCTCTCGCAAAGACTCTACCGAGTACGTTGTCATGGAAATCTTCGATGGTGCGATAGGAGTGGACAATAGAGTTGCAGTTCAAATTCTTGGCTTTTGTTCCTACTTCTATCACAAATGTTTCCTTTCCTTTCGCCGACACCGTTCGTGCATCTCTCGGTGGTGGTGGTAATGTCCGACTGTTTTTTCTCCCTTTAGAAAGTGATTCACTTCCCCGATCAATCATCCCGAAAATAATTCTCTTTATGTTTCTACAATCGTTTGTTTGATGCCCATGGAAGCGATGGTAAGAACAAAACTCATGACTTCTATCGCCTCGGCGGTGGTTCCATTCCAACATTCCAAGGTGTTGGTACATTTTCCATCACAAGTATAGCTTCCCAGATCTTTTCAACGCTAGCATTCAAAGTGGAGGCATCTTAACTGTTCCCATACGTTTGTTCTATGACTTCTCTGCCCTCCACGGTTATTTTGCCTTCGTCCACCATAAGTTTCTTGCACATGATCTAGCCTCTGAATCTTATTATTGCTGTTACGGTTGTAGTAATTCCTTTCACGTTCAAACTCTTCTTGATCGTGGCTTCCCATGGCTACTATCTTCTGCTGTCCCTCATCAGCTCTCCTTGCGCGCTTGTCCTTGCGAAGTGCTCGCCATCGTATTTATGAATTGAGGTAACAAGCTTGCGTTCGCAGCATTCGAGTTTGTGTTCGCGACCGGATAAGAATTCATTTCATTCGTCTTTCTTCTAAGGCGATATATTCTTCCTGTAACTCTCGCAATTCTGCCATCGTGATTGTATTTTTGACTCTAAAAATTTGAATGTATAACAAGTTAGTCGCGAAGAGAGCATTCACAAATGAGAGGATGAGATATCTTTCCTCAACCCGTCCTGCCATTTCGCTACACATGGTTCTCCATCTTATTGTCAACTGCCTTAAGCTCTCGCCAACCCTTTGTTTCAACCCGAATACATCTTCAATACCTGGTCGTGAAGAGTTGTTACTTATGTATGCTCCTAGGAATGTGGCTTGTAAATGATTAAATGATGTGATTGTGTTCCTTGGTAGACTTTCAAACCACTTTAGTGCTTCTCCTATTAAGCTTGACGCGAAATATTTGCACAATATGGCATCATGATTCTCCCATTGTAACATACATCTCATATAAGCCTTAATATGTTGTATCGCATGGTTGTTCCATCAAAGATGTTGGTTAATGCAGGTAAATTGCACTTAGGAGGTATTCCTCCCATCTCGTACTTCTAGCGTGAAAGGGTTCTTCGCGGCTTCTGCGATGGCTTCGTCCAATTGTCTCCTTCCTCCTTCCCTTCTATTGTTCAAGAATCCTCTCATTTCGCCTAGTTCTCTTAAGATTTGTTCATTTGCCTCGAATTTGATTCTCCGGGTCTTTTTAGCTCGCTTCTCTCCTTCTTCGCTCGTGCCTATTTTGACCTTCCGCTCATTATTTTCTCCTCTTCTTTCCTCGCGACGCTCTTCTTCGTTTCTTTCGTCAATTCGCACGCCATTATATCGGTTGTTCTCTCTTCTTGGTTGCCTCTCAGCTCTCATCATCTCGCACCCTCTCATATTCTTCATTAATATTTCTATTAGTACGATTCTGTTCCCTTCTTCTTTCGCGGTTATCATGGTTATTTTGCCGGATTGCCTCCTCCATCTCTTGATTTTCCATTTCTTCTCTTAGCCTTTCTCTCTCGCGAGCTAGTCGCGCTTGTTCAATGTAGTGTTTCTCAATGTCATCCTCGATCTCTCGGTTTTCTTCTCAATTCTTCTCTCCGTGCAAGGGATTATTCTTCCTTCAAAGCAACTGGGTCATTCGGCCCTTGGAGTTGCATGTTTTCTTGATTTTCCCTATTTCGCTCATTTTGAAGATTTTCGGGCTGAGGAATATAACGACCTTCCATTTCCCCTCTTCTCTCGCCATGCTCTGCGTCTAGATCTTGTGTTTCTTCCTCGGTATTCTCCGTTGGTAAAACTCTTCTTCTTTCTTCTCTGTTCGATCTAGAACTTGATCTCACGCTACTTCTAGATCTCCTACTTTGCAATCTCATATTTTCCATCCTTAATTCATGATTTTGTCTTGTCAAGTTTGCTCGCTCCTCTGCCTCTAGCCGTCTCTCCTCGTGTATTGTTTGTCTCAATCTTTCTAACGCTGCCATTTCTTCGTTTCCTGGATTCATTTCTCCATTCATCCCTTGCTCTCCTTGTCCATTGTTCACCAACTGCTGCTCCCCTTCTCTCTCGTCTTCAGAATCAGATCTCCAAGTATGTACACTTACTCTATCATAATCCATAGCTGCGTTTGCTACTGGGGAGATCGGTGGTTGATTTTGATCTTCTCCGTCATTTCTCATATTCATCCTTGACGATTCTCCTGCTTTCATTCCTCCTTTCTCCAACAAGTCTCCCACTTCTTCTTACAATCGTTGGTTGCTCTTGTACATTTCTTCTTCTAGCCATCTTTCTTTTTTAATGAATTCTTGAGTATCTTTTCCAAATCTCTTTCTCGTTAATCCAAATTCTTTCCAATTTCTACGTCAATCATTGCTCTTCCCCGTTTCTAGCGCATATGTAGTAGCAGTTTTCCCACACTACACCCCTCACTATATTTTGGTTAATTAGTCCATTGAAAGTTGTATAATTGAGAATGTTTATTGATTAATTTCATGAGTTGTCTATACAGGAAAAGTAGAATTACACTTAGCAAGTAAAACACTCTTAAACTTTCTCTCTCCTAATGACTTGCCCAACAATTCCAAAAAGATCTCTCCCTACAACAGACTCACTTAACCCTTTATATAGGGTAATACACAGTGGATGACAGCTAATCTATCCTTTTATTTCGGAAATGTTCCGCGAAGTGTCGCAGATGTACAAACATTTATTCTCGCGACACTTCTTAACCCTCGCTGGTTCCATGTCTTTCCTCGTTTTGTGTGTCGTTATTCATCGCGTCATTTATTTTAGCTTTCTGCGACTGCCTCGCGACGTTGTTGTTTATTAACTCCGCGAGCCCTGCACGTTGCGATATTATGATCCTACAATTTTATAGACATTTCAGTATTTTTTTTAGAAGTCAATCCCTCTCCTCAAATTTTAATTCCCTCCTCATAATCCTTCCCTCCTCAAATCCATTATTTTCCTCCTATTAACATGACCCGAATGTTGGGAGGCCAACTTTCAGATGTTCCACCTTGGTAAACCTGTTCAGCCACATTACATGTTCAAATGACACAATTCTTTAACCGGCTGATGGCTTGGCAATGCTAAACCTTTGAATGGAATACACATTTCCCTCCTCGAATTTCCCTTCAATCAGCTTTATGTAATCTTTTCCTACCCTAGCATGCATCTGAGTACCCTGCATTACATCCAATAAACAATTAATTTCTACACTTGATCGACCCCAAAAAAAAAAAACTTGTACCGAGAATGTGCGTCAGAAGTCGACTAACCCACCTCTTGGTCAATGAGATGCAAGTCAAGACTCCATAATTGACCTGCTTTTTTTTTTTTTTTTTTTTCAAATCTCCATTTTTTCAGAACTAAAGCCCGCACGACTTTCTGATGTGTCTGATTCCTAACCAGGCGCTTGAAGGGGGTATAAACTGTACCCGGAGGCTTCTTTCCTACATATACACACACCAGACATTAAATTTTTGCATTAGCTTGTTACAAATAAAAATTGCTTGGAGAAAAAAAAAAAGCAACATAGGAACCTTATTGATGCATATCCAAACTGTGATTGAATGGGTTTACGTACCATGGAAATCAACTGCCATTGCTCCCTCTTCGATGTGATTTTCTTCAAAAGTCATAGTCAAGATCTCTTGTTCGCTACCTCTTTTTTCACAGAAACTGAAAGCACGTGGGTTTGTGTAGGGCTGAAGAATGATTTGTATCCTTTGTATAGATGTTGGAAACTTGGCTCTAAAGAAAACCTTTACAACTGCTATGGAATTAATTCATGTTATATGGCAATATAATATAAATAAATATAACACATAAATATGGTTTTAATTAATGTGACTTGAACAATGGTTACAAACTTTACCATATTAACCATTGGCTTTGTTTATATTAGTAAGTTAACTGTATTAATGGAACCTGTAAGATTGTGTTCAGGTAAATAATTAGTAGATTTTTTCAGATAAACATAAATATTAATTTAAAATATCAACTAATATAGTAATTTTTAGATGTTGTTAGTAATTTTTTTTAGATGTTTATCATTAATATTAAAAATTAATATAGTCAGATCTAGATATTTTTTTCCTTATAAAAGATTCAACAAATAAAAATCTTATTATTTTATTCCATAAATATGTTGAATTATTATTTATTTTTTTAATCATAAATGCCAAAATTAATATAGTAGTTTTCTTTACCATTTCCAGAATTTTTTTTCCTTTCAAAAGATTCTACGAATTTAAAAATTATTATTTTATTCCATAAATACGTTGAGTTGATTTTTTTTATCTCAGACATGAAATTATAAAAGATTCATAAAGATTAATATAGTAAAAAAAAATTTTAATAAAACTACCATTTTTATTAAATATAGCAATGTTTCTAAATAATGAGGGCCGTCCGTCGCGTGTGTCCCAACAATCCGCCAAATCTACACCACACATTGTCAGATCAACGCACCATATCTCACGAAATTTCATCCGACGAATACGAATGGTTTCTCAATAGCCAATGAGAGCGAGGTTACGCTCACCAACCAATAGGAAAGACGGTAAGCTCCACCAGTGTTACTTTTATTCTGGAGTGAGGGATGGTATTGAGTTTTTAGGTTGTTGATCTATGCGGAAAACCAAGATTTGGTTAACGAGTTAAAGCTTCGATTTCGGGCACAACTTCTTTTGCAACTTTTTCAAGTTCTTCACCAACTTGGAGTAGATTTAATTGAATTGCTAGTGCTGGTATCCATGAATTTGGGATTTTTATCTCGATTACAATAATTGACGACGAATTTTTTGGATCAACAATGGAAAACATTTATCGAAGACGGGGGAAGAAGAGAATTTTTTTTTGAAACTGTTCGGCTAAGAGAGGGTTTTGATTTGGCTTGGTTATTAGGTTTAGATATAAATGAAGGGATAACTTAGTCATTTACTAGGACTTAGGACACCCCTTAAAACAAAAGGATTGGTGGGCTTAAAGCGTCCACAATGGACGAGCAAAACCTGGAGCAAACCTAAATTTGGTCAAAAACCAATCACAGTGGAGCAGAGTAAAACTAAATATGGTCGAGTTTTTCAGGATTTCAGAGTAAATTTGGTTTGAATCTGGAGCAAAACTATATTTGGTCAAGCGGAAGGTGTTGTGTGCGTCTGATAGTAGGTGGTGATATAAATAGCGTTTCACAACAAGCGCAGGTTGATGCATCAGCCTGGTGATTGAGCAAACTTTAAATCTTCGCCTGGTGATCGAGCAAACTTTAAATCTTCGCCTGGTGATCGGGCGAATTTTAAATCTTCGCCTGATATCAAATGTTACTCAAACCGGGGGAACTTTAAATCTTCCACCCCATTGAGGCACTCATTATATGTCCCGGGGAACTTTAAATCTTTCACCCCATTGAGGCACTCATTATATGTCCGCTCAATGTCAAGCGCACATTGTAGTTGCAGGATTTCCCACACTACACCCCTCACTCAAATTTGTTTAATCAATCCATTTGAAGATGAACAATGATGTGTTTTATTAATTGTTTTCTTGAAAGATTTACAAAGAAATGTAGAACAAAGCTAAAGAAATTACAATCTCTTTCCTTTCTCTCTCCTAATGACTTGTTTCACAATTCAAAAAAGACCTCCCTACAACAGACTTACTCGACCCTTTATATAGGGTATTACATAGTGGATGATGCCTATCTGTCCCTTATTTTCGGAAACGTCTCGCGAATGTACAACTGTTTGCCTTCGCGACACTCTTAAATTTCGCCAAGTCTTCACACTTTCCTCATGTTCTGATTGTCGTCATCTATTACGTCATTTATGTACCTCCATGCGACTCCTTCACGATGCAGTTGTTTATTGATCTCGCGAAGTATTGTTGTCGCGACATTCTGGTCCTACATCTTGCCTCTTTTTCCCTGTTTCTAGCGCAAATGTAGTTGCAGGATTTCCCACACTACACCCCCTCACTCAAATCTGTTTAATCAATCCATTTGAAGATGAACAATGATGTGTTTTATTAATTGTTTTCTTGAAAGATTTACAAAGAAATGTAGAACAAAGCTAAAGAAATTACAATCTCTCTTTCCTTTCTCTCTCCTAATGACTTGTTTCACAATTCAAAAAGACCTCCCCTCTAACAGACTTACTCGACCCGTTATATAGGGTATTACATAGTGGATGACAACTATCTTGTCCCTTATTTTCGAAACGTCTCGCGAATGCTCGCGAATGTACAACTGTTTGCCTTCACGACACTCTTAAATTTCGCCAAGTCTTCACACTTTCCTCATGTTCTGATTGTCGTCATCTATTACGTCATTTATTTACCTCCATGCGACTCCTTCGCGATGCGATTTGTTTATTGATCTCGCGAAGTATTGTTGTCGCGACATTCAGTCCTACACACACATTAAAAGTACGCTTGACCAATTTTTGCTCTATCATGGTAGCGTGCAATCACGGACCAAACCTTTTTTTTTTAGTTTTTAGTTTAGTTTTTGTCTTTGGTTTGGTCGCATGATTGTGGACGCTCTTATAACTTAAGGGTCCCCTCAAAAAAAAAAAAGACTGATCCCCAAAAAATCTTTCTTTGTTAAAAACTAGGATATGACCCGTGCCGTGACGGCACAGGATTTGATTTGTTAATGTTGTTGCATATCCCGGTGTAACTTGAAACATTCATCGAATATGCTTCTTGATGGATCGTAGTTGGAAATGTTTTATTTGATTGTATTTAGATCATGTCATTGTCCCTAATACCAAAATCAAAAACATCTAAGATGCAACTATTGAACCCCAATGCAATATCAAAAACACCATAGAATTTGTTTACATTTCGGAATTACATTCACGTTTCTATCTCCTTTATACTCTCAATACACAAACGATTTTCGGGAAGAGAAATGAGCTTTGTCAGCATGTGTTAGCTGCTCAGATTTGTTACTCTTGGAGTAGATATGGGCAGTAGAGGTGTTTATTTACTGCATTTTACTATTTTTCATATATTAGAAGGTTATGGTTAGATTTATTTTAGGTTTTTAGTTTTCCGGCGTCGTCTCCGACGATGTCTTCTCTATGTTGTTAGGTTTTTTGGCTGCGACGTCGTGGCATTTCTTTATGCGTGTTTCTCACAATTCTTCATCGCATTCATGGCAATTCTAATTTGATTTCTTGGTGTTTTAAGTACTACGGCATCGAGCTCCAGTCAATATTTAAACAAAAAACTTCTTATTTGAAGTATCTCTTTTCAAAGAAGATGCAATATCAAATGGTCAGACTATGTCTAGAATACCATCCTCTTCTGATTTAATCATTTCTTTCATACTTATAATTTGTCGTTTTGGGTATTCTTCTCTTTCTCTTGTCGGAATATTCACCCATGTACTTTTCTTAAATTTTAAAGAGAGAATTTTATATTAGATAAAGGGAACCCATGTACTCTTTATGGAGTGTTCTTCTTGGTCTACAATGGTTCTTGATGTATCTAATCACCTTATAATCATAGTTTACTATTAATGAAATGAAATCCATTTATAAAAAAGAAAAGAAAAAAAGAAAATACAATATCGAACTTAAAATACACACTGACAGGGACAACTCGAATATGTTAGAAGCCAACATTTGCCATCTTGAGAATGGATGGTATTAAGTCCTTTTGCTTTATTAAGAACCTTCAGTTTGCAACATGTGATGGAAGGAACCAATTAGACCACCCAAGGATTCGCTACTATGTGCCTCAAGATCTGCTTGGGTCTATTTATAAATTAGATGAAGAAGTCAGTATCAAATCACTCAAGAATTAGCAGGATACTCTTTAAAGTGAGTATAATGTCCATGACATTTCTGATCTACAAATATATTAATTAACCATAGTGAAACCAACTAAAAAAGCTAACCGAATGGTCAAGAAGCTTACTCAATGTATTATAAGCATTAATTAAAACTTTTCATGGAGAAGGTAATACCCTTGCGGGCCTAGCCGAACACTATGTAAAGAGAAATGACTATCTTTATGCAGGTACACATTTGTATGTTTTGTGTCAATTTTTCTAAAAAACATTAGTACTTGTCAAGGGTTAACGAATGATTCAACGACTATTGGGAAATAAATGACTTTCCCCAATGGAGAGAATTATGCGGGGATTTGATACGACGATTAATGACTACTCCCTCCGTCCCTATTATATAGGCGGAATATTGGATTTTCCCAGTCCCACTAGATAGGCGGAATTCTAATTCCAAGGTGTTTTTTGACATATATACCCTTATTTATGTTGTATGGGAAATTGTATTGAGAATAAGACAAGGGGTATAGACAAGAAAAAACATGAAAATTTATGAAAACCATGCCTTTTCTTATTCTAAGAGATTTCATCTTCTCCGCCTATATATTAGGGACGGAGGGAGTATCTTTTTTGTGGGGTGTTTTTGGTTGACTTTCTTTTTGTAGGGTCCTTCAAGCAACAACGTGGGCTCAAAAATAAAACTCGAGCGTATGTGAAAGTTTATTCAACTATCTTGAAGGAAAGTTTTTAGAAATTACTTGGCGAAGTAAAGCTCTCTTGAAAGAAGCTAAGAAAGTAGCAAGGAATTGTGTTTATTTTGTTGCTAGATTAGAAAATATTGTGCAGACTCATTAGCTTGCAAAATCTTTCAGTTCAGTTACGGATTGGGATGATACTCCCTCTCATTGTATTAAGCACAAACTTAGGAGATAAATCTATCCGGAGAGTCCTATCTCAAGCCTCCATATTAATTCAGATTCCCTCTGAGTTTTAGAACATGTTTGTTTTCTCCCGACTCACCTGACTCGAGATTAATGAAAAGCCTTATTCACAAAAAAGAAAAAGAAAAGAAAATCTTTTTGTGGGGGGTCTTGGTTCCTTTGGCCATTTTTTTTCTTCTCATTGGTACTATTTTTTTGAGATCAGATGAATCTGGTCGGTAGGTGGTTAACTATTGTCGTTCGGATTATGATGGACACTTACCTGGATTATTATGGACACTTACCTGGCATGCTTGAATTTCAAAGGTATTTATTTATTTTGTCAAGAGTCTAAAGTTGGGGTGGAGCTAGGAAACCATCTCGTGAAGGATAGTAGTGCAAGGTTCTTAAGTTCTCAACTCTGTATGTGAAAACAATCAACTGACCTTATGTTCTTTTTAATAGGAAAAGTTAATCACTTGATGAGTTCACAATTTTATCTTAGTTACATCTAATTCTGGTTTTATAATCCTACTCGGTCGAATTCCCTATTTGGAGACACCAATTCAATGTTACGGAGCAAATAATGCGACTGCTCCCTTGGGCCTTGGCTATTCGATCAATATTTAGCATCATAATCTGTAGGAATTAAAATGGATGTATGTGCTAATAACCAAGGAGAAACACAAAATAACCAAGGAGAAACACAAAACAATTTTAGAATGGGATATTTAACGGTTGGTACCCAGCAAATGTCCAACACCTAGTTTTGGTACCCAATAATCAAAATATTAAGGGTTGGTACCTAGATTCATCAGAGACTGTCAGTCAAGCCGTTGACCAAGCATCCTGTTACTTATATAATTTTTAATAATTTATAAATAATAATTACTTGACGGAGTTTACTCATCGTTAGCACGTGGCTTTAGAAAAAACTTTGGATCTTATCTATTTAATCTTACGACTACAAGTTGATTGATCTAGCGGCTGCAATGAAACCTTATTCCTTTTCTAACTTCTCCGGTTTTGGAGCATGTCGAGTACCATTATCCGCAGTTGTTGAAGCCATGAAAGCATCAGCAGTGCAGTTTTTCTCTCAAACAGGGAAAACACAATGAACCAATAAATAAAATAAATAAAAAGATACCGAGAGAAAATTTGAGAAGATTTTGGGGATTTTTTAAAAATTCGATATTTTCTGAATTGGATTAATTTATTAGTTCAAAGATTTTAAATTGGGTTTGAAACAATTTTTTCAAAGATTATAAACTGAGGTTTTAAATATCACCATTTGTACTTACATACCGTGTCTTCTTCCTTCTCCCGATCTGGTCTTCGAATACTGATCATCCCAAAATTGAATCACACAAAACCTCAAACAATTGCGTATCTATCGAAATCATAAGACCAAACAAAATAATCAAACGAAAATCACTTGAAACCCAATTTACTTACGTAATCTGCTCGCGGGACATAAGAAGAAGATAAAATTTCTTTCTTCTCTATGTACACACGTATTTCATCCTGGCCAATATGATGCACACGTGTTAGGTTAACAACTAGACATTAGGACTACCTAAGTCATTGTTACAAAAAGGTAAGGATAATTACGTAATATCACTCATTATGTTATATAAATATTTATTTAGTTTGGTCAATGGTTTGACTTCACAGTCTTTGACAGGTCAATTTTAGAATCTTAGTACAGCCTCTGTCTTCATTTTTATTACAAATCTATGTGCTAATATGATTTCGGAGAGCCATCCCTATAACTATTGTAGGACCTGCCATGTGATGTATCCAACATCACTTTGTTGAGAAATCCAAATAGTAACAACAAAAGTCTAACAAACAAAAAATGATGTGAACTTGCAAATCTAATCGTTATCCTCAATTAAGAACTTATGGCCATCAATATCAGCAAATGCTCATTGCCTAAGAAGATATTTCTATTTAAAATATAAAGAGGCTTTCTAAGTTGCTAGGATATCTGTAGCGTCAGATGAGATTATCAGACAGTACACAAAAACATTGAAGTTAAAAATGCCATAATAGTAATAAAATGGAAGAGCCGGTTTTCAATTACGGTATGAAATTATGAATAAACAAAAGAAAGCAATACGTACAATGGACATACTCAATATAGCCTAGCACAACCTCCCGAAATCTCATGCTAACGGTTTAATGTGATAAGTTACAAATAAATTTCTAAATCAAGGGAAAAAGAAATGTTCCGTAATTTTTTTCTTAAAAGTTAAAAATGAAATAGAAATATGAAGCACAACTGATTCAAAAAAAACCAAGAACAACTAACCTACAGCAGAAAGAACAATTAAATCCATAAAGTTGATACATGATATGGAAACAAACCTGAATTAACATGTTTGCCACCTAAAAAATGAGAGTTGAAATTGATGGTTCCTGTAAGACAAATAGATGATGTCATCCTTCACAAAATAAAGCTGTACTGCACAGTTACTATATAACAAAATGTTTTTGGAGTTGGTGAGTTCCAGTTCCAGAAAATACAGAGGCCAGTTTTTGGCATCCAGTCTTTATCTTTATGCCATGAGGATATGTCTACATGAAAAGTTATTATAATTGCTCTGAGGCTTGGGATAATGTGTATTCTAATCTGACTACATGAGGCAAAAGTGCGGAATAATATAGAAGAGGATCTTGGTGATGATGATTGAAACTTTCTTAAAGGAATGCCCAACAATCTGATAATCACCTAAGACATTTACATTCTTCCATAAGGACACAAAGATGAGGCCTCTCACATTCTCTGTTCCACTCTCTTCAAATTGATAATCCATCTGCAGTAAGGTAGCTAACAAACCATGTATTAACCAATCTCAATACACACAGGTCAGTGATAGAGAGAAAAGGCCACAATACAGATGGGAGCTGAGGGAAGTATGTAGTGCACCTCTGACATGAAACCATGTCTACTGCTGCAGTGTTGGAAATTTGTATTGCTTCAGTTATCATGAAAATGAAGATCACTGTAGTAAAATTCCAACCTCATTTCTCCGCGAGAGTTCCTAGTTTTTTACAATGTGAGATATTTCTTCACATCTTACTGATAGTGTATTCTTTACGAAACTCTTGCGCAAACATGCACAAAAGGTTAGATGTTTTTGAAATGCATTGCTGGAATTGCTACCAAAGCCTAAACAGTTATCACCAACTTTAAAAGCCAAAATCTCATTATTGTAGGAAAAATTTAAGATCCCCTTTATGTAAAACAACCCATCACTAATTAGACCATTAACCTAAAATAGGGATTTCAGGTTACCTTGGAAACTTTCGTGCTGCTGGGAATTATGTTGAATAGAGCAGATCCTCCACCACTCATGTCCTTGCTGGATGGCCCATCAGCCTTCTGGGTGGCAGTGATGGAGTGGGAGGCAGTCATAATACCTTCATTAAATCTGTATCTGTTGTCGTTGATAACCTTGTCCTATGGAGGGCCTAAGGAGGAAGGCAGTTTGCACTTTCTACCGGTATTAGACACAATTCAATGTCAGATTTGTATTCCTTATCATTGTCTCACACAACAAACGTTGGTATTCGGTATACCTAACATATGGAAAATATTAATAAAATAAGAGAGCACAAAGAAAGTAAGAGTCCTCCCTGCATTAGTAAGGAAAAAGAGAGTAAGATGCTAAGAGTACACGGGGAAGAGCCATAGTATTGCGGTAGAAAGTGCCGAAATCCATGGGATGAAAAACTTGGAATTACAATGAACAAAAATAATAGCGAGACATGATATTTTGGGTCTCTATGGGCAAAAGCTGATTCAACCAACAAAGACCAAAACATTACCAAGATTATAGAACTCCAAATGTGGATCAGGAATATTGGAAACAAAAAGGGGGAAAATAAACAACCATTTAATCAACCTGGGATAATAGAGTCGTGCAATGGACTGACGTCTAAAAGGATTTTGGTTATGATATTGATTTCTTATTTGGTTGCACTGAATACCTTGAAAATGGTAGAGCTACGGCTCCGGTGAATGAAATGGAAAGTCAACACTGAAAGTGAGAAACATAAATAACAATGAATAGAAACCCCATGATCAACCAAAGAAAAATCAAATTCATCTTGGTAAATAGTTACTTACAAACTCAAATCTTCTACACTTTCTACCTGGAGATGTCGAATATTAGGTAGAAAACCCTATGATGAACAAACGAAAATCAAATTTAGAATTGGGGAAAGAAGAATCCTAATCTGAATCAACCAAAATCAGAGTGCAAATTACCTTTTAAAATGGCTTGAATCATCATGGTCTTTGTTTTTCGGTTCTTAAAAGATTTTTGATTAGACATTCACTACCTGAACGTAACGCCTATGACATTGAATGGAAGAAAATTGAAATGAATTCCAAAAGTAACGAAAGAAGAGTAATGGCAAGAAAGAGTAAGAGATGAGAGCGAGCTTGATAGGGTCAATTAGTGGGTGAAGCAAGACCATCGTTTATGTGTCTAAATTGTGGATCGCCCGTTCAATTTGGAAAACCGTAGAAGAGACTAAAAACACATAATATTGGCTTGATCTTGACCGTCCTTTATGTGTCCGAACTATAAATAACCGTTGATGTAGAAAAACACCATTGTTCCTTATAATATAGATCTTTCTTATTAAAGGGTATTTTTGTTACAAATTTTGTCCCCGCATCCATATTTAAATCGAGCCCTCAGACCCAGTTAAGAGCCTCTATAATAGGCTTCAAAAATAAATGATTTTACTCATTTTTGTGGAGATGTTCCTTACGTTCTTAATAAATATTGCTTCAAAAATAAATGATTTTACTCATTTTGATGGAGATGTTCCTTGTGTTCTTAATAAATATTACCACCGCCTGGTTAGAGTGTGTTTAATTTTCTCCAATTTTAGAGAGTCTCAAAAAGATATTCGGTATGAAAATCATACAATGGATCAAAAGATATACTCAAAACTATGCACAACCAATTCTCTAACACGGTAGATGAGAAAATATGCTTCAAAAATTCCGTGATTCATCCCCAAGCCATTTGTGTACCGAATCACTCTGTCACAGAACTTCATCAATTTTACTTACAGGAGACAGTCTCGCATCCATCTGAAGACCAATAATGGCGCAACACTGGCCAGAAAATCATACCATGTGATGTCTTACACATGTAACAATCTGAAGTAGTTCATATTCATGACTAAAAAGCTTAAAAACCAAAAAGAAAGGACAACAGGAACAGTTAAGAATGAAAGGAAGCTTCTAGATATCACTATCAGCAGCTCTGAACAGAGTGAGCAAAGACATGAAGACATTGACAATGTCCAAGTATAGTGAGACAAACGCCCAGATGTACTCATCATAAGAGTAACGCTTGATCAGGTTGTCGGTATCATAAACGATATATCCACAGAATACTATTGAAGCGAGACCCCCATAAATCATCAAGGATATCCTCCCCAGTGGAAAAAATATCTGCGGAATAAAGAACATGTGCAGCAAAGAACATCAGCAACCCAGCTTAGGAATACCAAGTATAATAAACATTCCCGATTAAATGCTATCAAAGAAATAAAGAAATAGAAACAATCACGCGAAAATACAGCACAAACCTGAATTATAGAAAACACCATCAGTACCATGATGGAACCGAACAGGAAAGGCCCAAGGAAATTGAAATCATAGCCTCTCTTAGCCGCCCAAAATGTATACATGGTTAAGCTTACAACCACCACTGTTGTTAATATTGCAGCCTCCATAATAATCTTCCCTGTACAAATACAAAATTACTAGAACTTTTCAGTACATAACCCAAAGTCTGAAACAACAAACCCCAAAATTACGCATTTTCCTTCGGCTTTAACACCAGTAAATACTAAATCTAATAACGAACTGCATCCGATAACCTTTCTGACCATCTCATGCCTGGAGTGAAGTAAAACATAATAATCTATTGGCAGTCTTTATAGATCAATAGTTATATCAACTACCAACCAATAACTACAGAACTATATGACCTAACCCAGTCTCTTAGGTCAATCCTTCCAGACAACTAGGATACCGCCGTCTTTTCCCTTAGACCCATCAGTGAATGTTTGCAAACACTACACTGGAAACTATCAGCCCAAACCTCGACAAAAACAGGTAGCTTAAGTGGCAGTGTCCCACTTAGAAGACCTAATCTCATCTTATAAGAATTTTACCCAAAACACTTCCCACCCTACACTTCCTAGTTGCAGTTATCTCCTACTAGAAGTCCGCACGTGCTACGCACGTGCATAAAGATTGGATCCATGATTCCATTCTGAACAGAAAACGTTGTATGTAAACAACTTAAATTACCAATATACCCTCATTTTTATTTATAGGGCATTTATTGTTTAGACTAAGTCTTATGGGCTAGATTGGAGGTGCTAGATTAGCACTTAAATGTTGCAATTCAAAAAAAAAGTGTGGCAAAAAAGTTAACACTAGTTCTCTCTCCTACCAGTTGCTAGCATGTGAACTAGCATGCTAGAGAGTTACGTTGAACCATTCAGCGCGAGGAAAAGTACCTTTTCGCGGAACGAAACAGCGCTCGTAAGAATATTCCAAGCATCTACGCTGAATGGTTCAGCGCCAAGGTGGAGCGCTGAATGGAAACGCGCAACATGGGAGCGCTACATAATTCAGCGCTTGACTTTTTTTTTTACTTTTCACTCATTCGGTAATTAAATTTATACTGTTTTCATTATTTGTTTTCTCACACTCATGTTACACCACCAGATAGTTATGTTTTCATTTTTTGAATTTTGAAAAGTTTGACAATTTGTTCCAAAGGTTTCAAAATCTTAAAATTTGACAAACTAAGAAATTTTTTGATTACATTGCAAAACAATGTTACAATGTTTTTTGAAATTAAAATTCTACTTCTAAAAATTTAAAAAGTACATTAAAATTAAAATCCTACTTCTAAAAATTTTAAAAGTACATTGAAATTGAAATCCTACTTCTAAAAATTTAAAAAGTACATTGAAATTGAAATCCTACTCTAAATTAACTTCTAATTCAAACTTGAAAATGAACTTCTAATAACTAAAATATCACTCATAATTTAGGGGATTGGTTCTAAGCAATTACGAACCAAAATCTCGTTCCTCCATTTCTTGTAAAGGGGTATCTCCCATTCTTGTACTTCATTCAAATTTTGGCGTAGGATCTTCAAGTCGGATTCCCGTTGTTGGGTTTGTGCCAAGATTGTAGTGTTTTCCAAATCTTTCTTAAGGAACTCTTCTTCGGTTTCATACTTTGCCACCCTTTGTGCTTGTGCATTTTCAAGAAGATGTATGAGCTTGTCCATTTTATCATCCGCTCTCTCCGATGCTTTAGCGTCACGAGCCTTTTTCTTTGCCTTTTCTCTTCCGCAACTTCTAACATCATCCGTTTGTTCGAAATAACGCCTTCTACGTGATATGTCTGAGGTATTAGAACCTTGGGTAGATGGTGAGCTTCCAAACCTTGCCATATCCTCCAAATCTTCATCCATAGTTACTGGAGCTGAAGTACTAGGTTGAGTTGCTTGACTAGGTTGATTTGCTTGACTAGGTTGAGTTGCTTGACTAGGTCCAACATCATTATTCAACTCTGGATTGTAATCTGGTTGATAGGTCTTCAGGAGCTTGAAAACCGATTCATGTATCCAACGTTTGCTAGTTGCTGCTTGATAATTTTGTGTTCCAAGGCGATACTATGGAAAAAAAATGAAAAAAATATGTATTAGTGTCTTATGAATGAATGAAATATATTTGGAAGAAAAAAAACATCATTGTTTAACGGTACTTACATAATCTTGTTCATTCAATCCCGAAGGTTTATTGCGGAAGTAAGGTCTTATGAATGAAATATATTTCCTCACTTCGCTTCTCAACGTGTTACACCTTGATTGCAATGCCTTTTTATCCCTATTCGTACCTTCCGGCCATCTTTTGACGAACTCAAGCATAATTCTCTTCCAAAGTTGTGAATTTTTTTGATCTTTTCCTCTAATCGGATCGTTACTTGCTATAATCCAAGAGATAATTAGTGCATCATCCTCTTTTGTTTGAAAGTGTGCCATATTTTGTATGAACAAAATAAAAGAAGAAGAAGAAGAAAATCAATGAAGAAGAGAATCAATTGATTTTGGTGTGAGGGATGAAGGAGAAGTGGTTCTCAATTTATAGGGAAGCCTGAAAATCTAGCTGTTGAGGTTTCAAACGGGCATTAAATCAGATTCGTTGAAAATGCAACGGTCATCTTCATCTGATGGCTGAGAAGAGAAGCGCTGAATGGTAAAGCGTGCAGCGCAGAATTATACAGCGTGAGGCGCTGAACCATCCAGCGCTGAGCTCGATCAGCCGTTAGATCAAAAACTAGCCGTTGAGAGAAACGACTAGTTTTTGATCTAACGGCTGATCGAGCTCAGCGCTGGATGGTTCAGCGCCCTACGCTGGACAATTCTGCGCTTATCTTAACGGCTACATTTTCCAGCCCAAACTCATATCATTTCTTCTCTATATATATCTCAATACATCAACTCAAAATCCCCGCCCCAAACTTGTGAAGTTTCATTCTCTTCTTCTACTCCTAAAATTTTAATTTAAAATTCAAGCATGGTTGCATTCTCAATTGACGAAGACAATGACTTGGTGAGAAGTTTTCACAAGATTATCAACACAAATCCTCTCGACAAGTCTCAAAATACCAACTCATTTTGGGGACAAGTTGTTGAAGAATTTGTGAGAATCAATGGTAATGCTAATGAAAGATGCCAAAAACAACTACGAACTCGGTTATCAACCATCAAGAGATATTGCAAGCGTTTTATCATTTCATTAAGGGTATCAAATGGTAATCGTGAAGATGCTATGGCTTTATACCAAACGGAATATGGAATGTCGTTCATTCATGTCACCGCTTTGGAGATGCTTGGTTAGACTAAGTCTTATGGGGTGCTAGTCTTGGTCTTATGAAGGATATGCATGAAGAAGTATTTATGAAGTTCTAGTTAAATATGAAGACGTATTTAAGAAGTATTATGAAGTTCTAGTTAAATATGTAATGTAATTGTAATCGTGCATGAAGAAGTATTTATGAAGTTTTAGTTAAATATTACAAGAACTAATTAAATTGTCTACTTAATGAAAACGTGTTTGATTGAAATATGGAGTATGAAATTTACACTCCATTCTCATAAAATGTTCCATCTTCTTGAGGGTCATATTGGTCTTCATCGGTATTAACGCCGCTTGTACCCTCATGAACTTCCGGTAAGGCATCATCCATAACTATACCCGAAACATCTCCATCTCTCAACCCATCTCCATGTCGTAGCCAAATGTGCCTAGTGAGTTCTTCGCGAAGTTCCGCCCAACGCGCCGGGTTGTACAATACTTGAGGAGGTAGCCTTACATTTCCTTGAATTGGCGGTTGAGGTTCTTGTCCCGTGATCTTCCCCCATTCCTCATTGCGATATTCCATTTCAACACACATATTGTGCATTATCAAGCACCCCCTCATAATTGCCTTCATATCCGATTTTTTATAATAACGACATGGTTTCAATATAATACTCCACTTAGCCTTTAGACCACCAAATGCACGTTCAATGTCTTTCCTTTTTGCTTCTTGATATCGATTGAAAAGAGTTTCCGAATTGTTTGAGGCGGGTTTGTATGCTTGCACAAGACAACCATACATAGGATATGCTCCATCTCCTAGGTAGTACCCCGTATTGTAGTTTCTTCCATTGATTTGATAAAGACAAGGAGGTGCTACACCATTAAGTTCTCTATCGAACAAACCCGAAGCATGCAAGACATTACAATCATTATTTTGTCCACCCAACCCAAAATAGGAATGTCATATCCATCTATCATATGTAGCTACCGCCTGCATAACAACCGTGGGAATTGACTTATAGCCCACGTGGGATCCTGCCTGATCCACAGGACATGCTCCCCATGCCCAATGAAAACAATCCACACTACCAAGCATCCCAGGAAATCCACGAGCTTCATTTTCTTTCAAAATCCTCTCAGTATCTTGAGCGGTAGGTTGACGCATGTATCGACCATCATAGATCCAAATAATTGCATCCATAAACTTCTTAGCATAAAAGTAGATAGTGCATGCTGCCATTTGTGTGTAATCATCTAGAGAATCTGGTGCAATTCCTTTGGCAAAATGTTTCATCACGGCAATCATTTTCATATATGGAGAATGACCAGGAATACCACAAGCATCGGTTTTTTGACGAAAATCATGGTCAAAATCACAAACTTGCTCTAAAATTCTCAGAAAAAGGGGACGAGGCAAAGCAAACCGACCTTTGAACTTTTTTGGCCCATAAGTACACCCGAAGTTGAAGTATTGATGCATCATCCTTGCATCAGCATCTACACGGTTTGTGTGCACCTTCTGACGTTCCTTTACTTCATTTGGGATGGGTTGATGTAGTCTTTGCCTCCTCTGTGACTCCAAAAGCGTAGCCACTGCTACAACATTCTGCTCAGTATCATCTTCATCATCTGGAAGACCGAACAAAATTCTTCTCAAAGCTCCTTGCATAATGTACCTAATATAACAAAGAAACCACAATCCATTAAAAAAAGAGAATGAAACCACAATCCATATGTTTTCATAAACACTCCATAAAAAAGAAACCACAATCCATATGTTTTCATAAACACTCCATAAAAAAGAAACCACAATCCATATGTTTTCATAAACACTCCATAAAAAAGAAACCACAATCCATATGTTTTCATAAAATAATACAAGTACTTTCATTCACTCAAAGTAGCGACGGGTTGGTTGGGTGTATTGAGTTTCATAAACAATGTTAGGTTCGGTATCAAACAACAACGCATCGGTAAATTCATTTCCTTGGTTGATTGGTTGTTGTTGATTGTGTGACGTAGTTGCTCCATCGTCATGACTAGGATGGTAACATCCTTGAGTCGAAGGCCATTGATTAAATGAACCACCCAATGTGAGATCTTCTTGATTGATTGGTTGTGAGGAATATGCAGATGGTATTGAAGAAGAAGATCTTCCGGATGAAGAACATGAACTTGAGGCATAAATGCGCCTTGACTCCCTTGGTACTACTTGATGAGCTCCATTGTAGAATTCATATTGTTGTGACATAAAACTGAAGCACTGATCCTACAAGCATAAAGTAGATAGGTTTAGTGATGTTGCATTCAAGAAACTTAAAATGAAAATACAAACAAATGTGAATGAACTTACCATTGTCAAACCCATCGCAGAAAAGTTATACGGACAAGGTTGCCTTGGTACTTCTACTCGCTCTTCAACACCAGCTGCATTGATGAATGGTAAAGTGAAATCTATCTCCGGCAACTGCGACAGGGGCTCATTCTGTGTGCCATAAGTATAGGTATGTGGCATCAGGTTAGAAGGCGGATGACTAAGCAATAAATGGATAGGAACAACTTGGCTACCCACTGCTATCTCATCGGCATTCTGTGAATGGTATGACTCAGTGATATAAGCTCCAACACTATGCGTCTTCCACCACCTGTTATATTGATCCTCATTAATCGCCAAATAATGTTCGGCGCATACACCTACAATCTCCCCGTCTCCAACTCTATCCAACTCTGGAGGATTTCCCGGGACTACAATCACACCTTCTATCCGCTCTCGGAATCGTTCACCCAAATAACAACAAACTCTTTTGTAGTTTTTTTCTAGGTCATAAAACACAACTCTCACTGGATAATCGCAGAGCATATTCATAATGTTCTCCCTCGAATTCTCACTACCTAGCCATGGTTGCCAAATACATAATGCACTGGTTCTAGTGTCAATTTGTGCTCTTGCAGTGGACACTGAGTGTTTCTTCGTATCCTTTTGGCCTCCTCTTTGGCATCTCTTCCTTGATTTAATGTTGGTCTTCTTGAAGAGAGTAATCTTTGGAAAAAGATCATAGTGTTCTCCGGAAGGTGTCTGACAAAGCAAAGGTTGCATGTTGCGGAAGTAATAATAGTACCAATACTCAAGTACCATAACCATGCCGAGATAAATCCTTCCCATTCTCTCGACCATCCATCAAGAAATTTATAGGTATTACCTAAGGAAGCTAAACCCCAATCATATTCCCCAACTTTATCCAAATTATCCAAAGAATAAAACCCAACGTTTATCTACTCTTCCACTAGAACCCGCAATAAGAAAATGACCAAAACAACAAAGAAAGAATGCTCTTGTCAATACATCTCGCACATTCAACATTGTTGGTTTTTTCTCTACTTTTAATGTAGGTTCTCAAGATACCCAGGATATTGTACTTTTCTTAGTGTTCCAGCTTATCAAATCCTTTGAAATCTTGAAAATACAAATCATCCAAAGCAACAAATGTTAGCTCACCTAATACCGGCATAACTACTTGATTTTTCGTAGGGTCGCCAATGGGAATTCCCGTTAACATATACCAATCTAAAGGAAGGAGGCCAAGCTCAAATTCTCTAAAATGGAAGCTCTTGGTTTTTTTCCGCCATCTCTCAGCTATGGCTTCAACTAAACCTCTATCCGCATTGGAAAAGTTAAACTCAAAGACAAAAGAAAACCCACAATTATCACAGTATCTTTGTGCTATCGGATTATCTTTCACTACAATGTTGTATAACGTTTCAACCTCATTAAAACTGCCTCTAAAGTTTATAGTTCGACTATCACTCAAATTATTAGATACATGCCTATCTCCCTTTGCCGAAACTATTTCCAAAGCATCTAAATGTTCTTCCATATTCATACTACAATCTTCCATATTCATACTACAATCAATAACAAAAGAAAAAAAGAATCAACCACATTTTATCATTTTCATCATAATCATACAAATTCATAATTCATACAAATTCACAATTTTATCAACCACATTTTATCATTTCATCATAATCATACGAATTATACAAAATAATTCATACAAATTTAGCTTCATCAAAAATACTACAAGTATCATTTTCACTATAATCATGTAATCTCTTATACAAATTATCATTCATCTCCATCACAAATAATCAATTTAATCCCCAAAATCAAATTTCATCACAAAAATTCAAATTAAATCATATAATACTAGGAATATCATCTAAATCATCTAAATAACAAATACCAATCATCTAAACATATCAATTTCATCAACAAATTATGATCTTAGTCAAAAAAAAAAAAAAACCCTAAAGTCTCAAAATCTTACCCAAATCGATTTCGTGGACGGATTCGCTCCAAAGCAATCTCAAATGATTCCAATGGTGTTGTTGTTCAAACCCACGGTGCGATTTGTGATGAAAATCCCTGAAAATCCCGATCTACCACATGCATTTTCGGAGGGTTTCGGAGTGAGGAAGAAATGAAATGAGGAAGAAGAAGATCGACCTGAAGCTAGGTTAGATCGATTTCTGGAACGCTGAATGGTGCAGCGCCAGGCGCGGAATGGTTCAGCGCTTTGACTGAGTTGACTAGTCAAGCGCGGTATGGTTCAGCGAAAAGTTGAAACGCTGAATGATTCAGCGCTTGGCGATGTTTTGTTACAGCGACTAGCATGTTAGACTAGCACTCCCATAAGACTTAGGTGATTTTTCTAGCTGACGTGGATTGCTAATCTAGGTGCTAGACTAGCACCCCATAAGACTTAGTCTTAAGCAAGATACGGGGGTAAAATGGTTACATACAATTTACAGCTTCAAAAATATTAATAATCACTGTCAGTAGGGTGAAGGTTAGAAATAGAATCAATTGATTATTGATGATGATTTTTGTAGTGAGTTGATGGTACAGGTTGCATAGAGAAATTGAAAATTATTTCTCTTAATTTCAGAAAATAGAAGATCTGATAAAGAAGATGAAGAAGGAGAGTAAGTTTACTTCGTGAAAAATGGAAGGGAACTGTGAGACAGTGAGAGAAAGGGAGAGTTAGAGAGGGAGAGAAAATTGTGAGAAGAAAAATACCACGTGGTGTGTAAGGGTTTTGTTTTCTGGTACAACTCAGCTCACCACATAACTCTAAGCGATGAATAGAGCGTTGTTTAGAGAGGCCAATAGCATTTCCGATATAAATATAAATAAATAAATAGAATAGATTTTGTGGATAATTTAATATTGCCAAACTAATTTCTCTATGACAAGTTACGAAATAACCCAAGTAAAGAACAGCATTAACAAAATTGAGAATGCTTGTTCATGTTATAACTTTACAACAGACAGACAACAACTCCATATATTAAAGCAGCACCCACCTTCCAACATGAAACCGATCAAAATTCTCAACTCATACTGAAAATTGGAATTCTTACCTTTTGTGAAAGCAGAAGTTAATCCAATAGCCATGGCAATCGCAACCGTAAATATACCAAGAAGTATAAAATTCACTGGATGCTTCTGGTAATAGTATGATAGAGGACATAACACTGCATAATTTTCGAACAAAATCATCAGCCTCGAGAACAATCAAACATTAACTCAACCATTAAAAAAAAATAACCTAAATATGGAATTACTGGGACTTACCTATAAGGGGAGTGACGATGATAACAATGTAAAGTGCAACACCAGGACTAGTTGAAACAAAGAAATGAGAAACAGGGTGAACAAAAACAACAATAGATGCAATTACTTTTGTGAGAAGCAATTGCAACGATAAGATTGAATAGATTTTCCTAATGAATGCCCATCTTAGTTCAGGACTTTCTAACATCATTGGATATAATGGTCGAGCCGCCCCTGATTCAAGATCTCCAGTTTTTCCATACGGCTGATTCCACATCTTCGCTGACTAAACAAGAATCAGAGAATAATACTATGTAGGATTTTAGGTTATGAGAATTAAGAAGAGATCAGGCGTCTGGGTACAGTCTGGGTACAATTTTAAATGACCAAGGAATTGGGTTTGGTGAAGAGAGACCCACGGTTTTGGTTTTTAGAAATTTCGAGAGTCGTCGTGTATTGATTTGTGACATGGATTATGACGTGGATAGCTTAATGAAGTGAAACGTGGATTCAAAAAATAAAGGGAATATTAATTAAATACCCCTCCTTTTCAAGGTCTTCACAAATACCCCTATGAACTTCACAAATACCCCTAAGGGGTTATTTTAAGTGGATAATGAAAATGAACTAGTACTTTTTTGGATAATGAAAATGAACTAAGATGTTCTTGACGCATATGTGCGAGGTTGGTGAGATGGATGTGGTGTAAGAGAGAGAAAATCGTTAACCCAACTGGACCTCATGAATTTGGTGGGTGATAGAGGAATGTGAGTTGGTTGATCTACTGGAGGTTGAATTGACTTAATATAATCTTAGATGTGCCAAAAACTATACCCTAAAAACTTAAAATATACCCTTTAGGGGTATTTATAAAATTCTTAGGGGTGTTTGTGAAGACCCATGAAAAGAAGGGGTATTTATTTAATTCCCACAAAAATAAATCGATGCTTTCTGACGTTCTAGGTTTCTCGAGAACAAACTTCTCCAATTTCTTTGTATCTCTTCGCCTCGAAGGAAAGTTAGGTTTCGGGCAATTTACGACAAGAGTATGTGATGTTTACACCCATCTAACGGTCAATCATATATCTGATGAAAAAATAAAACAAAAAAAAACGGTTATGAAAGAAAAAAAAAACACGGTCAATCACTTAAAAGGATTTAGGGGCCAACAATAAAACAAAATAGGATCACCAAACCTAAATTGAGTCACCCCTTATCCTATTTTTTCGTAATGGCAAAATTGCCCTTCAATAATCGGTAGTTAAACATGAATTCGGTAGTTACTTTACATTTAGTTATTGTTAGCAAAAAAAAAAAAAAAAAATTCCCCCTAATTTTGGTTCTACCATAATCGGTAGATAATAATCTACTTTACCTACCGATTATGGATGATGTTCTTGGATTTACACTAGCATAAACGAAGAACATCAACCATAACCGATTATGGTTGATGTTCTTCGTTTATGCTAGTGTAAATCCAAGAACATCATTTATAATCGGTAGGTAAAGTAGATTATTATCTAACGATTATGTTTCTGCTAGTGTAAATCCAAAAACATCATCCATAATCGGTAGATAAAATAGATTTTTATCTACCGATTATGGTAGTACCAAAGTTCGAAAATTTTAGGATTTTGGCAAAATCTCATTTTGGGGCCAATATACATTCGGTAGTTAAATTTACTACCGATTATGGTAGTGCCAAAATTCGAAAATCGAGTACATTCGGAGGTTAAAGTAACACAGTTTACTACCGATTATAGTAGTGTCAAAATTCGAAAATTGAGTACATTCGGAGGTTAAAGTAACACAGTTTACTACCGAATGTATATTGGCCCCAAAATGAGATTTTGCCAAAATTCTAAATTTTTCGAACTTTGTTTATCTACCGATTATGGTAGTACCAAAGTTCGAAAATTTTAGAAGTTTGGCAAAATCTCATTTTGGGCCAATATACATTCGGAAGTTAAATTTACTACCGATTATAGTAGTGCCGAAATTCGAAAATTGAGTACATTCAGAGGTTAAAGTAACACAGTTTACTACCGAATGTATATTGGCCCCAAAATGAGATTTTGTCAAAATCCTAAAATTTTCGAACTTTAGTGCTACCATAATCGGTAGTATACTGTTTTACTTTAACCTCCGAATAAACTCAATTTTCGAATTTTGGCACTACCATAATCCGGTAGTAAATTTAACTTCCGGACGTATATTGTCCCCAAAATGAGATTTTAGCAAAATCCTAAAATTTTCGAACTTTGATACTACCATAATCGGTAGTAAACTGTGTTAATAAGTGATGCTTATTATCTACCGATTGTGTTCATGGACCCAAATTCAAATAAACTTAATAAAATTTTGAAATTCTCTACGTTCACAATCGGTAGTTAATGGTGTTCATTATCTACCGATTTTGCTTAACTTTAAGTGCAGAAAAATTGAATTTCTTGAATCAAGAATAATCGGTAGATAAAAATCTATTTTATCTACCGATTATGGATGATGTTCTTGGATTTACACTAGCAGAAACATAATCGGTAGATAATAATCTACTTATCGGTAGATAATAATTGGATTAAGAACATCAAATATAATCGGTAGGTAAAGTAGATTATTATCTACCGATTATGTTTCTGCTAGTGTAAATCCAAGAACATCATCCATAATCGGTAGATAAAATAGATTTTTATCTACCGATTATGGTAGAACCAAAATTCGGGGGAAAAAAATAAAAAAAAAAAATTGCTAACAATAACTAAATGTAAAGTAACTACCGAATTCATGTTTAACTACCGATTATTGAAGGGCAATTTTGCCATTATGAAAAAAATAGGATAAGGGGTGACTCAATTTAGGTTTGGGTGACCTATTTTGTTTTATTGTTGGCCCATAAATCCTTTTAAGTGGCCCTTAGAAACGCTAGGCAATCATATACCATCCGAAGATTCTGCTCCAAGGCCCTCGGACTTATCCGTCCCTGGTATATTTGTGGACACCAATGGATTTATTCTTTACTTATCATTGCTGCGAAGTCCATTCCAAGCAGAGAAGAAGCTGACTAACATTACGAGAAGACTGATGCTGGTGGGTACAAAAGAAAACATTATGAGAATGTGCTGGGTATTTTGGCATAAAATTTCCAAGATTAAATAAAGTAAAGATCAGGATTCAGAGATTTTAGACATGTGAACAACTCTTTTTTTTCAACGTGTATTTGGAGATACGCTAGAAAAGAAAAAGAGAATTTTGATAAAGCATCCCTCTCGGGAACCCCAAAAAAAAAATGCCCTATTTTAAAATTTGTTAAAGTACCCTTACGTTAGTTTTTCCATCTAGGGTTAGTTAAGACTAATTTATTTTACATATTTGCCATTTACTTATTTCCACATTGATTTTCTACATCATTTTTCAGGTTCGTCGAGTCCGATTCAGGATCATTACACCGCTTTCAGGTTCGTTACATCATTTCCCAAAAAGGATTCATCATTTCTGTAGGATCAGAATATCGCAACACCAAGACCCTTGCGAAATCCATAAACGACACACTGCGAAGATATCGCAGATAAGTAATATAAATGACGCAACGGATGACGATAGCCTGAACACGAGAAAGATGTGAAGATCTAGCGAGATATAGGAGCGTTGCGAGATTTAACATTTGAATACTTATAGAGTGTCGCAAGTCAGATCCGAAAATAAAGGACAACTTAGCTGTCACCCACTATGTAATGTCCTATATAAAGAGCCGAATAGGCTTATGAGAGGGGGAGATCTTTTTCGAGTGTTGGGCAAGTTATTAAGAGAGAGAAAGTTTAGAGTGGTAAATTCTTTAGCTTATTTCCTTTCCATCTTGTAACATTTGTGAGTTTAATCAATATAGAATATAATTGTTCATCTTAAAATGACTTGATTGTGTGAATTCTTGTGAGGGGTGTAGTGTGGGATTTCCTGCTACTACATATGGCGCTAGAAACAGGGAATGATTGAAGATTGATATTGTGATTTGAAAGAATTTGGAGTAATGGGGAAGGAATTTCATATAATTTTCAACAATTCATTAAGATTAAAAAATGGCTAGAAGAAGACATGCATCAAAACAACCAACAACTGTTTGAAGGAGTAGGAGACTTGCTGGAGAAAGGAGAGACGAGATGGGGGAATCTTCAAGAATGAATACAAGGAACAATAGAGAAAATCAAATTCAACCGCCAATTCAACGTACACCACCAATACAAAATAGAGCTGTGGATTATGACAGAGTGAGTGTACATACTTGGCGATCAGATTCTGTAGATGAAATGGGAAAAGAGCAGCAATTAGGAGGCAATGGACAAGAGGAGAGAGACCAAGAAGTAATTGGAGGAATAATTCATGAAAATTAAAAGAGTGCAGCATTAGAGGCATTGAGGCAAACAATACATGAAGAAAGGCGGTTAGAAGCAGAAGAATGTGCGAATTTGACAAGGCAAAATCATGAATTGAGGATGGAAAAAATGAGATTACAAAATAGAAGGTCAAGAAGCACTACAAGATCAAGTTCAAGATCAGTTAGAGAAGAAATAAGACAAAATTTGCCTATAGAAAATGCTAATGAAGAAACTCGAGAGGGAATACAAAATCCAGGCGAAGAACGTCGCGAAGGAAGAGAAATATTGGAAGATCGTTATATTCAACGTGCTGAAATTCTTCAAAACGGGCAAAATGATAGAATTCAGGGAAATAGACACCGTCAGGGGCGAAATAATCAAGATGGCGAAGAAAATCAGGAAGAAGGAAGGAGAATATTACATGGGAGAGAAATACAAAGAAATGAACGAGTAATTGAAGATGAAATTGAAAGACACTATACTGAACAAACACATTTAGCTCGCGAGAGAGAAAGACTAAGAGAAGAAGTGGAAGAACAAGAGCTACAAGAGGCAATTCGACAGAATAACCATGATAATCGAGAAAGGAGGCATGAGCGAAATCGCAATAATGCTAATATCAATGAAGAATATGATAGAGTACAAAGGAGAACTGAAAGGCGGCAAAGAGGAGAAAATGAGAGATATAACGGTGTGCGAATTAATGAAAGAAGTGAAAGAGAAGATCGCAGAGAAAGAAGAGAGGAAAATGATGAACAAGAAAGTCAAAACAGAGATAAACGCAGGAGAAGAGAGGCGGAGTTGAAAAGACCAATGGATCCAAATTCTGGTATAAATGAACAAATTTTGAGAGAGTTAGCGGAAATGAGAGGAATGATAAATAATAAAAGAGGAGGAGGTAAGAGACAATTGGATGAAGCCATAGAGGAAGCTGCGAAAACTCCATTCACACAAGAAGTACAATTAGGAGGAATATCCCCAAAATGCAATTTACCTGCGTTAACCAGCATTTTTGATGGAACAACTTGTGCAGTCCAACACATCAAAGCTTATGTGAGATGTATGCTACAATGGGAGAACCATGATGCAATATTATGCAAGTATTTCGTATCAAGTTTAACAGGAGAGGCGTTAAAATGGTTTGAAGGTTTGCCAAAGAATACTATAACATCTTTCAACCACTTGCAAGCTATATTTTTAGGGGCATATATAAGTAACAATTCCTCACGACCTGGCATTGAAGATGTATTTGGGTTGAAGCAAAGGGTTGGCGAAAGTTTGAAGCATCTAACTGTGAGGTGGAAGACAATGTGTAGTGATATGGCTGGTCGTGTGGACGAAAGATATCTCATTCTGTCATTCATCAATGCTATGTTCGCAACCAACCTGTTATACATTCAAATTTTCAGAGTCAAGAATACAATCACAATGACTGAGTTGCGAGAACTTCAGGAGGAATATATTGCTCTTGAGGAAAAGCAAAATGAGATGGAATCATACCCCATTGCGAACACAAGTTCAAGAGCAGCGAATGCAAGCTTGTTACCCAAGTTAATAAATACAGTGGCGAGCACCTCGCAAGGGCAACAAGAGAGGATAATGGGAGATAGTCAGCAAAAGCTAGTAGCTATGGGGAGTCGTGATCAAGATTAATTCGAGAGAGAGAGAAACTTCTATAGCCGTGGTGGAAATAACAAAATCCAAAGATTTGATCAGCCGTAAGAAACTTATGGAGGTCATCAGCCGCAAGGAACTTATGGAGGTCGGAAGCAAAACTATCACAGAGGACAGCGAAGTCATAAGATAATATGGGAAGAAATCAAAATGTCACCTTTGAATGCTAGTGTGGAGAAGATATGGGAAGCTATAATCCTAATGGAAAACATACCCGCACCATGGAACATGGGGAGTAAACCACCTTCAAGCTACAGAAGTAATGAATTTTTCTCTTATCATCATTTCCATGGACATACAACAAATGACTACAGAAATATAAAGAGAATCATTCTCGGGATGATAGATCAGGGAAAATTAAATCACTTTCTAGTAGGACAAACGCAAATTCAAACATTACCACCTCCTCCAGATCATTCTCAGCACCAGATATTCACAAGCCAAACACAGCAAAAGAAAGAGAAACATTTGTGATTGAAGTTGGCGCAAAGGCAAAGAATCTGTTTTGTAACTCTATCGTACACTCATACAAGACGATTGAAGATTTTCACGATAACACTCTTAGCAGGGTTTTCGCAAGAGATACCGATGATAGAGAAATAATGAACATTGCGAAGACATCGCCACTGGAAGAATGGCAAAAACAAACTATCTCTTTTACCGCAGAAGAAGTACCTGAGGGTGGAGAAATGCACGACAACCCATTGGTGGTAAGATTGGAGATTAACCCAAAACTTAGCGAGGATGAAGATGATGAAGCCGAGAATTCATGGGCAATCAAATGTAATTTTGATCGATCACGGAAGTTTCGTCAATATTCTTTTTTATCATACTTATAAAACTATGGGAGGGAAAGATGAAGATCTAATACCTTCAACGTACAAAATCTATGGTTTTAAACTGCATCGCAAATAAGCCAAAAGGAGAAGTTCATATGCGAATTCCACTGAAAGGATTATCTTCTGAAATTTTATTCTGTGTAGTTGATGTGGAATCACCATACAACGCACTGATCGGACGACCTTGGTTACATGAGATTTTAGGTGTGGCATCGAATTTCCATCAATGTATCAAGTTCCCTCATCCCACTGGTGTTGGCATCATAAAGGGAGATTGGGTTGAAGGAAAGAAGTGTTATGAAATTGATATAGAATCTTGCGAAGAAAGAGCTGCGAAGAAGAAGAATTGGAAACACAACATCAAAGAAAAACAAAAAGGTGAAAGATTGATGGTAGATGTAATAGAACAGAGAGAGGAAGAAATGTCATAAACCAATATATGATGAAGATAAGAAGTGGCTAAGGCTTCAATGAAATGACAAGAAAATGACAGAAAATTCAAAAATGCAGAGGCAGAAAGTAGCAGAAATAAGAGACTTAAAGAATGAATGTACTTGTTGACTGCCTAAGAAGAAATTGGGAGGTGAAAGAAAAATGTATGATGGGTTTGATCTTAAAAAAAAAAAAAAAAAATTAATTATGAAAATCTTTCTTATGAATAGCAGAGATGAGGTTGCGAAAGGAAGTTGACATACAGAAGAAGAGAATATATTTTATGAAATATAAAGATGCGATTGCGAAATTACAAAAGAATTTATATGCAGAAGAATCAACAAATTAATCACACAGAGGCGAACTAACTATGGCGTACACCCTAGTTCGCGAAATCAAAATTTCGCAAGAGGCAAATGTAAGACCTAAAGTGCGTCATAGAAGGGGGTACCTATTGCATGGCTCAGGGAAAAGGTTACACCGCCCCTGAAACCTGAGTCATGGAGAATTGGGTTCAATAAAGCCCATCCAGGGGAGGTACCTTGGATTTTCAATCTAAGCTTATGACTTAGATTGGACGACCGAGGGTCTCTTCTAAGGAGTCAGCATTTGACCAAGGCGCCGAGGTACACGGTTGAGCCAAGAGTGCCTGGGGCATTTGAAGTGTCTCGGCCATTATTGGCAAGTCTTGGCTTATGCCGCACTCTACTCAAGAAAACTCCACTTAGGGTGCAGTCTCAGTAACCATAAGCCCTATAGGCAAAAGGGATAAGAGGATGCGAAAACAATCGGTTGTTGTCAAGACCGGATGGGAGGAGCTAGCCTTGTATGGAAGAAGTACGTCTACTTGAAGGGGCAACCAGGGGGAAGATAAGGGCGTCACCTTCCATTAGGGAGCTGATAAGTGTCTTAAGACGCAAATGTCATGAGGCTTTATTTTCGCAAGGAAATTTAAGCTTGTCATATTTGTGCGACAATCCTGAAGAGGCAATAATACAAAAGACAAAGATAAGACGAGATCAATGGGTCAGTACATGAAAGTATAAGGACGTCCTGCGATTTTCTCGCAAGACGGCAATATCATGGGGCTTTATTTTCGCACGAATTTTTAGGCCTATCATATTGTCGCAACAAAAATTTCAAAGAAAAGGTTAAGGCAAGATCAATGGGTTTTTGCATGCAAATGCAAAGACGTCCTGCGATTTTGTCGCAATGACAAGAGGTGGCGCAATAAGACCTTTAACTAGGAAGGCAAAATAAGACCACATAAGAGAAAAAGAAAAAAGGAAATCTTGGAAGAAACCAAGATTTCCTTACTTGCGAAAATTCAGCAGCAACAACTGCGAGATTGAGGCATGAATACATATCACTATTCGAAGTAACTCGCTTAATCTCTCATGTGAATGCAAATAACGAGAGGCAAGTATGGGAATGTATAGAATAAAAACATGTTATTTGTCTTCATATGATAGATTTACGCGCTTATAAAATGAAAAGTTGATAATATATTGATTAATTATGTTGCAAAAAAAAAGAATTGCTCTTTTAACATGTGCAGAAAGGAACAAAAAAGTTAGAACTTGAAGATCCAAGAAATTCGCAGGAAAAGACTACAAAAATAGAAGATTAAAGGAATGGATATACAGATATTACAAAAAGAGAAGGAAGAAGACATAACTATTTCTTGATTGATTCTTCTTCTTCTACTTCTTCATCTTCATCAGATCCTTCTACTTCTTTATCTCTATTAGATTCCTCTTCTTCGCTAGCATCACTGTCTGAGATATCCAAAGAAGGCACATTCTCAGGGATTTCATCAAGGAGGCAAGGGTGTGAAGAATGAGGAATGCTGTTTTCGGCACAGACCATCTTAATAGTCTGATTGCGAAAAAGAATGGCATCATTCTTGAAATTCGCCATGTAATTTGTAGTTGCTTCTTCAATTTGGAATATTTGTCATCTCGAGAAGAAAAGTCCTTTTGCGAGAAATGTTCCTTCTCGATTCAAGTTCTTCAATTCTTTTACGAAATCTCTCCAAGCCTCTGCGAACATATGACAATGAATCCGCAAATTAATGACAACTTTATAAAAAACAAACAATTAAATAAAGAAGAGTGATCAACAACCTTCTTTGTCAGAAATTATATCCTTAATCAAGGCTGTATGCTCAGCTTGAAGACTAACGTTAACACCTAAATTAATTCTAGCATCATCTAGAACCTTCGCATCCCAAGCGAATTCATCGTCATTGTTTATGAGAAGAAGGGAGCGAATTTGATTCTCTCTTTTGATAAGAATAACATTTTTCCGGATGGATTCATCCCGTTCAATTTGAACCTCAAGAAGAGTTTTTTGGAATTTCGCTAATGCTTGAGCACCTTGACTAGCAATGCGATCTTTGTCATCTATGAGATCACTGATTTTCTTCCTTAAAGTATTAATTTTCTCTTTAGAACTAAGATATAGACGTTTAAATTGGTTGGCTAACCCTAAACTAGATCTATGATCAATTTCTAAGAGGCGAAATTTAGATTGAAGTTCGTTTAGAGGAAGAGATTTAATCTTGTTATTTGAAAAACTATTCAAATAATCGTTGAGGTGATCAAGAAGGGCATTGTTATCCATAGGATCGTGGGAATGAGTGAAGAAGAATGGCTTCATCGTAAAGGTCATAAACGTCTGCGAAAATGGTAAATCGGATGAGGGAAGATAATGAGAGAATAAACCAAAGGAAAAACAAAAGTCCCATACCATAAAGTCGTTGGTTGGCATCAAGACTAGAAATCTTATTCTTCCGAGTGGAAGAATCAGCCTTCTAATTGCTTGGTTTTCTCGCGAAGAGTATGACTTGATTTCAATTCTTCATTTCTCTTGCGAAGAGCAGCAACTTCAGCTTCCAATTCTTCATTTTTCTTGCGAAATTGAAGATTCTTCTTTCGAGAATATTGCGCCTTTTCTCAAGATCTGAGGCAACAACAAAAGAAGCTCTCCCGGACTATAAAGGAAAGTAATTAAATTATCAAGATATAACTTAAAATCGAAATTATGAAGAAATAAGGGAACAAAGACATACCAAGACACCAAGCAAATTTAGAAAATGGGAGTCACTGATCTGGAGACCCCATGAAGAGAATCATCACCCTCTAGTAAAGGAGCATCACAGATACTCGTGAGAGCTTTGCACGTGCTAGAGAGACGATCATCTCCAATTCCTTGCATGGAGTCAGAGAAGATGCTAGACAATTGTTCCATAGAAGATTCATTTGGAGAATTCTCCTTTGTGAGAGAAGTATCAATATCATCATTATCTTCATCAGAGCTTTCGCTGGATTGAGGATTTAAAGGAGAAGGGGAATGAATCTTTCGCTTCTTTGAAGGTGGGGCAGTAGACTTTTCCCTGCGAAGAGAACCTTTACTCTTGCTTTTGGTCTTCGCAACCTTAGAACTTTCTTCTTCTTCAGTAACTTCAGCAACAACCTTCGCACACGAATGAAGATAAGAAACAGAGGCAACAATATTGTTAAAAATAATAAAGAAAAGTATTTCTTACTTCATCCGTGATCGAACGGAGTGCTGCTAGGGTACTTGCCTTAGCATTTCTTTGGTAGCTCTTTCTCAACTTGATAATCTAAAAATTTCGCAAGATTAATAGGTATAAAAAGGAGTGAAGATTATAAATTGAGCGAAATTTAGGAAGTATACCTCTTTTGCCTTTTCAGGCCAGTTAAAAACCCAAGGTTGATAATTAGCGAGATTCGCAGGGAGCACATGTGAACCTGAAATGTAAGGTCCTTTTAAAACCAACTAAAGACGCACCATTCTGTCGTCTTTAGAATGACGAGGAACATTGTTCTTGCCAGAATGCCAGTCGATATCCTGCATAAGTATTTTATCGCTGGCGACATTCTCTCTTCTCTTCAAGCGAGCACCCCAGCGAGTTCTATCATTCTTCATATTTATTACTTCATAGTTTTCGAAGAAGCTTTCCACCGTATATTTTTCGGCGAATATCTCTAAGTCCACAAATTTAGGATCTCTGACTTCTTTTGGGTAAAGAGATCCCTTACCAAGCACTCACGGTTTGTGAACTCAAGCATTAAGTGGATACAATCCCCCTCGGTTGGTAGATGGCTCATGAGAATTTCGCATGAGCAAGAATTTCATAAAATAAGGGAAGATCTGTGGTCATAGAGAGGAATGGGAAGACCAGCGAGAATCGACCTAGCGAAATTATGATTTCCCGATCATCACAACGATGATCGTAAAAACGAGTTTAAGCAGAAAGAATGGATTTAGATTCTTGATTGGGAATGGTGGTCAACGTGAAACCTTTATCTTCGAAATCCTTTTGCACTTTGTCTAGAGAAGCTTCATATTTACGACCAACTGGAGGCATTTTCAAAGTATGGGAAAGAAGAGAAACTGAAGATCAAAATAAGTGAAAAGGAAAAGATTTACTGATAAACGGAAGTTCTGAGAGAGATGTTGAAGAAAAAGTTGCAGAAAAAACAAGAAGGAAAGTAAAAAAGAAGAAGAGAGGAGTAAGAAAAGTATATATATAGAGAAGGTTTCTCGAAAAGGCAAACATATTTAATGCGAAGAGTAGACATGAACGGTTGAGAAAAAACAGTTGAAAAAGACGTGTCAAGAAATAGATGGAGGAAGAGATACGTGTAATAAATTCTGCGTAAAAGTACAGAATCATGTCAATACAAAAAAATATGAAAAAATGAACAACTGTGGCATTTGGAAAGTACTAATTCTCATGACATTCTCTCCTTCGCAGAGAAGACATGAAAAGAGGCAAGATGTAGGATCAGAATATCGCAACACCAAGACCCTTGTGAAATCCATAGACGACACACTGCGAAGATATCGCAAATAAGTAATACAAATGACGCAACGGATGACGACAGCCTGAACACGAGAAAGATGTGAAGATCTAACGAGATATAGGAGCGTTGCGAAATTTAACATTTGAATACTTGCGAGAGTGTCGCAAGTCAGATCCGAAAATAAAGGACAGCTTAGCTGTCACCCACTATGTAATGTCCTATATAAAGAGCCGAATAGGCTTATGAGAGGGGGAGATCTTTTTCGAGTGTTGGGCAAGTTATTAAGAGAGAGAAAGTTTAGAGCGGTTGTAAATTCTTTAGCTTATTTCCTTTCCATCTTGTAACATTTGTGAGTTTAATCAATATAGAATATAATTGTTCATCTTAAAATGACTTGATTGTGTGAATTCTTGTGAGGGGTGTAGTGTGGGATTTCTTGCTACTACAATTTCAAGTGTTTTGGGGATTTTGTTTGGAGGAAAATCGACCTTCTACAACATTTTTTAGGTTCGTCGAGTCGGGTACAGGATCGTGACAACACTTTCAGGTTCGTCGAGCCCGATTCAGGATCGTTACACCGTTTTCAGGATCGTCGGATCATTTACCCTCCCCACCAAGGAGATGTAGTTCAGGGGTAAATAAGACTTTTAATTGGAAAGATAATTGCCACCTAGCACTTAACTGGATGGAATTTGCCTTTTGAATAAAACGGGGTACTTTAACAAATTTCTAAAAAACGGGGGCACTTTTTTAGTGTAATGTGAAAAGTAAGGGTACTTTATAAAAAAGCCCAAAGAAAAAGAAAAAGAAAAAGAAAAAGCAACGCGGAGAAGAGTGATTTATAAATAATCCCACATTACTAAAAGAGAGAAAGTCTGTGAATCGGAGAGATCTCATGAGTCAACTCAGTTTTTGAAATTTGTTTTGCAATTAAACTTTAAACCTTCATGAATGTTGTTTTAAGATTCAGTTCCTTTCTTTTCTCTTGATAAACTCTCCATGTTGATTGTTTCTTCGATTACTTTCTTTTATGATAAACTGATATCTATTTCAAATCATATCTTTAAAATTTTAAAAAATTGTAATCCATTTTCTAAATGTTTATGTCTAACCTTTTTTTTCTCTTTCTCATAATAATCAGGCTCACGGATTCTATCTGTTTGATTTGTTGATTATATTGAGAAAGAGAGATACAACTCTTGGATATAATTCCATTGATTGAGTCTAGGTGTCTAGTTGATTATCTTGGAATTATATTGGAGTTTGTTCATACAGATTGCCTAAACGACATATTGGGTGAGGTTGTTAGACCCCCGCTTTTTCAATATTGTAACAGTACTTTGCTTCGCCTGTGTCTCCTATGATCTCTGCGATCCCATCGGTTGTTGGAAACCTTAGTCTCTAATGATAGGTTGACGCGACTCATTTGATTCTATGAACCCAGGATCGCCCGACAATAGGAGTATAAGGTGAAAGTACATGTACTACACAGAAAGTATAGGAGCAGAGTATCGCGACATCAATACTTTGCGAGAATAATAAACGACTACACTGCGAAGGCGTCGCAGCAGGAAGTAATATAAATGACGCAATGGATGACGACAAGTCAAAACATGAGAAAAGTATGAAGACTTGGCGAGATTTAGGAGTGTCGCAAGGAAAACGTTTATAACACTCGCGACGCTTCGCGAGTTATTCCCGAAAATAAAGGACAGCTTAGCTGTCATCCACTGTGTATTACCCTATATAAAGGGTTGAGTTAGTCTGTTGTGGAAGAGGATTCTTTTGAATTGTTAAGCAAGTCATTAGGAGAGAGAAAATTAAGAGTGATTGTAATTTCTTTAGCTCTGTTCTACATTTCTTTGTAAACCTTTCAAGAAAACAATCAATAAAATATATTGTTATTCATCTTCAAATGGTTTAATTAAGCAAATTCGAGTGAGGGGTGTAGTGTGGGATTTCCTTGCAACTACATATGCGCTAGAAACAGGGACTGAGTAGAAGATCAACCTTGTGAATTGGAAGAATCGGGGCAACAAGAAAGAAATTGGAATAATTCTCAACAATTTACTAAAATTGAGAAATGGCTAGAAGAAAGGATGCATCAGAACAACCAACGATTGTAAGGAGAAGTGGGAGATTAGTTGGAGAAAGGAGAAATGAAGTAGGTGAACCATCAAGGATAAATGCAAGAGATAGAGAAGAAGGTCAAATTCAACCACCAATTCAACCACCAATTCAACCAACATTGAATAGAGTAATCGATTATGATAGAGTGAGCGTGCATACATGGAGATCAGATTCTATGGAAGAAAGAGAAGAAGTGCAACAATTGATGAATAATGGACAAGAGGAGAGAAATCGAGAAGAAATGGGAGAAACAACTCATAGAAATGAAGAAATTGTAGCATTAGAAACGTTGAGACAAACAATACATGAAGAAAGGCGTCTAGAAGCAGAAGAACGCGCAAATTTAACGAGGCAAAACCATGAATTAAGGATGGAAAATAGGAGGCTGCAAAATAGAAGATCGAGAAGTAATAACAGATCAAGAATCTTCGCAGAAACATTACTTGCAGAAAACGTTAATGAAGAAAATTTGGAAAGAGAACTAAGTTTTGGCGAAGGAGGTCGTGAAGGAAGAGAAGTAGTAGAAGATCGTTATATTCCACGTCCTGAAGATCTACAGAATGGTCAAAATGACGGAAATCAAGAAAATAGGCAGCATCAAGGGCATAATGATCCAATTAATGAAGAAAATCAGGGAGAAGGAAGAAGAATATTGCTTGGGAGAGAAACACGAAGGAAACAAAAGGAAATTGAAGATGACATTGAAAAACATTATATTGAACAAGCACGTTTATCTCGCGAGAGGGAAAGATTGAGAGCAGAAATGGAAGAACAGGAATTGGAGGAAGCAGTTCGGAAGAACAATCATGACAATCGAGAAAGAAGGCGCGAGCAAAATCGCAACAATGGAAATATTAACGAAGAATATGAAAGAGTACAAAGGAGAATTGGTAGACAACCAAGAGGAGAAAATGATAGATACAATGGTGTGCACACTCGCGAACGAGATAAAGGAGAAAATCGCAGAGAAAGAAGAGAAGAGAATGTTGAACAAGAAAACCAAGATAGGCGTGAACGCAGAAGGAGAGAAACAGAGCTAAAAAGACCAATGAATCCGAACATTGAGGTAAATGAACAAATTTTAAGAGAATTGGCGGAGATGAGAGGAATGTTGAATAGTAGAGGAGGTGGAGGAAGAAGACAATTGGATGAGGCAATCGAGGAAGCCGCAAAAACCCCCTTTACTTTAGAGGTGCAGTTAGGTGGGATACCCCCAAAATGCAATTTACAAATAATTAACCAAAGCATTTTTGATGGTACAACTTGTGCAATACAACACATCAAAGCGTATGTAAGATGTATGTTACAATGGGAAAGTCATGACGCTATATTGTGCAAATATTTCGCATCAAGCTTAACAGGAGAAGCACTGAAGTGGTTTGAAGGTTTACCAAGAAACACCATCACGTCATTCAACCATCTACAAGCTATATTCTTAGGGGCATACATAAGTAATAACTCCTCACGACCAGGAATTGAAGATGTATTTGGGCTAAAACAAAGGGTTGGTGAAAGTTTAAGGCACCTAACTGTGAGATGGAAGACGATGTGTAGCGAGATGGCCGGAAGAGTAGATGAAAGATATCTCATTTTATCATTTATAAACGCTATGTTCGCAACCAACCTGCTATATATTCAAATTTTTAGAGTCAAGAATACAATCACGATGGAGTCATGAGAATTGCAAGAGGAATATATTGCTTTGGAAGAAAGGCAAAATGAGGTGGAGTCGTACCCGATTGCGAATACAAGTTCAAATGCTGCGAATGCAAGTTTGTTACCCAGGTTAATACACACAGTGGAAGAGTACCTCGCAAGGGCAGCAAGAAAGAGTGATAAATGATGAACAACCAAAGTTAGTAGCCATGGGAAGCCGAGATCAAGAAGAGTTTGAAAGAGAAAGAAACTACTATAACCGTGGTGGCAATAACAAAATTCAGAGACTTGATCATCCGCAAGAAACTTATGGAAGTCAAAGGCAAAATTATCATGGAGGTCAGCGACGTCACAGAGTAGTATGGGAAGAAATCAAGATGCCACCACTGAATACTAGTGTGGAAAAAATATGGGAAGCTATACTCCTGATGGAAAATATACCTGCACCATGGAACATGGGGAGTGAACCACCACCAAGTGATAGAAGTCATGAATTTTGCTCTTACCACCGTTTTCACGGACATTTGACAAATGACTGCAGAAACATAAAAAGAATCATCCTTAGAATGATTGATCAAGGAAAGCTGAATCACTTTCTAAAAAGTGAAGAGAAAGTTCAACAATTGCCACCACCACCATCAAAGGGGAAAGAAACGTTCATAATAGAAGTTGGATCGAAAGCTAAAAATTTGTTTTGAATGGTGAAGAGGCATAGAGTAGCAGGAGCGAAAAGTGTAAGAAATGAGTAATCATCAAAGGGCAATAGCAAAAGCTTGTTAAGGGTAAGAGGAAGAAAAAATAATTGAAAAAGAAATATGCGAGGATCTCGCCATCAAAAATGTATGACAATTTGAGTGAAGAATTGAAAAACAAAACAATGTAAGATTGCGCGATATCTTCGCAGACAAAATGAATGATTGAATGAATTAACAAAAATGAAAGAGTGAGTGAATGGGACGAACCTTTATGGCGTACACCCTAGTTCGCGAATGATATTTCGCAAGAGGCAAATGTAAGACCTAAAGTGCGTCATATAAGGGGGTATCTCTTGACATGGCTCAGGGGAAAGGTTACACCGCCCCTGGAACCTGAGTCATGGAGATTTGGGGCCCATGAAAGCCTATCCGGGAGAGATACCTTGGATTTCCAACTATATATATAAGGTTATACCCTGGTTGGACGCCCGAGGATCTCTTCTTAGGAGTCAGTGTATGCTCAAGGCGCCGGGGTACACGGTTGAGCCAAGAGTGCCCCGGGGCATTTGAAGTGTCTCGGCCATTCTTGGCAAGTCTTGGTATATGCCGCACTCGGCCCGAAGAAAACTCCACTTAGGTGCAGTCTCGTAACCATAAGCCATATAGGTATAAGGGATAAGAGGCTGCAAAAACAACCGGTTGTTGTTAAGACCGGATGGGAGGAGCTAGTCTTGTATGGCCGATGTACGCCTCCTTGAAGGGGCAACCAGGGAGAAGATAAGGGCGGCACCCTCCATTAGGGAGCTGATAAGTGTCAAAAGACGCAAATGTCATGAGACTTTATTTTCGCAAGGAAATTTAGACTTGTCATATTTGTGCAATGATCCTGAAGAGGCAATAATACTGACGCAATGATAAGGCGAGATCAATGGGTTTTTGCATAAAAGTGCAAAAACGTCCTGCGATTTCATCGCAAAGACGGCAATGTCATGGGGTTTTACACTCGCAAGAGTATTTAAGCCTGTCATATTGTCGCAGATAAAATGTCCTGCAGAGGCAAAAATACTTAACAAATGATAAGACAAGGTCAATGGGTCATTACATGAAAATGTAAAGACGTCCTGCGATTTTGTCGCAACGAGGGGTGGCGAAATAAGACCTTTAATTAGGAAGGCAAAATAAGACCACACAAAAATGATAAGGCAAGATCAATGGGTTTCTTCATTTGTGAAGACATTCTGCGATCTTGTCGCAATGCGAACTTCAACATAATTAAAAATATAGATATACACAAAATTGAGAAAGCAAATATGCTTACGAAAATGAATAACAGAGGCAAATCTCTCATTTGAAAATGAATAACAGAGGCAAGTATGGGAATGAATAGGATAAAGTTTTGTTATTCATTTCCATATGAGGAATTTATGCATTCATAATACTAGTTAGTCGAATTATAAAAGAGAATTGCTTGATTAATATGTGCAAATAAAGAAAACGAAGATTGAGTTCACATTTGACAATCCAAGAAGATTGAAAGAGTATATATATTACAAGAAGCGAAAGAAGAAAAAGAAGTTATTTCTTTGAAGATTCTTCTTCTTGGTCAGATTCTTCAGTTTCATCATTCTTTTCGCCATATTCTTCTGCTTCGCTAGCTTCACTATCAGAGACATCCGAGAAAGGCGTATCTTCAGGAATATCATCGTGAAGACAAGGATATGAAATAAGAGGAATGCGGTGATCATTACAAACCATTTCAATAGTTTGATTGCGAAAACGAACAAGCAGTATTGTTGAAATTTGCCACCGTAGCTTTGCAAACTGTTTCTTCAACTTAGAATACTTGTTATTGCGAAGAGAAAGGCCTTCTCATGAGTTCCCTTTTTTCAGACTCAAGTTCTTCAATCCTTGTTTGAAATCTCTTCTCGATTCTCGCAAAACATATGATAATGAATTAACAACACTATAACAAAGACTACAAAGGAAAAGAGCAAAGAAAGTATAATAAACAACCTTCTCTCGTCGATATCATATCTTTAACCAAGGCAAAGAAAGTATGAAGACTAACATCAACACCTAAATTATTCCTGGCATTATCTAGAACCTTCGCAGCCCAAGCGAACTCATCATCATTATTTATAACAAGAAGCGAACGAACTTGCTCTTCTCGCTCCATAAGTATGGCATTCTGACGAAGGGATTCATCTCGTTCAATTTGTACTTCGAGAAGAGATTTTTGAAATGTTGCTAATGCCTGTGCACCCTTATTAGCAGTACGGTCTTTCTCATCTATAAGGCCACTAATTTTCTTCCTTTGAAGCTCGATTTTTCTATGGGAATCAAGATACATTTGTTTAAATCGGTTGGCTAAACCTAAACTAGCTCTATGTTCAATCTCTAAGAGGCGACATTTGGTTCGAAGTTCATTTAATGAAAGAGAATCAATTTTGTTTGATGAGTTACTTAAAGACTCGTTGAGATGGGTGAGAAGAACATCATTATCCATGGGCTCGGGAAATGAATGGAGAAGAATGGCTTCTTCAGAGAGATTATATATGTCTGCGAAAATAATAAATCAGGCAAAGAATAATAGCTGACAAAGTAAAAATGACTTGAAGAATAAAAATTTTATACCATAAAGTTGCTGGTTAGCGCTTTGAAGAGTAGACATCTTAGTCTTCTGAGAAGCAAATTCAGTTTCCAATTGTTGAATTCTTTCATCTTTCTTGCGAGACATCGCAATCTCAATTTCTAGTTCTCGAATCTTCTCTTTAAATTGGAGATTCTTCTTTTCAAGGTTGTCGCGTCTTCTCTCGAGATCTGAGGCAACAACAAAGGAAGCTCTCCCAGACTATAAAGGAAAAAAGAAATTGTTAAGATAAAGCTTGTAATCGAAATTACAGAAAAGCAAAGGAATATGAGCATACCAAAGCAGTAAGAGCATTTAAGTGACTGGAGGTCAATGTTCGGGAGACTCCGCGAAAAGATTCATTATCCTCTAATAGTGGGGCATCGCAAATTTTTGCGAGAGCTCCGCAAGTAGTTGATTAGATGATCATCTCCTAATCCTTGCATAGAATCGGAGAAGACACTGGACAATTGCGCCATAGTAGAAGTTGTCGAGTGATTCTCTTTCGCGGAGGAGGTGCCAATCTCATTTTCACCTTCATCAGAGTTTTCGTTGGTTTGAGAACTACAATGAGAAGAGAGATGGATTTTCCGTTTTTTAGAAAGCGGAGCAGAAGACTTGTCCTTGCGAAAAGTAATTTTATCCTTGCCTTTAACCTTCGCAGCTATAGCCTCTTCAACGTCAACCTTCGCATACGCATGAAGATAAGAAACAGAGGCAACAATATTGTTTAAAATAACAAAGGAAAATGTTTCTTACTTCATCCGTGAGCGATCGGAGTATCGCCAGGGTACTCGGCTTTGGATCTTCTTTATACTTCTTTCTCATTAAGCGATCTAAAATTTTTTGAAAGTTAATAAATAAAAGAGGAAGAAAATGTCGCAAGGCGGAATTGAAAAAAGGAAATATACCTCTTTCGTCTCCTCAGGCCACTTAAACTCCCAAGGATGATAATTCGCGAGGTGTGCAGGGAGAACATATGAACCTGCGATATAAGGTCCACTCAACAACAAAGGAACAACCCACCATTTTTCATCTTTGGAATGACGGGGAGTGCTATTGTTGCCCGAATGCCAATCAATATCTTGCATAAGCAGCTTGTCATCGGAAATATTATCTATTCTTTTCAATGAGCGCCCAAATGGGATTTATCATTTCTCATGTTTATTACTGAATAATTCGCAAAGAAATTTTCTACAGCATACTTCTCAGCGACTATTTCCAAATCTGCAAATTTAGGATCTCTAACATTAACAGGATATAAAGATCCTTTACCAGCGCCGCGGTTTGCGAATTCAAGCATCAAACGGATGCAGTCGCCACTCAACTGATAAACAGCTCGCGAGAACTTTTCATGAGCAAGGATTTCATAGAATAATGGTATCTCGGGATTATATAAAGGAATGGGAAGTCCTGCGAGGAGTTGACCTAGCGAGACTATGATTTTATGATCATCACATTGATGGTCAGAAAACAGTTTTGCAGAGAGAATAGACGAAGATTTTTGATCAGGAATGGTTGATAAGATGAAACCTTTCTCTTGTAATTTCTTTTGAGTATCTTCAAAAAGGGGTTTATATGTACGACCCAGTGAAGCCATTGATATAGTATGGGAATGAATGGAGAATGGAAGATTGAGAGAATTGAAGGGGAGGATTACAGTAGCAGAAGCGCAAATTGCGGAGGAAGAAAGTTAAAGGAAAGTTGCAGAGGGAAAATAAAAGAGAAAAAGAGAAGGGTAAGAAAGCTATATATAGAGAAGAGAATCCTCGAGAAAACAAATGCATTTAATGCGAGATGGGACGTGAATGGTCAAGAATAAATGGTTGAAAGAGACGTGTCAAGAAAAGAGTGGAAGAAGAAACACCTGTAATAAATTCCGTACATAAATAAAACGAGTAAAAATGAACAATCGCGAGATAAAGATGAGCAGTTGCGGCATTTTAAAACATTGGTTCTCATGACATTCTCTTCTTCGCAGAGAAGACATGAGAAGAGGCAAGATGTAGGAGCAGAATATCGCGACATCAATACTTTGCGAGAATAATAAACGACTACACTGCGAAGGCGTCGCAGGGAAGTAATATAAATGACGCAATGGATGACGACAGTCAAAACATGAGAAAAGTATGAAGACTTGGCGAGATTTAGGAGTGTCGCAAGGAAAAACGTTTATAACACTCGCGACGCTTCGCGAGTTATTCCCGAAAATAAAGGACAGCTTTAGTTGTCATCCACTATGTATTACCCTATATACAGGGTTGAGTTAGTCTGTTGTGGAGGAGGATTCTTTTGAATTGTTAAGCAAGTCATTAGAGAGAGAAAATTAAGAGTGATTGTAATTTCTTTAGCTCTGTTCTACATTTCTTTAAAAACCTTTCAAGAAAACAATCAATAAAATATATTGTTATTCATCTTCAAATGGTTTAATTAAGCAAATTCGAGTGAGGGTGTAGTGTGGGATTTCCCGCAACTACAACTTCAGATTCGCCGAGAATGGTTCCTTCTAATGAAGGTGTTGTAATATTGAGTGGGAAATCGTGTTACATCCCAGATATTGTGCTTCTTTGTTATGTATATTTTTTGACTGTTGTTAATTTTTTATCTTTGATAACACATCACATCAGTTGCCAAGAATGATGATACAATAAAAAACAGCAGACAATGGGCATTTAGAGCAGGCTTGGGTCACTTGCACGATCTCTTCGTTGGCAAGGAGGAGGAGATATTAATGTTGAATGATATACAACGGGATCTGTTAGCTACAACTACTTTTTGGAATTTACTACAAGTGTTTATCAACAACCAAATAACTAAAGATGAGTTGAAAATACAACACGCTGGGTTAAAGAAATTGACCGACTCGTATATAAAGTCAGAAAACCTATTTTGCAACTTTAATAATATACTCCCTTCGTCCCACTATTAGAGGACCTAGTTCAAGCTTGCATAATTTTGAAGGCAAGGAAAAAAAGGAGTATTTTAAATTATTTTTAACAATCATACCCTTATGGATAATAACATACAAAATTTAGAAATGATTCATCTTTCAAACTATGCAATGGATTTTCGTAAACTTTGTATCATTGAAAAGCATTTTAAAACACATACGTCGTGAATATAAACATGGCTATCAAAATATACTAACGCTAATCAATCAAAAGGATAATTTTAGAAATATCCCTTTGTTTAATGAGATAGGTCAACTAATAGTGGTACAAAATTTTAAACTAAGTAGGTCATCTAATAGTGGGACGGAGGGAGTATTTTTAAAGTGAAAAGTGTCCTTTGCACGATATTTCACGTGATTAATTATTCGTGCACCACAATATTTCGTTATTCTTTTTATATGTTGATTTAAATCAAGAAAGACCAACTTGAACGAGTGGAAGAAATTGCTCTAATTTGTCGAATACCTCCCAAACTATTATTTCTTTAACATTTAGGATTTATCCAAATACAATGGACCTCAACATTTAAAGATATGTATATACATATACTTCGAGAGTAAAATAAGAAGAAAATGTCCAGTTTCTTCTCCGTGGTCCTTAAATATATTAAGAACGTAAATAAATACAATTAAAATGGATGCAAACATGATTTTGTATGGTTAAAAAGGACTAAATAATAGTACAGGTTTTAAAGTGAAAACTTTCGCGTGCACATATTTCATTTGATTAATTATTCGTGAACCAAACTATACAAGGTTTAAAAGTCATAATTAATGTGCGCCACCATGGGGACGATGGTGCGATTTAGGTGTGATGTACTTTTTCGTTATGACATTGTAGTTGAGACTTGAGAAACCTTTAGACCATATCGACCTGAAATCCTGAATGGTTACACCATAAGTTACAGTTAACGGAACAACGAAAGTGAAACATAAGCAATATTCTAGATTGCTTAATTTCAAATCATGCAGCGAAGAAGAAGGTAAGAAAATGATGCTGACGTATGCCCTCATTTCAAGAAAGCTCATAGAATACCTAAATATTTGAAAAACTCAAAATAAATGTGCCCGACCTAGCACATCACGACACAACACGTTTATTTTTACGGCAATGCACAACACAACACGTCATCTAGCACGACACGCCTTAATCTCAAGACAACAGGATCACGCTAAGCACGTGATTTCGTGGGCCTCAGGTTATCTGGCCCGGCACGTTTTACACCTCTAGTGACAAATACCTAACGGGAAAAAGTGAAACAACACAAGAACATAATCTGAATTGCTGAATTTATAATCAAGTTCCAAATGGAAAAAGGTAAGATAAGGTTGATGACATATGCTCTCATTTTAGGCAATAGAGGTTTTAGCGACCATTAAGAGAATGAGTGTGGTGTTTGTTGTGTGAGTAGTATTTAGTAAATTTATTTCAAAAAATGATATAAATGAGCTTTCATAGGTAATTGTTTTGCTTAGGATAACCTCAACATTTAAAGCTATGTATATGTATACATACACTTCGAGAGTAAAAATAGGAAGAAAATGTCCAGTTTTTCCTGCTTGGTCCTTAAATATATTAAGAACGAATATAAAAATAATTACAAATTACAATGGATGAAAACATGATTTTGTATGGTCAAAAAGGACTAAATAATAGTACAGATTTTAAAGTGAAAACTTTCGTGTACACTATATTTCATTTGATTAATTATTCGTGTACCAAACTATACAATGTGTAAAAGTCATAATTAATGCGACACGGAGGGACGATGGTGCGATTTAAGTGTGTTGTACTTTTTCGTTATGACATTGTAGTTGACAAACCTTTAGAACATATCGAGCTGAAATCGAATGGTTACACCATCGATTCTGATTAACGGGACAACGAAAGTGAAACACAAGCAATATTCTAGATTGTTTAATTTCAAATCATGCGGCGAAGAGGAAGGTAAGAAAATGATCTTTGACATATGCCCTCATTTCAAGAAATAGATGTTATTAATTATTATGCAAGTTGGTTTACGTTGATATTCCCAAGATTCTAAAAGTTTTCTAATTTAGTTTCACCATCGTCATTCTTCCGATATCACAACCTCTGAATAATTGTATTCTAAAGAAAAACAGTTCTATCACTATCGGTCTTCGATTGACTAAAAACAAAAACATCGGCAGGGAAAGCACCGAGTCCAATTCGCACTGAAATGCTGAATATTGATCATCTTTGGACATATGATGCCATCATCCCACTTGACATTATTTCGCTACAAAATTTACGCTGAGAAATATTTGAAACATTTTGACCTGAATTGCTGGATGGTTATATTCAGTCTCCATTAGTGACAAATAACTAACCAGCCAAAGCCAAAGCCAAAGCCAAACAGTGAAACACATGAACATATTATGAATTGCTTAGTTTGTAATCAAGTTCCAAGAAGAAGAAAGTAAGAAAAGGTTGATGATGTATGCCCTCATTTCAGGTAATAGATGTTTGAGCGACCATTGAGAGAATGAGTGTGGTGTTTGTTGTGTGAATAGAATCTAGTTAATTTGAATTTACAAAGGATACAAACATGATTTTGTATGGGAAAAAAGGACTGAATAATAATAATACACTTTTTAAAGTGAAAAGTGTCCTTTGCACGATATTTCACGTGATTAATTATTTAATCTCATTTATTACTGGGATGCCCTTGTGTCTAGCCCTATAAATAGAGGCTCCAATGTTTGTCTATGATGCACATCTAATGAGAATTTTGTCTACCTCTTCTCCCTATTTTCTATCTCCTTCTCTTTTCACAATAATTTCATTATTATTTTTTCGTGTTATTTTCTGTTTTGTATTGCAATCAATTTTATTTTAACATTAAAACCATAATTTATACAATCTGGTACCAAAGGTACCAAAGATAACATGGGTACTATTTGGGTGATTCAGCGGTCATGAATATTTTTTCCTACATGATTTGATTTCATCCCTGAATTATAGGTACATGTCTTTATCAATCTTGTTAAAACAACCAATCACATCGTTCACAATACAATTTTATTCGTGTTGTAACGACAAAAAAATAATATTGTCCACTAATACTCATCAGCACTCACTTCCACTACTTCTTCCACCACCACCATCACCACCATGGGCGGAACCAGAATTTTGAAAAGGGGGGCAAAGACTCTTGGCAACTTGGATTTGGGTGTAAAACGGATCTAGTAGCCAATTTTATGATTAAAAGACCAAAAATAATTACATTTGGTCTTGGCTCCCCCCTAGAGCACTATTAATGTTTCCGCCTTCACCACTTTCTAAGAGCCGCCATCACTTCCTTCACCGATTACCGCCACTAATGTCGATTGATATTATTTTTATTAAAATTATTTATCAATGGAAATACATATTCATTGAATTAAGGATTCTATTAATTAAGGAAGCGTTTATATTGGAAAAAAAAATCATTAACTATGAGCACTTAGTGAAACACTAATGAATAAAAACACTTTATAATGAAAAAAATAAACAGATCATTTATTATGAGCAATTAATGAAACACATAAAACAATTGTAATATTTGAGTTGAACAAATCACGACCATGGATTTATCTCCCCTCGAAGCAATTATAAAACAGGTACCTAGCTCAGCTGGTCATCCCTGTTCCACATACGCTCTAGGAGGTCCTAAATTCGAGTCTCATATGGAGTAATATTGCATAATTTTGACATGGAAGGTAGAATTAGCTTGCCCCCGTGCGGCATTATCACCCCCCCCCCCACCCCAACCCCCCAATCCGCTCCGGCTCCCTTGGCTGGTTTCTCATGAGGCCCAGTGATGAGTGCCAACTATTGCATATCTCTACATCTTTTTATCGGCATATAACTCATCTTTTGTGCTATAACTCTCTATTTTATCCCAAATTCGAAGTTTTCATTGTTATCAAGAATAAATACTTGTACTAATTAATTTTGTGCTTTTAGGTAGTAAAATAAAGCTTGGATGAATTGAGGAACCAAAAGAGTAGAAAATTGGTGACAATGGAAGAGGGAACAAAGCTCTTGAAGGCAGTGAATAATGTCGCTGCAACTCATCCACAAGTGAAGAATGTTGTTTGAAACTCATCCACAAGTGAAGAATGTCGCTTGCACGACAAAAAACTAGAAGTGGGCTTGAGTAAGATATGGGCCTAGAAGAAGACTTTCCAAGAGGACCCAAGATCTACAACCGTTCAACACCCAGAAGCCTAGTTAGCAATTCGGGGTACAGTAAACGTTCGGAACGGGATACGTACGAGTATCATACGGATTCGTAAAAGTTAAATCCGGTCAACTGTTCATGGTTCGGCAGTAATACGAAACGACATACGTACGTGTATAATTTGTTTTAGAGATATGAGTTCGGCATACAAAATTTGGCATATATTAACCTGTTAAAATATCATTTTTAATATAATTTCTCCTTAAATATTATAATTTAATAATTGACGTGAACTATACATATGATATGAATATTGGAATAGGAAAATAACATGTACGTTGAGGGTATTGGAATCAGATAGGTGTATGTAAAATTTTAAAAGTAAAAAATGTAATAAAGAATAATAATTTAGTGATGATGTGGCAAAGTATTATACGCACTGTATGATTTGGTAATTCGTAAATGCGCGTATAATTCGTTTTAAGCTGGAAATCGTGAATCCAAGTCGGGGTTCCAATTATACGGTCGATACATACGGATTCGGTCGATACAGATAGATTCATGAATTATACGAGTATAATTCGCGAACTTACTAACTAGACCCATAAGCTCCTCAACATCCAACGACATCTCCACATGGTACATCAACATATGAAGCATCCGCCCAACACCCTAGATGTAGGATCAGAATATCGCGACATCAATACCTCGCGAGATCAATAAACGACAGCATTGCGAAGGTATCGCAAATGAGTAATATAAATGACGCAATGAATGACTACAGCCAAAACACGAGAAAGATGTGAAGACCTAGCGAGATCTAGGAGAGTTGCGAGATTATATATTTGTACACTTGCGATATTTCGCAAGTTATTCCCGAAAATAAAGGACAGCTTAGCTGTCATCCATTATGTAATACCCTATATAAGGAGCCGAGCAGGCCTATTGTAAGGGATCTTTTTCTTTGTGTGTTGGGCAAGTCATTAAGAGAGAGAAAGTTTAGAGTAATTGTAATCCTTTAACTGATTTCTATTTCATCTTGTAAAGATTTTAAGAATTTAATCAACAAAAATTACAATTGTTCATCTTAAAATGATTTGATTATATAGATTCTTGTGAGGGGTGTAGTGTAGGATTTCCTGCAACTACATATTGGCGCTAGAAACAGGGACGACTGAAGATTAGAGATTAGATATTGTCATTAAAATTGTTCAAATCAGGAGTATGATGGATAAATTGGAGAAAGCCAGAATCAAGGAGAGTAATGGAGAATTGGAATGTAGTATGATTACAAAGACGATGGTAAATAAATTTCATGAAAGTATCAGAGGGAGAATACACAAAAGAGATTTTGAAGGAAAGAAAATTATAACAGCAGAGAAGGCGTCACCCTTGAAAGAATGGGAAAAACAGAAGATTACGTTCACAGCAACGGAGATATCAAGAGAGAATTTAAATCACACATCTCCACTAGTGATTACGATAAGCGCAAGCAAGGAAGAAGGATAATTAACAAAAACAGTGGAAGAATGGGCAATAAATAGAACTTTGGTGGACACAGGGATTTTAGTGAATATAATGTTTTTGTAATTGCAGTGTAGGATCCAAATATCGCAACAACAACACACTTGCGGAATCTTCATCAACAACGTCGCGAAACCGTCGCAAAGTGATTTTAGAGATGGCGTAATAGATGGCGATGATATAAACATGAAGAAAGTGCGAAGATCTTGCGAGAACTAGAGCGTCTGCGAGATTCAACATTTATACTCTTGCGAGGATGTCGCAAGGTAAATCCGAAATTAAAGGAAATATTAGTTGTACATGAGCTGTCATCCACTATGTAAATAATATATAAAGAGGAGAGAGATATTATTTTAGAAGGGAGAGAAATTATTTGAGAGAGAGATATTTTTAGAGAGAGAAACTTTATTTTCTTTATCATCTTCTTCCCCAAATAATTAGATCTAGAGCTCTAGAAAATATCCGTTAATGGAGATTCTCAATATAATTCAAATGTAACCTCAACAATCATAGTGAAGAATCGTGGATGTAGATCACATTGATCGAACCACGTAAAAATCTTATGTGTCTATTTAAATTTCTAGCACTTATATTTGAAATTTAGATGATTAATAAGTTTAGATCTAGAAATTATTATCAAGATATAGTGAGGGGTGTAGTGTGGGAAATCCTGCAACTACATATGCGCTAGAAACAGGGAGAGAATAATGGATTTTATCCTTCCTGTAACTTGTTGGATCAAGAAATTTCCATGAAAATTAGTTATTGTTCATATTTTTCTAGATCTACAAAGTTTAGGTTCAAAAATGGAAATTTCATGGAAGAAATCACACTTTCAGGGAGTAAACAGCATCAGCAATTTAAAGACATGAAAAGAAGAAGAGAAAAAATTAATTGTTGTGGTGAAATTCAAGGAAGAAAATTAAAGTTCGAATGAAAGAATTCCGTGTTCAGGAGAAAAATCAAAAGGAAAATTGTTGAAGGAAATAAAGGAAGAATGAAGAAAAGGATAAGAACAAAACGCTGTGAATTTTATCACAAAAAGAAGCTCGCACAGATGGTTTGAGTTGGAGCGAAGAAGCTTGATGTCGCAAGATCAAATCTCGCCACAGTCATATTTTTCACATTTTTTCTACAGCCTAGAGATGAGAAAATGAGTATATTCGCAATATTGTTTCATTATTTGCAAGCGGCAAATAGCCCGGATGGTCGAGAGAAGAAATATGCAAACCAGAGGTCACGGGTTGAATTCGCAGCCACACAAAAATTTTTCAAATATTTTTGAACTTTAAAGGGAAAGAAATAGAATAAACTTACAACAATGCGTTCTAACACAAACAGTAAATTGGCACATATGGTTAGGGATTCGGAATAAGAGTTAGAGTTCGCGTGATCAATTCTCGCTAAGCTCATAATTTTTCACACTTTTTGGAACTGTCGAAAAGAAAGGAAGAATAATAGAGTGACAATATGTGTTTCTTTCACAAACAACATTAGCACAATTGGTCACCGGTGAAGAGTATAAACATAAGGTCGCGGGTTCGAGTCTTCCTTTCGCATAGAATTTTTGTCAACTTTTTCCTTGAATATCAAAGGGTGAATGTAAATCATGTATTAGCATTCTGCGATCCGTTCGCATAAGAGGGATAGCACAATTGGTCACGAGCGAACATGAGGAGCTTAAGGTCGCGGGTTCGAATCTTCTTCCTCGCAAAGAATTTTTTGCTTCGCAAAGAGGGGAAAAAAATGGATAATCTCGCAAGGTTGTTTCATTATCTCGCAAGCAAGATGCAGCACAGTTGGTCACCTGCGAAGTTAATGAGTTCATGGTCGCGAGTTCAAGTCTCAACGAACGTGTATTTTTCACATGGATTTTTCGCAACAGTACCTCGCAAGAAGAAAGTAAGTGATTATTTCGCAGAGGCAGGGCTAGCACAGTTGGTCAGGAGGCGTAAATGCAAGCAGAAGGTCGCGGGATCAATTCTTGCTTCTCGCATATTTATTATGCGAAATTTCGCAAGGACTTTGCTTATTTCTCAAAGAAGAAAGTTGATGACTATCTCGCAAATTAATTTCGCAAGAGAGGGTTAGAACAGTTGGTATGGTGCGAGAATATGCAAGAGGCAGGTCAAGGGTTCAAATCTCATTTCTCACACTTCTTTTTGCTGCGAGATAATTATATTTTGTGCGACATTTATACATTTCAAGGATGCTAGCTTCGCAAGCAAATCATATACTTCGCAAGAGACAACAACAACAGCAAACCACAAAAGCTAAGTACCACTTTCTTTGAACATTTTACTTTTACAGAAAATAAAAGATTTTTGATTTGATAAAAAAAAAAAAAAAAAAAAAAATTACAAAGATTTCAAGATTTCAAAATTATAAAGAATTACAAAGATTTCAAAGATTTCTAAATTACAAAGATCTTAAAGATTTCAAAGATTCGAGAAAAATCTCGCAGATTAATTTATATATTTCTCTTGAATATTTACTTTACTTCAAATGATATGATATTGTGAGAATGAATGATTGAATGAATTGACAAAAATGAATGAGTGAGTGAATGGGACGAACCTTTATGGCGTACACCCTAGTTCGCGAATGATATTTCGTAAGAGGCAAATGTAAGACCTAAAGTGCGTCATATAAGGGGGTATCTCTTAACCGGCTCAGGGAAAAGGTTACACCGCTCCTGGAACCTGAGTCATGGAGATTGGGGATAATAACATCCATCCGGGAGAGATACTTTGGATTTCCAACTATATATATAAGGTTATACCCTGGTTGGACGACCGAGGGTCTCTTCCAAGGAGTCAGCGTATGACCAAGGCGCCGAGGTACACGGTTGAGTCAAGAGTGCGGGGAGCATGGAACTTCCTTACCACTCTTGACAAGTCTTGGCACATGCGCACTCGCCCGAAGAAAACTCCACTTAGGGTGCGATCCTCGTAACCATAAGCCATATAGGTATAAGGGATAAGAGGCTGCAAAAACAACCGCTTGCATTGTTAAGACCGGATGGGAGGAGCTAGTCTTGAATGGCCGATGTACGCCTCCTTGAAGGGGCAACCAGGGAGATGATAAGGGCGACACCCTCCATTAGGGAGAGTGTCAAAACAGACGCAAATGTCATGAGGCTCTATTTTCGCAAGAAAATTTAGGCTTGTCATATTTGTGCGATGATCCTGAAGAGGCAATAATACTAACGCGAGGGTAAGACGAGATCAATGGGTCTTTACATGCAAGTGTAAGGACGTCCTGCGATTTCGTCGCAAGATGGCAATATCATGGGACTTCAAATTCGCGAGAATTTCTAGACCCGTCATATTGTCGCAAGAAAAACATCCTGCAGAGGTAAAAATACTAAAGAAATGATAAGACAAGATCAATGGGTCTTTACATGAAAGTGTAACGACGTCCTGCGATTTTGTCGCAAGACGGCAATGTCATGGGGCTTTATGTTCGCGAGAATATTTAGGCCTGTCATATTGTCGCAATAATGAGGGGTGGCATAATAAGACCTTTAACTAGGAAGGCGAAATAAGACCACACGAGAAAATTGATAAGGCAAGACCAATGGGTCATTACATGAAAATGTAAAGACGTCCTGCGATCTAGTCGCAATGACAAAATTCAACATAAACAATTTGGATGAAGGTAATACAATTCTTTTATCGCAAAAAAGATTACATGATAAGCTTGTGAGCTTGAGAAAATGATTAAATGATAAGCTTGCGAACATATACATGACAATGAGACTGAGGCAATGCAAATGCCACGTACTTGATATTATGATCATATTATTATGCGATACTAATAGTGCGGGGAATAAGAAAATGAAGCACAAGCAAAAGAACTCACGAGGAACAACAAATACGCAAAGAGAAATGCATATACTAGAGACAAAATCAGGGAAACAAAGAATGAAAGCGATTTAAACCTACATCAATTTTAGAGCGGCAAAATGAGCTAAGTAACACAAACATTGGCTATCCATTGCAGTAGATAAGCATTCTCATCATACAAGCATTATACTCGCATCATGAAAGCATTGCATAAGCATTTCATGGCATAAACATCGCATACACATTTCATAACGTAATCATTACATAAGCATTATATTTGCACAAGTATTTTACAAAAATTCGCAGAGTTATTCAGAGTTTCGCAGAATTATTCAGAATTTCGCAGAATGTGATTATTTTGCCAAATTATTTCTCACAATTATAAGCAACTTGAAGAGATTATACTATCGCATGAGAACAAAGCATGAGAGAGCAGGCAAGATAAGAATGAAGAAATAACTCGCTCATTCAACACTTTTTCAATGATTATACCCTCATAGATAAAGAACAGAGGCAACTATGGATAACCAAGAAAACATTTTATGTTCTTTATCTTCTCGGCAAGAATCACTTCCAAAGAAGATATTCACCAATGAACAACAAGAATCCCCACCAAAAATGGAATAATAACTTCGCATGAACAGAGGCAATACTTCTTATACTTCAAGGATTAATACTTCTTATTCACTTCGCAAAGTTTCGGAACTTCGCGAAAGAATAGAGCATAACATGAGGCAAAGAACATGGAGCGAGAATTTCGCATGATGGATTCGCAATTCTTCTTATATTTAGAGGATTAAGTACTTCTTATACTACTCAAAGGATACTTCATACTTCTTGTATATTTCGAGGATTGAGTACTTCTCATACTTCTTCAAGGATACTTCATACTTCGCATATTTCGAGAGTTGATACTTCTTATTTATTTCGCAAAGCTTCGGAACTTCGCAAAAGAATAGAGGCAAGTACGTACTTTTCAAGTCCAGTATTCTTTCGCTAGTTCCTTCATCAATAAAGATCAAAGACTACTACAACAACAGATTTTTTCTTAAAGATCGCTCTTCAAGCAATATTCAAGAAAAAAGAGGCAAGATGTAGGATCCAAATATCGCAACAACAACACACTTGCGGAATCTTCATCAACAACGTCGCGAAACCGTCGCAAAGTGATTTTAGAGATGGCGTAATAGATGGCGATGATATAAACATGAAGAAAGTGCGAAGATCTTGCGAGAACTAGAGCGTCTGCGAGATTCAACATTTATACTCTTGCGAGGATGTCGCAAGGTAAATCCGAAATTAAAGGAAATATTAGTTGTACATGAGCTGTCATCCACTATGTAAATAATATATAAAGAGAGAGAGATATTATTTTAGGAGGAGAGAAATTATTTGAGAGAGAGATATTTTTGAGGGAGAAACTTTATTTTCTTTATCATCTTCTTCCCCAAATAATTAGATCTAGAGCTCTAGAAAATATCCGTTAATGGAGATTCTCAATATAATTCAAATGTAACCTCAACAATCATAGTGAAGAATCGTGGATGTAGATCACATTGATCGAACCACGTAAAAATCTTATGTGTCTATTTAAATTTCTAGCACTTATATTTGAAATTTAGATGATTAATAAGTTTAGATCTAGAAATTATTATCAAGATATAGTGAGGGGTGTAGTGTGGGAAATCCTGCAACTACTTGCAGGATTTCCCACAATACACCCCTCACAAGAATTTACTTTACTAATCCATTTGAAGATGAGTAATTATATATTTTTATTGATAATCTTCTTGAAATGTTTACAAGGATAGATAGAACAAAGCTAAAGAAATTACAATCACTCTAGATTTTCTCTCTCCTAATGACTTGCTTAACAATTCTAAAAGAACCCCTACAACAGATCGACTCAACCCTTTATATAGGGTAATACATGATGGATGATGACTATGTGTCCTTTATTTTGGGAATAACTCGCGAAGTGTCGCGAGTGTTATAAACATTTTTCCTTGCGACACTCCTAAATCTCGCCAAGTCTTCACATTTTTCTCACGTTCTGGCTTTTCGTCATCTATTGCGTCATTTATATTTCATTCCTGCGATGCCTTCGCAATGTAGTCGTTTATTAATCTTGTGAAGTATTGATGTCGCGATATTCTGCTCCTACAGTTTTATCATGCTTATAAAGAATTGGGGTATAAAAATGAAGAAATGACTTCCTCAACATATCATATCCATGGTTTCGGCAAATCTATAACAAAGCCTAAAGGGGAAATAAAAATGCGAATTCTGTTGGGAGAAATTGAAACACAAGTGACGTTATGTGTAGTAGATATGGAATCGCCATACAACATGTTGTTAGGAAGACCGTGGGTACATGCAATAAAAGTTGTCGCCTCGACATTTCATCAATGTATTAAATTTCCTATGCCGAGTGGGATTGGCGAAATCAGAGGAGACATCGATAAAGGAAAGATATATCATCAAATTGAGGTAAAACATTATGAAGAACAGATGAAGAGGCGAAAAGATCGCAAAAAGATGGCAAGAACAGTGAAAAAGGAAGAAGAATTTAGAACTTACATGATAAGAGCAGAACAAGGAAAAGGAATACCTGGCGAAACCTCGGAAGAAGAGAATGAGCCTGCGAAGGAAATAAAAGGACCAACGCCTATGGGAGAACCGAAGGCTAGCTACACTGCGGCAGAGCCGACAAAGGAAGTAAACGTCGGAACTGAAGAAGAACCCAAGATGTTAAAAATTGGGACTAAAATGGATGCAGATGAAGAAAGAAGAACTCTGATTTATCATGAGATTACAAAGATATTTTAGCATGGGACATGGATGAAATGCCGGTATAGATCCATCTCGTGGCGTGCCATAAATTGGAGATTGACAAAAATGCAAGACCATTCAAACAAAGAATTACAAAAATAGCAACAAAGATATCATCCTCAAATAGAAGAAGAATTGAGAAAATGCTAGACGCAGGAATCATTAGACAAGCAAAATATCCCGAATGGATAGCAAATATGGTCGTAGTCCCAAAGAAGAAAAAAGGAATAAGAATTTGCATAGATTTTACTGATCTAAATAAAGCTTGTCCAAAAGATAGCTTTCCTTTGCCAGATATTTCGCAAATGGTCGAATCAGCGGCAGGAAATGAAAGGATATCATCTCTTGATGGATACAAAGGTTACAATCAAATTCCACTTGCAGAAGAAGACCAAGAACATACCGCTTTCTTCGCTCCAAGAGGATTATATTGTTATACAAAAATGCCATTTGGTCTGTGAAATGCTGGAGAAACATACCAAAGGATGGTAGAAAAAGTGTTCGCGAAATGGATACACAAAACACTAGAGGTATATGTGGATGATATGTTAATAAAAAGTAAAGAAGCAAAAGATCATGTACAGGATTTGAGGGAAATTTTTAAACAAATGAGGCATTTTAACATCAAAGTAAATCCAGAAAAATGTACCTTTGGAGTTGCATCAGGAAAAATTTTAGGTTACATTGTATCAAAAGAAGGAATACAAGTTGACCCAGAGAAAGTACAAGCGATTCGCGATATGCCAACACCAAATGACGGTAAAAGATGTGCAGAAGTTAAATGGACTATTAGCTTCGCTAGGAAGATTCATCTCGCGATCGTCCGACAAATGTAAGCATTTTTTCAACATACTCAAAAAGGGAACGAAATTTAGATGGACCGATGAATGTGAGAAAGCTTTACATCTAATGGATATATCAATTTTACAAAAAGCAAAACCAGGAGAGGAATTATTAATCTACCTTGCGACAACCTCGCATGCATTAAGTGCAGTATTATTGCGAATAGACGCAGGAGTGGAAAAGCCAATCTATTACATCAGCAAGACATTCAATGCCGCGGAGAGGAATTATTCAAAAATTGAAAAACTAATCTTGGCATTAGTTTATGCAACATTTAAACTTCGCATATACTTCCAAGCACACAATTAAGGTAATGACAAAAGTACCGATTGAGTCGGAAATGAAAAATTCAAAAAGATCAGGAAGGGTTGAGAGATGGAATGCTCAAGTAAGTCATTGCAAACTCAAATATGAAATACTATCTTCACCAAAATCACAAGTTGTTGCAGACTTTTTAGCAGAGTTTCCTTTGGAAGAGGATGAAGCAATGGAAGAAATGATGGATATAGAAGAAGACCATGGAGATCCAAAAGATTTGTTAACTGAGCCAAACAGTGGGAAATATTGGTAGATGGATCGTCAAATGGAGAAGGCAATGGAGTTGGGATCATTTTGATTTCGCTAAGGCAATAAAATAGCTTTTTCTTCAGATTGGAGTTTGCATCTACCAACAATGAAATGAGAATATGAAGCTATAATACATGCTCTGCGATTCACAATAGAAATGAAGTTGGAAAATGTGAGAATCACCGGTGATTCACAATTAGCTATTCGCCAAATAAAAGAAGAATATACTACAAATGAACCATCTTTGAAAAGGTACAAGAAACTTGTTGAAGAGTTGTCAATCTGAGATACAAAAAAAATAAAATGGAGACATATATCAAGGAGAGATAATAGACTGTGCAGATGCTTTTGCCTTTATATCAAGTATGATGACGGATCCAGCTGCGAGATGCATAAAAATACAGACACTTCTATCACCATCAATTAATAAAGAGGAAGAGCAAGAGACAGATGTGATGCTAATAGAAGATGGAACACAAATACTCTGTGATGAAGATTGGAGAGCAGAACTTCATGCATATCTGATGAAAATGGAAACACCAAGAAACAGATTAGAGACACACAAATTAAAAAGTCGTGCAACAAATTATGAACTAAGAGATGGGGTATTATACCAAAGATCCTTTAATGGACCCTCGCTTATATGTTTAACACGAAGAGAAGGAGAAACAATATTAAAGATGTTGCACAGTGGGGATGCTGGCAATCACAGTGGCGGAAGATCTTTAGCACATAAGGCAAAAATGCAAGGCTATTATTGGCCGTATATGCATGAGGATGCGAAACAAATATCAAGGCGTTGCGAAGATTGCCAAAGTCACGGAAAGAAAATACATGCACCAGGGGCACCATTAAATTCTTCAACAAGTGTATGGCCTTTTGGAAAGTGGGGTTTAGACATTGTGGGACCATTTTTACCAGAATGTAAGGCAGAGAAGATATCTAATTGTCGCTACAGATTATTTCACAAAATGGGCAGAAGTAAAAGAGGTACAACACATTCGCGATAAAGATATCTTTACCTTCATATTCGAGAATATTATATGCAGATTTGGAATCCCCGCACAGTTGGTATCTGATAATGGGAAGCAGTTTGAAGGACAAAATATAGAATTGTTGCTTAATGCGTTTCAGATAAAATGTGGGAAATCAACTCCTTTATACCCGCGGGCTAATGGACAGGCAGAAGCCACAAACAAAACAATCGCAGACATATTGAAGAAAAAGTTAGAAGGACATAATAGAGCATGGTGTGAACAACTGCATAATGCGATGGGGCTTACAATACAACCAGGCGAGAAGCTACGGAATGTCACCTTTTTGTTTAACATATGGAGTTGAAGCTGTACTTCCAACATAAATTATGATTCCGACCACAAAGAAAGAAGCTTGGGAGAAAAATCTTAGTGCGGGTAACATTTTAATCAAGCTAGATGAATTAGAAGAGAAAAGAGAAAGAGCATTACAACATATGGAGAATTATCAGCGAAGATTAGCCAGAGAATACAACAAACGTGTCAAGACACGAGAATTTCAACCAGGCGATCTAGTATTGAGAGAAACACCAGCATATCAGCGAGAAAGTGGTGGCAAGCTAGCGAGAAAATGGGATGGACCTTATATCATTAAGGAGATAGTCGGAATAGGGGCATATAGATTGATGGATCCTGAGGGAAAAGATGCGGGCCACAAATTGGATAGACCATGAAATAGATTATATTTGAAGAGATATTACCCATAAAAAATTGGGGGAAAAGATTAGACTGCGAAGTAGTAAATGAATAAAGTGAGATGAATTCATATAAAAGTTTTTTGCAAAAGAATGATTCCGAAATTGCATAAAATAAAGAAGGAATGTGCGAATATCTCGCAAACAAAAAGATAATAAAAAATGAATGATTTATACAAACGGGACGAACCTTTATGGCGTACACCCTAGTTCGCGAATGATATTTCGCAAGAGGCAAATGTAAGACCTAAAGTGCGTCATATAATGGGGTATCTCTTGACATGACTCGGGGAAAAGGTTACACCGCCCCTGGAACCCGAGTCATGAAAATTTGGGGTCAATAAAGCCCATCCGGGAGAGATACCTTGGATTTCCAACTATATAAGGTTATACCTTGGTTGGGCGACCGAGGATCTCTTCCAAGGAGTCAGTGTATGACCAAGGCACCGAGGTACACGGTTGAGCCAAGAGTGCCTGGGGCATTTGAAGTGTCTCGGCCATTCTTGGCAAGTCTTGGCACATGCTGCACTCGGCCCGAAGAAAACTCCACTTAGGGTGCAGTCTCGTAACCATAAACCCTATAGGTATAAGGGATAAGAGGCTGCAAAAAAACCGGTTGTTGTTAAGACCGGATGGGAGGAGCTAGTCTTGTATGGCCGATGTACGCCTCCTTGAAGGGGCAACCAGGGAGATGATAAGGGCGGCACCCTCCATTAGGGAGCTGATAAGTGTCTTAAGACGCAAATGTCATGGGGCTCAATTTTCGCAAGAAAATTGAGGCTTATCATATTTGTGCGATGATCCTGAAGAGGCAATAATACTAACGCGAGGATAAGACGAGATCAATGGGTCTTTACATGAAAGTGTAAAGACGTCATGCGATTTCGTTGCAAGACGGCAATGTCATGGGGCTTTAAATTCGCAAGAACTTCTAGGCCTGTCATATTGTCGCAACGAAAATATATTGCAGAGGAAATAATACTAAGAAAGCGGTAAGGCAAGATCAATAGGTCTTTACATGAAAGTGTACAGACGTCCTGCGATTTTGTCGCAATAACGAGGGGTGGCAAAATAAGACCTTTAACTAGGAAGGCAAAATAAGACCACACAAAAAGAGTAAGCAAACAAGCTTGCGAGACTGAACTTGCAAATATTAATTCAGAACGACTTGCTTAATCATTTTAATATAAGCAAAACCACAAAAGGAAAAGTCAATCATAAGATAGTAAAAGGAAATAAGAGAATTGTTCAATAGTAGCCTTAATCTTTCTTATCTAAAAGTGCACTTCAGAAGGAATTGAAAAGTATCTTATGCAAAAAGCAATGAAGATAAAGAAGCCAGAAAATACAAATTTATAAAGAAGTTTAACTCTCTACATCATTCTTCTCGCCAGCAGAAGATGTGAAACATTCTTCAACAATCTTATCAGCTTCAACAATTTTCACATTTTCGCTAGTTGATTGATTCTCGCCAGAACCCCCTTCATTTGGGTCATTATTAATAGCTTCATTATTAGAGGGGATTGCCTTTTCATTTGCGACATCCTCGCCACTTTCATTTGCGACATCCTCGCCACTTTCGTATTCATAATCACTATCAGGCAAATTAGGGATTTCATCTTCTTCAACTTCCAGAGGTTCGATAGATACAGGATCGAGAGATTTGGACAATAGTATAGTATTCACGATGAATTCTGCTTTGAGATGAAATTGGCGAAGGAGTGCCTTCTGGTCTACTCTGGATGTCTTTGGAGTGAATAAGGTAATCCAATCTTCTTTCGGCCCGGTCGCGAGACTTGGCAAGAGTAAAAGTAAGTGACGCATTCTCCTTGCGAATCTTGGCATAGTTAGACTCCAGAATAGAAAGGGAGGAACGAAGATCTCTCTCAGACTCTGCAGAAACAAAGAACAAAAGGAGTTATATAAACAAAAGATTTGAAGACTTGATAAAGGAAGAATAGATGAGGCAGTCAATTTCTATGACTACCTTCCTTTTGCGAAATAAGATGTTGAGTCAAAGCCAAGCAACTATTCTCCAAGTGATCCATGGCATTGTCAAAATTATCTCCAACCAAACCTTTTAATCGAGCGCGCAAACTCTTTTCGTTGGAAACAAGCAAGTTATTTTCCTTAGCAAGAGAAGAGTAGGATTTTTTTAACTTGGAATATTGGTCTTTCAGTTGGCTGGTTTTCACACTTAAATTTATTCTACCCTGAATAAGTTTATCCCTCTCAATAGTGACTTCTTGAAGTTTACTTCTCAGCGAACAGAGAGAATGTTCCTGTTCATTACATATTTTCTGACAGACATCAAGTTGTTGCGAAGCAATCGCCATCTTGTTTAACAAAACTCGCTTCTCTTGAGAAAGAGTTCCATTCTCATCTGATAAGGTTTCCAACTCCAAATTAGATTTACTCAAAGAATAAGAGAGATGAGACAATTCATTAGTCAGCGAGTCTTGCTTCTGAACTAAGTGAACATTCTCTTGGGTAAGATTATCTATTTGATCAACAGAGTATGTATGAAGATTATCTAACTGATTATATTGCTCCATCCAAACATCTCTATCCATTCGAGTTTCTTCAATGACAGATTCCAACTGATATATCTCCATTTTTCGTTTCTGGTTTAAAGCTTGAAAGGCGAGCAAGGTTTTTTTTTTTTTTTTTTAAAAAAAAAAAAAAAAAAGGGTGGGGAGGAGACTTAATACCTTTTAATTCTTCGTTCTTCTTGCGAAGATTATCACGATCCAGCGAAATGTTTTGAAGATTATTCTTCAATGTCTTAACCTCTTGTTCTAAAGACATTTGCGACATTTTGTCAGAACCGAAATATTTACTCAAAGACTCGCAAACGCTAAACTTTGATGGGATCAACGGAGGTCTTCTTGACATCATTCATGATGTCGATAAAAATTTGAAAGCTACATCCATCCCCTCCAGGTTTTCTTTGGTAAGAGGGACAGACCCAAATGAAGTGGTAATGATGGGAGAAGAAGGAAGAATTGAGTCATCCCTGGTCATAGAAATGCCAGAAAAAGAAATTTGATGAAGATTAATGAGTGGGGGTGAGACAGAGGCATTGATGGTAAAGGTAGAAAGGGGTCCATCTTGAGGAACTTCATTGATGGAAAATTCAGGAATATCGAAAGTGGGATTTTCAGAGGTGGTGAGGATAGGAGGAATTGATTTATCCTGCGAATATATCGCAGGAGAAGATGGTTTATCTTGCGAAGAAGGGATTGATTTATCCTGCGAAGATATCGCAAGAGAATATGGTTTATCCTGCGAAGATACTGCAGGAGGAGTTGTGAGTTTAAATGAAGGAAAGGAAATAGAAGAAGCAACAGGCTTAGAACGGCGAGGTCTCTTAGGAGATTTATCAACATTTTTGTCATCCTGCGAATTACAAGTTAAATAAGAAACAGAGGCAACAATATTGTTATTAGAAGAGTAGATGTTTCTTAAATACCTTTTCATTCGCAGGCTTTCTTTTAGTAACGGTAACTTTTGATTGCGAAGCCAAGGGAATAACATGGTTCAGGACGGTGAACTTGGTGTTAGATTTGTTCTTACTGAAACAAAAACAGCATAGGAATCATTAAAAGAAGAACAATGTCAAAACAAAACAACTTTAATAGGAGAGATCAATCACAAAAAGATCAAATTCAGCAAAACTAACAAACCTTGATGGCTCCATCGAAACCGAGAGTGAAAAAAGAGATGAAAAAAGAGCAGAAGAAAGAAAAACAAAGACTAAAAAGTTGCAGACGATGAAGAAGACGAAGTAAAAGAAAAGAAACACTTTCATAAGGAACTCCTCCTTAAATAGGCAAGAAAAGGGTAAACTTAGGATAGCATTAAATGTGCCGGTAAAAGGGGAAATTTTAGACACGTGTAAGCGTCATCCCTAATTCACGGAATCTTGTCGGCAAAAATTGATGAAAAACAAATGGTTGCGGCATTTCAGAATACTGGTTCTCATGACATTCTCTTCTTCGCAGAGAAGACATGAGAAGAGGCAAGATGTAGGATCAGAATATTGCGACATCAATACCTCGCGAGATCAATAAACGACAGCATTACGAAGGTATCGCAGATGAGTAATATAAATGACGCAATGAATGACGACATCCAAAACACGAGAAAGATGTGAAGACCTAGCGAGATCTAGGAGAGTTGCGAGATTATATATTTGTACACTTGCGATATTTTGCAAGTTATTACCGAAAATAAAGGACACCTTAGCTGTCATCCATTATGTAATACCCTATATAAGGAGCCGAGCAGGCCTATTGTAAGGGATCTTTTTCTTTGTGTGTTGGGCAAGTCATTAAGAGAGAGAAAGTTTAGAGTAATTGTAATCCTTTAACTGATTTCTATTTCATCTTGTAAAGATTTTAAGAATTTAATCAACAAAAATTACAATTGTTCATCTTAAAATGATTTGATTATATAGATTCTTGTGAGGGGTGTAGTGTAGGATTTCCTGCAACTACACTAGCCTCCTGTCTCCTCCCCTAATCAAGCAGAAGCCAAACACCATTTCTTATCGTTCACAACTTATTTCCAACCTCTGCAAAACCTTCATTTCACCTCCTTCCGTAAAATCCATCCCCGACCATCTCTGATCACAGCTACCCTCTCAACTGGCCATCAATCAAACTCCTAATCTGTATCTCTCTCCATCTTATCTTCCTTATTTATCAAGAACAATAACCCTAGAAGCTAGGATTGAGAGAGATAAGACTAGGATTAGCTTCAACTGATGGAAAACTAGGCTTGCAGAGATGAATTGAAGAAGAAAACACGACAGAAAACGCGTTTTGCATTCTTTAGTATCGTTTCATTCTTTAGTCTTTTGTACCTTAGCTTTTTGACTTTGTATTATATTTTGGTTCCGCTGTGTATGTAACTTCTATATTTACGATAGTCTGTTTAGGAATTTGGGCTGTTATTTTGGTCCTCCAACTAGTGGTACTTCATAGTTTGCATATATTCCGTATTATCATTTAGTCATTTTTGATTTCAATTGCATCTTATCATTTTGTCCTGCACTAAAATCATGTTTGTGTAATTGTAGGTATTGTTTAGTACAGAGTCTCATTTATATTATATGAATAATAGTTAGTAGTCCTGTTTGTAAATTGATAGTAGTTCAAAAAGTTTTTGGTTTTATTTTCTGTAGGTTTCAGTAGGTTTTATTCATTTATATCTTCACTTTGTATCTACACATCTGGATACTGAAATTTTCCCTCGAGCATTATCCAGGTACTCACATACTGGACGCTAAGGAATAAGGAAGGAGCAGATCTGTTTGTTGTGACAACTCCCGGTTCTGTAACTGTAGATCTTAAACAATTACTGTATACGCCAAGGAGTAAAAGGAAGAAAGGTAAAAACAGATTTATCTGTTCTACTCCGGTTGTTATTGGAGGTAAGTATGCTCTTGTATTGTGTGTGTATGTGTGTATATGTTGGCACTTATTTGAATTATTGCATCATGCTTGCTTGATTTATGTTGTACTAGGCCCTGGTTGTATTTATTTACGACTAAACTGATTATCTAGTTAGCATTCATCAATAATTGCCTACCTGAAATTCCAATTTCAGTTATTGGTATACCTGTCCAGGTAGAAATAATGACTGATATAATGAATCGACCCCGTACTCTCCATGAGTACATGTATCCCACCAGAATAAGTCAGACCTCATGCATTGTCTTACCCCAGACTGATGGTCCATATGAATGAAATGCAAGCATGGTACAAATACTTCCGATATTTCGAGGGGTTGATTCTGAAAACCCCTTTCATCATGTAAGAGAGTTTGAGAAAATTTGTCGTACTATGCAATATGACCATAAGTACGACGACTCTCTAAAATTTCGTTTGTTGCTAAATCATGGTTTTACGGTTTGAGACCATAGTCAATCACCACTTGGGAGCAACTCACAAATCTATTTTTCATAAAATTCTTTCCACATCATAGGACCATTGATATTCGTCAAAGTCTCAATTCTTTTGTCCAATTAGATATAGAGACTCTTTTCCACTATTTTGAACGGTTTAATGATTTGTTGATTGAATGCCCTCACCATGGCTTTGAGAGGTGGAGATTGGTCGCTATACTTTATGAGGGATTAAATTTAAGTCTCGAGCCATGGTTGAATCTATGTGTGATGGTGAGTTTATTGATAAAACTGTAGATGATGCATGGGCATTTTTAGCTGAACTTGCAGAGAAAACCCATCAGTTAGAATCCATTAGGGAAGCTATGCCAATGTCATAGGATATAGGTAATCTCCATGAGTTAGAGTCTGATTTTGACTCTGATACAAACATGAAATGCTTGACTAGGACAGTTGAAAATCTGAAAATGTGCACAAATGAAAATGCTTTTGTCCCTAACTCATGTACCCGAACTGAAATACATGCTTGTACCTTGTGTGATAGCTTAGGCCAACTTGTTAAGAACTGCCCTGTTTTGCTTGACTTTAGTCTAAAACATATCATATTGATGCCCTCTATCAAATGCAAGAAAACCATTCCTACTCGCAGACTTGCGATCCAGCATGGAAAAATCCTTGTTACAATGACTTAATCTGATGATGATATGATGTTAGAAGAGATAGTTCTTCTTGAATATATGTGTGCTAATCCAATTTGACATCAACTGAGTTCCCGTTGGATTCTAGTCGTGAATAATGGAGTTCAGTTCTTGCTTTCACCAACTTCTAGTAATCTCTTTCCTTTAATCTATTTTGCACTGTACTCTCGGTAAGTTGTTGTAATGCTGATCATATATTGAAACATTGAGGACAATGTTAGATTTAGGTGTGGGGAGTAGTTTGTATATAAAATTTTTAGTCTTTTTTTCTCTTAAAAACAAACTCTCTCGAACCGGGAGTCATGACATTACTGTGCATGACTTTCTGAACTCTTTTGAGAAGTCCAACCGCCTCTGGAGCTAGGTAACCAAAAGTATCAAAAGCAAAGGGAATAAAAGCATGTCCATTGTCAATGCATGCTTTCTCATACTTCGATATCTTACCTGAGCTAGCCCTTGGTGCTGCTTGTCCAACCGTGAAAGTACCATATACCTACTAACAGCGAGACCCATGTAAGGTCAACACATGCGTGTTTCCTATTAGCCCACCCAAAAATAAAAAAATCCGCTGGATAGGTTTTGCAATTCAAAAAGGGCTTGCGGCGCAGCTTGTTGCTCGCTTGCCTGTTATGTAATTATCTTTATTCGCTTTAATAATCAATTAAAAATTGTTATTTATATATTATTTAAAAAAAAGTCTTTTTTATACTTTGTAGATAAAATTTTCAAAATTGTTTGTAAATATTTGCGTAAAACTTCCAACTTGTAGAGATTTTAGAATCACTAGCATGCTTCTAGCTATGTTTACATAGAGAGTCTGACCGAAATAACTGAAAATGGAAGAACTAGAGAACACAATCTGGTTTTTTACTTGTTAGAGCGTAAAAGTTGGATTTAACCATGTCGTTGGGCGAATTAGGTGCAACAAAGATATTTGGCATTAGAGTTGTGATCACCTTTAGTGGAGACTACCTATTTTTACATCAAGCGAGGTACCGGACCTTCAACTTTTTGTAGCTGTCTAAACAATATCCTTTTAGAGTGTGTCACCGTATGTTATTTCTGGGTAGGAATGGTGAGCTATCCAATTTCGCACCGCTTTCAACACTATTTTTGATCTCTTGAGTGCTAATTTCGTCAATCATGAAGATGACATCTAATGATGAAAACTCCTTCTTGTAGTTTGATTTTCAGTTAGCACCATTCTCTTTCTCTCTCTCTCTCTATCTTTCTCAACAACATCAACAGATCCATAGAAACACATCATCATCTACGAGCAGAGCAACGTCAGATTCTATGAAGAAAGATTGAAATAGTCAGAGGTTTACATGCAACAATTCAAGGAAGAGAAAAAGTCATACTCAAAAGTGAAGATACATACAGTACAGCGAATTCCATACAAAAGTGAAGACTTACCTTATAAGAGCAAAGAAAACAGAAAAAGATTAGAATTAGTGAAGTTTATGAAATCAAGACAATACAGGTCGTAAAGAATTGAGTGATAAAGTCTTTCATCCATGCTTTAGTAGTTTCATTAATTAATTTGTTATTTTATTTTCAGGTTGTATTTATTGTTTCATATAATAAAAAATAATAATAATAAATGATTAAACTAAGGGCAGAGTCGTCATCATGCTTGGCCCTTGGTGCTTTAAAAAATAAATAAAAAAACCAATTAGCGTAGTTTATTTTATTTTATTTTTTAGTTTTGTTTAATCAAGACCGTAGTAAAGAAGAAAAATTTAAGAGGAAAATTCAAGCAACAAGAACTTGAAGAGCAAAATCAGAAATTGTCAAGGTTCTACAAAGTTCAGAAGTTCATCATCAACAGTTGAAGACCGGAGATTTAAGACAAAGACGTTTCTATAGATGTTGTGAGAGTGGTGCTGATTGCCAATCGGATGTGAAGGTAAGTGAGTACTCCCATCCTTGCTAATGGTTGATTTCCTTTCTTAGAGATCATCAGAAAAATATTCTTATTCCCACAATTTTGTGGAGTCTCCAGAAATGATTTCGGAAGGTTCTCCTTCCCACCATTCAACGTGTGCGAGATTTCTCTCTTTATTCCTGCCTGCACACATGAGAGACTTGAAAAGCGGTCTTTTTGAGTGCAATTATCATAAAACCCTATTGGTGAGGCAGAAGTCGAGGCTTTTGATCATTCTCGGTCCCGAATTCTTTCATATGGTGTGGTTGTTTCTCGCTCAACTCTTAAGGATGAGAATGCGTTCTTTGGTATTTCTAACTTCTTATTACTAGCGTGCAGAAACTCTATGTCCTCATAGCTCCTTGGATGCTTGGGACTCCGAAACACTTTGAAGTTGGAGAAGGTTTTGTGGGTACACCCTATGGTAAACCTTCACGAGACTACAACTCATCGAGGAGGGACATCTAGGAGTTTAAAGGCTTATTGCATTCGCTAAATGCAGTTGAGAGACCAGTGATAGTGGTATAATTAGGATTTATTAATTTTTGTTTCAATTGAAGACAAAAAATTTTTAGGTTTGGGGGTATTTGATGAGTGCCAAATATTGCATATCTCTACATCTTTTTATCGGCATTTAACTCATCTTTTATTCTCTAACTCTCTATTTTATCCCAAATTCGAAGTTTTCATTGTTTTCAAGAGTAAATACTTGTACTAATTATTTTGTGTTTTTAGGTAGTAAATAAAGCTTGGATGAATTGAGGAACCAAAAGAGCAGAGAATTGGTGACAATGGAAGAGACAAAGCTCTTGCTCGAAGGCAGTGAAGAATGTTGTTTGCAACTCATCCACAAGTGAAGAATGTCGTTTGCAACTTATCCAAAAGTAAAGAATGTCACTTGCACAACCTAAAACTAGAAGTGCTTGAAGAAGATATGGGCTTAGAAGAAGACTTTCAAAGAGGACCCAAGATCTACAACCGTTCAACACCCAGGAACTCCTCAACATCCAACGATATCTCCATACGGTACATCAATATCTGAAGCATCCGCCCGACACCCTAGCCTCCAGTCTCCTCTCCTAATCAAGCAGAAACCAAACACCACCTTCATATCGTTCTCTCGATTCTCTCCAACCTCGCAAAACCCGTAGTTGCAGGGAAATCCTACACTACACCCCTCATTAGAATTTACACAATTAAATCATTTTTTAGATGAATGATTATGATTTCTATTGATTTAATGTTTGAATCTTTACAATATGAAATAGAAATGAGTTAAAGAATTACAATCACTCTAAAAATTTCTCTCTCCTAAAGACTTGCTTAACAATTTAAAAAGAACTCTCCCTCAACAGACTTACTCAACCCTTTATATAGGGTAGTACACAGTGGATGACACTAAGTCGTCCTTTATTTTCGGGAATGTCTTGCGAAATATCGCAAGTGTACATATACCAATTCTCGCGACACTCCTAAATCTCATTGAGTCTTCACATTCTTCTCATGTTATGGCTGTCGTCATTCATTGCGTCATTTATTTTACTTCTCTGTGACTCCCTCGCAATATCGTTATTTATTAATCTCGCGAAGTATTGATGTCGCGATATTCGATCCTACATCTTGCCTCTTCTCATGTCTTTTCTGCGAAGGAGAAAATGTCATGAGAATCAATATTTTAAAATGCCGCAATTGCTCATCTTTATCTCGCAATTGTTCATTTTTATCTCATTTTCACTCCGCACGGAATTTATTACAGTGTTTCTTCTTCCACTCTTTTCTTGACACGTCTCTTTCAACCGTTTATTCTTGACCATTCACGTCCCATCTCGCATTAATTGCATTTGTTTTCTCGAGGATTCTCCTCTCTATATATAGTTTTCTTACCCTTCTCTTCTTCTCTTTTATTTTCCCTCTGCAACTTCTCTTCTGCAACTTCTCTTCCTCCGCAATCTGCGTTTCTGCTGCTGTAAATCTTTCCTTCTTTCTTTCTCTTGATTTTCAATTTTCTAATCATTCCCATACTCTAAAAATGGCTTCACTTGGTCGCACATATAAACCCCTTTTTAATGAAGCTCAAAAGAATTTTCAAGAGAAGGGCTTCATCTTATCGACCATTCCTGATCAAGAATCTTCATCTATACTTTCTGCAAAGTTGTTTTCTGATCATCAGTGTGATGATCAGAAAATCATAATCTCGCTAGGTCAAATTCTCGCAGGCCTTCCCATTCCTCTCTACAATCCCGAGATACCTTTATTCTATGAAATTCTTGCTCATGAGAAATTCTCGCGAGCTATTTACCAACTAAGTGGTGATTGCATTCGTCTAATGCTTGAATTCGCCAACCGTGGCGCTGGTAAGGGATCTTTATATCCTGATGATGTCAAAGATCCTAGATTCGCGGATTTAGAAATAGACGCTGAGAAATTGGTAGGATTCTAAAGTGGTTTGATTTTAATGCCTACATGTTATAACTGCAAGTGCACAGCGCCTGTTGGAGGCGTGGCAAGTACAGGTCGATCCCACAGAGACTTGTGGTGCTGTATCTTGATCTAAGGCTTTGCTTACTGATTTCTAGAAGTGACAGATATATTTGTTGTTTGTCGATACGACTGAAGTTGAGTGTTATAACAATGAAGTAAAGATGAAATACAAACAGTGAGAGTAAAGGGGCACTAGGATTGTCAAATCCACCACTAAATCATGTTATGTGTTCAACTAAATAGAGCTTTCTTGTTCCTGTATGGATAAGGATAATGTGTCAAGATTATCACCTATCTAAGGAGTTTCACCTAATGATAACTCAATTATCGCTAAGGTACTAACCTAGAGCACTAGTTGTCTAATTAAGCACAACTAGTCAAGAGAATTAGCAAATATCTCTAAGGTTTGACTCAAGCATAACCAATACAAGATTTTAGCCTAACTACAATGCATACATGGCATTCATTGTGAGAGTAAAGCATTGGAAAGCTAGAATTGAGATTACCTTTATAGTTTAAGCATTCAAGAACACCCACACAAAGTAGAACAACATGACAGAGAATTAGGGTTTCATTGAAATCCTAGCAAACTATTTTAGAACATGATTAAAACATAAAACAACTAAAATTGGTGCTCTGGCTAGTCCAGGCATAAGTTCTATCACACACCACTCAACATATTTATACATGCAAAAACCCAAACCCTACTTTACTTCAAAAATCGAAAAACAAGAAAATACCCTCTCACCCACGTCGCTGAATCATGCTCTCCACTGTCAATTTGCCTCTGAGATGATGGTTTCCCTCAATTGATTGATTGGACAAAACCCTAACCCTAGTTCTTCCTATCTCCAACTTAGCTTCTAGGAAAGAGGCTATGAGAGAGATAGAGAGCAAGTAGGGAGGAGGAGAAGGTGGTGCGGCTGTTAGGAGATGACAGGAGATGGAGTGATGGTGGTGGTTCTGCAATGGGTATGGTCGGTGAGAGGGAGGAGAAGATGGTTTTCTCTGCAGAGAAGAAAGAGAAGATGGAAGAGAAAATAGGTTTGGTCGAATGGGTATATGTATAGGGAAATTCGGTGTGAGGCAGGAGTAGCAAGGAGTGATGCGCCAGCTGAAGCGAGCGTTGGATCTCGGTGAATCCAATGCATCCGTTGATGCGGCCGTTGGATGAAGATGGGTGAAATCTGAACGGATCAGGGAGAATCAGGCTATTTTTGGTGTTGAGCGAGAGCAGCGAGAAAAGATGTGAGTGAGGCAGCGAGCGTTGGATGTCTAAGGAGCAAATCTGACGGCTCAGAGGGGACGGGTTCGGATCCGGGTCATGGCTAGCTCAAGCCCATGTCTTGTAAGTTGGGTTGCAACTGATGCGCGCGCGGGCTTTGGCTTTCTGCTCCATAGACGCTTGCCTCCAATTTTCTGCTCCTTTGGCTCCTCAGATTCTCCGAACTTTATTTATTACCTAAAAACACAAAATTAATTAATACAAATATTTATTCTTGAAAACCAAGAAAACAAAGAATCTGGGATAATATCTGATTTCTGAACACAAAAGATGAGTTAAATGCCAATAAATAGATGTAGAAATATGCAATATTTGGCACTCATCAAATACCCCCAAACCTGAATTTTACTTGTCCTCAAGTGAAACCGAGAAATTAAGAAATCCTAACTATACCCCTGTCGTCAGCAGTCTCTCGAATGCATTTAGCGTATGCACTAAGCCTTTAAACCCCTAGGTGTCCCTAGTGGACGAGTTGTAGTCTCGTGAGGGTTTACCAGAGGTGTACCCACAAAACCTTCTCCAACTTCAGAGTGTAAAAGAGTCTCAAGCATCCAAGGAGCTATGAGGACATAGAGTTTCTTCATGCTAGTAACACGAAGTTAGAACTACCAAAGAACGCATTCTCATCCTTAAGTGCTGAGCGAGAAATAACCATACCATATGAAAGAATTCGGATTCGATTGTGATCATAAGCCTCGACTTCTGCCTCACCATTAGGGTTTTATGATAATTGCACTCAAAAAGATCGCTTTTTTAGTCTCTCATGTGTGTAGGTAGGAATAAAGAGAGAAATCTCTGAGACGCGTATGTGACACGTTGTAGGTAAGAAGGATAACCTTCCGAAATAATTTCGGAGACTCAAACATTTTTTTTTTTTTTTAACTTAGTACAAAAAAAAAGTGAGTGTGGACTAAAAGAATCTTTTTCCGATGATCTCTTAGAAAGGAAATCAACCATTAGCAAGGGTGGGAGTACTCACTTACCTTCTCACCCGATCGGCAATTAATATCACTCTCTCGGCAATTTTTTCACCAAAAAACATTCATAGAAACGTCTTCAATCTTCAATGTGCATGGATATTATGATTATCTTCGGTCTTCAATACTTCGCCGCCATCACCTTCCCCATCTCGTATCAGATATGTGAGCTGTTCAAGAACCTCACAGAACCTGGGTAATGGAATCAATGGGAGGGGTTATGCCGAGGTTCCTTAATGCATCATCTACAAAGCAAACATTCATTTTTTTTCATTGCCAAAATTAATGGGAGGATGATGAACTGGCAAAGGGAAACGAACTTCGTTGGTTCGTTGCATACCCAAGGCAGAGGAGAAAATGGAAATAACAAAAACTTGACAAACATTTTTTTTTTTTTTTTTTTTTTCAAATAATAATAACTTGGTGGTAACTAGACACATAAAATAAACTACATTTTTTTTTATTTTTTTTTTAACTTAGTACATGAAATGGAAATAACAATAAAACTCAATTTTTCACAAACTTCATTAATTCTCATCTTCTTTTCTTTTCTTTCCTTTGTTGCACGTAAACCTTGGACTATATCTTCTTTTTCTTTTCTTTCCTTTGTTGCACGTAAACCTTGGACTATCAACTTTTCTTCAAATATTCGATGATGCTCCGCTTGCCGACGACGATGTGTTTCTATGAATCTGTTGATGTTGTTGAGAGGGAGAGAGTGATGCTAACTGCAAATCGGTATTTAGAAGAAGTTTTCATCTTTAGACGTCACCCTCATGATTGACAAAAATTAGCACTCAAGAGATCAAAAGTAGTCTTTGAAAGTGGTACGAAGTTGGGTAGCTCACCATTCCTACCCGGAATTGACGTACGGTGACACACACTATAACAGCTTTTCTAGAAAGTTGCAAAAAATGAAGGTCGGTACCTCGCTTGATGTAAAATGGGTAGTCTCCACTATGGGTGATCACAATTCTACTACCGAATATCTAAACAGCACCTAATTCGCTCTCCGGTATGGTTAAATCCAACTTTAACGCTCTAATCAACTAAGAAACCCGATTGTGTTCTCCAGTACTTCCAAATTCTGTTATTTCGGTCAGACTCTCTATGTAAACATAGCTAGGAGCATGCTAGTGACTCTAAAATCTCTAAAAGTTGGAGGTTTTTATGCAAATTTTTGAGTTTTTCGATTTTTGAGTTTTTTTTTTTTTTTTTTTTTTTAATAAAAGATTAAAAACTTTATATGCAAATATACCCCCAAACCTAAATCAAACATTGTCCTCAATGTTTCAACAGATAATAAACAGTCACATACCATGAGAACTATGCTGATAAGAGAAAAGGGAAGAGATTACCGGTATGTCGGCGGGAGCAAGGTTAGAGCTTCATTAGTCAAGGCTAGAATCCAACACTCTCAGCGGAGATTATATCGGATTAGCACAATATATATACAAGAAAACTCAACCGATTCAAGAAAGAAAATTTAACAAGTCCTACTGGATTATATACAATGAAAATTCACCATATACTAACAATCTAAAGAGTTGAGGATCAACCCAAAAGACAATATGTACAAACAACAACAGCCTTACACAGATATAACATGAGAGTGCAGGAAAGATTGCATACGTGAACAAGTTACCCCCAAACCTAAACTTGTCAACAGATGTGTTCTTGGGCACAAAATCTTGCAATTTTAAAGGTACATCATGCAAAAGGTCTAACTCAAAATGAGTTTTGCTAAGAACAAGCAGATATACACATTCCAACTGTGGCTCCGTAAAAGTGTTATACTTTGATGCAAAATAGTCCAAGAGGACTTGGGAAGCACAAAGCTCTAGGCCTAAATTAGGCATTTTCAGAAAAGTTGGTTTTGCAATTTTGTTACAAACTACACCTAGGTTTGGTGGAGGAGTTTCAATCTGTGCCTTAGGAGAGAGATTAGGTACATCTAAGTTGTTTTCATGTATAAGATCATTTGCACCATCACACACTTTCCTAAGGTCAGAAGAGGGTAAATCATGTTCACCTGCATAGAACAATTCATCAATCTCCATGTCATAATCATCATTATCCAAAAGTTCAATCTCATGCATAAGATCATTGGTGTCAGCATTCTCATTTTCAAATCCCAAATCAGCATCACATGTATGAATATTAGAAGAAGCATCATTCATAGGGTTCACAGAAGAGACACTTAATGTCTCTGAACCTAAAGATTCTACTATATTTTCAAAATACACATGCTCTTCATATTCATCATCATCATCATCATAACAAAAATTCATCTCCCCATTCAAAATTGTAGCATTTCTAGTGTACTCATTCACCTCTAGATTAGGTTCATATTCAGTGTTAGTTGCATGAGTAGGAATAGAAACTCTATTTCCAAGATTTACTTTATTAGGGTCAATAATCATCCTATCATGAACTGCCTTCCATTCTTCTTTTTCTAAATGAATCGGGTTCATCTTTAAGAACATGTGACATTGTTCAATGGAGGGAGAGTCTTCAATAGTGGGTATGCATGTTTCATATGAATGATCATTAAATGGTTGTGCACATGGTTCACTAGAGAAGGGATGATCATGCATTTTCCATCCAAGTATATTATTGTTTTGCTCTATGAGCTCTTCCATTAGTGATTGCATACAAGGAGTTGGGGGAGTATAAAATTGTTCAACACCCCACTGTGGTTGATGATACATGTGATCATAATGATTAGGGTATGTGTATTCAAGCTCAGGGCCCTGAGAAGGCTCATAAAATTCCCTAAAATCACTATGGTATGTGGGGGGTTCGTAACATGAATCATGCCCGTAAGCAAGTTCTCTGATGGATTTGTTTCCATCCCCAGTTGCAGACCAAAATCCTGACATGATCTAGCAATTCAAATAGCCTAGCACACATCAAGCATGTATAACAAATGATGTCTCAAAACAAGGAAGCTAAGCCCAAGGAGTGCAAAGCCCAGTTGTTGTGGAAAGCCTAGTGGACAGTGGGCTTTGGTTTGGTTTAAATGGGCTTAGTTTGGTTTGTGTGGGTTCTGGTTTTTGTGGGTTTTGGTTTTTGATGTTTGGTTTAGGTGGGTTTTAGGTGATACATCACAGGCTAAGGTAAGCCCAGTGGTTGCACAGCCCAGCTATGTGGGCTTCAGTTTGGTGCAGAAGCAGAGCCCAGTTTGGGTTCAGTTTTGGGCATAGCCCAACAGCTCAGCTTATGTGGGCTTCAGTTATGTGCAGAGCCCAGTTTGGATGAAAATGCATAGCCCAGGTTGTGGGAAGCCTAGTGGAACTGGGTTCTAGGCCAGTTTTGGGTGAAAATGCACAGTGGCAGCCCAGCAGTTGGCAGCTCAGTCAGTTTTTGTGCAAGGTTTATGCACAAATTGTTTCTGTGCAGGTTTTATGCACAAGTTGGCAAATGAACACACACAGGTTATGCTCTGGTTGGTTTTGCACAGCACAGCTGAGCAAGTACACAGCTTGAGTAAGGTGCACTGATCAGCTGGTGCACAGACTCTCAAAACAAAAGACACAGCACAGCTTATGCACTGGTTTAAGTGCCAATCTCAGCACAGCTTAGCAAGTTTGTGCAGGTTGGCAAATGAATCACACACACAGCAGCACAAAATCACATAAATGATGCCTGATTTCTCAAACTTAAGAACAGCGTAGAGCAACACACACTCACACAAAAAGACACAGCAATTTCTAGCACACAGGGGAATCCCAAAGATCGGCAAAGGCACGGTCGGCTTATTGCGGCAAAGACTTGCGAGATGAACAAAGATAGTAAAATTGTGTGTGGTGCACTGGGTTAATGGATGTGCTCACTCAAGGGTGAAGCATGTGCTAGGTTGTGTATTTGAAAACCAAGATAAATACTAATGCAACTCAAACTCTGCTACTTAACATTCATTCAATCATCAAAAACTCACACACACATTGCAGATATTGTTGCACAGTGGATGTCAACTGGGTCAGTTGACCTCAGTTGTTAGAGATCAAGCACAAAGTATGCACATATTAGCAGGGCAGATGGCTTAGCAAGTGACAAGTTAGCCAATGTACAGATGCACAGATGAGCAAATGGGTGACAGAGTCAACAGGGTCTCACAGATTCAGATACAATGATGCTCAACACACTTTCAATGATGCACAGGATCATACACAGGTCACTGATATAGCTTTTTACAACAGGTCATATCATTCACAGATTATAATTACCACAGATATTTCGTAGCTATTCAAAACATCATAAGTTCACTGATGCAAAAGAACATGCTCAGGGTGTCAACAAGTTGGCTCAACAGGGTCTGTGGCAGACTTGGCTATCCAAGTTGCAACTCGACTCATAGCTTCAGGGGCTGGAGTTGGGCATAGGGCAATGCAAGGTTAGGAGCTACAACACAGAACACCCAATGGAAGTTAAGGGCAGATGGAAACTAAGCACAGAGATTCAGGGCTTTACAAGGCTCAAGTTAGTATGCAATCAGGGTAGTGCTCAGTTATCACAGATTCATATGCGTAAAACCCTAGATATTGCAGGGTTGGATGCTCAGCAGGGTATCTAGCTTATTTTCATGCATTCATGCCAATAAATTCATGTGTATGCCCAGCTTAGATCTATGTTGCAGGTTGTTATGCACAACAACTTAATTCAGCAAGCAAGAATTCAAATTGGATTTCTGATTATGCTATTGTTTTGCTCAAACTCACGGCAGGGCTGGAGTTAAACTCAAGTGATGTTAAAAGCCCGGACTACACGGTAAAAAGATGGCTAGTTCACCAATTTTCAATGCATGAACACACACAAACACCGGTTTTCAGCTAACACAGATTTTTCAAGTGCCACCGAGATATGCAAGCAATTAGTTCAATAGACAATTAGAGATGGTTGCCTAGCAGGTGGCTATCTTTGTCATGTGAACAAGGCCACGGCATTCAACACAGGTGCTAAGTAACAAAATATGCATACACAAAGTTGAGCAATATTCAAGCAGGCTAAAAACAAAACCGTGTACATGAGGATGCACAACTCAGAGGACAATTCCTTGAGTTTACACAGCCTTGTGGTGATCCAAGACACAAATGCACAACTCAGGGGCTGATTGGTCAAGCAAGGTAACTAAGTTATCATGCAGGCAGATGTCACAGATGCACACACAAATCATTCATGCAGGTATAGAATATAACAGGATTTGAGAATGACCAGCCGGTTTAAGCCACAATGGTTGTGTTGCTATGCTCCTTGTCTTTCCTTGGATTGGCTCAGCTGTACCACATGCACCTGTTAGCTCAACAAAGATTTTTAGTCCTATGGGATGTGCAGGTTAAGGCAAAGATAAAGAGACTTGTGGTGCTACAATGCAGAACTGGGCAAATACGGGTCGATCCCACAGAGACTTGTGGTGCTATAAGATGATCAAAGGCTTTGCTCTACTGAATTTCTATCAAGGAAGTGTAACACAAAGGTTTGGTTGTGTGTCGAAGCGACTGAGTTGTTTTTGTGACAATGAACTAAGTTGTAAAAACAAATTGTAAAAAGAAAATGCGAGAGAGCACTAGGGTTTCGAATCCACCACCTAATCTTAGCTAAGTCAGTCCACTTTCAATAATGTTCTTGTCCCTTGTAATGGATGCCGGACAGGATGCAAGTCTGCCGTTCATCCAGGGTCTCAATGGATGGCTTACTATCAACTAAGGAAATTAACTAATCCCTAGTATTAGCTGTCTTGTCACAGTACAACTAATCACAGATCAATTTTCACTACTTAGATGACTAAACCTATCTTAAGATGGATATTCTAATCGCAATTAGGGTATCTTTCCAAAGCACTAACTGTCTTCTCAGGGCACAACTAGTCTGAGGATCAATAACATTCAATGAAGCATGAATTGCAACACAGTCAACATAGAATCAATCTAACTACAATGCATACATGGCAGACACTGTGAAAGTAAAATGCTGAAGTGTTAAGATTATATTTATCCTAAGCAATATAGCACAACAAGAACAATATCAAATTATGAATCAAACTTAGCAGTTGATTATGGGTCTCATCTAAACCCTAGCAAATGTAATTAGAACATCAGAGGAAATAATAAAACACAAATTAACCTAAAATTGATGCCCTGGTAGGCTTCTAAAGTGGTTTGATTTTAATGCCTACATGTTATAACTGCAAGTGCACAGCGCCTGTTGGAGGTGTGGCAAGTACAGGTCGATCCCACAGAGACTTGTGGTGCTGTATGTTGATCTAAGGCTTTGCTTACTGATTTCTAGAAGTGACAGATATATTTGTTGTTTGTCGATACGACTGAAGTTGAGTGTTATAACAATGAAGTAAAGATGAAATACAAACAGCGAGAGTAAAGGGGCACTAGGATTGTCAAATCCACCACTAAATCATGTTATGTGTTCAACTAAATAGAGCTTTCTTGTTCCTGTATGCATAAGGATAATGTGTCAAGATTATCACCTATCTAAGGAGTTTCACCTAATGATAACTCAATTATCAGCTAAGGTACTAACCTAGAGCACTAGTTGTCTAATTAAGCACAACTAGTCAAGAGAATTAGCAAATATCTCTAAGGTTTGAGCTGAAGCATAACCAATACAGTTTTAGCCTAACTACAATGCATACATGGCATTCATTGTGAGAATAAAGCATTGGAAAGCTAGAATTGAGATTATCTTTATAGTTTAAGCATTCAAGAACACCCACGCAAAGTAGAACAACATGACAGAGAATTAGGGTTTCATTGAAATCCTAGCAAACTATTTTAGAACATGATTAAAACATAAAACAACTAAAATTGGTGCTCTGGCTAGTCCAGGCATAAGTTCTATCACACACCACTCAACATATTTATACATGCAAAAACCCAAACCCTACTTTACTTCAAAAATCGAAAAACAAGAAAATACCCTCTCACCCACGTCGCTGAATCATGCTCTCCACTGTCAATTTGCCTCTGAGATGATGGTTTCCCTCAATTGATTGATTGGACAAAACCCTAACCCTAGTTCTTCCTATCTCCAACTTAGCTTCTAGGAAAGAGGCTATGAGAGAGATAGAGAGCAAGTAGGGAGGAGGAGAAGGTGGTGCGGCTATCAGGAGATGACGAGGAGATGGAGTGATGGTGGTGGTTACGCAATGGGTATGGTCGGTGAGAGGGAGGAGAAGATGGTTTTCTCTGCAGAGAAGAAAGAGAAGATGGAAGAGAAAATAGGTTTGGTCGAATGGGTATAGGTATAGGGCAATTCGGTGTGAGGCAGGAGTAGCAAGGAGTGATGCGCCAGCTGAAGCGAGTGTTGGATCTCGGTGAATCCGATGCGTCCATTGATGCGGCCGTTGGATGAAGATGGGTGAAATCTGAACGGCTCAGGGAGAATCAGGCTGTTTTTGGTGTTGAGCGAGAGCAGCGAGAAAAGATGTGAGTGAGGCAGCGAGCGTTGGATGTCTAAGGAGCAAATCTGACGGCTCAGAGGGGACGGGTTCGGATCCGGGTCATGGCTAGCTCAAGCCCATGTCTTGTAAGTTGGGTTGCAACTGATGCGCGCGCGGGCTTTGGCTTTCTGCTCCATAGACGCTTGCCTCCAATTTTCTGCTCCTTTGGCTCCTCAGATTCTCCGAACTTTATTTATTACCTAAAAACACAAAATTAATTAATACAAATATTTATTCTTGAAAACCAAGAAAACACAGAATCTGGGATAATATCTGATTTCTGAACACAAAAGATGAGTTAAATGCCAATAAATAGATGTAGAAATATGCAATATTTGGCACTCATCAGAAATATACCGTGGAAAACTTTTTTAAAAATTATGAAGTAATAAATATGAGAAATGATAAATATCGCTGGGGTGCTCGATTGAAGAGAAAAGATAATATTTCCAGTGATAAACTGCTCATGCAAGATATTTACTGGCACTCGGGCAAAAATAATGTTCCTTGGTATTCCAAGGATGAGAAGTGGTGGGTTGTTCCTCTATTTTTGAGCGGACCTTATATTGAAGGTTCTCATACACTCCCTGCGCATCTCGCAAACTATCAACCTTGGGAATTTAAGTGGCCCGAGAAGGCAAAAGAGGTATACTTCCTATTTCAGGTTTGCTTTGCGATATTTCCTTCCTCTTATACTCACTAGACTTGTAAAATTTTCAGATTTCCAAATTGAAAAGGAGTTATAAAAGACGTCCAAAGGCGAGTACTCTAGCGATACTCCGATCAATCACGGATGAAGTAAGAAATGCTTTCTTTTGCTATTTTTAACAATATTGTTGCCTCTGTTTCTTATCTTCATTCGTGTGCGAAGGTGGTTGAAGAAATTAACATTCCCGAAGCTGCGAAGGTTAAGGGCAAGGATAAAATCACTCTTCGCAAGGATAAATCTTCTGCTCCATCTTCTAAAAAACGGAAAATCCATCCCTCTTCTCGTTCTAGTTCCCGAACCAGCGAGAATTCTGACAAAGGTGAAAATGAGGTTGGTACTTCCTCTGCGAAGGAGAATCATTCGATCACTTCTGCTATGGCGCAATTGTCCAGTGTCTTCTCCGATTCTATGCAAGGATTATGAGATGATCATTTATCTGCTACTTGCGAAGCTCTCGCTAAAATTTGCGATGCCCCCATGTTAAAGGATAATGAATCTTTTGGCGGAGTTTCCCGAACAATGACTCCCAGTCTCTTAAATGCACTCAGTGCTTTGGTATGTTCATATTTCGTTATTTCTTTGCGATTTCGATTATGAACCTTATCTCAACAATTTCTTTACTTTCCTTTATAGTCTGGGAGAGCTTCCTTTGTTGTTGCCTCAGACCTCGAGAGAAGACGCAACAATTTTGAGAAGAAAAATCTTCAACTTAAAGAGAAGAACAAAGAGCTAGAAATTGAAGTTGCGACATCTCGCAAGAAGGATGCTAAAATCCAACAGTTGGAAGTTGAGTCTTCTTCCCAGAAAGACAAAATATCTACACTTCAAAGTGCTAATCAGCAACTTTATGGTATAACACCCTCCTTCTTTCTCTATTTCTATTTTGCCGTTTATTTTCCTTTGCCTGACTTATTATTTTCGCGGACATTTATAATCTTTCTGACGAAGCCATCCTTCTCCATTCATTCCCTGAACCTATGGATGATGATGCTCTTCTCGCTCTTTTCAATGAATCTTTAAGTAGTTCTTCAAACAAGACTAATTCTCTCTCATTAAATGAACTTCGAACCAAATTTCATCTTTTAGAAATTGAACATAGATCTAGTTTAGGTTTAGCCAACCGATTTAAACGTTTGTTGATGGTGGATTTTCGTTTAAGGTTAAATTTGTAAAAACCTGAAAAAATCATGCGCTGACATCTTGTAAAAGATAAAGCCGTTTATAAGTGACGGATACTCCTCACTTAATTCACCAAGAATGGAGCATGTAGCAACAATCCCATTCTGTGAATACATGAAATTCCTCCAGGTTGGAGCATGTAGCAACAATCCCTTCCTGTGAATTTCATATCAGCCTTGTATTTCTGTACCCATTATCGGTGTGGCATGACGACCGAGTGTTACTTTTGAGTAACACGAACCTCCAAGCACTATAATGAATCCATGTACGAAATACCCGTGCACAGCCGATTCTCGGTGTGTTATACTAGCCCGAGCCCTCTCGGTGTGTTATACTAGCCCGATTGAGCCCTCTCGGTGTGTTATACTAGCCCGATTGAGCATCCGGACTTGATCGTATCGGTCTCGGATATGATCGATCGCAGATCATCCAACTCCACAAGCATGATTGGATGACCACGCATCAATTCCATCACCCCCAAGCAGGTATGGAATACACACGGCCTTAGCTTGCCGGATATGATCTAACCGCAGTCATCCAACTCCACAAGCATGATTGGATGACCACAGATCAATTCCATCACCCCCAAGCAGGTATGGAATACACACGGCCGACCTGCATGGTCGACCATTGGCCTTTGCTTGCCAAGAAACCGTCCATACCAAGCATTATGGACGGAAAACCCTAATTAGGGTTTGCGGCATATTACATGTGCCGCAAAACGGTCTCAACCATCCACCTTCGCAGGTATAGATGGAGGGTGTAGATGTAGACTCAAAAGGCCCGGAGCATGTCGACACAATCACCATGTGACCGCCTACACACTTGGCCAATCGGCCAAAGCCAACCGTGGTTGGTTACAACAAAACCGTCCGCCCAAAAGAGCATGGTCGCGCGGCTTTGAAAGCCAAAATTAGGGTTTCAAGTCATCACGCGCGTCCATCTTCTCCGGTACGAATGGAGGGTCACAGATTGGATTAACTAAGGCCGGTCATACCAGCATGACCACCATGGGCCCATCTACCTCCTCTTGCGGTCGGCCAAGGCACATCATTCCCGGCCAACCCAAAACGCACGCCCAAACTCGTGCGGTTACACTCCCAAATCCTAAACTGATCTCGACCGCTCAACTTCACCGGATGATTTGAATGGCTTAGATCACGTTTTCATGGGATAATCAAGTATAGGTGTGAACACCAACCTACCACCTACACGGTAGTATGATCGACCAAAACCAACCAATGTTGGTCGCTTCGAAACGCGTGCCCAAACTAGGGAAATCACGCGGGTTTCCAACTCCTTTGCGGCAAGGGATTTACGCCGCAAACCGATCTCGACCGCTCCTCTTACCGGTCAAATTGAGTGGCCCAGATCGCGCTTTCATGAGGGAACGGAATACAGGCGCCTACACCATCATGCCGTCAACACGCATGTATGGTCGGTCTTCTCAAAATCCTTCCCATGCTTGGTTTCGACCAAGTCTGAAGAGTGATGCTTGCGCACCTCTTTAAAAACCCTAATTTCATCAACGGTCGCAGATGAGTGTCTCAAACATCATCTCATCCGTCCGACCTCACCGACTTGGTTATACAACCCTGGTCGAGTTATTTGGTTAGTGAACGGTCATTACACATCACTTTACCACACCGTAATGCGCACTCGCATAAAATACACACGATCATCGCACAAGTATCGACTTTCTCGAATAACACGGTTATTCAATTCAGCATTACATGCTATCTTTCGTGGACCCACGATCCACATTCCAGGACATCAATCATGTCACAACCTGGGGATACTTACTGGGGTATTGGTCCGGCGGTTTCTGGCGTGCGGCGTGCAACGCGCCATCACAAGAACGTGTTAGGGAGTCATGGACGGTTAGAGATGAACCGGAGAAGTGGGCAAGACCGGCCGTATGCTACCGACACACAACTCCACCACTCCATCATTCCACTACCTCCACTTCCCACGAGAAACGTGAATGAGGCTCAATGACTTGTATAAATAGGTTCTCCGCCCTATTTCAAACAACAAGGGAAAACAAGACAGAAAAATCGACATCCGAGCCTCCTTACATTAAGCAGTAAGCCTGCTCACTTTTGTCACAAGTCATAAGCAAGCCAACACCTTCACAATCTCAACACCTTCTTCGCTTCCCTCCCTAAGATCAACCCCATCTCCTTCACTTTGTGACCGAAACAAGTCCTGGAACGGCCATTTCTTGGTTTAGGCCGGACTTGCATGCATTGATCTCTCGAATCTACAAGCACTCACCGCAGTGAGTGCATTTGTTGTAGGTTTAAATTCATTCCTCATCACACCCCAAATTACCAAATTCAGCAGAGTAATTTTCACCCATCAACAATTGGCGACCACGTTGGAGATTAATCTCTGGTCGTAAAATCAATTTCTTTGAAATCCGATTCAATTTCATCAATTTCAAAAAGGGTAGATCTTAGAACCAATTCGATCAAGCAATTCATTCCAAGATGGTGGAACTCAGTGTCCGGATCGCAATCAATTCGGACGGGGCTAGCGTGGATAACACTCCGGTGTTGACGTGCTGTCGGTGGAGCTACCGTGAGCCGACACATCTCGAGGAGCCGTTACCTCTGTCACCAATGTGAGCGGAGCGGGGAGACATCCCAGCAGTATAACACCTCCCATCACGAGCGGAGCGGCCGCAAATCCGGCATCTCTTCGAGCGTAACGCCTCCGGTGGTTACCAGAGCAACAACTTTCACTCCTCCACCGGGACGAGGATGGGAGACACAAGAGGAAGGCCGCCGTCTAGCACCATTGCGAGACTTGATGGAGAAACAGGAAATTCTTGCTAAAACTCAAACGAGATATGGCCGCAACTCAGAAAGAGGTACTCACTTTCCTTAAAACTTTGACTGAACGATTGCCGCAAGATTCACGGCAACCCTTGGAGTCGGCGAGAGATGCATTCAATACACCCGGAGCAGGTGTTTCCACTCGGACTCACATGAATGAAGAAACTCGTGTTGCTCCTGAGCGCCAAGGGGAGAGAGGCCAGTCTTCCAACTTCATCACGCGTGAAGATCTAGAGCGACTTCTCCAAAATCGAGGAAAAGGGGACCGAACGGACGTACACCAACTTCACCGCCGTACCCTCAAGATGTGCAACGGATTCCTCTACCAAGAGGTTACACCTCTCCCCGTTCTCCCTCTACGACGGTGCGGTAATGCTCGCGAACACATTTCTCGATTCTTGGAAGCCTTGGGGGAACATGAATACAATCATGTTTTACGCCTAAAAGAATTCTCAAAATCACTCACGGGAGGGCATACACTGGTACAACAACATTGCGCCTAACAAAGATATCCAATTGGAGCGAGATGGTCGAGTGCTTTCTACGGGAAGTATTTCTTCGTGTCCGAACAAATCACGTTTTCAGACACCCGGGAAGAATTCTCCGGTGAACAATGAACATCCCAACGACTTCGTTAAAAGATTCGTAACCCAAGCTTTCGGACTCGCCACGACCCGAATGTTACCGAACGGCAATTGGTGGAATCATGCATCAATGGGATGATACCCATATACCGCGCTCTGTTAGAGAATTGGGCTTTCAAACGTTCTCGAACTCCATGAAGCTGCAAAGCGTTCAAAGAACAATCGCACCAAACATTACTAGAAAGAACCAGGGTTGTTCGAAGTGAAGATTTGCGCGAAAGTCGAGGAAGCGGGCGTCTCACAAACAAACAATACAACACTGGCCCCTTCGTGAGTGTGGTAAGCGGAGGAGAAAAGAGGAAAGCTTCGATAACGGAACAACAAACCAAGCGAATATCCTCGGCACACAAGACTTCGTCTCGAAAAGGAACAGACAAAACTCCTGCACAAAACGCCAAAGACACGGGTTTTCCTTTTCCCATGAATGAAGTGATAGAGCTCTTGGAAGCATGGATCCAAGACGACGCCGTAAAGCTCCCTCCTATCAGGCGTCCTCCGACCGAGGAAGAGATGGAAGATCCCAGATACTGTTGCTATCACAGGTTCGTCCATCATCCAACCAAAGATTGCAACAAGTTGAAACAAATATCGGGGGAAAAGGTAGAGACGGGGAGCTCCGGCTTGGAAATGAAGGTGTTCATAGAGATCCTCTACCTATCGAAAGCGCATGATTTCTCGGGGACTCCGTTCGCAAGACCGTGCAATCTATGATGGAGCGCATATGTGAAATCTTGTATTTCTCAAGGGACAGCGTCAAGACATATTTGCGGCCCTCAATCACGTTGTGTCGGGCGAGCGTTTGCATCCAGGAGCAGTTCAAGAACCTCAGACTCTCCTGCAAGACGCGAGCAAGGGAAACTGGGGACTCCTAACCGTCACTTGTTTAAGGGGCGTTAAGTTCGATAGCGTGTTAATTGACACGGTTTCCGAATTTAACATCATTACAGTCAAGACCTTGAGAGCGGCAAAGATTTCGAAGCAGGAAGCTACTCGTCACCCGACTGTGGTCAAAGATTCAGGAGGAGAGCTTAGAGATGCGTATGGATACGTCAATCTTGAAATCAAAATGGGAGACGCCTCGACGCAAGCAAAATTCTACGTGGTCAAAGATCATCCCAGCTACGACATGATACTAGGACGCTCTTGGATACAGGACAACAAAGCCATACCGGGAAGTCTGTCCTCTACCGGTCTCGGTACCGAAAGAATCTCCAACATGCTCGCTGGACCACCCGATGACTGTCCGCTGCCGCACCAAAGAACTTTCCAACATGACGCAACTTCCCGGAGAGAGCCTGTCAAAGATACATTGAAAAGTTCCAATCTCAAGTAAGTCTCGTCACGCAACCTTCCTTACAACCTACCGCCCCTCATTCGACAAGTCCTGGGACCGGCTCCAACCAACAAGCCAACCCAGGCTAGGAGATGTGAATGGGAAGCCGGTCCTTTCAAACGTTTTATCAAGAGCATAGAGGCTGTCTTGGTCAAAGACAACAAGGTCAAGGTCCAAGTGTCCGCACGCTCAAACCCATTCGAATTGGAGACCTGGTGACGAAGATGACTACGTTCAATGTTGGAAGCATGACGGTAAAGATGACCACTCCACCCGACTCACCCACCAAAAGAGAAGATGAACCGCACGGCAGCGAGATGTTATCCTAGGTGGCTACCGCAAGCTCATCAACGCCGATAACCACGGAGGGCATAACAGTTCACTCGCGATGGCTCAAACCTTACCGCACTTAAGATATCTGTGCTATCACTTTCCAAAGATCCTCCACACTTTAAAAAACGCCTGTGCTATTTTTCCAGCGTGTCTCCTTATTATAATTTCGTGTCACACTTGTAATTCCTCCGGAAAATGATTGCAATACTTGCATTCATGGTTAGGGTTTCAATTTTCAATTCTCAATTCAATTGAAGTATTATTTCCATCTGAGAATCTCTCTACTCCTAAAGACACAAAGTCCTGGGTCAGCCTAAATCAACTGGAGCAAAAGGGAAACCCTAAGCAAATATTTCGAAATAGGAACGTGTGCGCAAGAAGTGATTTGAGCCATCCGCCAAAGCAAAGCCGGAAGATATTGCATCACAGGTCCGTGGATATTCCATTATAGTATAACTTCTTTTATTACTAAGGATTACATGTGAAGGCGCTCCTTGCGCCTGAGAAGTTTCGGTTGCAGTCTTAACAAAGGATTGTAAAGGAAAACTTTATTCAAATAATCAAAAGAAAAACCTTGAACTCAGCCGCCACTGAGTACAAGGAAGACATTCAAAGGTACGGAACATGCTTGGAAAAGAAAGAATGAAATTCTAATCGCCAGGAGAGTCAGCCTCGCCTGCATCGCCGTCAGATTCTGCTCCATCACCTGTTGATGTGCCTCCCTTCGAATCTCCCTCAATCTCTGCGTCAGACATCGCCGCAGCAGCAGCAGCGCACTCCATCCCAACATCTTCAGCGGGAGCATCAAAGGGCATAGCAACATCAGGAGCCGCGCAGGTTGCTTCCAAACGTTCAGGCTCGTCTGTATCAGAATCAAGAATTATCACGCCGTCCTGAACCGGGTAATCGCACTTGCCTTCATTCAAAGGTCGTTCATGCTCAACTCTCCGCCTCTTCAACCGCGCTGCAAATCTCTCTGCCCTTGCGCTTACTAGTGTCTGCAGCGTTTCCTCGCGCCTCCGCCGCTCCTCCATGTCAATTGCAGCTGAAAGTGCACAGATACGTCCTCTGACAATACGAAGGTGGGAGATAGACATCCCCTGTATAGCACGGCCGACTTCGCGAAGTGGAAGATCAATCCTAGCCATTACTTCTCCATGCGCATGGTTTTCAGGCTTGTCAACTTCAAAACTTCTTTCTGGGGAAGCAACAGAATGAGCGTCTACCGCTTCCATGATAATCTGCAGAGAAGAAGAGGTTATGAGCACACACAAAGAAAGAGAGGATCATCAAAACTATCGATCAGCTAATCAGAAAATCAGAGCAGTACCTGAGATACCTGAGATATAGAGTGAACGACCACGTTGAGATGATTCTTTATAATCTCACAAGTCTACGTAATCCCGAGAAGGAAGAGAAGTCTCTACTTACCACCTATGAAGGCTACTAATTCGGGATAACAATCAACAAGGCTTATCAAATATACCTGATGAAGGCCGTGTATAACTAAGGAAGTACACCTGAAGGAGCGGCCGAGCTCATACATGTACAAGAGGAACCAAAGCGACTCACCGGATCAAGTCCTGCTTCCTTCGCATCCTTAATCAAGACCGACCAGTTCCGTGGAAACGCCGACAATGTGAAACTATCAGAGTAAATATGTATTCACTCTAGCTTGGTCATTTCTGTATGTCACCATCTCATGCCTACCACACAATAATGTAACCATTATGTGCTAGGCAGGGGACTTAATGTTGATGGTGGATTTTCGTTTAAGGTTAAATTTGTAAAAAACCTGAAAAAATCATGCGCTGACATCTTGTAAAAGATAAAGCCGTTTATAAGTGACGGATACTCCTCACTTAATTCACCAAGAATGGAGCATGTAGCAACAATCCCATTCTGTGAATACATGAGATTCCTCCAGGTTGGAGCATGTAGCAACAATCCCTTCCTGTGAATTTCATATCAGCCTTGTATTTCCTGTACCCATTATCAGTGTGGCATGACGACCGAGTGTTACTTTTGCAGTAACACGAACCTCCAAGCACTATAATGAATCCATGTACGAAATACCCGTACAGGTGATTCTCGGTGTGTTATACTAGCCCGAGCCCTCTCGGTGTGTTATACTAGCCCGATTGAGCCCCTCTCGGTGTGTTATACTAGCCCGATTGAGCATCCGGACTTGACCGTATCGGTCTAGGATATGATTCGATCGCAGTCATCCAACTCCACAAGCATGATTGGATGACCACAGATCAATTCCATCACCCCCAAGCAGGTATGGAATACACACGGCCTTAGCTTGCCGGATATGATCTAACCGCAGTCATCCAACTCCACAAGCATGATTGGATGACCACAGATCAATTCCATCACCCCCAAGCGGTATGGAATACACACGCCGACTCCGCATGGTCGACCATTGGCCTTTGCTTGCCAAGAAACCGTCCATACCAAGCATTATGGACGGAAAACCCTAAATTAGGGTTTGCGGCATATTACATGTGCCGCAAAACGGTCTCAACCATCCACCTTCGCAGGTATAGATGGAGGGTGTAGATGTAGACTCAAAAGGCCCGGAGCATGTCGACACAATCACCATGTGACCGCTACACACTTGGCCAATCGGCCAAAGCCAACCGTGGTTGGTTACAACAAAACCGTCCGCCCAAAAGAGCATGGTCGCGCGGCTTTGAAAGCCAAAATTAGGGTTTCAAGTCATCACGCGCGTCCATCTTCTCCGGTACGAATGGAGGGTCACAAGATTGGATTAACTAAGGCCGGTCATACCAAAGCATGACCACCATGGGCCCATCTACCTCCTCTTGCGGTCGGCCAAGGCACATCATTCCCGACCAACCCAAAACGCACGCCCAAACTCGTGCGGTTACACTCCCAAATCCTAAACTGATCTCGACCGCTCAACTTCACCGGATGATTTGAATGGCTTAGATCACGTTTTCATGGGATAATCAAGTATAGGTGTGAACACCAACCTACCACCTACACGGTAGTATGATCGACCAAAACCAACCAATGTTGGTCGCTTCGAAACGCGTGCCCAAACTAGGGAAATCACGCCGGTTTCCAACTCCTTTGCGGCAAGGGATTTCTGCCGCAACCGATCTCGACCGCTCCTCTTTACTGGGGTCAAATTGAGTGGCCCAGATCGCGCTTTCATGAGGGAACGGAATACGGGCGCCTACACCATCATGCCGTCAACACGCATGTATGGTCGGTCTTCTCAAAATCCTTCCCATGCTTGGTTTCGACCAAGTCGAAGAGTGATGCTTGCGCACCTCTTTAAAAACCCTAATTTCATCAACGGTCGCAGATGAGTGTCTCAAACATCATCTCATCCGTCCGACCTCACCAGACTTGGTTATACAACCATGGTCGGGGAGTTATTTGGTTAGTGAACAATCATTACACATCACTTTACCACACCGTAATGCAAGCGGTGCATAAAATACACACGATCTTACCGCACAAGTATCGACTTTCTCGAATAACACGGTTATTCAATTCAGCATTACATGCTATCTTTCGTGGACCCACGATCCACATTCAGGACATCAATCATGTCACAAACCGGGGATACTTACCGGGGGTATTGGTCTGGCGGTTTACAGGCGTGCGGCGTGCAACGCGCCATCACAAGAACGTGTTAGGGAGTCATGGACGGTTAGAGATGAACCGGAGAAGTGGGCAAGACCGGTCGTATGCTACCGACACACAACTCCACCACTCCATCATTCCACTACCTCCACTTCCCACAGAAACGTGAATGAGGCTCAATGACTTGTATAAATAGGTTCTCCGCCCTATTTCAAACAACAAGGGAAAACAAGATTTAAAATCGACATCCGAGCCTCCTTACATTAACGGTAAGCCTCGCTCACTTTTCTGTCACAAGTCATAAGCAAGCCAACACCTTCACAATCTCAACACCTTCTTCGCTTCCCTCCCTAAGATCAACCCCATCTCCTTCACTTTGTGACCGAAACAAGTCTGGAACGGCCATTTCTTGGTTTAGGCCGGACTTGCATGATTGATCTCTCGAATCTACAAGCACTCACCGCGCAGTGCATTTGTTGTAGGTTTAAATTCATTCCTCATCACACCCCAAATTACCAAATTCAGCAGGAGTAATTTTCACCCATCAACAACGTTTATATCTTGACTCCCAGGAGAGTAATAGTATTCTAAGGAAAAAGATTAGCAGCCTCATAGATGATAAAGATCGCATTGCTAATCAAGGTGCACAAGCATTAGAAAAATTCCAAAAAACTATTCTTGAAGTCCAAATTGAACGAGATGAATCCCTTCGCCAGAATGCCATACTTAATGAGCGACAAAATCAAATTCGTTCACTTCTTGTCATAAATAATGATGATGAATTCGCTTGGGCTGCGAAGGTTCTAGATAATGCCAGAAATAACTTAGGTGTTAACGTCAGTCTTCATGCTGAGCATAATGCCTTGGTTAAAGATATGATTTCTGACAGAGAAGGTTGTTTTACTATTCTTCATTATTTTTCCACTTCTTTTTACGAAATTGTTATTAAGCTGCTAATTCAATGTCATTTGTTCGCAGAATCTGAGAGGAGATTTCAGACTAGAATCAAGGAACTTGAATCTGAGAAAGCGCAACTCGCCAAAGACTTCTCTCTTCGCAATGACAAATATTCTAAGATGAAGAAGCAACTACAAACTACGTGGCGAATTTCAATAATGATCTCTGTTCGTTTTCGCAATCAAACTATTGAACAAATTTGCAATGATCACGACATTCCTCTTTCTTCATATCCTTGTCTTCTCGATGAAATTCCTGATAATGTACTTTGCTCAGATGTCTCTGATAGTGATGTAAGCGAAGAATAAGAATCTGATAAAGAAGAATAAGTTGCTAGATTGTTCCATTTTCCTTTCTCTTCTTGTGATGTTTGTAAATTTATCCTTTTAACCTTCCATTTTGCAATCTCTTATTGTAAATTTATCATATGAAAATAAATAACAAGTTTTTATTCTAATCATTCCCATACTTGCCTCTGTTATTTATTTTCATATGAGATAAACCAAGCCGATAATCTTTAAGTAATGATACTTCTTAATTTCGCAGAATCTTGTTCTTTGATTCTTCTGAGATAAATGAAGAAATATAATCGTACTTCAAGCTTGTTTGCTTACTCGATTTCTTGTATTATTTTATCATCATTTATGTTGAAATTCACCATTGCGACAAAATCGCAGGACGTCTTTACATTTTCATGTAATGACCCATTGATCTTGTCTTATCATTGTCTTTGTGTGGTCTTATTTTTCCTTCCTAGGTAAAGGTCTTATTTTGCCACCCCTCATTTTGCATCAATATGACAAGTCTAAATATTCTTGCGAATATAAATTCCCATGACATTGACGTCTTGCGACAAGATCGCAGGACGTCCTTACATTTTCATGTAATGACCCATTGATCTTGTCTTATCATTTCTTTAGTATTTTTGCCTCTGCGGGATATTTCATTTGCGACAATATGACAGGCCTAAATGTTCTTGCGAATATAAATCCCCATGACATTGCCGTCTTGTGACACTTATCGCCCTCCCTAATGGAGGGTGCCGCCCTTATCATCTCCCCTGGTTGCCCCTTCAAGGAGGCGTACATCGGCCATACAAGACTAGCTCCTCCCATCCTAGGTCTTAACAACAACCAGTTGTTTCATGACCTCTTATCCCTATATGGTTTATGGTTACGAGACTGCACCCTAAGTGGAGTTTTCTTCGGGCGAGTGCAACATATGCCAAGACTTGCCAAGAATGGCCGAGACACTTCAAATGCCCTGCACTCTTGGCTCAACCGTGTACCCAGGCGCCTTGAGCATACACCGACTCCTTGGAAGAGACCCTCGGGCGTCCAACCGAGGTATAACCTTATATATATAGTTGGAAATCCAAGGTATCTGTCCAGGATAGGCTTTCATGGGCCCCCAAATCTCCATGACTCAGTTCCGGGAGCGGTGTAACCTTTTCACCGAGCCATGTCAAGAGATACCCCTTATATGACGCACTTTAGGTCTTACATTTGCCTCTTGCGAAATATCATTCGCGAACTAGGGTGTACGCCATAAAGGTTCGTCCCATTCACTCACTCTTTCATTTTTGTTAATTCATTCAATCATTCATTTTGTTTGCGAAGCTATCTCACAATCTTACATTGTTTATTCATTTTTGTTTTTCAATTCTTCAATCAAATTGTCATACATTCTTGATGGCGAGATTCTCGCGTATTTCTTCTTCAATTATTTTTTCTTACTCTTACCCTTAATATGCTTTTGTCATTGCTTTTTGATGATTATTCATTTCTTACACTTTTTTCTCCTGCTGCTCTCGCCTCGCACCATTCAAATCTTTTAATGATTCCTTTCCATCATGATTTTCTTTTGTTTTCATGCACTTGCTTCGCGATGTATCTTCACCTCTTGTATCTATGGTATCCACCATCAACCTTTCTCTTCTTTGTTCATCTTTTATATTTTGCTTCCACCCCTTTCTTTTGCAGCTCTTTCCTCGCAACTCTCCACATCAATCTCATAGCATTTTTGTCCTTCCATCCAATCTCCTTTATAACTCCAACACCGCTAGGATGAGGAAACTTTATACATTGATGATACGTCGACGCTACACCCAGAATTTCGTGCAACCATGGCCTTCCGATCAATGCATTATAAGGGGACTCCACATCGACTACATGAACAAAAATTTCAGTTGATAATCCTTGCAAGGGTATTCTCATATGAACTTCTCCTTTAGGCTTATTCGTTGTGCCATTGAAACCGTATATTTTGTATGTCGAAGGTATCAATTCTTCATCCTTCCCACCCATAGTCTTGTAAGTATGGTAAAAAAGAATGTTTACTGAGCTCCCCGTATCAATTAATATTCTATTGATCGCCCAGGAGTTTTCTGCTTCATCATCTTCGCCATCTACAGGTTTTGGATTAATTTCCAATTTTACGAGCAATGGGTTATCATGCGCCTCTCGCCTTGGGGAATCTCTTACGTAGTGAAAGAAATAATTTGCATTTTCCATTCTTTTAATCTAAGACGCCTTCGCGATGTTCATCACTTATCTATCATCAGCATCCCTCGCAAAGACCCTACTGAGAACATTATCATGAAAATCTTCGATTGCTCGGTATGAATGTATAATAGAGTTGCAAAACAAATTTTTGGCTTTCGTTCCAACTTCTATTACGAATGTTTCTTTCCCCTTTGCTGAATTTGTCTGTGCATTTTAAAGCGGTGGTGGTAATGGTTGAACCTTCTCTTCACCTTTTAGAAAATGATTCACTTTCCTTGATCAATCATTTCGAGGATGATTCTTTTTATATTTCTGCAGTCATTTGTTAGGTGTCCATGAAAGCGGTGGTAAGAACAGAACTCGTGACTTCTATTACTTGGTGGTGGCTCATTCCCCATATTCTATGGTGCAGGTATGTTTTCCATCAAGAGTATAGCTTCCCATATTTTTTCCACGCTAGTATTTAATGGTGGCATTTTGATTTCCTCCCATACTACTCTGTGACTTCGCTGCCCTCCATGATAATTCTGCCTTCGACCTCCATAAGTTTCTTGCGGATGATCAAGTCTTTGAATTTTGTTATTGCCGCCACGATTGTAATAGTTCCTTTCTCTTTCAAACTCTTCCTGATCACGGCTTCCAATAGCTACTATCTTTGGATGTCCATCATCTATTACCTTTTCTTGTTGCCCTTGCGAAGTGCTCGCCACTGTGTTTATCAACTTGGGTAATAAGCTTGCATTCACAGCGTTTGAATTTGTATTCGCAACTGGGTATGATTCCATCTCGTTTTGCCTTTCCTCTAAAGCAATATATTCCTCCTGAAGTTCTCGCAACTCAGTCATTGTAATTGTATTCTTGACTCTAAAGATTTGAATATATAACAAATTGGTTGCGAACATAGCATTTATGAATGATAAAATAAGATATCTTTCATCCACTCGTCCAGCCATCTCGCTACACATTGTCTTCCATCTCACAGTTAAGTATCTTAAACTTTCGCCAACTCTTTGTTTCAACCCAAATACATCTTCAATTCCTGGTCCCGAGGAGTTGTTACTTATATATGCCCCTAAGAATATACCTTGTAAATGGTTGAATGACGTGATTGTGTTTCTTGGTAAACCCTCAAACCATTTCAGTGCTTCTCCTGTTAAACTTGATGCGAAATATTTGCACAATATGGCGTCATGATTTTCCCATCAGAGCATACATCTCACATACGCTTTGATGTGTTGTATTGCGCAAGTTGTTCCATCAAAAATGCTGGTTAATGCGGGTAAATTGCATTTTGGGGGTATTCCTCCTAATCGCACCTCTAGTGTAAAGGGGTTTTCGCAGCTTCTTCGATGGCCTCATCCAATTGTCTTCTTCCTCCTCCTCTTCTATTGTTCAACATTCCTCTCATCTCTCGCCAACTCTCTTAAGATTTGTTCATTTACATCGTGGTTCGAATTTATTGGTCTTTTTAGCTCGACTCTCTCCTTCTGCGTTCATGTCTACCTTGATTTTCTTGTTCAGCATTTTCTTCTCTTCTTTCTCTGCGACTTTCTCCTTCATCTCGTTCACGAATTCGCACACCATTGTATCTATCATTTTCTCTTCTTGGTTGTCTATCAATTCTCCTTTGTATTCTTTCATATTCTTCATTGATATTTCCATTGTTGCGATTTTGCTCGCGCCTTCTTTCTCGATTGTCATGATTGTTCTGCCGAATTGCTTCCTCCAATTCCCGTTCTTCCATTTCTACTCTTAATCTTTCCCTTTCGCAAGCTAGACGCGCTTGTTCGATATAATGCTTTTCGATGTCATCTTCAATCTCCTTTTGTTTCCTCTGTGTTTCTCTCCCATGCAGTATTCTTCTTCCTTCTTCCTGATTTTCTTCACCAATTGGACTATTCTGCTGCCTATTTCCTTGATTTCCATCATTTTGGTCATTCTCAGAAAATCTCGGGACGTGGAATACACACCACTTCCCTTCTTTCGCAAAGATCCTTCACCGAGATTTGGCTCTCTTTCTAGATTTTCTTCATTAACATTTTCTACAGGTAATATTCTCCTCATATCATCTCTAACCGATCCTGATCTTGACCTAGTATTACTTCTCGACCTTCTATTCTGCAACCTCATATTTTCCGTTCTTAACTCATGGTTTTGCCTTGTCAAATTTGCACGTTCTTCCGCTTCTAATCGCCTTTCTTCATGTATTGTTTGCCTCAATGCTTCTAATGCTGCGACTTCTTCATTTCTATGAGTTGTTTCTCCCATTTCTTCTCGATTTCTCTCCTCTTGTCCATTATTTATCAATTGTTGCACTTCTTCTCTTTCTTCCATAGAATCTGATCTCCATGTATGCACACTCACCCTATCATAATCTATTACTCTATTTGGTGCTGGTTGAATTGGTGGTTGAATTTGACCTTCTTCTCTATCTCTTGCGTTTATTCTTGATGGTTCACCTACTTCATTTCTCCTTTCTCTAGCTAATCTCCGCTTCTTCTTACAATTGTTGGTTGTTCTGATGCATTCCTTCTTCTAGCCATTTCTCAATTTTAGTAAATTGTTGAAAATTATGCGAAATTTCTTTCTTGTTACTCCTGATTCTTTCAATTCACAAGGTTGATCTTTACTCAGTCCCTGTTTCTAGCGCCATTATGTAGTTGCAGGAAATCCTACACTACACCCCTCATTAGAATTTACACAATTAAATCATTTTTTAGATGAATGATTATGATTTCTATTGATTTAATGTTTGAATCTTTACAATATGAAATAGAAATGAGTTAAAGAATTACAATCACTCTAAAACTTTCTCTCTCCTAAAGACTTGCTTAACAATTTAAAAAGAACTCTCCCTCAACAGACTTACTCAACCCTTTATATAGGGTAGTACACGATGGATGACAACTTAATCTGTCCTTTATTTTCGGGAATGTCTTGCGAAATATCGCAAGTGTACATATACTAATTCTCGCGACACTCCTAAATCTCGATGAGTCTTCACATTCTTCTCATGTTCTGGCTGTCGTCATTCATTGCGTCATTTATTTTACTTCTCTGTGACTCCCTCGGAATATCGTTATTTATTAATCTCGCGAAGTATTGATGTCGCGATATTCTGATCCTACAAAACCCTTAATTTCACCTTCTTCCATCAGATCCATTCCCGACCATCTTTGATCACAGCAACCCTCTCAACTGGCCATCAATCAAACTCCTAATCTCTCTATCTCTCTCTCTCCATATTGTCTTCTTTTCTTATCAAGAACAGTAACCCTAGAAGCTAGGAATGAGAGAGACAAGACTAGGGTTAGCTTCAACAGCTGGAAAACTAGGCTTGCAGAGATTATTTAAAGAACATAAAAGATGTATGGACCGTGAAAATATTATTATTATTATTGGATAAAGAGTATTATTACATTAACTAGTTGGAGCCTAACAAGCTAAATTAATCGGAAATTATATTACCGGTAAAATGTTGTGGACAAGACCTTTAGGTCTCTCTCTGCACATTCCACGAAAAACACTCCACACTTTGTATATACCAAAAGAATGGTCTTGTCCGTAGAGGTCTATTCTAGTTCGTAGAGTAAAGAAGGGTCTTATCCCTAGAGGCCTATTCTAGTTCGTTGAGTAAAGAAGGGTCTCGTCGCTAGACGTCTATGACTATTCGATTAAGGAGATTTAAACCTTGATTCATTTATCGAGTTAATTGTTAAACTGGTGGTGAATGTACTAATACAACAATGTTCGTCGATATTATTTTTCAGTATTGGTGGTATACTTACTTTAAGGTCTGCGAACCTGAGCTTCTAACATGCTAAAATTGCGCTGATGTGCAACTCTTCCGCTTCTTGCTCTTCTTATTTTATTTTGCACATTACCTTGAAGTTCAACTCTTTGATTTTCGGACGCATGTTGCTCTTCTATGAACTGAGCCATAGACATATTTTAAGCAATTGAAAAATATAAGAAAATAGGAAGAAGGTGTGAGTTCAAATGAAATCGTAATTTCGTACTTATAGACAGATGAAATTATGTCCATTGGATTGGATCTAACGATCGATTTAGTCTTGACCGGACGGCCTAGTCTAAGCCGCTAACGATCTAAAGAACACCGAACGGTATAGACTGGACCGAGCGGTCGAGACTCGACCGCTCGGTAAAAACTTGACCTGGCCTGGCTAAGTGGTAAATTTTTCACTTAGCCAGGCCAGTTGTTCAGTTAGCCAGCTCCATAGTGGGTGCAAAAATGGCAAACTTCAGAGTTTGCGATGCCCATAGGAACAGACCTAAAAAATAGGTACCTTAGATATTAGCCTAGGGTAATTTTTATTTTCCAAAATAAATTAAAGATAATTGTAGTTGCAGGAAATCCCACACTACACCCCTCACAATATTCCACACAATTAAATCATTTTTAAGATGAACAATTATAAGTTTTATTGATCAAACTCTATAACTGTTACAAGATGTAAGGGGAATAAACCAAAGAATTACAATCACTCTAAACTTTCTCTCTCTTAATGTGTAGTTGTAGGAAATCCCACAATACACCCCTCACTATATTTTGTGTAACTAATCCATTCAAAAGATAATAGATGAACAATTATGAATGTTTATTAATAATTTTCTTGAAATGTTTACACCGGAAGATGAAATTACACTTAAGAACTTACAAACATTCTCTTTCTTTCTCTCTCCTAATGACTTTCTTTTCTATATCAAAGAAACCCCCCCCACAACAGATTCACTCATCCCTTTATATAGGGTAATACATAGTGAATGACAACTAAGCTTTCCTTTATTTTCGGGAATGTCTCGCGAAGTGTCGCAGGCGTACAAGTATTCATACTCGCGACACTTCTTAACTTTCGCCAAATTTCATATCCTCCTATCGTCATCCAGTGTGTCATTCATATTTAACACTCTGCGACTCATTCGCAACGTTGTTATGCGTTGCCTTCGCGAATTGTTGTTGTCGCGATATTCTGATCCTACATCTTGCCTCTTCTCATGTCTTCTCTACGAAGGAGAGAATGTCATGAGAATCCATATTTTTGAACTGCCGCAACTGTTTACCTACATTTGTTTCAGTCCCACCTTTCCACACGGGCTTTATTACAGATGTCTACTCCTCCATTCTATTCCTGACACGTCTCTTTCAATTGTTTATTCTTGACCATTCACGTCCCCTCTCGCATTAAATGCTCTCGTTTCTCCCGAGGATGTTTCTCTTTATATATAATTTTCATATCTTTCTCTTTTCCTCTTTCGTTTTCCCTCTGCAACTTTTCTTTAATCTTCTTCTTCTGCAAGTTGCGCTTCTATTACTGCAAATCTTCAATCTTTATCATATCTTAATCTTCGATTCTTTATCCATTCCCATATTGATAATGGCTTCACTTAGTCGTATGTACAAACCTCGCTTTATTGAGATTCAGAAAAAGTTGCAAGATAAAGGTTTCACCCTTTCTACCATTCCTAATCAAGGATGTTCATCTATACCACCGCTGCTTTTTTCTCGATCATCAATGTGATGATCACAAGATTATTGTTTCACTAGGTCAACTTCTCGCGGGACTTCCCATTCCTTTATATGATCCTGAGATGCCACTCTTTTATGAAATCCTTTCCCATCCGAACTTCTCGCGAGCTGTCTATCAATTAAGCGGCGATTGTATCCGCCTAATGCTTGAGTTTGCCAGTCGTGGTGCTGGCAAAGGATCTTTATATCCTAACAGTGCCAGAGACCCCAAATATGTAAATTTAGAAATAATCCCTGAGAGATACACTGCAGAAAACTTTTTTGAAAATTATGAAGTAATAGGTATGAGAAATAAGAAATCTCGCTGGGGCGCTCGGTTGAAGAGAAAAGATAACATCCCTGAGGATAAATTACTCATGCAAGATATCGACTGGCATTCGGGTAAGAACACTACTCCTCGCCACTCCAAAGATGAGAGGTGGTGGGTTGTACCTTTGCTCTTAAGTGGACCTTACATAGCAGGTTCGCATGTACTCCCTGCAAATCTCGCAGGCTATCATCCTTGGGAATTTAAGTGACCCAAGAAGGCAGAAGAGGTATGTCCCCACAGCTTGCTTTTGCAATCCCTTTTTCCTCTTGTACTTATTGAGTTTGTAAATTTTCCAGATCATCAAACTGAGGAAAAGTTACAAGGCAAATCCACCGGGCAAGTACCTTGGCAATACTTCGATCGCTACGAGATGAAGTAAGAAATATATTTTTGTGTTATTTAACAATATTGTTGCCTCTATTTCTTATCTTCATTTGTATGCGAAGGTTGACGCGAGGAAGTGATAGCTGCGAAGGTGAAAGGCAAAACTAAAGCCAATGCACGCAAGGATAAGTCTTCTGCTCCACCATCTAAGAAGCAAAAAACTCAACCTTCCTCTCATCTTAGCTCAAGTTCGAATCTTCCGATGAGGATGATAATGATAATGTTTTGGATTCAACTTTCCAAAATGAAGCTCCATCGGCCAATTCTCCTATGGATCGGTTGTTCAAAGATCTTCTCGGATTCTCTTCAAGGAATTGGAGATACTCACTTGACTTCTATTTGCGAGAGCCTCGCCACCATATGTAATGCTACACTGCTGGATGGCAATGACTCTTTCAAAGGGGTTTCTAGATCTGTATCCCCTAGCTTCTTAAATGCACTTAATTCGTTGGTATGTTCGAATTCATATTTCTCCTCCAACTTCGTTTTTAATTTATATCTTAATAACCTTTTTATCTTTCTTCGCAGTCGGAAAAACTTCTTTTGTGGTTGCCTCGATTTTGAGAGGAGGTATAACATTCAATTGAAAAAGAATACCCAATTTTGCACAAGGATTAAAGAATTAGAAGTTGAATCTGCGAGATCTCGCGAAAAGATCCAACAATTGGAACCGAGTTTTACGCCTGCATGAAGGACAAAGTTACCACTCTTCGAACGCTAATCAAAGAACTTTATGGTATAAAATTTTTTCCTCTCTTATTATTTTTATTTTATCAATTGCCTGTTGCTACCGACTTATCACTTTGAGATATATATAACCTCTCCGAAGAAGCTATTCTTCTCCATTCATTTCCCGAGCCTATGGATAATGACATTCTTCTCGCTCATCTCAACAACTCTTTTAAGTAGTTCGTCTAATGTAATTAATTCTCTTTCATTAAATGAACTCCAAACCAAATACCGCCTCTTAGAAATTGAGCACAGATCTAGCTTAAGTACAACCAACCAGTTTAAACAAATGTACCTCGACTCTCATGAAGAAACCAAAATTTTAAGGAAGAAAATTAGTGACCATATAGATGACAAAGATCGCATTGCTAATAATGGTGCCTGTGCATTAGCAACATTTCAAAAGTCCCTTCTCGAAGTGCAAATGGAGCGAGATGAATTGCTTCGTTAATTCCTTACTTAGTGAGCGAGAAAATCAAATTCGTTCACTTCTTATTATAAATAATGATGATGAATTCGCTTGGGCTGCGAAAATCTTAGATAATGCCAGGAATAACTTAGGTGTTGATGTTAGTCTTCATACCGAGCATACTTCCTTGGTTAAAGATATAATATCTGACAGAGAAGGTTATTTATTATACCTTACTGTTTCTTACCTCTGTAATATTGTTGTTGAGTTGTTAACTTTTTTTTTTTTTTTTTTTTTTTTTTTTTTTTTTACTTGCAGAGTCGAAAAAAAAGATTTCAAGCAAGGATTGAAGAACTTGAATCTGAGAAAGCACAGCTCGCAAAGAATCTCACCCTTCGCGAGAATAGATATTCTAAGTTGAAGAAACAATTTCAAACTACCGTGGCGAATTTTAATAATGATGCCGTTCGTTTTCGCAATGAAGCCATGGAGTACGTTTGTAATGATCACAAAATCCCTCTTTGTTCATATCCTTGGCTTTCCGAAGAAGTTCCTGAGAATTTGCCTGTCTCGGACGTTTCTGATAGTGAGGCCAGTGAAAAAGAAAACTCTGACGACGAGAACAATGGAATTGAAGGATCGGATAAAGGAGAAGAATCACCAAAGAGATAATTCTTTTTGTTTCTTTCGCTGTCTGTAATATCTGTATCTCTTTATTGTAAACTTCTTGAATTATAGCCCATAAATTCGATCTTCGTTCCCCTTTCTTGGCAGTTCTTCCTTGTAATATAATTGGCTATCGTTATTGATGTATAACTCTTTCATTGGAAGATGAATAGCAACATTTCATCTTTTCCATTCCCATATTTGCCTCTGTTATGCATCTTCATATGAAAGAATGAAATTTTAAATTCGCACTTTCTTCCTCGACCAGAATATGTAGTCATTCGGGGATTTTAACTCCAATGATGTTTAAATTTATCGTTGCGACGAGATCGCAAGAGATTTTAATAAATGAAGAAATCTGTTGATCTCGCCTTATCATTTCTGGTGGTCTTCTAAGCTTGACCTTCCTAATTAAAGGTCTTACTCGCCACCCTTATTGCGACAAGGTCGCAGGACGTCTTACACTTGCGTGCAAAAACCCATTGACCTTGCCTTATCGTTTTTCAAGTATTTTTGCCTCTGCAGGATATTTTGCTTGCGGCAATATGACAGGCCTAAACTTTCTTGCGAAAATAAAGCCCCGTGACATTGTCGTCGTGCGACGAAATCGCAGGACGTCTTTACACTTGCATGTAAGGACCCATTGATCTCGTCTTACCCTCGCGTTAGTATTATTGCCTCTGCAGGATCATTGCACAAATATGACAAGCCTAAGTTTCCTTGCGAAAACAAAGCCTCATGACATTTGTGTCTTTGGCACTTATCAGCTCCCTAATGGAGGGTGCCGCCCTTATCATCTCCCTGGCTTCCCCTTCAAGGAGGCGTACATCGGCCATACAAGGCTAGCTCCTCCCATCCGGTCTTAACAATAACCAGATTATTTTCAGCCTCTTATCCCTTATACCTATAGGGTTTATGGTTACAAGGCTGCACCCTAAGTGGAGTTTTCTTGGCCGAGTGCAAAGCATGCGCCAAGACTTGTCAAGAGTGGTAAGGAAGTTCCATGCTCCCCGCACTCTTGACTCAACCGTGTACCTCGGCGCCTTGATCATACGCTGACTCCTTGAAAGAGACCCTCGGTCGCCCAACCAGGGTATAACCTACATATATAGTTGGGAATCCAAGGTACCTCTTCCGGGTAGGCTTTCATGGGCCCCAAATCTGCATGACCCAGGTTCCAGGGCGGTGTAACCTTTTCCCTGGGTCATGTTAAGAGATTCCCCCTTATATGAGGTCTTACATTTGCCTCTTACTAAATATAATTCGCGAACTAGGGTGTACGCCATAAAGGTTCGTCCCATTCATTTACTCATTCATTGTTTGTTAAATCATTCAATCATTCATATTTAATTGTTGTCTGATATTTAATTTGCGAAGACATCGCACAATTCTGTGTCATTCATTTTTCTCTCGGATTCTTGTACATTCTTATTGTCGAAATTCTCGCATATCATTTCTTCTTTATCTTGCCTTTGATATATCTTTGTCGATTATTCACTTCTTATGCCTTTTGTTCATTGCACTCTTTGCCTCATCGTTACCCCAATCCTTGGAGGACTCCTTTTCATCATTATGTTCGCGTATTTCTATGCATTCATTTGCGGCACTTCGCGATGTTTCTGCGGCACTTCGCGATGCTTCTTCATTTCTTATCTCTATAGTATCCACCATCAGCTTTTCTTTTCTCTGTTCATCTTTGATATTCTATTTCCAACCTTTCCTTTTAGCATTTCTCTCCTCGCAGCTCTCTACGTCCACCTCATAACATTTCTGACCTTCCTTCCAATCTCCCTTTATAATTCCAATACCATTTGGATGGGGAAACTTTATACATTGATGGTATGTTGATGCTACTCCCAAGATTTCGTGCAGCCATGGTCGCCCAATTAATGCGTTATAAGGAGATTCCACGTCAACCACGCAGAATAAAATATCAGCTGATAATCCTTGTAAAGGTATCCTCATGTGAACCTCTCCTTTAGGTTTGTTGTTTGTCTCGTTAAAACCGTATATTTTGTATGTTGAAGGAATCAAATTCTCATCCTCTCCACCCATGGTCTTATAAGTATGGTAAAAAGAATATTCACCGAACTTCCAAAGTATCGATTAGGATTCTATTGATTGCCCAACAATTTTCTCGCTTCGTCATCTTCTCCATCAACCGGTCTTGGATTAATGTCCGGTCTCACCACCAGCGGGCTATCATGTACTTCTCTTCCTTTGGGTACTTCGTCTTGAGAGAAAGAAATAATCTTTAGCTGCCACTCTTTCAATTGCGACTTTCTCGCTGTGTTCATCACTTCTTTGTTATGAAAATCCCTTGCATATACTCTACTAAGCACGTTATCGTGAAAATCTTCAATTGTACGATATGAATGAACGATAGAGTTGCAAAATAGATTTTTGGCCTTTGTTCCCACTTCTATTACGAATGCTTCTTTTCCTTTTTTGAAACTGTTCTTTGCATTTCGATGGTGATGTTGTTAGTACTTTCTTCCTTTCTCTTCATCTTTTAGAAAATGATTCAACTTCCCTCGATCAATCATTCCGAGAATGATTCTCTTTATGTTTTCAGGTCATTTGTTAGATGCCCATGAAAGCGATGGTACGAACAATATTCATGACTTCGTCACTTGGTAGTGGTTCACTCCCTGCGTTCCATGGTGGCGGACGTCCTCCATTACAAGTATAGCTTCCCAAATTTTTTTCCACACTAGCATTTAATGGTGGCATTCTCGATCTCTTCCCATACTACTCTGCGATGTCTTGGCCCTCCATGATTAGTCTGCCTTCGTCCTCCATAAGTTTCTTGCATATGATCCAATCTCTGAATTTTATTATTGATGCCGCGGTTGTAGTAGTTCCTTTCTCTATCAAACTCCTCCTGATCTCGGCTCCCCATAGCCACTATTTTCTGCTGTCCATCATCAACTCTATTTTCCGGTTGCCCTTGCGAAGTGGTCGCCACTGAGTTTAAAATTTTTGGTAACAAACTTGCATTCGCAGCGTTCGAGCTTGTATTCGCAACCGGGTACGATTCCATCTCATTTTGTCTTTCTTCTAAAGCAATGTATTCTTCTTGGAGTTCTCGCAACTCAGCCATCGTAATCGTATTTTTAATTCTAAATATTTGAATGTATAACAAGCTTGTAGCGAACAGAGCATTTACAAATGACAAAATGAGATATCTTTCCTCTACCCTTCCGGCCATTTCACTGCACATTGTTCTCCACCTCATTGTCGATGCCTTAAACTCGCCAACTCTTTGTTTCAATCAGAATACATCTTCAATTCCCCGGTCGCGTGGAATTGTTACTTATATACGCTCCCAAGAAAATAGCTTGTAAATGGTTGAATGATGAGATTGTGTTTCGGGTAATCCTTCAAACCATTTCAGTGCTTCTCCAATTAAACTTGATGCGATGTATTTGCACAATATGGCATCATGATTCTCCCATTGTAACATACATCTCATATAAGCCTTGATGTGTTGTACCGCACAGGTTGTTCCATCGAAAATGTTGGTTAATGCAGGCAGATTGCATTTAGGTGGTATTCCTCCCATTTGCACTTCTAGTGTGAAAGGATTCTTCGCACTTTCTGCGATGGCTTCATCCAACTATCTTCTTCCTCCTTCCTTCCTCTTGTTTAACAATTTTCTCATTTCTCGCTAGTTCTTTCAAGATTTGCTCATTTTCCTCGGATTTGATTCTTCCGGGTCTTTTTAGCTCGCCTCTCGCCTCCTGCGTTCATGCCTGTTTTGACCTTCTTGTTCACTATTTTCTTCTCTCCTTTCTCTGCGACTTTCTCCTTCGTCTCTTTCATCAATTCGCACACCATTATATCTATCGTTCTCTCTTCTGGGTTCTCTATCAACTCTCCTCTGCATCCTCTCGTATTCTCCATTGGTATTTCTATTGACACGATTTTGTGCTCGCCTCCTTTCTCGGTTGTCGTGATTATTTTTTCGGATTGCTTCTTCCAATTCTTGGTTTTCCACTTCTTCTCTTACTCTCTCTCTCTCGCGGGCTAAGCGTGCTTGTTCAACATAATGTTTCTCAATGTCGTCCACGATCTCTTTTTGCCTTCTCAATGCTTCTCTTCCGTGCAGTATTGCTCTTCCTTCAGCGGCTGGATCATTTGGCCCCTGAAATCGCCTAGTTCCCTGATTTTCTTCACTCTGCTCATCTTGGAAATTCTCGGGATGGGGAATATAACGATCTTCTGCGTTCTCTCTTCTTTCGTGATGTTCTGAGCTGAGATTTTGTGCTTCCCGTTGGTTTTATACCTCTGTAATTTCTGTTGGCAAGGCTCTCCTTCTTTCTTCCCTAGTCGATCTTGAACTCGATCTCGCAGTGCTTCTCGATCTTCTATTTTGCAATCTCATATTTTCCATTCTTAATTCATGATTCTGTCTTGTCAAATTTGCTCGCTCTTCTGCCTCTAGCCGCCTTTCTTCATGTATTGTTTGTCTCAATGTTTCCAATGCTGTGATTTCTTCATTTCCAAGATTCATTTCTTGGTCCCCTCCTTCTAGCGCCAATATGTAGTTGCAGGAAATCCCACAATACACCCCTCACTATATTTTATGTAACTAATCCATTCAAAAGATAATAGATGAACAATTATGAATGTTTATTAATAATTTTCTTGAAATGTTTACACCGGAAGATGAAATTACACTTAAGAACTTACAAACATTCTCTTTCTTTCTCTCTCCTAATGACTTGCTTTTATATATCAAAGGAACCCCCCCACAACAGATTCACTCATCCCTTTATATAGGGTAATACATAGTGAATGACAGCTAAGCTGTCCTTTATTTTCGGGAATGTCTCGCGAAGTGTCGCAGGCGTACAAGTATTCATACTCGCGACACTTCTTAACTTTCGCCAAATTTCATATCCTCCTATCGTCATCCAGTGTGTCATTCATATTTAACCCTCTGCGACTCATTCGCAACGTTGTTATGCGTTGCCTTCGCGAATTGTTGTTGTCGCGATATTCTGATCCTACATAATGACTTGCTCAACTCTTGAATAAAGATCTCCCCTTTGTAAGACTATTCGGCTCTTTATATAGGACATTACATAGTGGATGACAGCTAAGCTGTCCTTTATTTTCGGGTATGTCTTGCGAAGTCTCGCAAATGTACAAATGTCAAATCTCGCGACACTCCTTGATCTCGTTACATCTTCACATTTTTCTCGTGTTTTGGCTGTCGTCATCCGTTACGTCGTTTTTACTTCCAGTCCGCGATGCCTTCGCAGTGTGTCATTTATGGATTCCGCGAGAATCTTGGTGTTGCGATATTCTGATCCTACATATTGCCTCTTCTCATGTCTTCTCTGCGAAGAAGAGAACGTCATGAGAATTAGTATTTTCAAAATTTCGCGGCCGTTCATTTCTTTCCTTTATTTTTCTGCCGACAAGCTTCCGTAAATCCAGTAAAACTGCTTACACGTGTTACATATTCCCTTTTTTACCGGAATATTAAATGCTAACCGGTCATCCTTTTCTTGTCTATTTAAGAAGAGATCTACCGAGGATATCTTTCTTTTCTTTTACTTCATCTTCTTCATCTCTGCATTCTTTGTGAATCCTTTATCGTCTGCAACTTTTGCTGTTGTTCATCTTGTTGTACATCTTCTCTGCTACTGTTCTTATGGAGCCATCAAGGTTTGTAGATCACACTGCATGTGATCCATTTGAACTCTTCTACTGAAATTACTTTATTTGATTTTGTTCATCTCTGATTAATTCCCTTATTGTTTCTGTTTTAGTAAGAACGTCTCTGTTACCAAATTCACAGTCCAAAATCCTAAAACATCCAAGGGTTCGCAACCAAAATCCGTTTCACACAAGAGAAAGCCTGCGAATAGCAAGGTATTAAGAAACATTTACTTTTCTAATAACAATATTGTTGCCTCTGTTTCTTATTTAACTTGTGATTCGCAGGATGACAAAAACGTCGATAGATCCCCCAAAAGATCTCGTCGTTTTAAAAATGTTGAAACCTTTGTTCCTTTTCCTATATTTAAGCTTACAACTCCTCCTGCGATATCGTCGCAAGATAAATCTACCCCTACCGTCTGCGAAAATGTCGCTGCTGATTTTCCTCTCATATCTGAGTTTTCCATAGATGAAGTTCCTCATGATAGTCCTATTGTGAATGAACCATTTTCTTCTCCTACTATCGATGCCTCTGCCTTCCCCCCAGTCATTAACCTTCATCAGATTCCATCTTCTCATGACATTCCTGTGACCAAAGATGATTAAACTCTCCTGTAGTTGCAGGAAATCCCACAACACACCCCTCATCATATCATGATAATAATTTCTAGATCTAAACTTATTTGATATGAAAATAAAGATAAAAATCCTAAAATTATAAATGGAGACACAAGAATTTACGTGGTTCGATCAATTTGATCTACATCCACGGGGTAGGGTTTTTCACTATGATTATTTAAATTACATAAGTATTACATTGGGACTCCATTAATGAGTATTTGGAGCTCTAAGTCTAGTTTTAGGGGAAGAAGATGATAAAGAAAAATAATAATCTCTCTCAAAAATATCTCTCTCTCTCTTACCAAAATTGTCCCCCTTTTCTCTCTCCTGCCTTTCTCTTTATATAGGTGTTTACATAGTGGATGATAGCTCACATACAACTCATATTCTCTCAGGCTCTGCTACATTCTCTCAAGCTCTCCTTATAATCTCGCAGGCTCTCTCTCTCTCTATAATTTCGCAAGCTCTGATATATTCTCTCAAGCTAAGAAAATAATTAAATCTCGCACACTAATAAAATATGTTGTGCGATATTTGGATCCTACATCTTGCCTCTTTTTCCTTGAATATTGCTTAAAGAGCGATCTTTAAGGAAAAATTTGTTGTTGTAGTAATCTTTGATCTTTGTTGATGAAGGAACGAGCGAAAGAATACTGGACTTGAAAAGTACGTACTTGCCTCTATTCTTTTGCGAAGTTCCGAAGCTTTGAGAAGTATCATCCCGAAGTATACGAAGTATGAAGTATCCTTGAAGAAGTATAAGAAGTACTTAATCCTTGAAATATATAAGAAGTATGAAGTATCCTTTGAGAAGTATAAGAAGTATCCGTCCTTGATTGTGAGTAATAAGTATTGCCTCTATTCATGCGAAATTATTACTTCATTTTTGGTGAGAATTCTTGTCCATTTTGGAAATGATTCTTGCCGAGAAGATAAAGAACATAAAATATTTCTTGGTAATAGATAGTTGCCTATGTTCTTTATCTATGAAGGTAGAATCCTTGAAAAAATGTTGAATGAGAGAATTGTTTCTTTATTCTTATCTTGCCTCTGTCTCATGCTTTGTGCTCATGCGATAGTATAATCTCTTCAAGTTGCTTATAATTTTGCGAAATAATTGTGCGAAATAACCACATTTTGCAAAATAATCACATTCTGAGAAATTCTGACTTATTCTGCGAAATTATGAACACTTCTGCGAAATTATGAATACCTCTGCGAAATTATGAATACCTCTACGAAATTCTGAATAATATCCTGAGAGATTCTGAATAGTACTGCTGAGAGATTCTGAATAACACTCCTGAGAGATTCTAAATAGTACTGCTGAGAGATTCTAAATAGTACTGCTGAGAGATTCTGAATAATACTTCTGAGAGATTCTGAATAATATTTCTTTGTTATTTTCGCTGTCTCAAACTTATTTCCATGTATATATTCGTAAACTTATTTGGTTACATATAATCATTTTCGCAAGCTTATTTGCTTACTCACTTTCTTATGTGGTCTTATTTTGCCTTCCTAGTTAAAGGTCTTATTTTGCCACCTCTTGTCATTGCGACAAAATCGCAGGACGTCTTTACACTTTCATGTAAAGACCCATTGATCTTGTCTTATCATTTCTTTAGTATTGTTGCCTCTGCAGGATGTTTTTTTTGCGACAATATGACAGGCCTAGAAATTCTTGCGAATATGAAGCCCCATGACATTGCCGTCTTGCGACGAAATCGCAGGACGTCTTTACACTTTCATGTAAAGACCCATTGATCTCGTCTTACCCTCGCTTTTTGTATTATTGCCTCTTCAGGATCATCGCACAAATATGACAAGCCTAAATTTTCTTGCGAAAATAAAGCCTCATGACATTTGCGTCTTAAGACACTTATTAGCTCCCTAATGGAGGGTGCCGCTCTTATCATCTCCCTGGTTGCTGATCGGTTGTCAATCCGTCAAAAATAATTTCACTTTCTTACTCACTAAATTTAAATGAAGTACAAAGTAAGGAAGAGTTCGTATCCACAGAGAGGCAATTGTTGTTATGCAATTTTCAGTTTCTAAGGTAACCAAGGGGGGATGTTTGTTGTTTAAGCGAAATACTAAAAATAAAAAATAAAATAGAGCAAAGCAAATAATTGGAATAATCATAATCAATAAGGAGAAGATATTGGTCACGGGATAGTATCATTCACAAACATGTATTTTCATCAATGATTAGAATTGGTATTTTAATCTCTTTTTTTTACTAATAGTCCTAGGATACCTTGATTGCAAGTATATCCCGTTAATTCCCTGTTTTCATCACAACCACATTAAAAGATGCATATGTGAATTCTTCCTAGAAAGCAACCTAAAGTGTAAAAGCACAATTAGATTTAACTCCCTAAAAGCAATAAGTTCTATGGAATAAGACTAATCAATGCAAACGAATGTGTAAAAGCACTAAACGTTTTAACAAAAGTTATGATTCACTTGTGACTAGTAGGATATATCACTACAAGCACTACCCACAATTATGCTACTTAGAATCGGGATAAACAACTTTTTCAGTATTGAAAACCCTAATATAGCTATAAAGATGAATGTAAATCGGATTGATTCCGGACTCAACCAAACAAACTATCAAATCATATAACTCTATTAATTGTGAATCACAAACAATAAAATATTGAGACAAAACTAATTCATTGAATCATATAACATATTGAGAAATCAACTTTATCCCTTAACCAATAATATGTGTTTAGCTACTCATAACTATGGAGTTCATCATAATAATATTAATTGAAAAGAAGAATATGAACAAAAGCAAACCCTAGAAGCGTAAACAAAACCGGCTCTCCAAAGTTCCAAGAAAAATATATGATCCCCAAAATTGTAGAAGTCTTTCCTTTAAATAGCTCTCTTGTTTCCAAAATTAGGTCTAGCCTTCAAAGTCCATTAGATAAAAATCCACCAAGCCCATAAGAGAGAGAAACCCATGTAGAAAATATGTCCAAAAATACGTCGCGGAAAACTGGTATTATGGCGGAAATCGGCCGTAATCCCAAGACCGGAAAAGTATCTCGGAGTGACCGCAAAGTCCACCCGGTCACCAGTCAACGAGTCAACTCGGTCAACTCGGTCAAGGTCAGACCGAGTCAATTCACTGAGTCAGGGATTGAGTTAGTTGGTTCCAGTCAGATGAGTCAGGTCTGAGTCAAGGCTAACTCAGCTGACAAGTTCTAAGCCACAACCATTTCAAGACAAAGCGGAGTCTGTCGCATAATGATGATGCATCAAAGCTTCCTTCCAGCCAAGATGGTTGTGCATCTACTCTTGCAGTTCCAAACCATCTCATTCATCCTGCAGCTACATAATTCCACCTTACAGCTCCTTCTTCGCAATCACGGCACAAAACCAACCCTGCAATTCAATCTCAGATTCAAATTGCAGCGAGAACCCATCTGCAGTACTGTTATTCAACACACAACTAAACCCATAACAACGACTGAAGCATCATCAACAACTACTGGAACTTAACCACCTGAACTGCATCACCTTGCATCACCAGATCCTCATTCGGAACACATTCATTCAATCTTTCCCAGTTGCTTCTCAATAACATCAGCAGCCAAATTAAGCAACAACAACTCCACAGTCATTCTCAATCCTAGCATACATCTAGGTTTGCATTCCCATTCCTGGCAAGCACACATATAATTGCACTGCAGTTCCATTCAATCCTGCGTATTTCAGCTTCATAACACAAAATCACCACCAACAATCTTCCTTTTGCAATATCATTTCCTGCACTCTAGCTCAGCTGCAACCACTAGCAAACATCCACCTGCAACTGCTCATACATTCATCTTCATTGTCTTGTCTTGCCTACCCATTGCGCTAACAACACCAGTACCACCCTCTTGCACCTGCAATACCAATACCAGCAACAACTCCATCAGTAGCCATTCTCCGTAGCTCCTTCTCAGGCACACACTTCTCTATCTCACTGCCAGTTCAACTCCACCAGATTCGTCTCCGTTCGCAGAACCATCGAGCCATAGCAACAGCTCCAGTTCCTTTGCATCATCATTCATGTCTTTTGCTCTGGTTTTCTTGACTGCAATTATCACAACCACAGCCAACTGACCTTGCTCAAGCTCTCACATAACAGCTACTCCATTCCCTAGCTGCAACTACACAGCCTTCTCTTGACCAGCACGACCCATTTTTGAGCTTTCCTGCACTGCAGCTGCTTCACATCAGTGCAATACATGCCTGCACTTCCATATTTGGCTTGCAACAACACCACTTCTAGCCATTAGATCATCACCTGCCACTCCATCTCAGTCACAGTTCCCTCTTCTTGTAACCTGCAGCTCAACCTCATGGCTCGCAATTACAGCTGCGGTCAGGCCACAACCACACAGCAAGTGATTCCTCCATATCCCTGCAACACAAACATCTGCAGTACCAACCAAGACTTGCAATAACAGCTCCACTTCATATTCTTTGCACTTTGGCAGCAGCTACATCATGTCCTGTCACCAGCATCACTACAAACCCAAATTCTTCTCATTTGTAATCAACAGCAACCACTTCCCCTGTAAATCCAGAATTCTCCTCAAATGTAATTCTCATGGAGTTAAACCCAAATAGTTTGTACCCAAATTCAATCACCATAATCTGCAATTCACTCAAGCACCCGCATTACTCTCCATTAGCTTCTAATCATCTCTAGTTCAACAACACCTCAATTCAAGAACCCTAACTTCCATTTCATCTGAATTTCTGATTCTTCTTCTATATTGTTGTTCAAACACAGAGTCACTACAAACCCATTATCTCAAGACTTCATCATACTCTCACTACTCTTTCAATCTCAAATATGAAATTACCCATTATACTCATAAAACCCTAATTTCTCGATCTCAGACACCACCATCTCTTCTACTCATTCACCAGATAAAACATGAGTTAATCGACTGGTTTCTTCATCGTTTCATCTCACTGATTCTCTCAATTTCAGCAACAATGGCTCACCAACATTATCTTCTTCTCGATCTCAAAACCCCTTTTCTTCACGGCAACACCCACGACTACTTTCACCATAGTTTCATCATAGTATCTACACAATTACCACCACCAACTCTTGCTTCTTCTGTATCTCCGCCTCCATCTCTGTCACTACCCGAACCATCAATCCCAGATTCAATTTCTCAAACTCTCTTTTACAGCAGCCATACTTCTAATGAATTTGAGGTTGAATGTAATGAAACTTGATTTAGAGTTGTAGGAAATGAAAATGATACATCCAATAAGGTGCTGCAGATAAGGGGTTACCCAGAAATGACTCTAGGCACCCAGAAATAGGAAAAGGGCCTCCCAGTTCTTGCATGGCTTGTCGGTTTCGCGGAACCGACTGCCTATTCACTTCTTTTCTCAACCATAGCTAGCTTCGCTCGCCTGTGAATTGGTCTTTTCACTCTTTTTCGCTTTAAATGGGTGATTTCTTCTCCTTTTGTTCTCGGTGACTCCATTGCACCTATAAAACTCAAAATTAAACATACGATACATAATTCACACGAAAAATAGCAAAGAAAGCATAAACTCTGGATAGTAAATACGGTGTATTCTACACCTATCAGTTGCCCCTTCAAGGAGGCGTATATCGGCCATACAAGACTAGCTCCTCCCATCCGGTCTTAACAACAACCAGTTGTTTTCACAGCCTCTTATCCCTTTTACCTATAGGGCTTATGGTTACGAGACTGCACCCTAAGTGGAGTTTTCTTCGGGCCGAGTCGAGCGTGTGCCAAGACTTGCCAAGAATGACCGAGACACTTCAAATGCCCCAGACACTCTTGGCTCAACCGTGTACCTCAGCGCCTTGATCATATGCTGACTCCTTAGAAGAGACCCTCGGTCGTCCAACCAGGGTATAACCTTATATATATAGTTAGAAATCCAAGGTATCTCTCCTGGATGGGCTTTATTGACCCCAAATCTCCATGACTCAGTTCCGGGGCGGTGTAACCTTTTCCCTGAGTCATGTAAAGAGATACCCCCTTATATGACGCACTTTAGGTCTTACATTTGCCTCTTGCGAAATTTTATTCGCGAACTAGGGTGTACGCCATAAAGGTTCGTCCCATTCTAATATGTCTCTGCGAAATTTTATTCGCGTTTCTTTATTCTTTCATTCATTCTTTCATTTCTTTTCGAGATATCTGTGCGAAATAATCATCAACTATTTTCTTTGCCTCTGCGGAATTATAGCACACTTGATGAAACTTTGTTTTCTCTGTGCGAAATTAACTCTCCTCTGCGAAATTATCAAAGAGCTTGCGAAACTTAGCTTTCTCTGTGACTCACTATTTTGGGAAAAATGTATTGCATCATGGACTGACTTCGCATAATGGAGGTACTTCTCATAAGGGGACAGAAGTAAAGGGAAGGATAAAAAATTATTTTGCGAAGGGGAGGTTCGATCTCGAGTCTTCGAGCTCATAATCTTCGCTTCCAACCATCTGTGCTGGCTTCTGTTTGTGTTGGAACAGCATGATTGATTTCATTTATTCTCATTTTGATGTCCTTTATGTACTCTTCCATTTCGTCCTTTCTTCTTCTTATCCTGTGTAGGTGATATCTCATCATTAGTTGTTTATTCTTTCTCTCTTGTGATTGTTAATCTTCATATTTCTTTTGCTGACGACATTTGTTTGTCAATGCTGATTAATTTTTCCTGCTCCTCCAGCTCTGTTTGTTGATCGACCATGATTCTAGAATCATCCTGCAATTCTGAATTCTCTTTCTCATTATCTCCTATTTGTTCTTTTGAACTTTCACTGTTGCTTGTCTCTCTATATGCCTCTTCTTCTAATATCCTGTTAACTTTGCTTGCTAACTTCTCCCGTTTGGTTTCTTCCTTCATATCCCTTTGCCGCAAAATAATTTGATTTGAGTTTCATAGTTGTTTTGTTCGCATGAAACGTTGTCTTCTAAGCCCATCGATTTCTTTCTTTCTCCTTTTGTCTTTACAGGGTGCAAATTCTTTCTTGTTTGTTATGGTTGTTCCCTTTCGCCTATGTAGATCCATTTTCTTTCGTCTTTACTTCATCTTTGGTCTTTGAAGTTTATTATTAAAATTGATATTAGCTTTGGTTGGATTAGTATTGGTACTTTTCTTCGCAGGAATGGCATTTCTTTGCCCGGGATGTAGAAATTTCGCAAAAAAGCGAGAATTTCGCCAAGCTCCTTTGTTCATTGTGAATATCTCTCAAAGTCTCTCTTCTCCATTTACTTCGCTGAAGTTGCCAACTAACATCTCACAGTCGTTTTGTCTCAACTTTTCTTCTTTGCTGCGATGTTACAGCAGTTTGATTCGCTGCTTGGAATCAACAAATATTTTGAAAAATTCTTCCAGTATAGAGCTTCACAATCTCTTCCTACTTTGTTAACTACCACAGATGACAACTGCATATTTTCTGGTCTTCGTTGATGTTCATATCATCGACTCATGATTTCGTAAAAGTAAATTAATATCTCCATTCACTGCTAACCATTTGTGCTTGGAAAATTCAGCCATCCATCGTTTTTACCGGATGTTCGCTGATTCTCCTCAGTGATGCTCTGGTGACGCAAGCTTTAATTTCCCTTCTTCGCTGGCTTCTCTTCTTCGCAGAAACTATTAACTTTGCGAAATTATTAACTTCGCAGAAGTTATTATAGATTGAGCTGATTGCCTCGAACTTAGCATTGCGAACTGGAAATATTATTATTCATTCTCAACATGTTGCGAATCGATTAATTTTTCTGCTCTTTTATGTATTGCTAATTTTGAATTACGCTTACGACTTTTTAGTTTCTGTGGCCTCATACTCCATCTTTTAGTTCTTTGTTTCTTATGTGTTGATTTCGCTCACATTTCTTTGTTCTCCCTGTGGCATTCTTTCGCCTAAGAGGCAGAATAATATTAACTCCCTTTGGGGCTGTTGTGAATGTAGGTTTCAAGTAAGACCCAACCATTATGCTACTTTATTGTTGCTATGACGAGATAGTCTTGTTGTATGCGAAATTGATCTTCTGTCCGTTCATCATCTGCTCGCTGTGAACAACCAACTAAATTAGTGAACAATCTATGTAAGTTTAAGATAGTTATTATTATGCGAAGAAATCAAGTTCGCCTGGGTTTGTTCATGAAAACTTCTCCAAACTGATTGAATATTTTTACACATTTTTTTTTTTTTTTTTTTTGGCAATCTGAAGATTGGGTTTGTAAAGCAAACTTTGTAGGTTCAAATCTGTAATCAAAATTTGTTTTAGAGAAAGATCTCGTGAAAATAATCTAGTTTTTTTGTAATTGATTTCGAAAAATTTGTTTTAAATTTTCAGGTCTAAATATTTAAGAGTGAAAATGAAAAAGATAAGGAGGGATTTATCCTTTTAAAACAGGTTCTTTATGTACCTCTGCTTGGTTTTGTTGTAATTGATTTCTTCCCTGAATCTGTTTTGCGCGTCGCATCTTGCATTGCTTTGCTACTTGTCTCCTGAAAGTGTATTTTCCTCCTGAGCTTTCTTGTTTTCCCTTGAAACTTATGGATCTGGCCAAATTTGTTGACGATTGTAACTAAACTTTTACGAATCTCCTCTGAACTAACAATTAGTATTCGTCCTACCTGTTTCTAGCGCCAATATGTAGTTGCAGGAAATCCCACAACACACCCCTCATCATATCTTGATAATAATTTCTAGATCTAAACTTATTTGATATGAAAATAAAGATAAAAATCCTAAAATTATAAATGGAGACACAAGAATTTACGTGGTTCGATCAATTTGATCTACATCCACGGGGTAGGGTTTTTCACTATGATTATTTAAATTACATAAGTATTACATTGGGACTCCATTAATGAGTATTTGGAGCTCTAAGTCTAGTTTTAGAGGAAGAAGATGATAAAGAAAAATAATAATCTCTCTCTCAAAAATATCTCTCTCTCTCTTACCAAAATTGTCCCCCTTTTCTCTCTCCTGCCTTTCTCTTTATATAGGTGTTTACATAGTGGATGACAGCTCACATACAGCTCATATTCTCTCAGGCTCTGCTACATTCTCTCAAGCTCTCCTTATAATCTCGCAGGCTCTCTCTCTCTCTCTCTCTATAATTTCGCAAGCTCTGCTACATTCTCTCAAGCTAAGAAAATAATTAAATCCCGCACACTAATAAAATATGTTGTGCGATATTTGGATCCTACATCTCTCCTCTTCTGTCGTCACTTCCTCTTCATCCGAGTCTATCCCTCTTACTAAGGAAAATTTGGAGGGAATGGACGTGGCTTTCAAAGTTTTATCAGATATTATGAATGACGCCAAGAAGACCTCCGTCGATCCTATCACGTCTAATGTCTGCGAGATTTTAAGCAAATACTTTGGTTCTGACAGAATTTCGCAAACATCTTTAGAGCAAGAAGTTAAAATCTTGAAGAACAATCTCCAAGCCATGACTGCAAAGTGTAACACTCTCCATCTTGAGAATCAAAAACTTCAAAATGTCTCGCTGGATCGTGACAATCTTCGCAAGAAGAACGAAGAATTAAAAGGTACAACTCCCCTCTCCTTTCTTAAAAGGTATATATATATATATATATATATATATATATTTTTTTTTTTTTTTAAAATAACATACAAGAATCCTTTGTTCGCCCTGTAAGCTTTGAACCAGAAGCGAAAAATGGAGATATATCAGTTGGAATCTGTTGTTGAAGAAACTCGAATGGATAGAGACGTTTGGATGGAGCAATATAACCAATTAGATAATCTTCATACATATTCTGTTGATCAAATAGAAAATCTTTCTAAAGAAAATGCTGACTTAGTTCAGAATCAGGGCTCATTAAGTAGCGAATTATCTCGTCTTTCTTACTCTTTGACTACAGCTAATTTGGAGTTGGAAACTTTATCAGATGAAAATGGAACTCTTTCTCAAGAGAAGCGAGCTCTGTTAAATAAGGTGGCGATTTCCTCGCAACAACTTGATGTCTGTCAAAAAATGTGTAAAGAACAAGAACGATCTCTCTGTTCACTGAGAAGTAAACTCAAGAAGATTTATGTTGAGAGGGATAAACTTATCCAAGGTAGAATAACTTTAAGTGTAAAAACAAGCCAACTCAAGGATCAATATTCCAAGTTAGAAGAATCCCACTCTTCTCTTGCGAAGGAAAACGCCTTACTTGTTTCTAACGAAAAGAGCTTGCGATCTCGACTGAAAGGTTTGGTTGGAGATAATTTTGACAGTGCCATGAATCATTTGGAGAATAGTTCTTTGGCTTTAACCCAATTTCTTATCTCGCAAAAGGAAGGTAGTCATGATATTTGACTACCTTAATCAATTTGCTTTCTTGGATTTATGGTATTTTCCTTGCGAGAAAATCTGAATTATTTTCTACATTCTTTATTTTTGCAGAATCTGAGAAAAATCTTCATTCCTCCATTTCCACTTTGAAATCTGACTATGCCAAAATTCGCAAAGAAAATGGACTGCTCGCCGCTTCTCTTGCTCGCTCTCGCGATCGGGCGAAAAGAAGACTCGACTATCTCACTTACTCTAATGATATAGAGAGTAGGAATCATCAGAAAGCACTCCTTCGCCAATTTCACCTCAAAGCTGAAGTTCTTGTGAATGATGTCTTATTGTCCAAATCTCTTGATCCTGTATCTGTCGAACCTCTGGAAGTAGGTGATGATGAAGTTCCTAACCCTCCTGATAGTGATTATGATTATGAAAGTGGTGAAGATTCCGCAGATGAAGAGATAATTCCACCTGATGAAGCTGTTAAGAAGAATTTAATTGAAGGAGGTCTGGCGAGAATGCAATAACTGGCGAAAGTGTGGTAGTTGATGAAGCTAATAAAATTGTTGAAGAACATCCAGTATCTCCTTCTGGTGAAAAAATCGATATTGAGAATTGAACTTCTCTTGTAATTTTACTTCTTGCATTGCTACTTCTTTATGCACTTTAATCACTTTTGAGATGTATTTGCTTGTTTATTATTCTTCTTTCTTGTATGGAAGACAATCTTTGATGTTTAACAATTCCCATTTCGTTTATGTGAATTTTATCATTGCGACAAGATCGCAGGACGTCCTTACATTTTCATGTGATGACCCATTGATCTTGCCTTATCATTTTTCTTGTGTGGTCTTATTTTGCCTTCTTAGTTAAAGGTCTTATTTTGCCACCTCTCATTTTTGCGACAAAATCGCAGGACGTCTTTACACTTTCATGTAATGACCCATTGATCCTGTCTTATCATTCCTTTAGTATTATTGCCTCTGCAGGATATTTTTCTTGCGACAATATGACAGGCCTAAATATCCTTGCGAACATAAAGCCCCATGACATTGCCGTCTTTGCGACGAAATCGCAGGACGTCTTTACATTTGCATGCAATGACCCATTGATCTCGTCTTATCTACTCTTTTGTATTTTTGCCTCTTCAGGATTGTTGCATAAATATGACAAGCCTTGATACTCCCGTGAGTAAGAAGCCTCATGACATTTACGTCTTTTTTGACACTATCATCTCCCTAATGGAGGGTGCCGCCCTTATCTTCCCCCTGGTTGCCCCTTCAAGGAGGCGTACTTCTGCCATACAAGTCTAGCTCCTCCCATCCGGTCTTAACAATAACCAGTTGTTTTCGAAGCCTCTTATCCCTTTTGCCTATAGGGCTTATGGTTTCGAGACTTCACCCTAAGTGGAGTTTTCTTCGGGCCGAGTGCAGCATAAGCCGAGACTTTCCAAGAATGGCCGAGACACTTCAAACGTCCCAGGCACCCTTGGCTCAACCGTGTACCTCGGCGCCTTGGTCAAATGCTGACTCCTTAGAAGAGACCCTCGGTCGTCCAACCTAAGTCATAAGCTTAGATTGAAAATCCAAGGTACCTCTCCTGGATGGATGTTATTATCCCCAATCTTCATGACTCAGGTTCCAGGGGCGGTGTAACCTTTTCCCTGAGCCACGTTACAGATACCCCCTTACATGATGCACTTTAGGTACTTTGCCTCTTACGAAATTTTATTCGCGAACTAGGGTGTACGCCATGAAGGTTCATCCCATTCTGATTATTTTGTCAATTCTTCTTCATATATAATAGGTACCTCCTACTATGACGCACTTTAGGTACATTTGCCTCTTGCGAAATTTTGATATTGCCATAGTAGGTTCGCCTCTATCTGATTATTTTGTTGATTCTTATGCATATAAGCTCTTTTGTAATTTCGCTGATCTTTGATAATCTCTTGTCATTTTCTGTGCGAAATTTTCGCATGTCTTCATTCTTTCATTCTTTTCTTCATTTCGGTCATTTCTTTTATTCATTCTTTCATTCTCATATCTTCATGTTAAATATCATATCATTTGAAGCAAAGTAAATATTCAAGAGAAATTCTAATATATTGTAATTCTGGAATTTTTGTAGTTGTGAAATCTTTATAATTCTGCGAGTGTATCGCGTTTTGTAAATCAAATAAAAAATCTATTATTTTCTGTAAAAGAAATATTCTAGAGAAATATATAAATTGAATTCTCTCGTTTTTTGTAATTTTGAAATCTTTGTAATCTTGCGACTGTATCGCTTTTTGTCAATCAAATCAAAAAATCTTTTATTTACCGTAAGTAAAATATTCAAGGAAGTGGTACTTAGCTTTTATGTGATTTTCTGTTGTTGTCGTCTCTCGCGAAGTATATGATTTTCTTGTGAAATTGGCATCCTTGAAATGTATAAACGTCGCACAAAATATAATTATCTCGCAGCAAAAAGAAGTGTGAGAAATGAGATTTGAACCCTTGTCTGCCTATGCTAGCCCTCTCTTGCGAAATTAACTTGCGAAATAATCATCAACTTTCTTCTTTGTGGAGTAAACATCTCTATAAAGTAAACGAACATCTGTGAAGTATTTGTTCATACTGCGAACGTTTGCAAGGAAAGTGTCTCCGAAAGAAATACTTATGATATAAACCTTTGCGAAGCAAAAAAATTCTTTGCGAGGAGGGAGATTCGAACCCAAGTCCTCTAGTTTGCATACTTCTTCTCTGACCATCTGGGCTACTTGCTGCTTGCGAAAGAAACACACAATACTATAACTTTACTCCACTTCTTCGCTCTTGGAAGTTCAAAAATATGCGAAAAAATATGCAGAAGGTGGGATTCGAACTCGCGACACCAAGCTTGTTCTCTTCGCTCGGAACCAACTGTGCTATCGACTGTTTGTGAAGGATTGGTGTTATTCGCTACTTATTCTCATATTACCTCCCTTTGTGTACTCTTTCTTCGTCTTTTCTTATTCTCTTGTCTGTTAGCATGCTGTCTTCGCTAGAATATATGATAAAAATTTTGCGAAGAGAACAAACTGCTTCGCTGGGAGGTCTGACGAAGTAGATTTCGTCTATAACTCTTCTTCCCTAACTGATATTTTCCGGAACTATCATCAATCCCTAACGAAATGAATGGTTGTAGTTAACTGAACTTCATTTATACTGGTTATTCGGTGACGATGATACTTCGCTGATGACGATACTTTGTCATATCCACTAAAGCAACAAAGCTTCGCTGGCTGAGAACTCTAATCTAGTGGAATTGGTTTGAATTCTCTGTAAACCAAATATGGATTTCAAGAGCTTTGATGGTATCTGCTGAGAATTATGAGTTAGTGTATGGAATGGTCACTGTTATCATTAACCTATTTTTTGTATGTTTTGTTGGTTTCATGGTCTGTTGCTGCCTCCGTGCTATGATATCAATGGACTGGCAGTTCGCAAACTGTGCATACAGATATTTGTGATTGATGATGATTCTTTTCGCGCTGCTGAATTATCTTGGAGCTATTGATTGATGATTGTGGTGGTCTCACGATGGTCAGAATTCATCTTCGCCAACGTTGTTAACTACGTATCTTCTTCTTTATGTTCCCTTGCTCGTGGCTCCTTTTAGTTGATTCGTTCGTGATCTCTACTTCTTAAAGGATGACTTGCTGCGAGTTATTGCTGCGAATTATTGGTTCTGGTGACAAAGTACACTATATTTCCCTTGTTGCTTTGCATGCCCTATAAGAAGTATATTTTCGCTTGTAGGATATTTCAAATCATTATTTTCGCCTGTATTGATTATTCTAATGCCCTTTGTGGTGAAAGATGATTCCATTCACGTTGTTGATTGGCAACGATTCCTTCGTGCTGTAACTTTTGTTCTTCTTTTCGCTTCTGGATTTTATCACAGATCTGTTAACCTTGAACTCTCAACTTTTTCTTCTTTCGCATCCACAGAAATTTCCCACTTCGCAATGACCTCCCACTTCGCAGACGTTGTTGACAAGGAAGATTTGATCGTTGTGTCTTATTCCTTCCTTTGCTCTTAGATGCCTTACTTCGCTGGTGATCAAATGCTGATAGCTCTATTATTTTCTTCCTCGCTGCCACTGAGAATTATGGTGGTTCTGCTATTGTTCATCATTAACAGTACTTGCTCAAAGAAGATTTCGGCTATTTATCACTGCAAGCAATCAATTAATCTGTTGAATAATCTTTTAAGCTTTAAGGAAACATTGACACTCAAAGAATTAAAATATCATGAAATGGGTACGTAGAATAAAATCCATAAGTTTGTACTTCGCAGATCTGATTTTGAAAGAATTTTTCTTAAGAGAACGTTTGTTCTAAAGCTCCCAGATCTGATTTTTAAACACAATTGCTAAACTTGGAATTAGAGAAAAGTGAAAAGATTTTGTTCAAAAACTAAATTTTATAGAAAATATAAACTAGTTTTAAATAAAATTTTTCTAAAATATTTGTTTTAAAACTCCGAGATCTGGGCGATTGTACACAAAATCACAAATATGTGGAAGAAATTTATCCTTTAAACAAGTTGCTGACGAAGATGATCCGCTTGATTTTACTCCCATGACATCTTTTTTCCAATATGTTCCTATACTCCATCATCTCTTTTTCTTTATTTCACTTTGTTGTTGTTGTCCTAACTATGTTTCTGTTCTTGATTCTTCTTTTACTTTGTTGTTGTTGTCCCTGTTTCTAGCGCCAAAAATGAAGTTGCAGGAAATCCCACACTACACCCCTCACAAGATTCCACACAATTAAATCATTTTTAAGATGAACAATTATAAGTTTTATTGATCAAACTCTAGAAATGTTACAAGATGTAAGGGGAATAAACCAAAGAATTACAATCACTCTAAACTTTCTCTCTCTTAATGACTTGCTCAACTCTTGAAAAAGATCTCCCCTTTGTAAGCCTATTCGGCTCTTTATATAGGACATTACATAGTGGATGACAGCTAAGATGTCCTTTATTTTCGGGTATGTCTTGCGAAGTCTCGCAAATGTACAAATGTCAAATCTCGCGACACTCCTTGATCTCGCTACATCTTCACATTTTCTCGTGTTTTGGCTATCGTCATCCGTTACGTCGTTTTTACTTCCAGTCCGCGATGCCTTCGCAGTGTGTCATTTATGGATTCCGCGAGAATCTTGGTGTTGCGATATTCTGATCCTACAATAATTATACCCCCGTTAACCTGGTAAGTTAACAGACCCTTTTAATTTAACAAAAACAATGCTTCACTCGCAACAGTGCAAGATATAAAGTTACAGGGTGTTAGTCCTCAAGGGAGTTGGGTGTAGTTGGGTTTTTTCCCATTATTCGTGGGGGAGTTCGAAGGAGTCTATCAAAATCCCCGTTAGTCGTGGGAGATTTTAGAAGAGATTTGAAGAGTTTCCCCGTTGGGTGTAGTTGGGTTTTTGGCAGGAATGTAGAGCTATATAAGTGGAACATGTCACCAAAAAATTAGCTTCAAACTCGTTGCCACTTGGATTTTGTAGAGAAAATGGCCAAACCATGTCATGATTATGTCAATATAACCATGTCATTGGATCCTGCCCCGAAATATCCTTGAAAATTTTATACGTCATCTATTGGTGAGATAAAATTTAAAAATCAATATGTCATCTATTTAGAGACGGACGGAGTATTATAACAAAATTGATTAACTCACCGAAACAAATCACCGAGGAATGCACAGTGTGAGAGGGATGGTGGGGCCCACTCCAACACATACCCTATCCCAACATTAAGAACACCGTATATAGTAAACTAGTATGGTCCAGTGATTCCGGTCGATTCGTGCTAGAGAGCAGAGTCTAATGGTTACGTCTCATAATCTCATTTTTAGCTAGTCTATACTCTCTAGACACAGAAAATGTAGGATCAGAATATCGCGACATCAATACTTCGCAGGATCAATAAACAACAGCATTGCGAGGGCGTCGCAAAAGAATAATATAAATGACGCAATGAATGACGACAGCCAAAACACGAGAAAGGTGTGAAGACCTAGCGAAGTTTAGGTGAGCTGCGAGAATGAATACTTGTACACTTGCGATATTTCGCAAGTCATTCCCGAAAATAAAGGATGACTTAGTTTGTCATCCATTGTATACTACCCTATATAAAGAGTCGAATGAGCCTGTTGTGGGGGAGATTCTTTTCAGAGTGTTAGACAAGTCTTTAGGAGAGATAAAGTTTGTGGTGATAGTAATTTCTTTAGCTCTTTTCTATTTTATCTTGTAAACATTCAAGGAAATAATCAATAAAATCAGTGTTATTCATCTTCAAATGTCTTAGTTGTGTGGATTATTGTGAGGGGTGTAGTGTAGGATTTCCTGCAACTACATATTGGCGCTAGAAACAGGGACTGATTGAAGATAAGAGATTGGATATTGTCACTAAAATTGTAAAAATCAAGAGTATGATGGATAAATTGGAGAAAACTAGAATCAAAGAGAGTAATGAAGAATTGGAATGTAATATGATTACAAAATCAATGGTTAATGAATTTCATGAAAGTATCAAAGGGAGAATACATAAAAGAGATTTTGAAGGAAAGAAAATTATAACAAACAGAGAAGGTGTTACCCTTGAAAGAATGGGAAAACAGAGAATTATATTCACAAATGACGGAAATATCAAGAGAGAATTTAAATCACACATCTCCACTAGTGATTACGATAAATGCCAGCAAAGAAGAAGGAAAATTAACAAAAACAGTAGAAGAATGGGCAATAAATAAAACTTTGGTGGATACAGGGAGTTCAGTGAATATAATGTTTTATCATGCGTACAAAAATTGGGGTACAAAGATGAAGAAATGACTTCCGCAACATATCATATCTATGGTTTCAGCAAATCAATAACAAAACCTAAAGGGGAAATAAAAATACGAATTTTGTTGGGAGAAATTGAAACACATGTGACGTTATGCGTAGTGGATATGGAATCACCATATAACATGATGTTGGGAAGGCCATGGATACACGCAATAAAAGTTGTGTAGTTGCGGGAAATCCCACACTACACCCCTCACTCGAATTTGTTTAGTTATCCATTTGAAGATGAATAACAATATATTTTATTAATTGTTTTCTTGAAAAGTTTACAAAGAAATGTAGAACAGAGCTAAAGAAATTACAATCACTCTTAATTTTCTCTCTCCTAATGACTTGCTTAACAATTCAAAAAGAATCCTCCTCTACAACAGATCAATTCAACCCTTTATATAGGGTAGTATACAGTGGATGCCAGCTAAGCTTTCCTTTATTTTCGGGAACATCTCGCGAAGTGTCGCGAATGTTATAAACGTCTTTACTTGCGACACTCTTAAATATCGCCAAGTCTTCACACTTTTCTAATGTTCTGGCTGTCTTCATCTGATGCGTCATTTATATTTCTTTCTTGCGACGCCTTCGCGATGTAGTTGTTTGTTACTTTCTCAAAGTATTGATGTCGCGATATTCTGCTCCTACATCTTGCCCCTTCTCATGTCTTCTCTGCGAAGTAGAGAATGTCATGAGAACTAATGCTTTGATATGTCGCCACCGTTTAGTATGATATTCGTTTTTCTTTTACCGACAAGATTCCGTGAATTTAGGAATGATTGTTTACACGTATCTAATATTTTATTTTTTAGGTTCATCCAGGTTACCTTTTCTTGTCTATTTAAAGAAGAATTCTCTTTGAAAATTTCTCTCCTTTTACTTCATCTTCTTTGTTGTCTGCAATTTTTCTCTGCAGTTTTCCTTCATCGTCTTCCGCCTTAATTCTTACGCTCTTTGTTTCTATGGCATCAAGGTACATTAATTTCACCAATTTTGATTACTTCATGATTGATCTCTTTTATTGTAGTCTTTTATTCGAATATTGTTCTTCTTTTAATGTTTCTCCCATCATTTTTATTTCAGCCAAGACAAACCTGACTCTAAATTCAACGTTAAGAACCCTAATATTTCTTCAAGTTCAAAATCGAAATCCTTTGCTTCTAAAAGGCATCTGCGAGTGGCAAGGTATTTAAGAAACATTTACTCTTTTAATAACAATATTGTTGCCTCTGTTTCTTATTTAACTTGCATTTCGCGGGATGGTAAAAATGAAGGTAGGTCTCCCAAGAGGCATCGTCACTCTAAATCTGTCGCACCTTCTGTTTCCTTTCCCCGGGTTCAAACTTACTTCTTCTCTGTTGCGCCTTCGCAAAGCGATCCATCTCTTCCGGCCGATTGCCTCGCAAGAGAAACCAACCTCTCCTCTTCAAAATAATCCATCTCTCTGCGATACCCTCAGGATAAATCAATTCCCGAGTTTTCGTGAATGAAATTCTTCAAAATGTACCTCTCTCCACTCTTTCTCTTAATACTTCTCTTTCTCCTTCACCTGTTTACCAAACTTCTTCAACCGGCATTCTTATAATCAAGAATGATTCAACTTTTCCTTCCTCCTCTTCTGAATCTACCCCTCTTACCAGAGAAAATTTAGAAGGGATAGATGTAGATTTTAAAGTTTTATCAGACACCATGAACGATGTCAAGAAAACCTCCACTGATCCTATCAAGTCTTGTGTTTTTGAATCCTTGAATAAATACTTTGGCTCTGACACAGTGTCGCAAACATCTTTGGAGCAAGAAGTTAAGATCTTAAAGAACAACCTTCTCAACCTTTCACTGGATTGCGACAATCTTCGCAAGAAGAATGAAGATTTAAAAGGTACATTTTGGCTCTACCCCCCCTTTTTTTTTTTTTTTTTTTTGAAGACTCAAATCCTTGTTCGCCCTTCAAGCTTTAAACGTAAACTTGAAAAATGGAGATATATCAATTGGAATCTCTTGTTGAAGAAGTTCGAGCTGATAAAGATTCTTGGGTGGAGCAATATAACCAATTAGATAATCTCCACACATATGATGTTGACCAAATAGATAATCTTTCTAAGGAAAATGTTGATTTAGCTCAGAAACACGACTTGTTAAGTAATGACTTATCTCGCCTCTCCTATTCTTTGACTAAAGCTAATTTAGAGTTGGAAACTTTATCAGATGAGAACGGAATTCTTTCTCAAGAGAAGCGAACGTTATTAAACAAGATGTCGGTTTACTCATGAAGAGTATGATATTTGTCAAAAATTGTGTAAAGAGCAAGAACAATCTCTTCATTCGCTGAGAAATAATCTTGAAGAAGTTACTATCGAGAAAGATAAACTTATTTAGGGTAGAATAACTTTAAGTGTAAAAGCCAACCAACTTCAAGGATCAATGTTCCCAATTGGAGAAATCCAATTCTTCCCTCGCGAAAGAAAATGCCACACTTATTTCTAACGAAAAAATCTGCGAGCTCGTTTGAAAGGATTAGTTGGAGATAACTTTGATATCGCCATGGACCAACCGGAAAATAGTTGTTCGGCGTTAACCCAACACCTTATCTCGCAAAAGGAAGGTAGTCATAACAGTTGGCTGCCTCATCTATTCTTCATTTACTTAGGTGCTTCATAATTTTTGTTTGTTATAATATTTTTCGCTTTTATTCTTTGTTTCGCAGAGTCTCGAGAAAAATCTTCATTCTTCCCTTACCGCTTTGAAGTCGACCACTCAAAAATTCGCAAGGAGAATAAAATGCTTACTACTTCCCTTATGCATTCTCGCGACAGAGCAGAAAGAAGATTCAACTATATGTGCGGTTACAAAAATATAGAAGATAAAAACCAGCAGAAAGCGCTCCTTCGTCAAGTTCATCTTAAAGCTGAAGTTCTTGTGAATAGTATTTTGCTATCTAAATCTCTTGATCCCGTATCTGTTGCACCTCTAGAAGTGAGTGATGATGAAGTTCCCAATTCCCCCGATAGTGACTATGATTATCAAAGCTGCGAAGAAGTCATTATTGATGAAATCTTTAGTAAGGATCCGGATGAAGGGACTTGATAAAAATCGTCCGGTTGTCGAAAAAGAAGGCGATAAAATTGTTGAAGAACCGGTAACATCTGCTGATGTCGAGAGAGTTGATGTGGAAAATTGAATTTCTCTCTGTAATTTTTCGTTTTTATTTAAACTCCCTTGATTGGATGACATTTTGCATAGGATGTTTTTGAATTTCGTTGAAGTACTTCTTTTGATTTGGAGGACAAATTCCCTTTATTTTTCTTTGAAATGTATTATTGCGATAAGATCGCAGGATTTCCTCTCAATGGAGAAACCTATTGATCTTATCTTATCATTTAATTGTATGGTCTTATTTTGCCTTCCTAGTTAAAGGTCTTACTTTGCCATCCCTCATCGCGACAAGATCGCGGGACGTCTTTACATTTTCATGTAATGACCCATTAACCTTGCCTTATCATTGCACAAGTATTTTTGCCTCTGCAGGATATTGTGCTTGCAACAATACAACAGGTTTAAGTATTCTTGCGAATATAAAATCCCATGACATTGTCGGCTTTGCGACGAAATCGCAGGACGTTTTTTCATTTTCATGTAAAAACCCATTGATCTCGCCTCACCTTCATGTTAGTATTTTTGCCTCTTCGGGATCATTGCACAAATATGATAAGTCTTCATTTCCTTGCGAAAGTCTTATGACATTTGCGTCTTTTGACAATTATCGGCTCCCTAATGGAGGGTGCCGCCCTTATTATCTCCCTGGTTGCCCCTTCAAGGAGGCGTACATCGCCATACAATACTAGCTCCTCCCATCCGGTCTTAACAACAACCGGTTGTTTTCGCAGCCTCTTATCCCTTATACCTATATGGTTTATGGTTACGAGACTGCACCCTAAGTGGAGTTTTCTTGGGCCGAAAAGATGTGCCAAGACTTGTCAAGAGTGGTAAGGAAGTTCCATACTCCCCGCACTCTTGACTCAACCGTGTACCTCGGCGCCTTGGTCATACGGCGACTCCTTGGAAGAGACCCTCGGGCGTCCAACAGGGTATAACCTTATATATATAGTTGGAAATCCAAGGTATCTCTACTAGGATAGGCTTTCATGGGCCCCAAATCTCCATGACTCGGGTTCCGGGAGTGGTGTAACCTTTCCCCGAGCCATGTCAAGAGATACCCCTTATATGACGCACTTTAGGTCTTACATTTGCCTCTTGCGAAATATCATTCGCGAACTAAGGTGTACGCCATAAAGGTTCGTCCCATTCATTCACTCACTCATTCATATTTGTTAATTCATTCAAGCATTCATTACCATTTATGAAGCCGTTGCACAATCTTGCTTTATTTCCTTTGATCTCGCAACCTATCTGTCGCAAAAACATTACATCACAAATTCATTCCATTTCTCCCATCTTCTATGGGTAATATTTCTTAAGATATAACCTATTCCATGGCCTATTTAGTTTTTGCCCTACATCTTTGCCTTCGGGGTCCATTAATCTATATGCCCCTCGTACCAACTATCTCCTTGATGATATAAGGTCCATCCCATTTTCTTGCCCGGCTTGCCACCATTTTCTCGCTGATATATAGGTGTTTCTCGCAGCACCAAGTCACTCGGCTGAAATTCACGTATCTTGACACGCTTGTTATATTCTCTCGGCCAATATTCGCTGATAATTCTCCATATGTTGTAGTGCTCTCTCTCTTTTTCCTCTAATTCATCTAACTTGATTAAGATGTTACCCGCACCGAGATTTTTCTCCCAAGCTTCTTTCTTTGTAGTTGGAATCTTAACTTACGCTTCGGGAGTACAGCTTCAACTCCATATGTTAAACAAAAGGGGACATGCCTGTAGCTTCTCTTCTAGTTGTATTATAAGCCCATACCGCATTGGGTACTTGTTCGCACCATCCTTTATTGTATCCTTCTAACTTTTTCTTCAATATATCTGCGATTGTTTTATTTGTCGCTTCGCTTGACCATTAGCTCATGGGTATAGAGGAGTTGATTTCCCACATCGTATTCGAAATGCATTAAGCGGCAATTCTATATTTTGTCCTTGAATCGCTTCCCATTGTCGGATACCAAGCTGTCTTTGGAATCCCAAATCTGCATATAATGTTCTCAAATATGAAAGTAAAAACATCCTTATCGCGAATATGTTGTACCGCTTTCACCTCTCGCCCATTTTGTGAAATAATATGTAGCGACGATTAAATATCTTCTCTGTCCCGTTCCTGGTAAAAATGGTCCTACAATGTCTAAACCCCATTTTCCAAATGGCCAGACACTTGTTGAAGAATTTAATGGAGCTCCTGGTGCATGTATTTTCTTCCCATGCCTTTGGCAATCCTCGTAACGCCTTGACACTTGTTTCGCGTCCTCATGCATATATGGCCAATAATAGCCCTGCATTTTTGCTTTATGTGCTAAAGATCTTCCACCGCTATGATTACCAAAGCATCCCCACTATGCAACATCTTCAATATGATTTCCCCTTCCTTTCTTGTTAAGCATCTAAGTGAAGGCCCGTTAAAAGATCGTCCGTATAGCACTCCATCTCTTAATTCATAATTTGTTGCACGGCTTTTTTAATTTATGTGTCTCTAATCTATTTCTTGGTGTTTCTCCTGTCATCAAATATGCATGAAGCTCGCTCTCCAATCTTCTTCGCAAAGTGTTTGTGTTCCATCTTCTACTACCATTACATCGGTTTCTTGTTCTTCTTCTTTGTCAATCGACGACATCAAAAGTGTTTGTATTTTAATGTTTCTCAACCGGATCTGTCATCATACTTGATATAAAGGCAAAAGCGTCTGCGAGCCTATTATTTCTCCTTGATATATGTCTCCACTTTATTCTTGGTATACAGTATCGACAACTCGTCAATAAGTTTCTTATATTTTTGTAAAGACAATTCGTTTATGGCATATTCTTCTTTTATCTGGCGAATTGCCAGTTGTGAATCACTAGTAATCCTCACATTCTCCATCTTCATTTCTATTACAAATCGCAAAGCATGTATTATAGCTTCATATTCTGTTTCATTATTTGTTGATGCAAACTCCAATCCGAAAGAAAGAGCTATTTTATTGCCCCTCTGGCGATATCATGACAATTCCTATTCCATTTCCTTCTCCATTAGATGACCCATCTACTAATATTTCCCATCTATTCGGTTCCCGTTAACAAATCTTTCGGATCTCCATGTTCTTCCTCTACATCCATCATTTCTTCTACCGATTCATCCTCTTCCAAAGGAAATTTCGCTAGAAAGTCTGCGACAACTTTGTGATTTTGGCGAAGATAGTATTTCATATTTGAGTTTGCAATGACTTATTTGAGCATTCCATCTCTCAACTCTTCCCGACCTCTTTGAATTCTTCATCACTTGATTCTATTGGTACTTTTGTCACCACCTTGACAACATGCGCTTGAAAATATATACGAAGTTTAAATGTTGCATAAACTAATGCCAAGATTAGTTTTTCAATTTTTGAGTAATTCCTTTCTGCAGCGTTGAAAGTTTTCTTGATGTAATAAATTGGTTTTTCTACTCCTGCGTCCACTCGCAGAACACCGCACTTAATGCATGCGAGGTTGTCGCAAGATAGATCAACAATTCTTCTCCTTCTTCTCGCTTTTGCAAAATTGATATATCCATTAAATGTTCCTTTATTCCTTGCAAGGCTTTCTCGCACTCATCTGTCCATTTAAACTTCGATCCCTTTCTAAGGATATTGAAAAAGTGCTTGCATTTGTCAGATGATCGCGAGATGAACCTCCTAGCGAAGCTAACAACCCATTTAACTTTTGAACATCTTTTATTGTCGCCGGTGTTGGCATATCGCGAACTGCTTGTACTTTTTCCGGGTCGACTTGAATTCCTTCTTTGGATACAATGTACCCTAAAAATTTTCAGAGGCGACTCCAAAGGTGAATTTTTCGGGTTTACTTTGATATTAAATTGCCTCATTTGTTCAAAAATTTCTTTCAAATCCGTACGTGGTCTTTTGCTTTTCTACTTTTTATTAACATATCATCTACGTATACCTCCAATGTTTTGTGTATCCATCTCGCGAACACCTTCTCCACCATTCTTTGGTATGTCGCACCTAAGCATTTCGCAGACCAAACGGCATTTTTGTATAACAAGACAATCCTCTTGGAGCAAAGAAAGCAAGTATGTTCTTGATCTTCCTCGGCGAGAGGAATTTGATTGTAACCCTTATATCCATCAAGAGATGATATCCTTTCGTTTCCGCCATTGCTTCAACCAATTGCGGAATATCCGGTAATGGGAAACTATCTTTAGGACAAGCTTTGTTTAGATCAGTAAAGTCTATACAAATTCTTATTCCTTTTTTCTTCTTTGGGACTATAACCATATTTGCTATCCATTCGGGATACTTTGCTTGTCTAATAATTCCCGCGTCCAACATTTTCTGCAATTCTTCTTCTATTTGAGGATGATATGCTGTCGCGATCTTTCTAATTCTTTGTTTACATGGTTTTATATTCTTGTCAATTTCCAATTTATGGCAAGTCACTGATGGATCTATACCAGGCACTTCATCCATATCCCATGCGAAAATATCTTTGTAATCTCATGACAACTCAACAGTTCTTCTTTCTTCATCCGCTTCCATTTTAGTCCCAATTTTTAAGATTTTAGGCTCCTCCTCGGTTCCAACATTCACTTCTTTTGTTTGTTCTCTGCGACATAACTAGACTTCGGTTCTCCCATAGGAGTTGGTCCTCTCATTTCCTTCGTGAACTCACTCCCTTTTCCCATGATTTCGCCGAGTATTCCTTTTCCCTCTTTTGCTCTTATCATGTAAATTCTAAATTCTTCTTCTTTCTTAGTTTGCTTTTATCATCTTCCTGCGATCTTTTCGCTTCTTCACTTGCCCTTCATAATGCTTTACCTCGATTTGATGATATATTCTTCCTTTATCAATATCTCCTCCGATTTCACCAATTCCACTCGGCATAGGAAATTTGATGCACCGATGGAGTGTTGACGCTACCGCCTTAATTGCATGTACCCAAGGTCTCCCTAACAATATGTGGTACGGCGATTCCATATCCACTACACTTAATGTTACTTGTGTTTCAATTTCTCCGAGTAAAATTCTTAATTTTATCTCCCCTTTAGGTATTGTTATAGATTTTCCAAAACCATGAATATAATACCTTGGGGAACTCATTTCTTTATCTTTATATCCTAATTTTTTGTAGATATGGTAAAACATGATACTCACCAAACTCCCGTATCCACCAAAGTTCTATTTATTACCCATTCTTATTTGCTTTTTGCCGATTCTTCTCTTTTCTCGCTTGCATTTATCGTGATCACTAGTGGAGACATATGATTCAAATTTTCTCTAGGCACTTCTCTTTTGTGAACGTTATTTCTGTTTTTCCCATTCCTTCAAAGACGATGTCTTCTCCTCATCTATAATCTTCTTTCCTTCAAAATCTCGTTTATGTATCCTTCCTCTAATATTTTCGTGGAATTCATTAACCATTGCTTTTGTAATTGAATTTTATTCCATATCTTCATTATGTTCCTTGCTTCTTAACTCCTCTACCTCATCTGATTTAACATTTTCCTTTCTCATTTTCTTGATTTAAACGATTTTAACTGCACTCTTCGATCCTCAATCTTCTTCAATCCCTGTTTCTAGCGCATATGTAGTTGCGGGAAATCCCACACTACACCCCTCACTCGAATTTGTTTAGTTATCCATTTGAAGATGAATAACAATATATTTTATTAATTGTTTTCTTGAAAAGTTTACAAAGAAATGTAGAACAGAGCTAAAGAAATTACAATCACTCTTAATTTTCTCTCTCCTAATGACTTGCTTAACAATTCAAAAAGAATCCTCCTCTACAACAGATCAATTCAACCCTTTATATAGGGTAGTATACAGTGGATGCCAGCTAAGCTTTCCTTTATTTTCGGGAACATCTCGCGAAGTGTCGCGAATGTTATAAACGTCTTTACTTGCGACACTCTTAAATATCGCCAAGTCTTCACACTTTTCTAATGTTCTGGCTGTCGTCATCTGATGCGTCATTTATATTTCTTTCTTGCGACGCCTTCGCGATGTAGTTGTTTGTTACTTTCTCAAAGTATTGATGTCACGATATTCTGCTCCTACAAGTTGTAGCATCAACATTTCATCAATGTGTCAAATTTCCTATGCCGAGTGGAATTGGCGAAATCAGAGGAGATACCGATAAAGGAAGAATGTACCATCAAATTGAAGTAAAACATTATGAAGAACAGGTGAAGAGGCGAAAAGATCGCAAGAAGATGGCAAAAGCAGCGAAAAAGGAAGAAGAATTTAGAACTTACATGATAAGAGCGGAAGAAGGAAAAGGAATATGTGGTGAAGAGAATGATCTCGCAAAGGAAGTAAAAGGACCAACGCCCATGGGAGAACCGAAGGCTAGCTACACTGCGGCAGAACCAACAAAGGAAGTGAATATTGAATCGAAGAAGAACCCAAGATATTAAAAATTGGGACTAAAATGGAGGCGAGATGAGGAAAGAAAGATCGTTGATTTGTTGCGAGATTATAAAGATATTTTCGCATGGGATATGGATGAGATGCCGGAATAGATCCATCTCGTAGCATGTCATAAATTAGAGATTGATAAAAATGCAAGATCATTCAAGCAAAGAATTATAAAAATTGCAACAGCATATCATCCTCAAATAGAAGAAGAGTTGCAGAAGATGCTTGATGCCGGAATTATTAGACAAGCAAAATACCCCGAATGGATAGCAAATATGGTCGTAGTTCCAAAGAAGAAAAAAGGAATAAGAATTTGCATAGATTTTACCGATCTAAACAAAGCTTGTCCAAAAGATAGTTTTCCCTTGCCGGATATTCCGAGATGGTTGATTCAAGAAATAGAAATGAAAGGATATCCTCTCTTGATGGATATAAGGGATACAATCAAATTCCTCTCGCTGAAGAAGACCAAGAGCATACTGCCTTTTTCGCTCCAAGAGGATTATATTGTTACACAAAAATGCCATTTGGTCTGTGAAATGCCGGTGCAACGTATCAAAGGATGGTAGAGAAAGTGTTCGAACAATGGATACATAAAACACTAGAGGTATACGTGGATGACATGTTAATAAAAAGCAAAGAAGCAAAAGATCATGTGCTAGATTTGAAGGAAATTTTCGAACAAATGAGACATTTCAACATCAAAGTAAATCCAGAAAAATGTACCTTTGGAGTGGCATCTGGAAAAATTTTAGGATACATTGTGTCAAAAAAAGGAATACAAGTTGATCCGGAGAAGGTACAAGCAATTCGCGATATGCCGACACCAGCAACAGTGAAAGATGTGCAAAAGTTAAATGGATTATTAGCTTCGCTAGGAAGATTCATCTCGCGATCATCTGATAAGTGCAAACATTTTTTCAACATACTTAAAAGGGAGCGAAATTTAGGTGGACGGATGAATGTGAAAAGGCGTTGCAAGGAATAAAAGAACATCTAATGGATATATCAATATTACAAAAAGCAGAACCAGGGGAGGAATTACTAATTTACCTCGCGACAACCTCGCATGCACTAAGCGCAGATATTGCAAATGGACGCAGTGTGGAAAAACCAATCTATTACACCAGCAAAACATTCAATGCCGCAGAGAAAAATTATTCAAAAATTGAAAAATTAATTTTGGCATTAGTTTACGCAACGTTTAAACTTCGCATCTACTTCGAAGCACACAAGGTAAAGGTAATGACAAAAGTACCAAATGTAGTTGCAGGAAATCCCACAACACACCCCTCATCATATCTTGATAATAATTTCTAGATCTAAACTTATTTGATATGAAAATAAAGATAAAAATCCTAAAATTATAAATGGAGACACAAGAATTTACGTGGTTCGATCAATTTGATCTACATCCACGGGGTAGGATTTTTCACTATGATTATTTAAATTACATAAGTATTACATTGGGACTTCATTAATGAGTATTTGGAGCTCTAAGTCTAGTTTTAGGGGAATAAGATGATAAAGAAAAATAATAATCTCTCTCTCAAAAATTTGCGAAATAATCATTTTTTTTTTTTATTCTTTCATTTCTGCCGTTTCTGTCAATTCTTTGCGAAATAATCATAGGCCAACCCTACAAAATGAATATCTGCGAAGCAAAAATTATTTGGTAGTAGGGAGAATTGAACCCCTGCCCTCTAGTTCGCAACACTTCTTCTCTGACCATCTGTACCACTTGTTGTGTGCGAAAGAAACACATAGTGCTACTCGCATTCAAGGATGGATACTTCTTATACTACTTCTTCGAGGATACTTCATACTTCTTATACTTCAAGGATACTTCATACTTCGCATACTTCAAGAAACGATACTTCATATATACTTCTCAAAGCTTCGGAACTTCGCAAAAGAATAGAGGCAAGTACGTACTTTTCAAGTCCAGTATTCTTTCGCTCATTCCTTCATCAACAAAAATCAAAGACTACTACAACAACGGATTTTTTTCTTTACCCCCTATAATATTTTGTAGATCTAAATCTTATTAATCACCTAAATTTCAAATATAAGTGCTAGAAATTTAAATTGACACAAGGATTTTTACATGGTTCGATCAATGTGATCTACATCCATGGTTCTTCACTATGATTGTTGAGGTTACATAAGAATTACATTTAGAATCTCCATTAATGGATATTTTCTAGAGCTCTAGATCTAGTTTTTGGGGAAGAAGATGATAAAGAAAATAAAATCTTTCTCTCTCTAAAAATATCTCTCTCTCTCTCTTACCAAAATTATCCTCGCATTTCTCTCTCCTGCTCTCCTCTTTATATAATGTTTACATAGTGGATGACAGCTCACATACAGCTCATATTCTCGCAAGCTCTTGTCACCTTCTCGCAGGTTCACTCTATAATTTCGCGAGTTACTCACACTTTCCTCATGAATTATGCTGATGTCATCTGCTACGTCATTCTTTAAGTACTCTGCGAAGTCTTCGCGAATTCTTATTAGTCACAATTTCGCTAGCACATAGTTGTTGCGAGATTCTGCTCCTACATTTTGCCTCTTTTTTCTTGAATATTGCTTGAAGAGCGATCTTTAAGAAAAAATCCGTTGTTGTAGTAGTCTTTGATCTTTGTTGATGAAGGAACGAGCGAAAGAATATTGGACTTGAAAAGTACGTACTTGCCTCTATTTTTTTGCGGAGTTCCGAAGCTTTGTGAAATAAATAAGAAGTATCAACCCTTAAAGTATAAGAAGTATGAAGTATCCTTGAAGAAGTATAAGAAGTACTCAATCCTCGAAATATATAAGAAGTATGAAGTATCCTTTGAGAAGTATAAGAAGTATCCGTCCTTGATCGCAAATAAGAAGCATTGCGAAATTATTACTCCACGTTATCTGCCTCATGCAATGCTGTAATGCAAATAAGAATTTAGATTAGTATTCAACATTTCTTTTATCAAAAATATTCATTTATTTGCAAGTTCAAATCGTTTTTCTTTGTTTTGATTTCCTTTGTATAACTTGTTTCGTCTCATCCGATAAACATCCTTCATGGAGATGATCCTAATAGGTACCCCCTTATATGACGCACTTTAGGTACATTGCCTCTTGCGAAATTTAATTCGCGAACTAGGGTGTACGCCATAAAGGTTTGCCCGCTACTACTCTCCATGTTAGATATCATTCTCATTTGAGACAAAACAAATATTTAAGGGAAATATATAAATTGATCTGTGCGAGATTTTTCTCGGTCTCTTTTGTAATATCTGCGAGATTTTTCTCGAATCATTGTAATCGTGAAATCTTTGTAATTCTGCGATTGTATCGCGTTTTGTAAATCAAATAATTTTTTTTTTTTTTTGTAAGTAAAATGTTTAAGGAAAGTGGTACTTAGCTTTTGTGGTTTGTTGTTGTTGTCAATCTCGCGCAGCTGTTGATGGTGGTTTTTAAACAAGGGGTAAAATCGTAAAACCCCATGACCTAGTGTTACTCGCAACACATTAACTAAGAGCATTTAACTCAGGTGTAAATAATTAATAGGGGTATTTTTTTTCTTCAAAATACCAGATTAGGGTTTTCGACACAGAACCCTAATTCCAAAACCAAGCCGCACACTGCGCACCATGGCAACAATGCCAAACCAAGCCGCACACTGCGCACCATGACAATAATGCCAAACCAAGCCGCACACTGCGCACCATGGCAACAATGCCAAACCAAGCCGCACCTGCGCACCATGGCAACAATGCCAAACCAAGCGCACACTGCGCACCATGGCAACAATGCCAAACCAAGCCGCACACTGCGCACCATGGCGACAATGCCAAACCAAGCCGCACACTGCGCACCATGGCGACAATGCCAAACCAAGCCGCACTGCTGTGCACCATGGCGACAATGCCAAACCAAGCCGCACACTGCGCACCATGGCGACAATGCCAAACCAAGCCGCACACCGCGCACCATGGCAACAATGCCAAACCAAGCCGCACACTCGCGCACCATGGCAACAACGCCAAAACCAAGCCGCACACCGCGCACCATGACAACTGACGCCAAAACCAAACTACATATCGCACTCATTGGCAACCATGCCAAACTAAGCCGCTATGCCATTGGCACATGCCAAATATAGCGCCCTAGGCTTGCAAAATATGCAACTAGGTCAACATGGCCGTACGTGCCATTGGCACATCCCAACACGTACCACAAGCCATATTTCCAAGCCGCTATGCCATTGGCACATGCCAAATATAGCGCCCTAGGCTTGCAAAACATGCAACTAGGTCAACATGGCCATACGTGCCATTGGCACCACAAGCCAACACGTACCACAAGCCATATTTCCAAGCCGCTATGCCATTGGCACATGCCAAATATAGCGCCTAGGCTTACAAACCATGCAACCTAGGCCAAGTCGGCCACGCATGCCATTGGCACATGCCAACATGCTCATTTGGTAGCTTTTCCTACCAAGGCCACGGCCCTAACGGCCACGCATGCCATTGGCACATGCCAACATGCTCGTTGGTAGCTTCTCCTACCAAGGCCACGACCCTAACGGCCACGCATGCCATTGGCACATGCCAAAATGCTCGCTGGTAGCTTTTCCTACCAAGGCCACGGCCCTAACGGCCACGCATGCCATTGGCACATGCCAACATGCTCGCTGGTATCTTCTCCTACCAAGGCCACGGCCCTAACGGCCACGCATGCCATTGGCACATGCCAACATGCTCGCTGGTAGCTTCTCCTACCAAGGCCACGGCCCTAACGGCCACGCATGCCATTGGCACATGCCAACATGCTCATTTGGTAGCTTTTCTTACCAAGGCCACGGCCATAACGGCCACGCACGCCATTGGCACATGCCAACATGCTCGCTGGTAGCTTCTCCTACCAAGGCCACGGCCCTAACGGCCACGCATGCCATTGGCACATGCCAACATGCTCACTGGTAGCTTCTCCTACCAAGGCCACGGCCCTAACGGCCACGCATGCCATTGTCACATGCCAACATGCTCGCTGGTAGCTTTTCCTACCAAGGCCACGGCCCTAACGGCCACGCATGCCATTGGCACATGCCAACACACTCGCTGGTAGCCTTCATCACCTAGCCGTGGCCCTAATGCGCTTATTTGGTAGCCTAACTTGCAAGCCGTGCAACCTAGGCCAATTCGACCATACGCGCCACTGGCACATGCCAAAACCCACGCTGGTAGCCTAATTTGCAAATCATGCAACCTACCACCAAGGCATTCCGCACATGCCACACACGCCACTAGCAGCATTGGCATTGCCACTTACACTCAACGTACAACCTACCACCAAGGCATTCCGCACATGCCAATGGCACATCCACACGCGCCACTAGCAGCGCCACTTGCACTCAAGGTGCAACCAACACTCGAGATATCAACACAAACTGGGGGATGCTTTCCAGGGTTTTGGTTTGGCGGTCACAGCTTGCGGCGTACACTACGCTCACATTAAGAAAGCGTGAAAAGGAATAAAGCGGTCAAATAAATGAGGAAATAATGGTAAAAACGTTTTCACCCATTAACACCATGCGGTTACCACCTCCTCCAATTATTTCACCCTTTACTCTCTTCCTTCATGAGGCCAGGGTACGTTTCAATCTCGACTTGTATAAATAGGTCTTACCTATTTCCACCAGACAACAAGTCTCGGTCGGGAGAAAATACTACACTCTCAGAAAGGCAACTTTGCAAGCTCTCCCAAAAGCTTTCATCTCTTGCAAGCTTCCCAAGCTTTTAATTTCTGATACAAGTCGAGATACTACCATCCCAGAATTATTCTGGTCTCAACACCTTTCTTTGCTTCCCTCCCCAAATCAACCCTTCTCCTCCACTTTGTGACCGAAGCAAGTCTGGAACGGCCATTTCTTGGTTTAGGCCGGACTTGTACAGATTGATCTCTCGAATCTATAAAGTGCTCACGTGCAGCACATTTGTTTAGGGTTTGAACCAGTTTCTCACTCACCTACCGAAATTACCGAAATCGGCAGAAACGATTTTCACCCATAAACAATTGGCGACCACAGCGGGAGGATTGATCTATCGGCTACAATATCAGACTGTCGATCTCGTTCTTCGACCCAGATGTCAAGATGGACTCAATCTGCCAGACGACCGGTTACCGGTTGTAAAACTACACTGAAAACTGGGACTCGTTGAAGATGCTACCAGCGATTGGGGACTTGCGACTCGGTCCGACTCAACTACCGAGACAACCCGGTTAACGGTTGTTAAAACTACACCGAAAACTGGGACTGCTGAAGACGCTACCAAAGAACTGGGGACTAATCTGGCGATGCTACCAGCAAAGCCTCCTTTTACTTGGAGAGAGGCGTGTTTGCAAGTGAGTAAATTTAGATTAGGCAAGATAAACGATCTGTTTTTAGGTTCTTAATAAAACCGTCATACTACTGCGTCTTGTGCCTATTGCTAGCACACACTTTCATAAAAGCAATATTCATTTCCCAAAACATAATCAGAGTCATATTATCAAAACCATTCATCCCAGAAATAATCCAATATCCTCAAAAGCTACCAGCTGTCTACCAAAACCGGTCAAACTTTGAACCAGACATCCAATATGTTTTTCAAAAAAAAAAAAAAGAGAAGAATAGCCTAAATGAAAGTTTAACAGAGAAACATTCAAGGAAAATCATCCAACAGAAGCCTGCTCTTCTTGGAGAAAGTCAACTTTGCATCTTCAAGAGCCGCTCTCTTCATAGTCAACATCTTGGAAAGCTTTTCGAGTTCCACCTCTGTCGTGCAATCTCCTCGGCGGAAAGGCTTTCGATTGCTTTGCATCTTTCAACTTTTGGATCTCAAGCAAGGCCTTCAACAAACCACGAAGTGTTGAACTCCTTTTCTACGCACACGTCGCGATGGTGCTCCCGATCGGCAATAACGTCTTGAAACGGTGTGACCGGTCACCTCACGCATATCCTCGATGGAAGATAAAGCCTCTTCCACACGCTTAACTAGCGCAAATCGACTCGTGACTTTCTTGGTTGTGGCCATATGTCCGTACTTCTCCCAGATTCTGGTGTACAACGCCTCATGCTTGGCCGGAACGCTAAAGCCGCCAACCAGCACATGACCTGGATAAGGAACCAAGTACGGGGGATCAAAAATGGCGCCTGCACCTGGCCTCACGACTCGCAGAGTGTCTTCTTCCATGTCTACGGCAGCAACCATCAGAGAATCATCCAACGTTTGGACCACATCTATGCCCGGCAATTGGCTAACGCCCATCTCCAAGTCACCAGCGATGGTCACCAAAGGCAAGTTTTCGTGTGGCTCTACCCCAGAATCATCCTCCGAACCGGATTCCTCCTGCGAACTTGAGTTAGACATTTTTCAAAAGAAGGAACGAGAAGAAGAAAGAAAAGAAGCGCGAAACTCACCGAACCACTTCCCGAAAAAGAACCAAGTCTTTGCCAGAGGAATCACTCTCACTTGTCGAACTTTCTTCTTTTCTCGACTCATCACCGCTATGAGAAGGCTCTGTCTTCTTTGGAATTCTTTGAAGAAATTGCCGTCTCTGGCAACGTGAAAGGGCAGCGAAAGCATTAACACTACCGAAGCCCTGGAGGAAACAAGACACATGTTTTCAAGAGAAATTCACGTGTTTTGAGACAAACCAACGAAGAGGCGACATATATACGGTTATTGGAAGAACTGAAAGACACGAGAGCCGAGGGAGGGTCTTTTGAAACCGTCCGGAACCCGCCAAAGACGATTCTTCGTTCTCCGTTCCTTGGCACAGGGACTTTCCGAGTTGCTAGGCAACTTTCGCTTGAGATCTCTCAACATTGGATACTTCTTCAAAGCTGGCTGGGAAGGTTTACAACGAACATTCTCCACCACGTTATTCACAAAATCTTGGATCATAATAAACTCGTCACACCAGAACTCATTATAGCCAAAGGTCGTCGAAGTTACTCTTCCCACTTGAAAGAAGGGAAGGCGGATACCCGGCTCAAGGGCACTAGCATTAAGGGCGACATGCAATGAATCCTTAGGGATCACCGGCTGGTAAGCAAGAGGCACCCCTTGATCGAAACCCATGTGACGAGCAGCACGGTCAATATTGTAAACAGCTATCTGGAAAGACCCCATGAAGAAAGACGGCATATAACCGGACATGCGACTTTGAATAAACAAGTTTTCACCAACGCTCAAATCGCCATCGAAGACAAAGACATGATCGGAGCGAGAAGCAAAGGTGTCAATTTGAGTCACCGACCTACGGACCGGCTCCCATGGGTGAAACTGATTTCATATGACTTGTCAAGAAGACTAACCAAGCTCATGCCAACCTTTGGACGCCTGTTCACCCATCGAAGAATTCGGGAACCCCCCCCAACTCGCGGGAATCGAAGGCATCGGTTTCGGAGCATACTTCTCAAAGTGCTCCCATAGCCAGACTTGCGCAGAAAAGCAACGTGCACATATGAATTCACTGTCATGAAACCATTCGAAACTCGCATGTTCGCAACCGGGTGATCCAGATGCACATACAGGGAACCGAGGAATAGCTTGCCAATGGGAAGAACTTCACCTTTTGCTAACTTCAAAGCAATCGCTAGCAACTCTGGTCTTATTTCCTTCTTGCCAGAACCGTCATCAAAAATGTCTCTAGACAACCAGAGAGCCAAAAATGCTGCAACATGAAGATCATGCTTTTCATTCGAGTTCCGGCTCGTCCAGGAAACCATTGAGACATCCACCACTATAAAAGCACCTTTCATCCTCTTTCAGGACAGAATCCTTCGACTTCGCGGTGGAGTCTTTTCGAGCGTAACTTCCCAACTTAGCGGCAAGGTCATCCCGCATCTTCACCTCACTTTCGAGATAATTGGATTTTAAGATTCCCGATTCTAGGAAGATTCAAGCAAGAGAGCCACACTCTCCAAGGAGAAAGTTATCTCACCCCATCTACATATAATTGTATGGGTGTCCGAACACCATCCGGAGATGAAAGCAACCAAGCCCGGGATATCCTTCCTAACTGGAGGTTTCTTGAAGCTCGACGACATCAATAATCTGCGCTCGAGTCAGGTTGGTGTTTATGTGCTCCTTACTCACCATGAACTCAACCCATCTATCAAAAGAACGCAATGGGATTTGACACATCCTGAAATCAATGTTGGAAGAGGAGTATACCCCTTTTTGAAGACAGAACCGTATGGTGTTCTCTGGGCGAACCGAACGTGTCTTCTTTTCATCTTCACCACTAAGGTTAACAAAATTGGCACGAAAACTGGGTGATTTTTCCGAGCGAGAGACAAGTTTTTTGGCGAAGAACTCATCATCCGTGTTTGGTTTGGAATTATGGACATCCTTTGATGAAGAATTTTGTTCAGGTAACATCTTGTCGGATCTCTTAATAACAACTTAGCAACAAGATACCTGCACACAAAAAAAATAAAAAATTATCTCCCTGACACATAACCGCGCCCAACAAAAGGAAACCGAAATAAAAAAAAAAAGAGAGAGGAGGGCGTATTCTCTACGGGTTCAAGACTATATACGCAGTATTTTCTTCGGGTTCTGGTAGGCCTCGAAGATGGGTAAATAAATTGGCCTACGGTGATAACCGCAAGTGCACGGTGTCTTCAATGAAGACAGTGGCAAATACGGGTCGATCCACAGAGACGAGGGGTGCTTTCAAGGTGATCTTATGGCTTTCTCTAACTGCATTTCAAGTGTGACAAGTAACACAGATGTTTTTGCCGATACGGCAGATGTTTAAATGTGATAAACCTAAACTAAGTAAAAGATAGTGACAAAGGGTATGCTAAGGTCTCAAATCCACCACTAACCCTATCATGTGTTCAATTCAGTTGAAGTTCTTGTTCCTGTGGAAGCTAAGGGTAATGTGTCAATCTTATCATTAGCTTTTTCACTTAAGGAGTTTCACCTGGTAATAGCTCAATTCATCAGCTAAGGTTGCTAGTTCAGAGTACTAGTTGTCTAACTAAGTACAACTAGTCAAGGGTTAGCACTAATCATTCAAGTATGAGTCAAACACTCTCACTACAATGTTTGCCTAACTACAATGAATACAGGGCATGCATTGTGAGAGCAGAGTAATGAGGTATTAATATTGAGCATATTTGATACATTAAACACTCAAGAACAACTCAACATAATTGAGATCACAATCAGAGAATTAGGGTTTCAGTGAAACCCTAGCAACTCTAAATTAAAACATCAAAATGAAATAAAACTGCAAATTAAACTAAATTGAAGCACTGGCTAGCCCAGGCGTGTCTTCTACACAAACCCCTCACTGCTATTTATACATGCAATTCATTCAAAATTCCCAAACCCTAATTGAATTAAAAATAGGAATTAAATCATAAATCAATCAATACCCATACTCGAATCTCGCCTCTGTCAATTCGTCACTTTGCGCTCCATGCTTCGATTTGTGGAGAGGTAAACCCTAGCTTTAGCTTTTCTCTAAGTTAGCTTCTAGGGTGGAGAAGCTAAGAAAGAGAAAAACTAAATAGCTAGAGAGGAAGGAAGGTGGTTGCGGTAGCTGTGGAGGGTGATGGTGACAGAAGAGGGAGAGGAGTTGGTGGTGTCGGAGGTTGGTCGGGTGAAGAAGATGGAGGAGCGAGCTAGCGCTCCGGGTTTTGCGAGAGGGGTTGTTCGAGAAGAAAGAGAAAGTGAGAGGAGGAATGGGTCGATCGAATAGGGGTATAGGTGTATGGGTCGCTTCGGTGTTGCACGGGTGCATCGAAGATTGATGGAGAAGGCCTCAGCGAGCGTAGGATCTCGGTGAGGAAGATCTCGAAAAGGCTGAGGATGACTCGGGGCGATTTGGTGTGGAGCAGGGACATCGAGAGAGGATGCGAGCGATGGAGCGACCGTATGATGCATCTGGGCGAGATCTCAACGGCTCGGGATGAGCGGGTTCGGATCCGGGTCGTGGGTAGCTCTAGCCCAAGTCTTCCTTGTTGGGTTGCAACCGACGGCGCGGTTGCTTTGGCTATCTGCTCCATAGATGTTTGACTTCAATTCTTCGCTCTTTAGCTCCTCGATTCTCCGAGCTTTATTTATTACCTAAAAACACAAAATTAATTAATATAAATATTTATTCTTGAAAGCAAGGAAAACACAGAATCTGGGATAATATATGATTTCTAAGCGCAAAAGATGAGTAAAATGCCAATAAAAAGGTGTATAAATATGCACTATTTGGCACTCATCAGGTTCAATACTATATACGTAGTATTTTCTTCGGGTTCAAGACTATATACGCGGTATTTTATACGGGTTCAAGTGTGTCTACAGTATCCTTCTTCGGGTTCAAAATTATATATGGAGCATTTTTCATTGGTTCAAAATCGCACGCGTGATATTTTTTCAGAACCGAAAAATCATATATACAATATTTCTGCGGGTTCAAGTCATATGGAGCATGTATACAGTATTCTTCTTCGGGATTCATGTACAGTAAATTCTTCGGGTTCAGAATTATATACGCGGTATTTTATACGGGCTCAAGAGCGTCTGCAGTAACCTTATTCGGGTTCAAAATAATATATGGAGCACTTTCCTACGGGTTCGAATAATATATGCAGTATTTCCCTTGGTTGCATACATACAATATTTTCTACAAGAGACACACCAAGAAATTATATGCGCAATATATAAAGAGAAACGCCTACTCTTAGGGTTTACACCTACATAAAAAGGGAAACAAGAGAAGTACGGGAAGGCATACCTGGAAGCTGGTTTTTCTTTGTGACTCTGCCGCTAGTGGGAAAGAAGGAAAAGATGAAAGTGCAAGATGAGAGAAAGAGACTTTATATATATAGGCGTGAAGATTCTGAAATAGGGAAGGATTCCCCTTTGCCAAAAATCGTGCGAAAAACGGGCCCACAAGGGCGCCCAACTTCCCAACCTCGCCCAAGTTGCACCGTCCCCACCAATTGCACCGACTTCCCAATGGCCGCCCAAGTCACGCCTGCAAGCACGCACAGCTTCCATACCTTGCGCCGGTCCCACCAGCTAGCACACTCAGTTTCCCAACTCACGCCAACTTCCCAACGTCGCCCAAGCGGCACCGGCCCCACCAATTGTGCTAGCCTCCCGATTTGTGCAAAACTACCAGAGGCAAGGATTCCAAATCCTATTTATAAAAGGTCAGACAAGCCTCCTTAATTCTCTTTACGGTTTGCTGTTGATAGTTTGTCACCATCTTATGCTTACCCCGCAACAAAGCCCCTGTTCCGAGCTAAGCAGGGGACTTAATGTTGATGGTGGTTTTTAAACAAGGGGTAAAATCGTAAAACCCCATGACCTAGTGTTACCCGCAACACATTAACTAAGAGCATTTAACTCATGTGTAAATAATTAATAGGGGTATTTTTTTTCTTTCAAAATACCATATTAGGGTTTTCGACACAGAACCCTAATTCCAAAACCAAGCCGCACACTGCGCACCATGGCAACAATGCCAAACCAAGCCGCACACTGCGCACCATGGCAACAATGCCAAACCAAGCCGCACACTGCGCACCATGGCAACAATGCCAAACCAAACCGCACACTGCGCACCATGGCGACAATGCCAAACCAAGCCGCACACTGCGCACCATGGCGACAATGCCAAACCAAGCCGCACACTGCGCACCATGGCAACAATGCCAAACCAAGCCGCACACTGCGCACCATGGCAATAATGCCAAACCAAGCCGCACACTGCGCACCATGGAAACAATGCCAAACCAAGCCGCACACTGCGCACCATGGCAACAATGCCAAACCAAGCCGCACACTGCGCACCATGGCAACAATACCAAACCAAGCCGCACACTACGCACCATGGCAACAACGCCAAAACCAAGCCACACACTGCGCACCATGGCAGCGACGCCAAAACCAAACTACATATCGCACTCATTGGCAACCATGCCAAACTAAGTCGCTATGCCATTGGCACATGCCAAATATAGCGCCCTAGGCTTGCAAAACATGCAAGTAGGTCAACATGGCCGTACGTGCCATTGGCACATCCCAACACGTACCACAAGCCATATTTCCAAGCCGCTATGCCATTGACACATGCCAAATATAGCGCCCTAGGCTTGCAAAACATGCAACTAGGTCAACATGGCCTTACGTGCCATTGGCACATCCCAACACGTACCACAAGCCATATTCCCAAGCCGCTATGCCATTGGCACATGCCAAATATAGCGCCCTAGGCTTGCAAAACGTGCAACTAGGTCAACATGGCCGTACGTGCCATTGGCACATCCCAACACGTACCACAAGCCATATTTCCAAGCCGCTATGCCATTGGCACATGCCAAATATAGCGCCCTAGGCTTGCAAAACGTGCAACTAGGGACGACATGGCCGTGACGTGCCATTGGCAAGGCCAAAACGTACCACAAGCCATATTTCCAAGCCGCTATGCCATTGGCACATGCCAAATATAGCGCCCTAGGCTTACAAACCATGCAACCTAGGCCAAGTCGGCCACGCATGCCATTGGCACATGCCAACATGCTCGCTGGTAGCTTTTCCTACCAAGGCCACGGCCCTAACGGCCACGCATGCCATTGGCACATGCCAACATGCTCGCTGGTAGCTTCTCCTACCAAGGCCACGGCCACGCATGCCATTGGCACATGCCAACATGCTCGCTGGTAGCTTTTCCTACCAAGGCCACGGCCCTAAGCTGCCACGCATGCCATTGGCACATGCCAACATGCTCTCGGTAGCTTCTCCTACCAAGGCCACGGCCCTAACGGCCACGCATGCCATTGGCACATGCCAACATGCTCGCTGGTAGCTTCTCCTACCAAGTCCACGGCCCTAACGGCCACGCATGCCATTGGCACATGCCAACATGCTCATTTGGTAGCTTTTCTTACCAAGGCCACGGCCCTAACGGCCACGCATGCCATTGGCACATGCCAACATGCTCATTTGGTAGCTTCTCCTACCAAGGCCACGGCCCTAACGGCCACGCATGCCATTGGCACATGCCAACATGCTCGGCCGGTAGCTTCTCCTACCAAGGCCACGGCCCTAACGCCACGCATGCCATTGGCACATGCCAACATGCTCATTTGGTAGCTTTTCCTACCAAGGCCACGGCCCTAACGCCACACATGCCATTGGCACATGCCAACACACTCATTTGGTAGCCTTCATCACCTAGCCGTGGCCCTAATGCGTATTTGGTAGCCTAACTTGCAAGCCGTGCAACCTAGGCCAATTCGATCATACGCGTCACTGGCACATGCCAAAACCCACGCTGGTAGCCTAATTTGCAAATCATGCAACCTACCACCAAGGCATTCCGCACATGCCACACACGCCACTAGCAGCTCTGGCATTGCCACTTACACTCAACGTACAACCTACCACCAAGGCATTCCGCACATGCCAATGGCACATCCACACGCGCCACTAGCAGCGCCACTTGCACTCAAGGTGGAACCAACACTCGAGATATCAACACAACCGGGGATGCTTTCCGGGGTTTTGGTTTGGCGGTCACGACTTGCGGCGTACACTACGCTCACATTAAGAAAGCGTGAAAAGGAATAAAGCGGTCAAATAAATGAGTAAATAATGGTAAAAACGTTTTCACCCATTAACACCATGCGGTTACCACCTCCTCCAATTATTTCACCCTTTACTCTCTTCCTTCATGAGGCTGTGGTACGTTTCAATCTCGACTTGTATAAATAGGTCTTACCTATTTCCACCGGACAACAAGTCTCGGTCGGGAGAAAAATACTACACTCTCGTAAAGGCAACTTTGCAAGCTCTCACAAAAGCTTTCATCTCTTGCAAGCTTCCCAAGCTTTTACTTTACGATACAAGTCGAGATACTACCATCCCAGCACTATTCCGATCTCAACACCTTTCTTTGCTTCCTCCCCAAATCAACCCTTCTCCTCCACTTTGTGACCGAAGCAAGTCCGGGAACGGCCATTTCTTGGTTTAGGCCGGACTTGTACAGATTGATCTCTCGAATCTATAAAGTGCTCACGTGCAGCACATTTGTTTAGGGTTTGAACCAGTTTCTCACTCACCTACCGAAATTACCGAAATCGGCAGAAACGATTTTCACCCATAAACAACAGCAAAAAGAAATGTGAGAAGTGAGACTTGAACCCATGACCTGCTTCTTGGATTTTCTCGCACCATACCAACTATTCTAACCCTCTCTTGCGAAATTAATTTGCGAGATAATCATCAACTTTCTTCTTTGCGAAATAGGCAAAGTCCGTGCGAAATATGTATATAAGGAATAGACATAATTGCGTTATCTATTCCTTTGACATACATAATAATTATTCCTAATTAGAAATTTAACTACATTTTTGGCGCTAGAAACAGGGAGGAGTAAAGGATTTATCCTTCCTGTAATTTGTTGGTTCAAGAAGTTTCCATGAAGATTAATTATTGTTCATATTTTTCTAGATCTACAAAGTTTAAGTTCAAAATTGGAAATTTTATGGAAGAAATCACACTTTCAGGGAGTAAACATCATCAACAATTCAAAGATATGAAAAGAATAAGAGAAAAAAAATTAGTTTTTGTGGTGAAATTCACGGAAGAAAACCAAGGTTTCAATGGAAGATTTCCATGTTCAGGAGAAAAAGCAAGAGGCAAATTGCTGAAGGAAATAAAGGAAGACGAAGAGAAGATAGGAGGCGAGCATTTGTGATTTTTATCACCAACGAAACTCGCATGATGGTTTGAGTTGGAGCGAATAAGCAAGAGGTCACGGGTTCGAATTCGCAGAGACACATATTTTATATTTTTCAGTGGCGAATAAGAGAATAAAGAAAAAGTTATGAGTTAATTTCGCAGAGAGAAGTTCTTGAACAGTTGGTCCGAGAGAGCAATATGTGCGTTCGTGGTCGCAAGTTCGAATTCACTTGCGAGCATAATTTTCTTCTTTTTACAGAGGGGAAAAAATGGATAATTTCGCAAGGTTGTTTCATTATTTCGCAGACAAGAGGCAGCACAGTTGGTTATTTGCGAAGTTAATGAGTTCATGGTCGCGAGTTCAAATCCCAACGAACGTGTATTTTTCGCATGGATTTTTCGCAAGAGTATTTCGCAAGAAGAAAGTAGACATAATGGCGCTACATAAATTTCTTATAATGGGGTGTAGTGTATGGAATTTTTTTTATGATGAAAGAAAAAATGTCGAATATGTTCGCTGGAATTTTTGACAATATGATGCTGGCAATCATAGTGGCGGAAGATCTTTAGCACATAAGGAGAAAATGCAAGGCTATTATTGGCCATATATGCATGAAGATGCGAAACAAATATCAAGACGTTGCGAAGATTGTCAAAGACACAGAAAGAAAATACATGCACCAGAGCACCATTAACCTCTTCAACAAGTGTATGGCCTTTTGGAAAGTGGGGGTTAGATATTGTAGGACCATTTTTACCAGTGCACGGGGCAAAGGAGATATCCGATTGTCGCTACTGATTATTTCACAAAGTCGGCAGAAGTAAAAGCGGTACAACACATTCACGATAAAGATATTTTTACTTTCATATTCGAAAACCCAATATGCAGATTTGGAATTCCAGCACAGTTGGTATCTGACAATGGGAAACAGTTTGAGGGACAAAATATAGAATTACTGCTTAATGCATTTCAAATAAAGCGTGGGAAATCAACTCCTTTATACCCGCATGCCAATGGACAGGCGGAAGCAACAAATAAAACAATCGCTGATATACTGAAGAAGAAATTAGAAGGGCATAATAAGGCATGGTGTGAACAAGTGCATAATGCAGTTGATAGGTGTAGAATACACCGTATTTACTATCTAGTAGTTTATGCTTTCTTTGCTATTTTTCGTGTAAATTATGTATTTTACGCTTGTTTTGAGTTTTATAGCTACTATGGAGTCGCACGGAGGAAAAGAAGAAGAAATCACCCAATTTAAGTCAAAAGGGCAAAAAGGTCATTTTACGGGCGAACACTATCCGGAGCCCAGTAATGGTTAAGGGGTAACCCTTTTGGGAAGTTTTAAAGACAGACTAATCAAGGTTAAGGGGCTGCCATCTGGCTAGCCCTTATCAGAAGTGACATCCTATTATGAGCACCCAATTGGGGTGGTTTTGTCCTTGGGGTGTAACCATCCTACCCTACTTTACCTTCACCCTAAATCGAGAAAGGGTTTTTCTTTCTCTTCAATCATTCTCATTTACCCAATCTCACCTGAAATTGAGAAGAGCAGACAATGGCTGCGTCTGAAAGCCAGAGATTGAATTCGACCGAGTAGAAACCAGTTCGTGGTTGTATGAGATTTATATAAGTTGATTCATGGTCGAAAAGGCAAACACGGGAACTAGAGTTTGTTGAATCGAGATCGACTGGGTTAGATGGATGAAGCTGCGTCTGGTGGTGTTGATTGAGCGACGAGAAGAATGAAAGCTCAGAGATGAAGGAATTCGCTGTAGAGATCTCAATGATGGAATCGGGAAATGGGTTCGCTGAGAAATTGAATGAGAGATAGAGCTCAGGGAGATGGGGATTGAATCTGAGAAATTAATGGGTCTGTTAAGGGTTCGATGATTGCATCAATGAATCGATTGAGACGTGAGTTGCTGCCAGTGTCAAAGATCGAGAGAGAGAGTCAAGACAAGCTCGAGCTGGTAAAGAACTAGCTAGTGACGGTGAAGAATTTGATTGAGCTCGGGTATGGTTGATGACGGATTCAGATCGAGATGAAAAACTACAGATGGGTTTGTTCTTGTCGAACTCGGTAGATGAAGAGTGTGGTGATTTGTAAATCGAGGGTTTGATTCGGTTGAAGCTCGGGGAGATAGGGTGCGATTCGAGTCCTCAGAGTGAAGGTGTAGAGAAGATGGAGTTGAGTAGATCGAAGTGAGTCTTTCTTTGAGAGTTTGAGAATAGACATTGATCTTGTGAATCGAGATGATTGCCGTCGATTGAGTTGTATGTATGAGAAGAAATGGGTCTTACGGATAAGAAGAGTTTGTGAGCCGATGTATGAGCAAATGGGTTTTTGAAGTCGAATTGAAACGCAGAGAAGAAACCGGGGTTTGAGAAGTTGCTCGATCCGTGAATTGAGATGGTTAGAGAAGGTGGTTACGAGCGGACATGGATTACTAGAATGGGTCCGAGACTGTGTTGAAACTTGACAGATTTTGGATTAGTGAAGTACAGCAATTGCGAGAGATGGCTAGGTAGTGGTTCAAGTTGGTTTGATAAAGCAAAATGCTATAATGTGTTGGTGGTTCAGGGCGAGGAGGAGACTCTTGTTTAGTTGCTGCTTATGGTGGTGGTATGATGCTTGCCACGGAACTGGTGGTTATTCATTACAGAGTTGGTCTTGCAGGCATGAATGGCTTGAGCTGAGATTTCAAGAAGAGCTGGTGGTTGCAGGGAGGAATGGAAGAACGATTGAAGCTCTGTACAGGGAAGTTGTGAATGAATGAGTCTTTAGATGTATGTGTAGGATTCTTAACAGGAGAAGACACTAAAGAAAGGCCTGAAAGTGGCCGGGAAAGTCCTGTAAATAGCCGAAACTCGGCCAAATCATCCTTCGGCGAGTCGACTCGGACCGATCCGGACGATCCCGATGACCGATCCCAACCGAGTTCAGTGACCGATTCCGGTTAGCTGAATTAGATTAAGTCAGCCGAGTAAGCAGCTGATTCAGTAACTGACTCTGCTGAGTAAGCCCAGTTAGCTGAGTCAGAAGCTAACTCGAGTCTGACTCTCCTTCCTCTTTGACCCTGTTGACTAACAGTTGACTGACAGTTGACCCGTTTGACCGTTAGTCCTAACGGTGGACTGACGGAATATACCTTTACCGGCAGAGAATTTTCAGGTGGCCGGCGACGACTATTCCGGCCGGATTCCGACCATAATCCCAGTTTTCCGGCGAGCAAAAATTCCAGAATTTTCTATGGACTTCTCTCATGGGTGTGAAGACTTGGGCTTGGAATTGGATGGAGAATTGGACTCAAATTTGGAAAAAAGAAGGTGGAAGAGTTGAGAAAAGCTTGGATTTGGAAATTGAATTGCAAAAGAAAAAGGATTCTATTCCTTGGAAGATTTGGAGAATATTGAAGCCTATAAATAGAGAAGTTTTCTACACCTTTCTACACACACATCTCTACACACACAACACTTTTCTTTTCTTATTCTTTGTGTGAACTCTTTAACATGAGTAGTTAATTTTATTGATTGAGGATGAATTCCTAGTTCTTAATTTATGTTTTGAGTTTTTGTTTTCAATTCTATCTTGAAGTTTTTCACATGATTATCGTTTGTTTTTACTAATAGGAATGATCTTAAAGACATTCATGATTGATTGATAGATTGTTTGGGTGGCCAACTAAATTGATTTGTCGATTTAATCTAATGCTAGTGAAAGTTAGGAGATAAGTAATCGTTTCTTGACTCTTTACATAAGTAGCAAACACGAGACCTTGCGGAGGGATTCCGTGGAGCAATTGTGTGTAGAAACAACGCTAGAAAGTGAACCAAGCGAACCGAGTTTAACTACTAGTACTAAACCTAAATTCATAAATCTTAATGCATTCAGAGGAATTACATCTTGTAAGCGAACCTCGGGGTGGTTCTTTTGAATAGAATCGATAACTAAGCGGACACATTACTCGGTGAAATTAGGGATTTTGGGGCTAGCTAAGCGTGCACTGCTATCCTACGGTTGGTGATAATCTGTGACTAATAACAAGTAGAAGAGAACATAACTTTAATCATTGTTTCGTAACGAAGAAGGATTCCTTGATCTTGTCTCTCTTATTGCTTTCAACTTTACCTTTTAATTGTTTTGTTTATTTTCTTTTGCTTTTTACACCCCCCTTTCGTGACAATTTTTACAACTAGAATCTCGTGCTCCTCGTGGGATCGACCTTGACTACCCTATATTACTTGTTAATTAGGTAGTAAAGTATTAATTAATTTGTTGTGGTTACGACACGCATCAGCAGTATGGGCTTACAATACAACGAGGCGAGAAGCTACGGGGATGTCACCATTTTGTCTAACCTATGGAGTTGAAGCTGTATTTCCGACAGAAGTTATTATTCCAACAACAAAGAGAGAAGCTTGGGAGAAAAATCTTAGTGCGGGTAACATTTTGGTTAAATTAGATGAATTAGAAGAAAAAAGAGAAAGAGCACTACAACATATGGAGAATTATCGAAGATTGGCCGAGAATATAACAAACGTGTCAAAACACGCGAGTTTCAACCAGGTGATATGGTATTGCGAGAAACACCAATATATCAGCGAGAAAGTGGTGGCAAGTTGGCGAAAAAGTGGGATGGACCTTATATTATCAAGGAGATAGTTGGAACAGGGGCATATAGATTAATGGATCCTGAGGGCAAAGATGTGGGCCGAGAGATTGGGTAGACCGTGGAATAGATTATATCTCAAGAAATATTACCCATAGAAGATGGAAGGGAAAGAATAAGTTCGAAATGTTGAATGAATGAAATGAAATGTTCAATGACAGAGTTATTGCGAAATTGCAAAAGAATGTGCGAATATCTCGCAAATAAATTAACAAGAGATAACCAAAAATGAATGATTGAACGAATTGACAGAAATGAATGAGTGAGTGAATGGGACGAAACTTTATGGCGTACACCCTAGTTCGCGAATGATATTTCGTAAGAGGCAAATATAAGACCTAAAGTGCGTCATATAAGGGGGTATCTCTTGACATGGCTCAGGGAAAAGGTTACACCGCCCCTGGAACCTGAGTCATGAAGATTTAGGGCCCATGAAAGCCTATCCCGGGGAGATACCTTGGATTTCCAACTATATATATAAGGTTATACCCTGGTTGGACGACCGAGGGTCTCTTCCAAGGAGTCGGTGTATGACCAAGGCGCCGAGGTACACGGTTGAGCCAAGAGTGCCTGGGGCATTTGAAGTGTCTCGGCCATTCTTGGCAAGTCTTGGCACATGCTGCACTCGGCCCGAAGAAAACTCCACTTAGGGTGCAGTCTCGTAACCATAAACCCTATAGGTATAAGGGATAAGAGGCTGTGAAAACAACCGGTTGTTCTTCAGACCGGATGGGAGGAGCTAGTCTTGTATGGCCGATGTACGCCTCCTTGAAGGGGCAACCGGGGAGATGATAAGGGCGGCACCCTCCATTAGGGAGCTGATAAGTGTCTTAAGACGCAAATGTCATGAGGCTCTATTTTCGCAAGAAAATTTAGGCTTGTCATATTTGTACGATGATCCTGCAGAGGCAATAATACTAACGCAAGGGTAAGACGAGATCAATGGGTCTTTACATGAAAGTGTGAAGACGTCCTGCGATTTCGTCGCAAGACGACAATGTCATGGGGCTTTATGTTCGCAAGAACATTTAGGCCTATCATATTGTCGCAACAAAAACATCCTGCAGAGGAAATAATACTAAAGAAATGATAAGACAAGATCAATGGGTCGTTACATGAAAATGTAAAGACGTCCTGCGATCTTGTCGTAAGACGGCAATGTCATGGGGCTTCAAGTTCGCAAGAATTTTTAGGCCTGTCATATTGTCGCAAAAATGAGGGGTGGCAAAATAAGACCTTTAACTAGGAAGGCAAAATAAGACCACACAAGAACAATGATAAGGCAGGATCAATGGGTCTTTACATGAAAATGTAAAGACGTCCTGCGATCTTGTCGCAATGATGAATTTCAAAATAAACTATCGAAAATAAAATAACAATTATTAAATACCAAAAATTATACTCATTGAAAGAAAGAGTAGTGATAAATAGATGAAGACATCCAAAAGATGATTGAAGCACATAAAGAAGTAACAGTATAAGAAGAAAGATTACAAGAAAAAGTTAATTCTCAAATATCAGTTTTTTCGGCAGAAGGGGTTGTTGGGTTTTCTTCAGCAACTTTATCTATATTTTCGCTACCTAATATATTTCCACCAGATCCTTCTTCACCTACATCTTCGTTCGCGACATCGTCATTGAAAGTTTTATTGGGAGAGATAGTCTCTTCATTTGCGAATTCTTCGCCACTATTATAATCATAATCGCTGTCGGGAGGATTAGGAACTTCATCATCGCTTACTTCCAGAGGTTCGACAGATACAGTATCAAGAGATTTAGATAGTAAAACATCATTCACAAGAACTTCGGCTTTAAGATAAAATTGACGAAGGAGTGCTTTCTGCTGATTTTTACTCTCTATATCTTTACAGTCACGCATATAGTCAAATCTTCTTTCTGCTCTGTCGCGAGAACGAGCAAGGGAAGCAAATGAGTATTCCGTTTTCTTTGCGAATTTTTGAGTAGTCGGATTTCAAAGCGGTAATGGAGGAGTGAAGATTTTTCTCAGACTCTGCAAAAACAAAGAACAAAGGGAATTATACAAACAAAAAATATAAAAGCTTGATAAAGGAAGAATAGATGAGGCAGTCAATTTCTATGACTACCTTCCTTCTGCGAGGTAAGATATTGGATTAAAGCCGAACAACTATTCTCCAAATGATCCATGGCATTGTCAAAATTATCTCCAATTAAACCTTTCAAACGAGATCGCAAGCTTTTTTCGTTGGAAACAAGTAAGGCATTTCTCTTTCGCAAGGGAAGAGTTGGACTTTTCTAATTTGGAACATTGATCCTTGAATTGGTTTGCCTTTACACTTAAGATTATTCTACCCTGAATAAGTTTATCCTTCTCGGTAGTAACTTCATCAAGTTGATTTCTCAATGAGCAAAGAGATTGTTCTTGTTCTTTACATAATTTTTGACAAACATCAGACTGTTGCGAGTAAATCGCCACCTTGTTTAACAGAGTTCGCTTTTCTTGAGAAAGAATTCCATTCTCATCTGATAAAGTTTCCAATTCCATATTAGCTTTAGTCAAAGAGTAAGAGAGGCGAGATAATTCATTACTTAATGAGTCTTGTTCCTGTACTAAGTCAGCATTTTCTTTTGAAAGATTATCTATTTGATCAACAGAGTATGTATGAAGATTATCTAATTGGTTATATTGCTCCATCCAAGCATCTCTATCAACTCGAACTTCTTCAACAGTAGATTCCAACTGGTATATCTCCATTTTTCGCTTCTGGTTTAAAGCTTGAAGGGCGAACAACGGCTCTTGGTTCAATAAAAAAAAATTTAATAAAAAAAAAAAAAAAAAGGACAATACAGAGGTAAGAGTATACCTTTCAGCTCTTCATTCTTCTTGCGAAGGTTATCGCGATCCAGTGAAACATTTTGAAGTTTTTGATTCTCAAGTTGGAGAATATTACATTTTGTAGTCATAGCTTGGAGATCATTCTTCAAAATATTAATTTTTTGCTCCAAAGATGTTTGCGAAATTCTATCAGGGCCAAGGTGTTTGCTCAAAATCTCGCAGACATCGGATTTGATAGGGTCGACAGAAGTCTTCTTGACATTGTTCACAATATCTGATATAACTTTGAAGGCCACATCTATTCCTTCTAAATTTTCTTTAGTAAGAGGGATTTGCTCAGAAAAGGAAGTAACGGCGATAGAAGAAGGAAGAGATGAGTCATCTTTTGTTAAAGGAATATCACGAGAAGAGGAAATCTCATGAGGATTAATGACTGGAGAAATGGTAGAGGCATTAACAATGGAAGAAGAAATAGGCTCATTCGCAATGGGACTGTTATGAGGGATTTGATCTATGAGAAATTCAGGCATAGAAGTGTTATCTTTGACAGTATTTTCGCAAGAAGAAACAGTAGGGTTATCTTGCGAAGATTTCGCAGTAGGAGTTGTAAGTTTGAATATAGGAAAGGTAACAGAAGGTGCAACAGGTTTAGAATGGCAAGGCTTCTTGGGGGACCTATCAACATTTTTGTCATCCTGCGAATTACAAGATAAATAAGAAACAGAGGCAACAATATTGTTATTAAAAGAGTAAATGTTTCTTAAATACCTTGTTATTCGCAGGCTTTCTTTTAGAGGCAGTGGATTTCGGTTGCGAACCCATGGAGATATTAGGGTTCACAATGGTGAATTTGGTGCTAGATTTGTTCTTGCTAAAACAAAAATGGCAGGGGAGTCATTAAAAGAAGAACAATATCGGAATAAAACAACTTCAATAAGAGAGATTAATCACAAAATGATCAAATTCAGTAAAATTAACAAACCTTGATGCCATAGAAACAGTAGCAGAAGAATAATAGCATAAAAACGATGAAGAAGACGATGAAGAAAAGCACAGAAAAAGTTGCAGACGATGAAGAAGACGAAGTAAAAGAAAAGAAATGCTTTCACAAGGAATCCTCCTTTAAATAGACGAGAAAAGAGTAACCGGATAACATTAAATGTGCCGGTAAAAAGGGAAATTTTAGATACGTGTAAACAATCATTCCTAAATTCACGGAATCTTGTCGGCAAAAAGTTGGTGGAAAACAAACGATTGCGGCATTTCAAAATATTGGTTCTCATGACATTCTCTCCTTCGCAGAGAAGACATGAGAAGAGGCAAGATGTAGGATCAGAATATCGCGACATCAATACTTCGCGGGATCAATAAACAACAACATTGCGAGGGCGTCGCAAAAGAATAATATAAATGACGCAATGAATGACGACAGCCAAAACACGAGAAAGGTGTGAAGACCTAGCGAAGTTTAAGAGAGCTGCGAGAATGAATACTTGTACACTTGCGATATTTCGCAAGTCATTCCCGAAAATAAAGGACAACTTAGCTCTGTCATCCATTGTATACTACCCTATATAAAGAGTCGAATGAGCCTGTTGTGGGGGAGATTCTTTTCAGAGTGTTAGACAAGTCATTAGGAGAGATAAAGTTTGTGGTGATAGTAATTTCTTTAGCTCTTTTCTATTTTATCTTGTAAACATTCAAGGAAATATGTAGGATCATAATATCGCAACGTGCAGGGCTCGCGGGGTTAATAAACAACAACGTCGCGAGGCAGTCGCAGACAGCTAAAATAAATGACGCGATGAATAACGACACACAAAACAGCAGAAAGACATGGAATCTGGCGAGGGTTAAGAAGTGTCGCGAGAATAAATGTTTGTACGTCTGCGACACTTCGCGGAACATTTCCGAAATAAAAGGATAGATTAGCTGTCATCCACTGTGTATTACCCTATATAAAGGGCTAAGTGAGTCCGTTGTAAAGAGAGGTCTTTTTGAATTGTTGAGCAAGATATTAGGAGAGAGAAACTTTGGAGTGATTGTAGTTTCCTTAACTCTGTTCTAACTTTCTTTGTAAACATTTCAAGAAAATAATCAATAAAATCTATAGCAATTCATGTTCAAAATGAGTTAATTGAGTAGAATCTTGTGAGGGGTGTAGTGTGGGAAATCCTGCTACTACATATGCGCTAGAAACAGGGACCTAATCTTGTTGGTTCAGGAAAGAAAATCGCAATTAAAGTTGTTTAGATCAAGAAAATGAGAAAGGAAACTCTTAGATCGGATGAAGTAGGGGAAAAAGATATGGCATGTGGCACAGATACAGGAGTAATGATTAGTGAATTTCATGAAAATATCAGAGGAAGAATACACAAACGGGATTTTGAAGGAAAGAAGATTACAGACAGAGAAATGATATCACCTTTGAAAGATTGGGAAAAACAAGAGATAACATTCACGGCGGGAGAGATATCTAAAGAAAATTTGGATCACCCATCTCCATTAGTGATCGCAATTAACGCGTATAAGGAGAGAGAAGAATCGGAGAACACAGCGAAAACATGGGTGGTAAATGGAGTTTTAATTGATACAGGGAGTCTAGTGAATATAATGTTCTATCACACTTACAAAAAGATGGGATATGAAGACGAGGATATGACTTTCGCGGCATACAATATTCAAGGTTTTGGTAAATCCATAACCAAAGTTAGAGGGGAGATAAAAATACATATTCCATTAGGAAGAATCGAAACTCAGGTGACATTGAGTATAGTAGATATGGAATCACCGTATAACTTGTTACTAGGAAGACCATGGGTACATGCAATAAAAGCTGTGGCGTCGACGCTTCATCAATGTATCAAGTTTCCAACACCAACTGGAATAGGCGAGATCAAAGGGGATGCTGCTAAAGGAAGAATGTATTATCAAAATGAAGTAAAATGTTGCGAGGAACAAGTAAACAAACAAAAGAATATATCTAAGCACCGCAAAAAGATGGCGAGGGCGGCTAAGAAAGAAGAAGAGTTCAGAGTTTACATGATCAAAGCGAAGGAAGGAAAAGGAATACCTAGCGAGATCTCAGGAGAAGAAGATGATCCCGCGAAGGAACCGAAAGGACCAACCCCTATGGGAGAACCGAAGGCCAGTTACGTCGCGGCGGAGCAAACTAAAGAAGTGAATATTGGAACTAAGGAAGAACCCAAGATGCTAAAGATTGGAACTAACATGGGAGCGGATGAAGAAGAAAGAACTGTCGGTCTGTTGCGAGATTATAAAGATATCTTCGCGTGGGATATGGATGAAATGCCTGGTATAGATCCATCGGTAGCTTGTCACAAGTTGGAAATTGATAAAAATGTAAAGCCATTCAAACAAAGAATTAGAAAGATAGCAACAAAGATATCACCCTCGAGATAGAAGAAGAGTTGCGAGAAGATGTTGGACGCAGGAATCATTAGACAAGCAAAATATCCCGAATGGATAGCGAATATGGTTATAGTTCCAAAGAAGAACAAAGGAATAAGGATTTGCATTGATTTCACCGATTTGAATAAAGCCCGCCCAAAAGATAGTTTTCCATTGCCGATATTCCCAGTTGGTCGAATCATAGGGAATGAAAGGGTATCCTCATTTGGATGGATACAAAGGTTACAACCAGATCCCACTCGCCGAAGAGGATCAAGAGCATACCGCTTTCTTCGCTCCAAGAGGATTATATTTGCTATACTAAAATGCCATTCGGTTTGCGAAATCCGGAGCGACGTATCAAAGGATGGTAGAAGAGGTATTCGTACATGAGAATGGATACATAAAACACTTTGGAAGTTTATGTAGATGACATGCTAGTAAAAAGTAAGAAGGCAGAAGATCATGTGCGAGATTTGAAAGAAATTTTTGAGCAAATGAGGCGTTTCAACATCAAAGTCAACCCAGAAAAATGTACCTTCGGAGTTGCGTCAGGGAAATTCTTGGGTTACATTGTATCAAAGGAAGGGATACACGTTGACCCGGAGAAAGTAAAAGCAGTTCGCGACATGCCGACGCCGGCGACAGTAAAAGATGTTCAAAAACTAAATGGATTGTTAGCGTCACTAGGAAGGTTCATCTCGCGGTCGTCTGATAAATGTAAACATTTTTTCAGTATTCTAAAAAAGGGATCGAAATTCGAATGGACGGACGAATGTGAAAAGGCTTTACAAGGAATTAGGGAGCATTTAATGGATGTATCCATTATGCAGAAGGCAGAACCTGGGGAGGAATTATTAATATATCTCGCGACTACTTCGCACGCCTTAAGTGCAGTTCTATTGCGAACGGACGCAGGAGTGGAAAAACCAATCTATTATATCAGTAAAACTTTTAATGCCGCAGTAAAGAAATTATTCAAAGATTGAAAAACTAATCCTAGCGTTAGTCTATGCGTCATTTAAACTTCGCATATATTTTCAGGCACATACTGTTAGGGTGGTAACAAAGGTACCAATTGAGTCAGTAATGAAAAATTCAAAAAGATCAGGAAGAGTCGAAAGATGGAATGCTCAAATAAGTCATTGCAAACTCAAATATGAAATATTATCTTCAACCAAGTCATGTGGTCGTCGAGACTTTTCTCGAAATTTCCTTTGGAGGAAGATGAAGCAGTGGATGAAATGATGGATGTAGAGGAAGAACATGGAGATCCAAAAGATTTGTTAATCGAGCCAAACCGGTGGGAAATATTAGTGGATGGATCATCAAATGGAGAAGGTAAAGGAGTGGGAATTGTTATGATTTCGCTAGGAAGGCAATAAGTTAGCTTTTGCTTTTAGATTGGAATTTGAGTCTACCAATAATGAAACGGAATACGAAGCCATAATACATGCTTTACGATTTGCAATAGAAATGAAATCGGAGAGTGTGAGAATTACCAGCGACTCGCAATTGGCAATTCGTCGGATAACGTAAAAGTATGCTACAAATGATCCATCCCTACGTAAATACAGAAGCTTGTAGAGGTGTTGTCAAGACAGATACCAAAAATAAAATGGAGGCACATATCAAGGAGAGATAACAGACTGCAGACGCTTTTGCCTTTATATCAAGTATGATGACAGACCCAACTGCGAGGAATATCAAAATACGTACGCCATCGGGCGCCATCAATTAATAAAGAAGAGGGACAAGAAGCAGATATAATGATGGTGGTAGATGAAATGCAATGTCGCGAGGAAGACTGGAGAATAGAACTTCATGCGTACTTAATGAAAGGCGAGGTACCAAGAAATAGATTGGAAGCACACAAGTTAAAGAGCCGAGCAACAAATTATGAATTGCGAGATGGCGTGCTTTATCGGCGTTCTTTTGATGGACCTTCGCTTCGATGTCTGACAAGGAAAGAAGGAGAAACCATATTGAAGATGCTACATAGTGGGGATGCAGGAAATCATAGCGGCGGAAGATCTTTGGCATACAAGGCAAAGACACAAGGATATTATTGGCCATATATGCATGAGGACGCGAGAGCAATAGCCAGACGCTGCGAAGATTGTCAAAGACACGGGAAGAAGATACATGCACCGGGAGCACCATTAAATTCTTCAAGAAGTGTGTGGCCTTTTGGAAAATGGGGTTTAGATATTGTGGGACCATTTTTACCGGGAACAGGACAAAGAAGATACCTAATTGTCGCAACGGATTATTTCACAAAATGGGCAGAGGTGAAAGCGGTCCAGCACATTCGCGATAAAGATGTTTTTACTTTCATATTTGAAAATATTATATGCAGATTTGGGATCCCCGCACAACTGGTATCTGATAATGGGAAGCAGTTTGAAGGACAAAATATAGAATTGCTGCTTAATGCATTTCAAATAAGATGTGGAAAATCAACTCCATTATATCCACAAGCTAATGGCCAAGCGGAGGCAACAAACAAAACAATTGCTGATATATTGAAGAAAAAGTTGGAAGGACACAATAGAGGATGGTGCGAACAAGTACCCAATGCAGTGTGGGCCTATAACACAACTAGAAGAGAAGCCACGGGAATGTCTCCTTTTTGCTTAACTTACGGAGTTGAAGCAAGATACTCCCAACAGAGGTCGTGATTCCGACAACCAAAAAGAGGTCCTGGGATAAAAATCTTAGCGCAGGCAACATTTTAATCAAGTTGGATGAATTGGAAGAAAAACGAGAAAAGGCCTTGCGACACATGGAGAATTATCAGCGAAGATTGGCTAGAGAATATAACAAGCGTGTAAAAATACGTGAGTTCCAACCAGGAGACTTGGTGTTGCGAGAAACCCCAATATATCAACGTGAAAGCGGAGGCAAGCTGGCGAGAAAATGGGATGGACCTTATATCGTCAAAGAAGTAGTTGGTACAGGGGCGTATAGATTGATGGACCCCGAAGGAAGAGATGTGGGACAAAAATTGGATAGACCATGGAATAGGTTATATCTAAAGAAATATTACCCGTAATAACGAAAGATGACAAAAGGAGCCAAGATGAAGTACTTCTTCGCCAGATATTTGCGACATTCAATAAAGGCAGAGAGAATCTGCGAAGAGATCGCAATAAGAATAACAAAAAGTCATGAATGGCTTAACAAAACAACAAGAGATAAAGAATGATCAAATGAATGAATCGGCGAATATCTCGCAGACAAAATAGCAAATGATGAAGCATGATTGAATAAAAGAATGAATGAATGGGACGAACCTTTATGGCGTACACCCTAGTTCGCGAATTATATTTAGTAAGAGGCAAATGTAAGACCTAAAGTGCGTCATATAAGGGGGTATCTCTTAACATGGCTCAGGTGGAAGGTTACACCGCTCCCGAAACCCGGGTCATGCAGATTTGGGGCCCATGAAAGCCTATCCTGGGAGATACCTTGGATTCCCAACTATATATGTAGGTTATACCCTGGTTGGGCGACCGAGGGTCTCTTCCAAGGAGTCGGTGTATGCACAAGGCGCCGAGGTACACGGTTGAGCCGAGTGCCCGGGATGGATGAACCTACCCTGGCCATTCTTGGCAAGTCTTGGCATGCGTTGCACTCGCCCGAAGAAAACTCCACTTAGGGTGCGTCTCGTAACCATAAACCATATAGGTATAAGGGATAAGAGGCTGCGAAAACAACCGGTTGTTGTTAAGACCGGATGGGAGGAGCTAGTCTTGTATGGCCGATGTTTCGCCTCCTTGAAGGGGCAACCGGGGAGATGATAAGGGCGACGCTCTCCATTAGGGGGGGTGTCAAAACAGACGCAAATGTCATAAGGCTATGTTTTCGCAAGAGAACTTAGGCTCGTCATATTTGTGCAATGATCCTGCAGAGGCAATAATACTAACGCGAGGGTAAGGCGAGATCAATGGGTTTTTACACGAAAGTGTACGGACGTCCTGCGATTTCGTCGCACGACGGCAATGTCATGGGGCTTTATATTCGCAAGGATATCTAGGCCTGTCATATTGTCGCAATCAAAACATCCTGCAGAGGCAAAAATACTTGGAAAATGATAAGACAAGATCAATGGGTCTTTACATGCAAGTGTAAGGACGTCCTGCGATTTTGTCGCGATAAAAGGTGGCAGGGGAAGACCTCTAATTAGGGAGGTCTAACTCAGAAGACCACACAAAATTGATAAGGCAAGGTCAATGAGCCATTGCATGAAAATGTAAAGGCGGTCTGCGACCTTGTCGCCACAAGAAGAGATAAAATAAAGACTACCGAAGTGATAAGGCGAGAAAAGTAGATTTCTTCACTCATGAAGATACCTGCGACCTCGTCGCAATACAAAATTCGACATCAGTGAAGAATACAATGCAAAGATGATAATCATCTCATAAAAATGTAAGCGAATAAGCTTGCGAGATTATAGTCATAGTTAAGAAGAAGAAAATAGGAGGATTATCCAACAAGGGATTTAATCTTTCAAAACAAAAAGACAGTTGCAGCAAAAGTTATAAAGCAGTTAATTCTCTACATCAATTTTATCATCTTCACCAATAATTTTCTCAGCTTCACCTTCTCCGGTCAATGGATGTTCATCAGAAATATTTTCAACACCTTCATTCTCGCCAGCTGATGGATTTTCATCAGCAGTTTTTTCAGTCAGATCTTTGTTGACAACTTCAGTATTAGCGATATCTTCGCCGCTTTCATAGTCATAATCACTATCAGGAGAATCGGGAACTTCATCATCACTTACTTCCAAAGGATTGACATGAATAGGATCAAGAGACTTCGACAGCAAAATATCATTCACAAGGACTTCCGCTTTAAGATGGAATTGACGAAGCAGTGCCTTTTGACGATTTTTACTATCAATATCCTTACAATCAGACATATAATCAAACCTTCGCTCTGCACGGTCGCGAGAACGAGCAAGATGCGCGGAGAGTAGTCCATTTTCCTTGCGAATGTTAGAATAATCAGACCTGAGGGTGGAGATAGTGGAACGAAGCTTTCTCTCAGAGTCTGCATAACAAATACACAAGATCAGAGAAAGTTCTTATTGAACATTATTGGCATTTTTAGGGTAATAAACCATTCATGGAATAAATACATAAATTAAGATAGTCAAATAATTTGACTACCTTCCTTTTGAGAAGTAAGATGTTGAATTAAAGCTGCGAAGTTATTCCCCAAACGGTCCATGACATCATCAAATGAATCTCCAACTAAGCCTTTCAATCGAGATCGCAAATTCTTTTCATGGGAAACAAGTATGGAATTTTCGGTCGCCAAAGTAGAGTTGGATTTTTCTAATTTGGTACATTGTTCTTGGAATTGCTTCGCTTTTACACTCAAAGTTATTCTACCTTGAATAAGTTTATCTCTCTCGGCGGTAATTTCTTCAAGTTGGTTTTTCAAAGAATGATTGGCTTGCTCTTGTTCTTCACATAATTTTTGGCAAACATCATATCGCTGCGAAAGCAGCTCGCCACCTTATTCAACAGAGAACGTTTCTCTTGAGAAAGAGTTCGATTCTCATCCGATAAAGTTTCCAACTCCAAATTAGTTTTAGTCAAAGCATAAGAGAGGCGAGATAAGTCATTACTTAATGAGTCTTGCTTTTGCGATAAATCAAAATTCTCTTTCGATAAGTTATTTATTTGATCAGTTGCATAGGTATGAAGATTATCTAAGAGATTATACTGCTCCATCCAAGAATCTCTTTCAACTCGAACTTCTTCAACGATAGACTCGTCTCGATATATCTCCATTATTCGTTTCTGGTTTAATACTTTGAAGACGAGCAAGGATTTAAGTTGTAAAAAAAAAAAAAAAAAAAAAAAAAAAGGGGCGAGGGCATACCTTTTAATTCTTCATTCTTCTTGCGAGGGCGAGGGCAAGTACGTACTTTTCAAGTACAGTATTCTTCTGCTCGTTCCTTCATCAACAAAGATCAAAGATTACTACAACAATAGATTTTTCCTTAAAAATCGCTCTTCAAGCAATATTCAAGGAAAAAGAGGCAAGATGTAGGATCATAATATCGCAACGTGCAGGGCTCGCGGGTTAATAAACAACAACGTCATGAGGCGAGTCGCAGCAGCCTAAAATAAATGACGCGATGAATAACGACACACAAAAAAGCGAGAAAGACATGGAATCGGCGAGGTTAAGAAGTGTCGCGAGAATAAATGTTTGTACGTCTGCGACACTTCGCGGAACATTTCCGAAATAAAAGGATAGATTAGCTGTCATCCACTGTGTATTACCCTATATAAAGGGCTAAGTGAGTCCGTTGTAAGGAGAGGTCTTTTTGAATTGTTGAGCAAGATATTAGGAGAGAGAAACTTTGGAGTGATGGTAATTTCCTTAACTCTGTTCTAACTTTCTTTGTAAACATTTCAAGAAAATAATCAATAAAATCTATAGCAATTCATGTTCAAAATGAGTTAATTGAGTAGAATCTTGTGAGGGGTGTAGTGTGGGAAATCCTGCTACTACAAAATAATCAATAAAATCAGTGTTATTCATCTTCAAATGTCTTAGTTGTGTGGATTATTGTGAGGGGTGTAGTGTAGGATTTCCTGCAACTACAGAAAAGACGAGAAAGAGGCCAGACGAGACGTTTGCTTTTCCATCCAGTCTCACTCTATCCCCAAAACCCCATGCTTACTGGTCCGTATGAAAATATGTTTGCTTTATCCTATTTTTTTACTATTAATCCTCGAGTCTCGACCTATTTTACCCTTCGTAATAATAAGTCTTCTCGAGTAGATTTCAGAATTCAAGGTCACAAGTCACAACAAGATGTTTCCCTAAAGATACATGCGAGAGAGATGATCTTTTTTATAGTCGAATTCTTCACCCAACTCTAAATAGAGGTGGAAAACACTTGCAATCGAATGCAATCCCTTAATTGACGAAAAATGAGTTTTACACTTGAAGTTGATATACCGATCACTGATGTGAAGAAGAAAAAAAATCACTCAAAACACAAGTGAAAAGGAGAATTTTTCGCTCGGAATACAATAACACCTCTATCACTCACTCACTCTTATGTAAAGCATATCCACATGTTGCCACTTTAGCACCCAATATGGGTATAGCAAAGTGGCAAACATATTTGTCTAAGTGTCACGACAGAGTGTCTACCGAGCAATAGAATGTCCATTACTATATGGTCATACGATCGCTCGTTGGTCTGTATACGACCAGTGATATTCTAGATATATTTCCTCATCTAGGATTATTACCTTGTTTAGGAATATTACCTTGTTTAGTACCTTGGTGACATTACTTTTAACAAATAACAAGATAAAAATGCATAAAAATCTAAGCTGCCTTCGGTCACTATTTTTTTCAAAAAATTTCTTATAATAAATGGATTGTTCGGCATATATAATTGTCGATTCTTTATTTTTGTCGTTTACGCTCATGTGAAAAAAAGAAGCCCATTTCCAAAATTCGCCCTGAGCCTCTAAAATAGTAGAGACGACGAACATAGTATATGTCTGTCCAACTCATTGCCATGTGATGAATGATTTCCCACGTTAAGTGTTTTCCACGTTAAATATACGGTGAAAAACACATTCTCTTTCTTTAGCCTCTACTCTCTAGCCTTGATACAACTTGGATACAGGGGCAGTTCCAATCTTGGAACAAGACGTGCAACTGACATTTAATTTTCTGACCGTCACAGCTGGGACAGCAGGGCCTTGTCCAAATTTGGGACATGAGGTGGAAAAATCTTAATGGTCGAGAGGGGAATGATTCTAGCATCATGATTAGTAGCGGGGTGAAGAGGGAAATGATTAAAGGTCCGGATTTATTGTCACATATCTGGACAATAACAGTTGTCCCATGTCTAGAGTTTTCCGTCTCTTTTCAGCCTCTTTACTCTTGACACGAAATTACTTTCACTTACGATTTCCATTTCGATGTGGAGATGCAGGTGACTGTTAGTCTGTTGTCTTTTTATTTTCGAGCTAGATGTACTATATGGCCGATAAAGCAGATAACTTAACGGTGGGATAAGAAATGAAGCGAAAATGCATAGTAGCTGAGAGTCTGAGACTTGAGAAATGTGTCATGAAACATTTAGGCACAAAATACGATTGAATTGATGATTTGATATGAAATTTGGGTTAGAAAAAGAATTGAAAATAAAGAGAGGAGACAAAGAATTTAGAGTTTTGCTAGACATACCGAAAAAAGACCGAGATTTGCACCGAGGGAGATCGCACGGACACAGTGGAGCGTTCTGTGGATTGGGATAGGGAAAGAGCAGGAGTGGTCCCCACCCCCCTCTCACATGGTGCAAATTTTTTGGTGTGTAAATCATTTTCGAAGAATATAACGTGGTTCGGTAAGTGATGCATCCACTGATGGAATCTCGTAGCTAGCCTAAATCGGTGATTGATGTGATGATCACAATAATTTTTAACGGTTAGCTAACCTAGAATTTCATATATTTTTAGGGTTTAGGATACATGTATTTATTATAGTTTCTGTATGTATACCCTAATTCTGATACAAACTTGATATACCATGTGAAAATCCATATTATCACCTAGTTCCATGTGAAAATTCAGATTATCACTTATTTACAAAGTGAAGGATCAAATTTTCACCTTTTTTTTGTCTCGCGCGAAAACTAAAACTATCAACTAGTTCTTGTATGAAAAATCAAATTATCATCCTTTTTTAAGTTAACAACATCATTCAATGATGCGGCAAACTATGATTTTATTCTCCGAAATTAAATTGAGACTCTTTAAATAAGTGGTGATAGTTAGGATTTTATTATGGAAAAAACTTTAAATTATCATGGAAAAAACTTGAAAAAGAGAATGAACATAACATAGTTTGAGTCCAATTTTGTGCACATTCCTTTAAAGAGTGTGCACGTAACAAAACAATACCATTGGTTGATTTAAACTTCTCTAACTTCTCTCTCCACAAATGCATTCTCCAATGCAAAGAACCAATATACAGTAGTGAGTCTAGTGACACATAGGCGGGGTATTTTATTTGTTTACCGGTTCCACAAAAAAAATACCCCGCCTATGTGTCACTACCGTATTGTTGTATGCATTCATCCCAGGACCCACCGCGGGTCCCAATGGGTTCACCGTATCCCATTCTAGGGTCTATATGTGTGACATATAAGGGTGTATAAATCCGATGTACGTAACCGGTAGATGAGTAGGAGCTCCGACTAGTAAGCATGGGGCGGACTGAGACTGGAGGGAAAAGCAGACATCTTATCTCGAGAGTATGCACCAAGCCACCAACTAAACTCTGGAGTCTTGAGAGAGTAGAGTATTGAGATGTAACTAGGGAAAAGCAGACATCATACATAAGTGACCTGTATTTTTCTTGTGTGATTCAATGGGTCTGATTCCTAGTCCAGTCCAGTGTTAATTATTACCTCACAATAGAAGTGCAAGATACAAGGCCAACGTAGCTAACAATTCAAAAATAGGAGGAAAATCAATTTTAATAATACTCTGTATGAATACTCCCTCCGTCCAAGTTATAGAGGGGGGATCCGTGGACACTCAAATGCACACTATCATACATAATCTGTTTACCAAAAATAACGTCATGTATGAGTGTAGTCAAGTCTTATGATTTGGGTTCTTCCAAATATGTTTCAGTGGATTTGTGGTTTAGTCGTTTGTGTTACTGTTGGATTTTTTTTAGATAATTCTTAAAATTGAAATCTCCTTGATGTTATATTAAACTTGATCATATGAGACTGAGAAAATTTAAATAGATACAATTCCTATTTTTGCGGATCTTTATTATTATGTTTCTAATATTTTTTATAGCATTTTATTTTATTTTTTGAGGTTAAATTATGGTTTTTGTATGCTTCAAAAAAAATGGTCTTTGTAATGCGGGAACCCAATATGTGCAATGCATAATGAAAAGAGGTTATAAATCTTCCATTCGTCTAATGTCTTTGGCTAGGATGAGACTGGGATGGTTGGTAGGCCCGAAGATGTGTCTAAATTGAAGCCTACGGTGATACCGCAAGTGCACGGTGTCGTGATGTAGCACTGGGCACGTACGGGTCGAACCACAGAGACTTGTGGTGCCCTTATGTGATCTAAGGCTTGCTAACTGAATTTCAAGTGACAACAGAGTAGTGACAAGGTAACACAGGGGGTTTTGCCGTCATGGCTGAGTTGTAGTGACTCTAAGCTAAGGCAGAGAAAGTTGCCAACAAGTTATTGAGAATACTAGGGCGGTCGAATCCACCCCTTAATCCTAGCTAATTCAGTCCTAGTTCTGATAGTTTCTTATCCCTTCTTATGGATACTGAACAAGATGCAAGCTTGCTGCTTATCCAGGGTGTCAATGGATGGTGTATTATCAACTAAAGTAACTAACTAACCCCTAGTATTAGCTGTCTTTTCATAGTACAACTAATCACAGATCAAGTTCATTACTTAGATGACTAACCTATCTCGGGATGGATATTCCAATCACAATTAGGGTATCTTTCCAAAGTACTAATTGTCTTATCGGGCACAATTAGTCTAAGGATTGATAACAGACAATAAGGCATGAATTGCACACACACAACATGGAGATGATCGACTACAGAGGATGCTTGACATACACCGTGAAAGCAACATCTTTGAGATGTTTAGATTGAATTTATCCTAAACATTTAAAGCTTAATAAGAACAATATCAAAAATAGAAACCAAATTTAGCAGTTGATAATGGGTTTCATCTAAACCCTAGCAAATGTAATTAAAACATCAAAATAACACAAAATAAACCTAATTGACAGCTCGGCTAATCCAGCGTGCCCTATCACACACAGTCCTCCCTTCTATTTATACAAGCAAAGAACCCTAAATTACCAAACCCTAATTAATAATAAAATAGAAAAGAAATTGCAAAACATCTCTCACCCATACTCTGAATCGTTCTCCTCTTGTCAAATCGTCTCTTCTAGCCTTCCTTGTGTCGCTTGATTTGATGTATGATAAACCCTAGCCTTGTTTATCTCTAACCTAGCTTCTAGGGTTATGAGAAGCTAGTCTAGAGATAACCACGACTTAGGTGTGGCGGAAATAGTGGTGGTTGTTGCGGTTCTGTCAGAGGAAGGGGATGGTGGTGTCGGAGACGGTGTTGCAGAGGGTTGTTGCAGAGGGTTGTTGCAGAGAAGAAAGAGAAGGGAGAAGAGAAATGAGGAGAGATTAGGGTTCGGTCGAGGGGGGTATAGGGTATGGGTCGTTTTGTTGTGGGGCGGAGACATCAAGAATTGATGGGACTGGCCTAGCGAGCGTTGGATTTAGCTGGGAAGATCTGAACGGACGAGAATGGTAGCCGGTCTCGGTGTGATCTGGTGTTGTACGGGATCATCGAGATATAGATGTAAGCGATGGAGCGACCGTTGGATGTAGCCGAGGGAGATCTCAATGGCTCAGAGTGAGCGGGCTCGGATCCGGGTCATGGGTAGCTCTAGCCCATGTCTTGAGATGAGTTGCTACTTGTTGGGTTGCAACCATTGCGCGCGGGCTTTGGCTATCTACTCCATAGATGCTCGACTTCAATTCTTCGCTCTTTGGGCTCCTCGATTCTCCGAGCTTTATTTATTACCTAAAAACACAAAATTAATTAATACAAATATTTATTCTTGAAAACAAGGAAAATACGAATATGGGATAATATCGATTTATAAGCGCAAAAGATGAGTAAAATGCCAATAAAAAGATGTATAAATATGCACTATTTGGCACTCATCAAATACCCCAAACCTGAATTTTACTTGTCCTCAAGTAAAAAGAAAATAAGAAATCCTAACTATACCACCGTCGTAGGTCTCTCGAATGCATTTAGCGTATGCACTAAGCCTTTAAACCCCTAGATGTCCCTAGTGGACGAGTTGTAGTCTCGTGAGGGTTTACAAGAGGTGTACCCACAAAACCTTCTCCAACTTCAGAGTGTAAAAGAGTCTCAAGCATCCTAGAAGCTATGAGGACATAGAGTTTCGCATGCTAGTAATGAAGTTAGAACTATCGAAGAACGCATTCTCATCCTTAAGTGCTTTGAGCGAGAAGTAACCATACCATATGAAAGAATTCGGATTCGATTGTGATCATAAGTCTCAACTTCGCGCCTCACCATTAGGGTTTTATGATAATTGCACTCAAAAAGATCGCTTTTTAGTCTCTCATGTGTGCAGCAGGAATAAAGAGAGAAATCCCGCACACGTTGTAGGTAAGAAGGATAACCTTCCGAAATAAAATCTGGAGACTCCACAGAGGTGTGGACAAAAAGAATCTTTTTCTGATGATCTCTAAGAAAGGAAATCAACCATTAGCAAGGGTGGGAGTACTCACTCACTTCTCACCCGATCGGCAATTAATATCACTCTCTCATAGAAACCATAGAAACGTCTTCAATCTTCGGTCTTCGGTCTTCAACTGTTGATGATGAACTTCTGAACTTTACAAAAACTTGATTTTTTTTTTTTTTTTTTTTTTTTTTTTTTTTTTTTAACTTGATACATGAAATGAAAATAATAATACAACACGCAATATTTTTTTTTTTTTTTTTTTTTTTTTTTTTTTAAGTTACAATAAAACGATAAACTCAATTTTTCACAAACTTCATTAATTCTCATTCTATTTTCTTTTCTTTGTTTTGTTGCATATAAACCTTGGACTATCTCAACTTTTCTTTCAATATTCGATTCTCGCTCCAGGTTCTTGACGATGATGTGTTTCTATGGGTCTTGCTGATTGAGAGAGAGAGTGATGCTAACTACAAATCGGTATTTAGAAGGAGTTTTCATCTTTAGACGTCACCCTCATGATTGACGGAATTAGCACTCAAGAGATCAAAAGTAGTCTTTGAAAGTGGTGCGAAGTTGGGTAGCTCACCATTCCTACCCTAATTGACGTACGGTGACACACACTCTAAAAGCTTTTCTAGAAAGTTGCAAAAAGTGAAGGTCGGTACCTCGCTTGATGTAAAATGGGTAGTCTCCACTATGGGTGATCACAATTCTACTACCGAATATCTAAACAAAGCACCTAATTCGCCCTCCCGGTATGGTTAAATCCAACTTTAACGCTCTAATCAACTAAGGAACCCGATTGTGTTCTAAGTACTTCCAAGTTCTGTTATTTCGGTCAGATTCTCTATGTAAACATAGCTAAAAGCATGCTAGTGACTCTAAAATCTCTAAAGTTGGAGGTTTTTACAAAAAGAGTTTTGAATTTTTTTTTTTTTTTTTTTTTTTTTTTTTTTTTTTTTTTTTTAAATAAAAGGTGAAATAAAAGACTAAAAACTCTAAATGCAAATCACACCCCCAAACCTAAATCAAACATTGTCCTCAATGTGTCTACATATAGAAAAAATTTAAACAGTCACATACCGAGAGAACTATGCTGAAAAGATAAAAGGGAAGAGATTACCGGTATGTCGGCGGGAGCAAGGTTGAGCTTCATTCGTCAAGGCAAAATCCAACATTCTCAGTGGTGATTATATCGGATTAGCATAATATATGTACAAGAAGACTCAACCGAATCAAAAAAAGAAAATTTAACAAGTCCTCTTTGGATTATATACAAAAATTCACCATAAACTAACAATCTAAAGAGTTGAGGATCAACCCAATAGAAAATATATACAAACATCAACAGACCTTACACAGATATAACAAGAGAGTGCAAGTAAGACTGCAGATGTGAATGAGTTTCCCCAAACCTAAACTTGTGAACAGTGTGTTTGTGAGAACAAAATCTTGCAATTTTAAAGGTACATCATGCAAAAGGTCTAACTCGAAATGAGTTTTGCTAATTACAAAGACATACATATTCCAACCTGTGGCTCCTTAAGAGTGTTATACTTTGATGCAAAATAGTCCAAGAGGACTTGGGAAGCACAAAGCTCTAGGCCTAAGTTAGGCATTTTCAGAAAAGTTGGTTTTGCAATTTTGTGACAAACTACACCTAGGTTTGGTGGAGGAGTTTCAATTTGTGACTCAGGAGAGAGGTTAGGTACATCTAGGTTGTTTTCATTTTTAAAATCATTTGTACCATCACACACTTTCCTAAAGTCAAGAGAGGGTAAATCATGTTCATTTTCACAGGATAATTGCACAGGTTCCACATCAATATCACATGCATGAATATCAGAAGAAGCATCATTCATAGGGTTCACAGGAGAGACACGTAATGTCTCTGAACCAAAAAATTCTACTATATTTTCAAAATACACATGCTCTTCATATTCATCATCATCATCATCATCATAGCAAAAATCCATCTCTCCATTCAAAATTGTAGTATTTTCAGTGTACTCATCTACCTCTAGATTAGGTTCATATTCAATGTTAGTTGCATGAGTAAGACTAGAAACACTATTTTCAATCCTATCATTTTGTAACTCAATCAGGTTCCTTTGAAGAATCATCTTGAGTTGTTCCATTGAAGGAGAGTCTTCACTAGTGGGTATGCATTCCTCATATGGATATTCATTGTATGGTTGTGCATGCGGTTCACTAGAGAAGGGAAATTCGAGATATGTTGCTATATGGATGGTCATGCATTGCATTCATTTCAAGCCTAGCATTTAGCTCCATGAGTGTATCCATTGTTGATTGCAAACTAGGAGTTGGGGGAGTATAAAATTGTTCATCTCCCCCCTTTGTGGTGAATGATGCATGTGTGCAAAGTTGATTATGGTCCCAATAGTCACTTCTAGACACTTCGTTCATTGGATTATCATGGTTTTCCCTAGACTGTCTAAAATCATGCAAGATATAACAAGTATTCAGCAGGTGGTCTAAGCCACCACATAAGGTGCAAGCATGCGTTTCATATTGCCTAGAAAAACTAGATTCGACAGATTGCCTTTCTAAAGCAGATAGTCGAGCTTCTAATTGATCGAGAAGTGATGACTGGGTATGAGGAGAGTGTTCATTCTCAACCTGTGGTGGATGATACATGTGCTCATAGTGATTAGGGTATGTGAGGTCAGGGCCCTGAGAAGGCGCATAAAATTCTCTAAAATCACTATGGTATGTGGGGGGTTCATCCTGTGAAGCGTGCCCGTAAGCACGCTCTCTAAGGGATTTGTTTCCATCCCCAGATGCAGACCAAAATCCTGACATGGTCTAGCTCTCAAATTGAACTCAAAGCCCAGTGAAGTGGACTAAGTTTGGTTTATTGGGTTTTTGGTTTGTTGGGTTTTTGGTTTGTTGGGTTTCATTTGGTTTAAATGGGTTCATTTTTGTTTTTGTAAACTTTGGTTTATGTGGGAAATTTTGGTTTAAATGGGAAAGTTTGGTTTTGTTGGGTTTTGGTTTTTGTGAGATTTTTTTGGTTGCACAGCCCAGCTAATAGGTTTAGCCTAAGCAGCCCAGTGAGAAAGCTCAGCCCAGGGTGCTTGTGTTCTTGTGGGCTCAGTTTGGTGTAAGCCCAGGTTTGTGTAAAGCCTAGTGGAACTGTGGGCTCAGTTAAAGCAGCCCAGTTCACAGTTTGGTTGATTGTGGGTTAGCCCAGTTGTGCAGGCTTGCAATGTGTGCAGACAGCCCAGCAGTCTATGGGCTCGGTTTGGTTGCAGCCCAGGTTTGATTCAGTTAGCCCAGGTGAACTGGGTTTTAGTTTTGCTGCACGGCCCAAATTATGAAATCGATTCAACTCGGTGAATCGCTGAGTTAGGATTGACTCAGCGAGTTAGGGAGTCAACTCAACTCGGCCGGTTCAACTCGGTGAACAGTACCAGTTCACTCACTCAGCTCTCCACTCAGACTTTTACTCAGCTGAGTCAAAGTTTTCTATTCGACCCTCACTGCAAATGCACCCCCAAAGCATGCAACATATAACAGGTTGGTAGTAGTTGTTCACACACAAGGATGCTCAGGCTTACACAACACAAGTGAGCTTATGCTCAGGGTTATGCCAGGGTCTGCAAGGGAGCTCAAGCTTGCAGCTTCAGGGGGCTAGCAAGGGAGCTCAAGGCAATGGGTACACAGAGCAGATGCTCAAGAACTCGATCTCACGCTGCGGGGGCTGTGTAAGGTCAGTTGATCCTGGTGCTCACAGGTTATGCTCAGGGGTTGGGTGCAAAGGGGTTCTAGGCATGGAATGATGCAGGCTAAGGGTTGAGCTCAGACAAGGTTTCAGGGTTACACACTAACCCTCTTGTCAACAGAATAGAGCTCAGAGGTGGTCTCACACAGGGTTTAGCACAAGGTTACGGTTGAGCATAAATGGCACAGAGCATACCTGAGAGGTTTAGTGGCATACAGGGGACTAACCTTAAGTCCTGCGCCTTCCCTTGGGTTGGCTGGCACAAAGAAAGACAAAGAAAGACATCAAGCACACCAACACAAAGAAGACACAAGTAGCAAGTGCAAGTGCACTGAAGATACCTCAACTCACAAAGCAAGCTCGGTTCTCGGACTTTACACAGTTAAACTACAATGGGGCTACAATTTGTGAAAGCTATATTACTACAGAGTTACGGAGATGCAATGAGCGAGTTATGAATACTACAAGTTACACTAAGTTCACTAAAACAGGTTACGAGATAATAACAAAAATTCATGTAATAATGCAAACATGCAATACAGGGCTAAGTTACTCTACAAGCTAAGTTATTCTACAATGTAAAATGGATATGTACAGAGATGATTGAAAAACAGATGAAGCGAGCCAATGAATCAGCAAGGCACGCGCCAAGTCCCGGCAACGGCGCCAAAAACTTGGTAGGCCCGAAGATGTGTATAAAATGAAGCCTACGGTGATACCGCAAGTGCACGGTGTCGTGATGTAGCACTGGGCACGTACGGGTCGAACCACAGAGACTTGTGGTGCCCTTATGTGATCTAAGGCTTGCTAACTGAATTTCAAGTGACAACAGAGTAGTGACAAGGTAACACAGGGGGTTTTGCCGTCATGGCTGAGTTGTAGTGACTCTAAGCTAAGGCAGGAGAAAGTTGCCAACAAGTTATTGAGAATACTAGGCGGTCGAATCCACCCCTTAATCCTAGCTAATTCAGTCCTAGTTCGATAGTTTCTTATCCCTTCTTATGGATACTGAACAAGATGCAAGCTTGTCGCTTATCCGTGGTGTCAATGGATGGTGTATTATCAACTAAAGTAACTAACTAACCCCTAGTATTAGTTTGTCTTTTCATAGTACAACTAATCACAGATCAAGTTCATTACTTAGATGACTAACCTATCTCTCGGGATGGATATTCCAATCACAATTAGGGTATCTTTCCAAAGTACTAATTGTCTTATCGGGGCACAATTAGTCTAAGGATTGATAACAGACAATAAGGCATGAATTGCACACACACAACATGGAGATGATCGACTACGAGAGGATGCTTGACATACACCGTGAAAGCAACATGCCGAGATGTTTAGATTGAATTTATCCTAAACATTTAAAGCTTAATAAGAACAATATCAAAAATAGAAACCAAATTTAGCAGTTGATAATGGGTTTCATCTAAACCCTAGCAAATGTAATTAAAACATCAAAATAACACAAAATAAACCTAATTGACAGCTCTGGCTAATCCAGGCGTGCCCTATCACACACAGTCCTCCCTTCTATTTATACAAGCAAAGAACCCTAAATTACCAAACCCTAATTAATAATAAAATAGAAAAGAAATTGCAAAACATCTCTCACCCATACTCGAATCGTTCTCCTCTTGTCAAATCGTCTCTTCTAGCCTTCCTTGTGTCGCTTGATTTGATGTATGATAAACCCTAGCCTTGTTTATCTCTAACCTAGCTTCTAGGGTTATGAGAAGCTAGTCTAGAGATAACCACGACTTAGGTGTGGCGGAAATAGTGGTGGTTGTTGCGGTTCGTCGGAGGAAGGGGATGGTGGTGTCTGAGACGGTGTTGCGAGGGTTGTTGCAGAGGGTTGTTGCGAGAAGAAAGAGAAGGGAGAAGAGAAATGAGGAGAGATTAGGGTTCGGTCGAGGGGGTATAGGGTATGGGTCGTTTTGTTGTGGGGCGGAGACATCAAGAATTGATGGGACCGGCCTAGCGAGCGTTGGATTTAGTCGGGAAGATCGGAAACGAGAATGGTAGCCGGTCTCGGTGTGATCTGGTGTTGTACGGGATCATCGAGATATAGATGTAAGCGATGGAGCGACCGTTGGATGTAGCTGAGGGAGATCTCAATGGCTCAGAGTGAGCGGGCTCGGATCCGGGTCATGGGTAGCTCTAGCCCATGTCTTGAGATGAGTTGCTACTTGTTGGGTTGCAAACCATTGCGCGCGGCTTTGGCTATCTACTCCATAGATGCTCGACTTCAATTCTTCGCTCTTTGGGCTCCTCAGATTCTCCGAGCTTTATTTATTACCTAAAAACACAAAATTAATTAATACAAATATTTATTCTTGAAAACAAGGAAAATACAGAATATGGGATAATATCTGATTTATAAGCGCAAAAGATGAGTAAAATGCCAATAAAAAGATGTATAAATATGCACTATTTGGCACTCATCAAATACCCCCAAACCCGAATTTTACTTGTCCTCAAGTAAAACAAAATAAGAAATCCTAACTATACCACTGTCGTAGGTCTCTCGAATGCATTTAGCGTATGCACTAAGCCTTTAAACCCCTAGATGTCCCTAGTGGACGAGTTGTAGTCTCGTGAGGGTTTACAAGAGGTGTACCCACAAAACCTTCTCCAACTTCAGAGTGTAAAAGAGTCTCAAGCATCCTAGAAGCTATGAGGACATAGAGTTTCTGCATGCTAGTAACATGAAGTTAGAACTATCGAAGAACGCATTCTCATCCTTAAGTGCTGTGAGCGAGAAGTAACCATACCATATGAAAGAATTCGGATTCGATTGTGATCATAAGTCTCAACTTCGCCTCACCATTAGGGTTTTATGATAATTGCACTCAAAAAGATCGCTTTTAGTCTCTCATGTGTGCAGCAGGAATAAAGAGAGAAATCCCGCACACGTTGTAGGTAAGAAGGATAACCTTCCGAAATAAAAACTGGAGACTCCACAGAGGTGTGGACAAAAAGAATCTTTTTCTGATGATCTCTAAGAAAGGAAATCAACCATTAGCAAGGGTGGGAGTACTCACTCACTTCTCACCCGATCGGCAATTAATATCACTCTCTCATAGAAACCATAGAAACGTCTTCAATCTTCGGTCTTCGGTCTTCAACTGTTGATGATGAACTTCTGAACTTTACAAAAACTTGATTTTTTTTTTTTTTTTTTTTTTTTTTTTTTTTTTTTTTTTTAACTTGATACATGAAATGAAAATAATAATACAACACGCAATATTTTTTTTTTTTTTTTTTTTTTTTTTTTTTTTTTTTTAAGTTACAATAAAACGATAAACTCAATTTTTCACAAACTTCATTAATTCTCATTCTATTTTCTTTTCTTTGTTTTGTTGCATATAAACCTTGGACTATCTCAACTTTTCTTTCAATATTCTCGATTCTCGCTCCGGTTCTTTGACGATGATGTGTTTCTATGGGTCTTGGCGATTGAGAGAGAGTGATGCTAACTACAAATCGGTATTTAGAAGGAGTTTTCATCTTTAGACGTCACCCTCATGATTGACGGAATTAGCACTCAAGAGATCAAAAGTAGTCTTTGAAAGTGGTGCGAAGTTGGGTAGCTCACCATTCCTACCCGGAATTGACGTACGGTGACACACACTCTAAAAGCTTTTCTAGAAAGTCACAAAGAGTGAAGGTCGGTACCTCGCTTGATGTAAAATGGGTAGTCTCCACTATGGGTGATCACAATTCTACTACCGAATATCTAAACAGCACCTAATTCGCCCTCCGGTATGGTTAAATCCAACTTTAACGCTCTAATCAACTAAGGAACCCGATTGCGTTCTCCGGTACTTCCAAGTTCTGTTATTTCGGTCAGATTCTCTATGTAAACATAGCTAAAAGCATGCTAGTGACTCTAAATTCTCTAAAGTTGGAGGTTTTTACAAAAAGAGTTTTGAATTTTTTTTTTTTTTTTTTTTTTTTTTTTTTTTTTTTTTTTTTTTTTAAATAAAAGGTGAAATAAAAGACTAAAAACTCTAAATGCAAATCACACCCCCAAACCTAAATCAAACATTGTCCTCAATGTGTCTACATATAGAAAAAATTTAAACAGTCACATACCGAGAGAACTATCTTTGAAAAGATAAAAGGGAAGAGATTAGGATGTCGGCGGGAGCAAGGTTGAGCTTCATTCGTCAAGGCAAAATCCAACATTCTCAGTGGTGATTATATCGGATTAGCATAATATATGTACAAGAAGACTCAACCGAATCAAAAAAAAGAAAATTTAACAAGTCCTACTGGATTATATACAAAAATTCACCATAAACTAACAATCTAAAGAGTTGAGGATCAACCCAATAGAAAATATATACAAACATCAACAGCCTTACACAGATATAACAAGAGAGTGCAAGTAAGACTGCAGATGTGAATGAGTTTCCCCAAACCTAAACTTGTGAACAGGTGTGTTTGTGAGAACAAAATCTTGCAATTTTAAAGGTACATCATGCAAAAGGTCTAACTCGAAATGAGTTTTGCTAATTACAGTCAGACATACATATTCCAACTGTGGCTCCTTAAGAGTGTTATACTTTGATGCAAAATAGTCCAAGAGGACTTGGGAAGCACAAAGCTCTAGGCCTAAGTTAGGCATTTTCAGAAAAGTTGGTTTTGCAATTTTGTGACAAACTACACCTAGGTTTGGTGGAGGAGTTTCAATTTGTGACTCGGGGAGAGAGGTTAGGTACATCTAGGTTGTTTTCATTTTTAAAATCATTTGTACCATCACACACTTTCCTAAAGTCAAGAGAGGGTAAATCATGTTCATTTTCACGGGATAATTGCATGGGTTCCACATCAATATCACATGCATGAATATCAGAAGAAGCATCATTCATAGGGTTCACAGGAGAGACACGTAATGTCTCTGAACCAAAAAAATTCTACTATATTTTCAAAATACACATGCTCTTCATATTCATCATCATCATCATCATCATAGCAAAATCCATCTCTCCATTCAAAATTGTAGTATTTTCGGTGTACTCATCTACCTCTAGATTAGGTTCATATTCAATGTTAGTTGCATGAGTAAGACTAGAAACACTATTTTCAATCCTATCATTTTGTAACTCAATCAGGTTCCTTTGAAGAATCATCTTGAGTTGTTCCATTGAAGGAGAGTCTTCACTAGTGGGTATGCATTCCTCATATGGATATTCATTGTATGGTTGTGCATGCGGTTCACTAGAGAAGGGAAATTCGATATGTTGCTATATGGATGGTCATGCATTGCATTCATTTCAAGCCTAGCATTTAGCTCCATGAGTGTATCCATTGTTGATTGCAAACTAGGAGTTGGGGAGTATAAAATTGTTCATCTCCCCACTGTGGTGAATGATGCATGTGTGCGGGGTTGATTATGGTCCCAATAGTCACTTCTAGACACTTCGTTCATTGGATTATCATGGTTTTCCCTAGACTGTCTAAAATCATGCAAGATATAACAAGTATTCAGCAGGGTGGTCTAAGCCACCACATAAGGTGCAAGCATGCGTTTCATATTGCCTAGAAAAACTAGATTCGACATGATTGCCTTTCTAAAGCAGATTGCCTATCTAAAGCAGATAGTCGAGCTTCTAATTGATCGAGAAGTGATGACTGGGTATGAGGAGAGTGTTCATTCTCAACCTGTGGTGGATGATACATGTGCTCATAGTGATTAGGGTATGTGAGGTCAGGGCCTTGAGAAGGCGCATAAAATTCTCTAAAATCACTATGGTATGTGGGGGTTCATCTGTGAAGCGTGCCCGTAAGCACGCTCTCTAAGGGATTTGTTTCCATCCCCAGATGAGACCAAAATCGACATGGTCTAGCTCTCAAATTGAACTCAAAGCCCAGTGAAGTGGACTAAGTTTGGTTTATTGGTTTTTGGTTTGTTGGGTTTTTGGTTTGTTGGGTTTCATTTGGTTTAAATGGGTTCATTTTTGTTTTTGTAAACTTTGGTTTATGTGGGAAATTTTGGTTTAAATGGGAAAGTTTGGTTTTGTTGGGTTTTGGTTTTTGTGAGATTTTTGGTTGCACTGACCGGCCTAATAGGTTTAGCCTAAGCGGCCAAAGGAGAAAGCTCAGCCCAGGGGTGCTTGTGTTCTTGTGGGCTCGGTTTGGTGTAAGCCCGAGGTTTGTGTAAAGCCTAGTGGGCTGTGGGCCTCGGTTAAAGCGGCCAGTTCACGGTTTGGTTGATTGTGGGTTAGCTTGATTGTGCGAAGCTTGCAATGTGTGCAGACAGCCCAGCAGTCTATGGGCTCGGTTTGGTTGCAGCCCAGGTTTGATTCAGTTAGGTGGGCTCAGTTTTGCTGCACGGCCCAAATTATGAAATCGATTCAACTCGGTGAATCGCTGAGTTAGGATTGACTCAGCGAGTTAGGGAGTCAACTCAACTCGGCCGGTTCAACTCGGTGAACAGTACCCAGTTCACTCACTCGGCTCTCCACTCGAGACTTTTACTCGGTGAGTCAAAGTTTTCTATTCAGCCCTCACTGCAAATGCACCCCCAAAGCATGCAACATATAACAGGTTGGTAGTAGTTGTTCACACACAAGGATGCTCAGGCTTACACAACACAAGTGAGCTTATGCTCAGGGTTATGCCAGGGTCTGCAAGGGAGCTCAAGCTTGCAGCTTCAGGGGGCTAGCAAGGGAGCTCAAGGCAATGGGTACACAGAGCAGATGCTCAGTAAACTCAGTCTCACAGCTGCAGGGGGCTGTGTAAGGTCAGTTGATCCTGGTGCTCACAGGTTATGCTCAGGGGTTGGGTGCAAAGGGGTTCTAGGCATGGAATGATGCAGGCTAAGGGTTGAGCTCAGACAAGGTTTCAGGGTTACACACTAACCCTCTTGTCAACAGAATAGAGCTCAGAGGTGGTCTCACACAGGGTTTAGCACAAGGTTACGGTTGAGCATAAATGGCACAGAGCATACCTGAGAGGTTTAGTGGCATACAGGGGACTAACCTTAAGTCCTGCGCCTTCCCTTGGGTTGGCTGGCACAGCAGCACAGCAGCACATCAAGCACACCAACACAGCAGCACACAGTAGCAAATGCAAGTGCACAGAAGATACCTCAACTCACAGCAAGCTCAGTTCTCAGACTTTACACAGTTAAACTACAATGCAGGGCTACAATTTGTGAAAGCTATATTACTACAGAGTTACAGATGCAATGAGCAGAGTTATGAATACTACAAGTTACACTAAGTTCACTAAAACAGGGTTACAGGTAATAACAAAAGTTCATGTAATAATGCAAACATGCAATACAGGGCTAAGTTACTCTACAAGCTAAGTTATTCTACAATGTAAAATGGATATGTACAGAGATGATTGAAAAACAGATGAAGCGAGCCAATGAATCAGCAAGGCACGCGCCAAGTCCCCGGCAACGGCGCCAAAAACTTGGTAGGCCCGAAGATGTGTCTAAATTGAAGCCTACGGTGATACCGCAAGTGCACGGTGTCGTGATGTAGCACTGGGCACGTACGGGTCGAACCACAGAGACTTGTGGTGCCCTTATGTGATCTAAGGCTTGCTAACTGAATTTCAAGTGACAACAGAGTAGTGACAAGGTAACACAGGGGGTTTTGCCGTCATGGCTGAGTTGTAGTGACTCTAAGCTAAGGCAGAGAAAGTTGCCAACAAGTTATTGAGAATACTAGGGCGGTCGAATCCACCCCTTAATCCTAGCTAATTCAGTCCTAGTTCTGATAGTGTTCTTATCCCTTCTTATGGATACTTGAACAAGATGCAAGCTTGTCGCTTATCCAGGGTGTCAATGGATGGTGTATTATCAACTAAAGTAACTAACTAACCCCTAGTATTAGTTTGTCTTTTCATAGTACAACTAATCACAGATCAAGTTCATTACTTAGATGACTAACCTATCTCAGGATGGATATTCCAATCACAATTAGGGTATCTTTCCAAAGTACTAATTGTCTTATCAGGGCACAATTAGTCTAAGGATTGATAACAGACAATAAGGCATGAATTGCACACACACAACATGGAGATGATGATCGACTACAGAGGATGCTTGACATACACCGTGAAAGCAACATCTTTGAGATGTTTAGATTGAATTTATCCTAAACATTTAAAGCTTAATAAGAACAATATCAAAAATAGAAACCAAATTTAGCAGATTGATAATGGGTTTCATCTAAACCCTAGCAAATGTAATTAAAACATCAAAATAACACAAAATAAACCTAATTGACAGCTCTGGCTAATCCAGGCGTGCCCTATCACACACAGTCCTCCCTTCTATTTATACAAGCAAAGAACCCTAAATTACCAAACCCTAATTAATAATAAAATAGAAAAGAAATTGCAAAACATCTCTCACCCATACTCTGAATCGTTCTCCTCTTGTCAAATCGTCTCTTCTAGCCTTCCTTGTGTCGCTTGATTTGATGTATGATAAACCCTAGCCTTGTTTATCTCTAACCTAGCTTCTAGGGTTATGAGAAGCTAGTCTAGAGATAACCACGACTTAGGTGTGGCGGAAATAGTGGTGGTTGTTGCGGTTCGTCGAGAGGAAGGGGATGGTGGTGTCGGAGACGGTGTTGCGAGAGGGTTGTTGCAGAGGGTTGTTGCAGAGAAGAAAGAGAAGGGAGAAGAGAAATGAGGAGAGATTAGGGTTCGGTCGAGGGGGGTATAGGGTATGGGTCGTTTTGTTGTGGGGCGGAGACATCAAGAATTGATGGGACTGGCCTAGCGAGCGTTGGATTTAGCTGGGAAGATCTGAACGGACGAGAATGGTAGCCGGTCTCGGTGTGATCTGGTGTTGTACGGGATCATCGAGATATAGATGTAAGCGATGGAGCGACCGTTGGATGTAGCTGAGGGAGATCTCAATGGCTCAGAGTGAGCGGGCTCGGATCCGGGTCATGGGTAGCTCTAGCCCATGTCTTGAGATGAGTTGCTACTTGTTGGGTTGCAACCGTTGTTGCGGGCTTTGGCTATCTACTCCATAGATGCTCGACTTCAATTCTTCGCTCTTTGGGCTCCTCAGATTCTCCGAGCTTTATTTATTACCTAAAAACACAAAATTAATTAATACAAATATTTATTCTTGAAAACAAGGAAAATACAGAATATGGGATAATATCTGATTTATAAGCGCAAAAGATGAGTAAAATGCCAATAAAAAGATGTATAAATATGCACTATTTGGCACTCATCAATGGTAGGATGCAATATTTGTCTCTAAAAATGTCATTCGTCTGTCCAAAGCTCAAAAACCATTCTATTTTGTATTATAGGTTACATTTTATTTTTAATAAGTAGAAATAAGAAAAACTCATTACACGCTCTTATCCTGTCTTGTGTGACTGTTAGAGCATTGCTCGGTCGAACTCGCAAGCGTTGCTATCTCAAGCTTGTTTGTCAAGTTTATTTGCCAAAACTATAAGCCTTGATTTCTAGTCTACTTATAGCTAAGTCTCGGATTAGGACAGTAAGTGTAATTGAGCTTTAGACTCCACAGAGTTCATCGAATGAAGACAAAGAACTACTCAAGGAAACTTGTGGAACTTCATCAACAAAAGGTATGTGGAGACTTGAACTTATCTATCAATCAATAGTCTATATATTTTATCTTCTATTTTGAGACAAAAGTCGTATTGCTATATAGACTTCAATTATACATATTTGCTATTTCGATCCAATTTTATCTCACTTATCCATTTCTCGAATATATGTTGGTAAGCTTTCACTTTAGCCAAGTTCATCTTTACTCGTGACGAAAGTCATGTTGATTATTTCAATAACTTGAAAATCGCTTTGATAAAAATAGTCTGTGGATAACAACTATTTTAACATCCTCTAAGAAAGTTTCAATGATTGAAATGAGAGTTTAGGTCAAGTAACCATTTTTGGATATAAACATAGTGTGTTCTCACATTTGTGTAAAAGTCCAAAACCGGGAACCTAAAGTATGCGTACTCGTACGCGTACTGGCAGTTGTTAGAAATTCGGGTAACGCATACTGGCGAAAGTTTCACGTCCGTGAATTTCTGCTGGAGTTTGGAAGTAAAAAAACAAAACCAATCCAGGTACTTAAGTATGCGTACCCGTCTGCATACTTAAGGAGGTTACTTTCTAAAATGGGTTTGTTCATGAACTAAAACATTTATATAATAAGGAATGCAATCTTTGCAAACCGTGGCTATAATGTTCATGAATTGATTCGAGTGAATCAAAATCGATTTTGCTTTGATTGTGTCTTGTATACTTCTATGAGATCTAAGCAATTGAACAACTCTCTAACTAGTTCATTTGAGTCGTTTGAACTAGTTATGGTAAAAATGAATAAGGTTGATATGAAAGTGCTCATATGGCTAACCATTGGTTAACTATTGTTGAACCGACTAAGTGTACACGTTTAGGTACGGTTACTCAAACCTAAATGAAGGTACATTTCATTTGTGTATAACACGCTAAGTTCGATCTAACGGTTGAAAGATATTAACTTGAATCTAATCAGGTTTTCATCTAACGATGAATATTGAATGCTTTGTTACCAAGGTAACTTAGATTGCAAACCCTGATTTGAAATTTATATAAAGGAGAACTTTAGAAACTTGGAAACCTAAGCCCCACACCTCCTATGTGATACTAGTTGTATAATCTAGAGTCGATTCTCTTTTAACCTTAGGTTTTTCACGAAACCCTGTAGGTTAACGACTTAAAGACTTCATTGGGATTGTGATGCCAGACCTAACTATTTTCTCTTTAGTTGCGTGATCTGATCTTGCTGTTTTCTATCGTGATTGAATACAATCGTAAGATTGGCTTGAGATTTATATCTCCGATAAGCAAGATTGAAAAGTAGTCACAAACACCTTCGTCTCATCGTTTGTGATTCCACAATATCTTGTTTCGTTAATCGATTAAGATTATTGTGAGGTGATTGATAATACTATGTTGTTATTCTGGAATATAAGTCTGGGTTATCAATTGGTTCCTGTTCACCTTGATTTATCAAAAGACAGAACAAAACTCGTAGGTATTTCTGTGGGAGACAGATTTATCTATTCCAATAAACTTTTATGTGTGTGAGACAGATTTGTTTATCAAGTCTTCGACTTTGGGTCGTAGCAACTCTTAGTTATGAGTGAGATCAGCTAAGGGAGTCAAGTGCGTAGTATCCTGCTGGGATCAGAGACGTAAGGAGCGTAACTGTACTTTGAATCAGTGTGAGATTGATTAGGGTTCAACTACAGTACAGACCGAAGTTAGCTTTGTAGTAGGCTAGTGTCTGTATCGGCTTAATACAGTATGGTGTTCAAATCTGGACTAGGTCCCGGGGTTTTTCTGCATTTGTGGTTTCCTTGTTAACAAAACTTCTGGTGTCTGTGTTCTTTTCTACACTATATTTGGTTATATAATTGAAATATCACAGGTTTGGCGTTGAATCGATCAATTGGTAAATCCAACCTTTGGTTGTTGATTGAAATTGATTGATCCTTGAACATTGGTCTTTGGTACCGTTCAAGTTATTTATCTTGTATTCAATGAGTCTCGCAAATTCCTATTTGTTTGATTGCGGATTGAATCGAGAAATTGAGATATAACTCTTTGATATACTTTTTATTAAGATTGAGTCTAACTGTCTAGTTGATTCTCTTGAAAGTATATTGGAGTTAGTCCATACAGATTGATAAGCCAAATATTGGGTGTGGTTGTTGTACCCTCGCTTTTTCAATTGGTATCAGAGCAGGCAAACACGTTCAAGACCTCATAAGTCTGTGTTTGTAGCGATCTAACTATATGGATAACAATACTATCTCTGATAAACGCGTCACCAGAAACAAAAGTTATATTTCTATAATGTCTATTAAAGAGAAAGATATGTCAATCTCAAATATAGATGAACCTAGTGTTCTAATGAAACAGACTGACACTGACATGTGTTACCCCGATTATCCTTCAAATGAGTCGACTCGTTGATGAAAGGGAAGCAAATTGAAGGGAGTAAATTGATTCTAAATCTTGTTAGAATCCAGGCTGATAAGATTAATCGGTTGAAAAACAATGTCAATGTTCTTCTCGATATAGTGAGAGACTGTGACTCTAAAGAAAAAGCTCCTTGCAAGGAAAACGTTGTAGTTCGGTCATCACGTATCTTACTCGAGGCGAACCTCAAAAAGGATGCTTTGGAAATTTAACATCTCTTGAGTAAACTCTCCATTTAAGGATGTTCCAAAAAGTCTACTATACCATATGTTTCTGTCACAACTGAAAGAGTTCCAGTTCCATAAGTAAAATCAGAATTCCTTCCGATTAGAAAAGATATGCTCATAGCCTCCTCTAATCAAGGAAGTTCCACATCACATGGAATGAATAAATCTCCAAACGATGATGTTAAGTCTGTCCTCTCTAATCACTCTTGTGATCAGAAAGTGTGTCTCTTTTATGATTCAAAAGGGCATGTTAAGCAAAAGAGAAACTCTAGGTTGAATAAGAATTCCATTGTTCGACTTCAACACACCTTAGATTTAATCCTCAAAGGTGTAACTGACATTCGTATATCTAAACCAATTGGTTTCAGTACTCACCCTGTGTATTCTACCAGGAAAGTCAGTTCGATGTGTTCCTCAAATGCTCAAAAGCATAACAGACTTCTTAACAAAAATCGTCCAAGAAGAGCTCAAGAATTCTCTTCTGGCAAAAAGGGAGATAATATTGCTTTTGATGTGGATAAAGTATCAGGAGAAGGGAACAAAAATGATGATATGAAAAACAACCCAAACGTGATAATTGAAGGATATAAAGATATCATCAATAGGCTGTCAATTCCCTCTAGTCAATATTCTTCTGGTAAGAACTCAAACTATGTCTCGTATTTTGATGACAGTAAGTTTTGTGATAATTTTTCACATCAAAAGGGATTCATTCCTAGAATTGAAAGGAAAAAGAGACTCAACCGTAAACACATTTCATCTGATGAGCTTAGGGCTCATACTTGTGCTAATTAATCACAAGGGTTGAAAGCTTACTCATAAAAATCCTGTTGAGTAAGATGTGTTAATAATCAGGTATACTTTTGGCAAAATTGTTTCCTGTTTAGTTGAGCTATTTTCTTATCGTCCATAGCTAAACTATTGTCCGCAGACAACTTTGCTTAAGTTTTGGTTGTGTCTGAAGATGTTCTTCATTTTTTTATTATTACTAGTATAACACGCACGCGCGATGCGCCTGCCATTCTGTTCCAAGTAAAATCGAGTTCTTTATTCTGTCAATCAATAGTCTCCCGTTATCTTAATATATCTGATCTAAAATTTTCTTTTGGTTAGAAATCCTAGAATACATCAATTTATTTATTGTCGTGCACATAATCAATGGACCAACATAGCCTAAGAAATTGCTACACAATTCAACATAGCTACTTGACTACTGCAGAACCCCAGAAATAGATATAACACATACCTTAAAAATCAAAGGCAATGGGTTCAATTCCACTTACCCTTTCTTACAACCACCACCACACCTGATCAGACCTGATTTTTCCTCGAAAAGCCTCCCTCTCCATAGAGGGGGTCTAATTGCCATGGTTGAAATACAGAACATCTCGACCATAGTTTTGGCACATTGATGACTGCCTTAATCTTTCAGCTAGTTGCCATATGTATTAGGGAATTGTGTTGGTGCACAGTGTAGTTAAAATCGCTCTCCAAGGCTGAGTACTCTCCGAGTAATCGCTACAAGCTATATGACCGAGACGATTTCCGATTCCAAGTTATTTCCGATTTTTAGAAATTAAGTTGGCCGATATGCCGATTTGTACCGACTTTTCAGCAAAACGAGTTGGCGATTTTTTCGAGTTGGCCTTTCATGCACCAAAATTATAAAACAAAAATTTTGTAACCCCTCGAATGAGAGTTATTAAACGAAAAAACCCCTAAAAATGTTATAAATAGGTTCAGTAATACAATATTACACTTGATTATATGACTCATGAACAACAATACATAAGTCTCTAATAAAAAGGTTCCGAGTATTAGGCCGAGTTTTAGCGATTTCCAAGTCCGAAGTTATTGCTCCTCGCTCCAAGCTCCCCAACCGAGTAGGACCGAGGAACGATTTGATTACTTTGTTGGTGCACAAAAATGAGTTTGGACTTCAAAAGATTATCCTCACTTTGCTTCTTGGTATGTATATCAAGTATGTTCATCCATGGATTTTATTTGTTACTCCATGAAATTGGTTCTGCAAAATGTGACATTTACACAAGAACAAACGAGTTCAAGCCAAATTTAGGGACTATTGTACCATATATCAAGAGTTAGTAACTAATGTCGATAAATGGCCCCGTCCAAATATCATGATATTATTAAGAAAAGTAGAAAACAATTCATAAACCATTTCTACGAGTTCAAGTCCAAACTCAAAAGTCACCAAATGTATCAATGTTACCCTTCTATTGGAATATTAGACACGTAAGCTATCGATGAGAACAATGTTTCAAAAGCATATAGGTGAACTATCTCGATAGTTGTAGCATAAATGCATTTTATTGAGTTTTTTTCGGTAAATCTATACTTATGCGCATGGATTTCTTAGAGAATCCATGAAAACTTATAAACTGGACATAAAATTTAAAACAGAACCCATATCAAGGACTTAAAATTGTAAATAGTAAACAAACCCGCTTAGAACCTGTGATGCGGGTTTCTCCCTAATGGAAAGAGTTTTTACTTAAAACAAATGATCATCATAGAAGACATTCGTCCGTTTTAGCAATCAAACTAATCAATTGTTAGAATCAGTTCTGGAAACACAACGGCAGCCACTAACTTCAATTTAAAGATCTAATGTAACATTGCCTAACTGACATAATGAATACTTTAAACATAAAGATATGTACATCTGAGATGGCAGAGCAAGTTGTTATCTTCAAATCTGTGATTGTATTCTAGTTTTTAGTAATCCTAAATTTCACCTCATACTCAAATTGCGTAAACAAAATCATCCTATATTTTAGTTCTTTACCAACAACCCGTTTAAGTTTTGTGAAAGTGCAACAACATGATACCTTAAAAGACAGAATCAACAACAAAAAAAAAAAAAAAAAAAAGACATTTCTTATGCGTTGATAAATCACAGAACAAAGTCGCCAATTCACAAATTAAAACAATGAATAAACCTTTTTTCTTCCCTAATTCACTTCCAACCAAAGAAAATAAAAATTGGGAAAAATATCCATAGATCAAATAAAATTCCTTCCTTGATGCATAAAAAAAAAAAAATGAAAATCCTTCGGATACCAAGGAAAAAGAGTAAAGAGAATTGTAGTTGCAGGAAATCCCACACTACACCCCTCACAAGAATCCACACAATCAAATCATTTTAAGATGAACAATTATAAGTTTTATTGATCAAATTCCAGAAATGTTACAAGATGAAAAGGAGATAAACCAAAGAATTACAATCACTCTAAACTTTCTCTCTCTTAATGACTTGTTCAACACTCGAAAAAGATCTCTCTCTCCTTAAGCCTATTCGGCTCTTTATATAGGACACTACATAGTGGATGACAGCTAAGCCGTCCTTTATTTTCGGGTATGACTTGCGAAGTATCGCAAATGTACAAATGTCAAATCTCGCGACACTCCTCGATCTCGCTACATCTTCACATCTTTCTCATGTTTTGGCTGTCGTCATCCGTTACGTCGTTTTTACTTCCAGTCCGCGATGTCTTCGCAGTGTGTCGTTTATTGATTTCGCGAGAGTCTTGGTGTTGCGATATTCTGATCCTACATCTTGCCTCTTATCATGTCTTCTTTGCGAAGAAGAGAACGTCATGAGAATTAGTATCTTCAAAA